>CM053625.1:311555052-311602557 GCA_028646595.1 Phalanger gymnotis
ATATGAAGGTAATGGAATATCACTGTGCTATAAGAAATGGGGATGATACGGACTTCATAACAACCTGGAAGAACCTCCACGACATAATGCTGAGTGAGTGGAGCAGAGCCAAGAGAACATTATACACAACCACAGATATATGGATTCTGTGAGGACTAACCCTGACAGACTTTGCTCTTCTCAGCAACACAATGTGCAAAGACAACCCCAAAGGACTCACAATGGAGAGTGCTATCTACATCCAGAGAAGGAACTATGAAGTATGAATGCAGATCGAGGCATACTTCATGCTCGCCTTTTTCTCTCCCCTTTTTTTTTCTCTCTTTTGTTTTTGTTTTGGGGGGTTTTTTTGGTTCTGTTTCTTCTTTCTCATGATTCATTCCACTGGTCATAATTCTTCTCCACAACTTGACTAGTGTGCAAATTAATTCAATGCGAAGTTATACATGGAAGTTATATGGGATTCCATGCCATCTTGGGTGGGGAAGTAGGGAGGGAAGAAAATCCGGAACTCAAAATTATGTAGAACCGTGTGTTGTAAACTAAAAATTTAAAAAAAAAAAACAATTCGATTCAGAAACACATTCTGTCAACAATCAGGAGAAAGACCTTCAAACTTAAAGGGAAGGAACAGAAATGCCGAGGAGAGTAACCGTCCCAGGTTCTTTAAGTCAATTATCCCACTATCTGCACAGTGACCATTTTGCTTCTTGTTTATCTGAGGTTATTCCCTCGATTCTTTTTCTGGTCTTTTGTTACAGCCCACATTTCTAGTACTGTGTGAGATAGGAATGGTGGCAATGGATACCGTTGTTTCGCCCCTGAAAATACTGCAAAAGATTCCAGTTTATCTGTTATAAATTTTCTTGGTTTTAGATATGAAATATTGATCATTTTAAACAAAGATTCATTTATTTATTCTTGTGTTTTCTAGTGTCATGAATAGAAGCAGATATTGTATTTTGTCAGAGGCTTTTTCTGCATTTATTCATATAATCGTGACTTTGTTATTAATATAGTAAATTGATTTTATAATTTTCCCAATATTAAACCAACCCTATATCCCTGGTATAAATCCAACTTGGTCATATGGAATTGTCATGATAATATATTGTTTTAGCCTCTATGATAATACTTTATTTAAAATTTCTGCATCTGTTTATTAGGGATAGTAGTCTAAAGTTTTCTTTTCCTGTTCTGATTCTCCCTGGTTTAAGTAACAAGACCACATCTATGTCACGAAAGAAATTTGATAGAATAGCTTCTTTTGCTACAATTTACATAACAGTAGAATTTATTGTTCTTTGAATGTTAACAGAATTCACTGGTAAATCCATCTGGGCCTGAAAGTTTTTCTTCTTTAGAAATTCATTTATGGTTTGTATACTTTCTTTTTCTGTTTAATGTTTAAATTCTCTAGAGAAAGAATGAGGATGACAGGGTGGGAGCGGTAAGTGAATCTCCTACAGAAGACAGGAAGGGATGAGATCAAGGATGCACAGAGGGGAGGCCTTGCAAGAAGGGCCACCTTTTCATGGGGTAAAGGAGGAAACAGCTGGTGATGACCTCTAAATGATTAAAGAAGGAAGAAAGAAGACAGAGTCCGGCCAAATGGCTTTGATTTTTCAGCCAAGTATGCAATGCTATCTTCCTCTCAGAGGTAGTAAGAATAGGGCACCATGGGAGGCTGCAGGGGGGATGAGGAGGTCTGGAATAACCACTGGGGCATGCGGGAGGTATGAAAGCAGTACCTTGCTGCAGTGAGGGCCCAGACAAGAATGGTGACATAAAATCAGAGGGGACCAGTCACCCTGGGGTCATGACTTTCTCCAGTGCTTTTCAGCAGCTTCTGAAGAGGATCAGAGTAATCCAAGGTCAGACTTTGGTGAGGCATGATCAGCAACAGGACAAGAAAGTGAGAGATGTATGTGCAGACGATAGAGCAGAGCTGAATTATCCCACTCTCAGGTGGGCTCCCTTCTCCCCCAAGGACAAGGTGCTACCACAACCCACACAATAAGCATCCAACGAGTCCCAAGTGTACTGACATCTTTCCCTGGCAATGCTGGCCACCACCACTACAGTGCAGGAAGAACAATGGACCTTGCCAACCTTATTACACTAAGGAGCAGCCAGTCTGGCCTTCTTAATGAGCCCCAGAAGTGACTCTCCAGCTCTCACCTCTCTGTCTTTGCCAAATCTGCCCCATATGCCTACAATGCACTTTCTCCTTATCTCCACTTTGGGGAATCTCTAGTTTACTTCAAAGCATGGCTCCAATGTCACCTTTAAATAGAGGATTTCCTAATTTCCCCAGGTGTTTGTGTTATTCCCCCCAAACCACTGTGTATCCATTTTGTCTTTATCTCTATTCATACATGTCATATCCCCCATGGACTGGAAGCTCTTTGAGGGCAGGGATTTTTCCACATTGTCACCTAGGCCAGGGCCTAACACACAGTAGACACTTAATAGCTGGAGCTTGGATCACTGACTACAAGTCAATGGGCTTTTAAAACTTTAATGAGGCTTTGGGTTTCCATGTTTCTATTTTCAAACAAAGAACAAAATCATGGAACCAAACACAGTCAAACTAATAGGTCATGTCTTATGGGAGTTCAGTGAACAGGAGTATACAAATGAGCTGCCAAAAACATCAGTCAGCTTCACTGCAATCCTGCCCCTGAATGGAGACTGTCATGTACAATACAGTGTACAGACTACTGGAAAGCAAATACCTTTCATTTACAAATCAAGCAACTTTTAAAAAGACTGTATGATCCAAATTACAAACTGTTACTCAAATCATAGAAAATTGCTTAAATATACCAAAAATTGTTGGGGGTTTTTTTAAAAACAAGTTATAGGAGGGGAAGGGAAAAAGGAGAGGAGGGAGAGAAAGGAAAGAGGGGAGAAGGAGGGAAAGGGAAAGGGAAGGGAGGGAGGAAGGGAAGGAATGGTTCTTATTTTCTAGTATTCCAAAAAGATTTAAGTCTCCTATTCTACTTACCATCTGAAGTGATCTTTGGGCTCTTATAAAATATCCTCAACGTATTAGGACACAGTACTGGAGGCTCTATGACTGGTACTGGAACACATGGTATTGGAGGAACAAATGAATGAGAGCCAATGAAACAATGGTGATGGTGTACCTAAAGGGGTGAGACATAAGGAAAGACATAAAATTAGGAAGTAAATTTAAAATCCATTACAATAACTTTAGAGCTCATGTCCCATCTATGACTTCAGATGGAGACAAACATCAATCCCACTTTAGACACAGGAACGTGAGGAGGATAGGTGGACTAGCTTCAATCTAAGACCACAATGACGCTAAATACAGAATGTTTTATTATACTCAATTCACAGGGACTATGTTAGCATTTCTATCAGAACAACTGAATTTGTGCTCCTCTAATTTTCAACATACGTTTTCAATGTATTTGAAATTTGCCACATTCAACAAATGAAGCAGCAAACTCCCTGACGGAGAGACAAAAGGTGGCATATGCCAACGGAGTCTGACAGCTGCCACCCCTTTAAGCACCACTTCCCCCACGGCCTCACTGGAAACAGCCCCAGTTTCTGACTCCAAGGGCGCAGAACATCGACTTCACCCACCGTTCAGGTAAGTCAACACCTGTGCAGGTGCAACCTGACAACTGGTCTTGGTCATGCTGAAGCCCCAACATCCTTAGCAGCCACAGCTACTAAAGTCCCAGGAGAGAAAATTCTCACTGCCAAACAAAGTCCTTGGCCCTGTCAAATTGGACAATAAGAAAAAGGAACAAGGTCTCACCACAGAAATAACATTAAAGAAGATTCTTCTCTTCTTTCTAGCTGACTTGTGACTAAAACCTCCTACCTCAGAATAGGAGAGAGCAAGGCCAGTCTGGCCTTCCTCAGCCCATACTCGTAGCACACAACTTTCCATCTAGGAAGGGCTTAATAAATCCTCATTTGTTCAGAGAAATGCTCCACTGTGACTCTTCAGCTTCCTCCCCCTGGAGCCCTCTCCATGCTGAGGCTCGATCCTTACTGGGGGTCACTGAACTCAACTTCATGAAGCACCCAGGCCCAGCTCTCAGCATGTCTGGCAGCACTCCTCCCTCTCCCTACTTCTCTATTTCCTTGCCAGAAGCCTTACTCCTCTCCACACTGCTAGCTCCTCTTCTTTACCATTAAAATATAAGCTACCTAAGGCCGGCACTGGTTTTTTTTAGTTTTATTTGAATCCCCAGTACTTAGTCCAAGGCCTGGCACATAGTAAGTGTTTAATAAATGTTTCATCTATATCTACACCTTCCTTATGGGTTATCATATTCAGTATATAATAGGAAATGATAGAATTGGCCATGAAAGCCTCAAATTATTCAACAAAGTTTCTCCAGAAAAATGCTTCACAACTTAGGGTTTCTGGTTTATAGCACAGCCTTATAAATAATCCTTCCCGAATACTTAAGACAGCAAAATGATTCTCCCACTATACCTGGCCCTTCCCAGTCAGTCCTATATATAACCTCAAAAACACCAAAACAACATCTTTCCTCCTGTGAGGTACATGAGAGGCAAAACTACTTCTAAGGTCAACGAAGTCCAAGATACACTCTTGGGTAAAACCAAAGCATTACTTAGGGTTTTCTAACAAGAAATCTGATTTGACATGACACCCAAGAACAACTTTCTAGCTTTACTTCTCTTACATTGAAGCACAAGGTCATCCTGTGAGGTCTCATCACGGTAGCATGGAGATGTTGGGTTCTCCAAGGCATCACCAGCACAGCAAAAGGTCGGCAGTTTGTAGCAGACTAAGAAGAAGGTGCTAAATGTGGTCCCGGGAACAAAACTGGGCCTATTCTCCAGGCACTACCCTAAATCAGGTACGAAGAGGCTCCTCAATAATAAACTGCCAATCTGTGTGACCAATCCTTGACTTTGGCAGCCCATGAAACAAAGACAGACAAAATAGATCTCTGTACTCCGGGGGGGGGAGGGGGGGAGGGTGCGGAATGACACAGGTAAAGCAGACAGAGAGTGCTAAGAATCACAACGATCTTAATACTCAATAAACTTTAACTGAGCTGTTAGTACTTGTCCAATGACCACTAATAGGACAGCCTACCACCAGAGGAATTGAATCATCTCAATCTTGATTTCTCGCCATACATGACACCAAGAAAAGGGAAGCAGTAAAATGAAAGGATCCCTCACAGATACCCATGGAAAGAGGGAAAAAAAGGAATTAGTGGAGGCTGTTTCATCACACATTCAGAGGCAGCAAGAAAACTCATTTCGTGAGACCTTTGGTCAGCTCACACTGAAAGAGTCCTTTGTCAGCCATCTCATACTCTTTAAGCACTTACTGTGGACCAGGCACCACTTCCATTGCTGGCCCGGGAGACCCAAGGTCAGTGCCAGAAGCATCTGGGCAGCTCTGAACCCAACCCTGACCCTAAAGACCAAAATCAGGAAGGAAAGCTGAAAGAATGAGTAAATAAAGAAGTCACCCAACCTGCATCTGCTCCTCACCTTGGACCACCTCCCCAACCATACGGGCAAGTCCCTTTATCAGTCTACCCCAGGGTTGGTGGCTCAGAGCAGTGGTCCTGTTCTCTGCTCCAGGATGGGCCCTGGTATACTGCTGTGTGTGGGCAAGAAAGCTCCATACTGATGTTCTTCAGAAAACCCAGTCCTGAATATCTGCAATGTCTCTGTCTATATCCCCTATATGTTAACGTGAGCTGCAAAAATAACATACTGTGATTTTTTTTCTTGGATTTCCTAATCAGTACTTTTGCATTTTCTATTTTTTTAATAAAATTCTATTTTATTTTCAAAATGCAGCTTTCTTGCCTTCTAACCTCCTACACCATTCCCACATGAAGAAGGTAAAAAAAATAAATAAAACCACCTTTACAAATATGTATAGTCAAGCAGAACAAAACTTCTCAGTGACTCTGTCTACAAAACACACGTCTCAATATGCACCCTGAGTCTATCACCCCTCTGTCAGGAAGTGGGCAGCATGTTTGATCATGAGTCCTCAGGAACTGTGTTTGGTCATTATGTTGATGAGAGTTCTCAAGTTTTCACATTTTTTAAAAAAATATATTGTTTCAATCAGCCAAGAAACCCCTTTCTCATTCTCCCACCCCAACTTTCCCGTACCATCAAGAACACAAGAAATATGAAATCCACATAGCTGGAAAAAGCAAATAAAGTCAATCAAAACAAATTTCAGACATCTCAAACTGGCTAATCAGGAGACATCTTAAACTCACCACGTCCAAAACAGAACACATCATCTTTCTCTCTAAAAAAAGGAGTGCCCAAGGTCAGACAGCTAGTAAGTGGCCAAGGCTGGAATGGAACTCAGGTCTTCTAGACTGAACAGGGGCACCACCATCCTATCAGTCTCTAGGGATTGAAATCTAGGAGTCATCTTGAGCTCTCTCTCATTCCCCATTTCCAATGTCCTGTCAAGGCCTGTCGATTTTACCTTTGTACTATCTCCTGTATGTGCTCCTTTCTGTCCTCTGACACTACCACCCTCCTGGTGCAGGCCCTCATCACCTCATACCTGGACTATGGTGATCGCTGCTGGTGGCACTAGCTGCCTCCAGTCTCTCCTGACTCCAGTCCATCCATTCATCCATTAAAGTAATATTCCTTAAGTGCAAGTCTGACCGTGTCACTCCAACCCCCATTCAATAATCTCCAGTGGCTCCCCATCAGCCCTCAGATCAAAAATCAAACCTCTTGTTTTGGCGAGCAATGTCTTTCATAACCTAAGTCTCTCCTACCTTTATAATCTTCTTAAAATTTACACACACACAATCCCCATTCCCACCCCCCCATCTGCAGCCTGGTGACACTGGCCTCCTTTCTATTTCTCCCTCTCTCAGGCCCAGGCATCCTCTCTGGCTGGCCAGCTCCCAGGGCCTCAAACACTCTCCCTTCTCTTCATGATTTATTTACCTTTCTCTCAGGTGGTGTTTGTGAAGTGCGATCCTGGTATACCTTGACCTCTGCATCGGCGAGCGATAGTTCTGCAGGAACTGGTTCGCTGTCAGTGGTGGATGTGCTCTTGTGGGACTTTGCCTGGGAAAAAGTCAAAGGAGGAATGCTGCGCTCTGAGGAACCATCTCTGACCTGGTCAGTCAAACCAGAAGGGAATGTTGAGCCCCGAGATGGTTCAATGTCATTTTGGGAAGGCTCCCGTGTCTCTGGTAAGTCCTTCATGTTATACTTCTCGTCTCTTAGCATTTCAGCAACTCTTCCACTGGATATAATGCCACTTCCACTGAGCTGTGAACTTTTAATATTGGTGTCATCCTTCATAACCGCATTTGTCCTAAGTATACTGTCCTTAAATGATGCCAGAGGCTGAGAAGCTTCACCTGGAATCGGAAAATTACGTGAAATATCATAACGTATAATATTTACTAAAGTAGGAGAATAAGTCTGAGTTAATGGTGAAACATAAGGCAGATCTCCAGAAGTACCCATGGTATCCAAAGAAGGAAGAGGCTTCTCAGTAGACTCACTGCTTACATCCTGGTTACCTGAAGCTGACTGTGGTTTCCAAACAGCAAGGTTTCTTGGGTTGGGGTTGGCTAATTCTTCATTTGGGGAAACAAAAGGAAACTGAAGTTTTGAAGTGGCAGGAGCTGACCTCGGAGATGGTACTGGAGTGAAATTTTGGACTGGAAATACCGAAGCAGATGATTGATGGATTGGTTGAGTTGGTTGTCCTGGTGAAGATTTTTCGGTTTGAGAACTCAAGGGAGAAATGGTTTGTTTCCAATCTGATCTAACACCTAATAAATCCTGAACAGCAGCAGAGCTGTTTTTACTTGCTGTTGGCTCTATAGAAGCCACAACCTCATGGAATGCCATGGTTTTATTAGCATCAAAACCTTTCTTTGGGCCTGGCTTTGACATGTCATCCAACTTAAATCTATCAGAATGCTGGAAGCCAGAATGAAAAGCAATACCAGAAGATCCTGCTCTGGTGCTGTCGCTGTGTACTGTGAGTTTTACAGAATTCTGCACAGACTGGCACTGTGAAGACGTAGGGAACGAGGAATGAGACGTAAACTTAGAAGAGATATCTCCTTTAAAATGTGAAGAGCATATATCCCCCAACCTTGCAACTTTGCTCTCATCTGATTTCAAACAATCAAGTTTGAAACTCTCACAAAAAGAGCGATCTGAAGATGAAGAAAAACCTAATCTGTTTTTTTCTAAGCAAGGAAGAAGGGAAGAATGTGAAAGTCTGCAGTCCAAAGGAGAAACACCGTCATCTTTGAGCATGCTCTGGTCTTGCCTGGCTGGAAATGTTTCCAGCTTCTGGGAAGTTTCCCATGTCCTCAGTGACATGTGAGAAGCAAGGGTTTCAACGCCATCTTTTCCATATGATCTGGAGAGCTCATCACCCGTATCAGGTGGAGAAGTAGACTTTCTGTTCGTGTAAATGCAGGCTTGTTGACGAGGTAAACGTGGACACATACCACCGGTCTCATAAGAGGTGACGGTGCTGATCTCAACTGTCTTACGAGTACTCGGGCTGGGATGGTCGTCACAGAAGTCAGTGGGCCCTTCGGAGGAGGATGGAAACAAGGTTTCATTGACTTGTGAACGTCTGGAACGCGATTCTGAAACTTCGGATAGATCAGGAATCCCCCTGGTAAGACATTATGGAAAATAAAAAGGGTGAGCAATAAAACATTTTCTTTTCACATATGAACACAGACACTATCTACCTCATAGGGGTGGAGATAAAAAGAGGCAGAAGGAAAGGACCTCAGGGACCAGCTAGTCCACTCCCTCCCTGCCCAGGCAGGTCAAAGGCCTTGCCCAAATTTCCTCCAGCTGTACGCTGCCAAGTCAGGATTAAAAAGCAGGGTCACTGACTAGATCCAGTCCTCTTCTCCACTCCAAGCCAACTCCAAAGTGAGAGTCGTATAGATAATCAACAGGACTATGCTGCAAATGGGCTCAAAGGGACACAATGCCTTCCTTCATTTCAAGCACGTTTAAAATAGTGACTGATTAAATGGGACCCATCATTTGTAAACAGTGACTATCACTCTACCAACTCTCTTTTTCCCCCTAAAACAAGGGAGTCAGGATGCTTATTTTAATTTTTCTAAACTCTGATTCTCTACATTAAAGAAAAATTCAAAATGATAGTACCTAAAATTTCTACTACTATAATAGTGAATATTAATTCAATTCACTTTAATATTCATTCATTCAACAAGCACCTATATTTATGTTTTCACAAAACAGAGAATCTCAGGGTTGAACAAAAACCAAGATTGTCCAATTCATTATTTCTTTTCAAAATAAAGAAATCCTATTTTAAACAGCCTCCAGTTTCCTTCATAAAAGAAGCATTAATTCATCTGCTGTCTTACGAGAACATGGAATTTACTGAAATATATCAACACACATCTAGATTTATCTTTTTCTAAAAACAGGTGGTGCTCTCAAAAAAAGTGGACACCATACAATGAGCTTATGTAGCCAAAGCCCAGGAGCAGCAACCTAGAGCTAACTATGTATATAGAACCCTCTCCAGGGACTGCAAAGTAGAGAGATTAATTTTCTTGTGTTGAGAGGTTCTGAAGTGGGAGAGTTCCAAAAGCGTGCAGGGCACTGTGGGACTAACAGTCCCCCAAAGGGATAGAGACACACACACACACAAATGGTGTCTACTTCACGGCAACTTCTTGGGAGGACCACATTCACTGGGGATAGATATCCTAACTTTAAATAATGTTTTCCTCCCAATTTAGAGGGACATTTCATAGCAGATGAGAAGATGATGACTCCACTTGTCTCCTCGAGAGGAGGAAAGTACCTGTCCCAACCAGAAGACTAGTTATCAAATGAGGCCTCAAGGGCAGAGCTTTCTAGGAAAAACCAAAGTGTGATCTGAACCAAAGAAAAGCCTGAAAAACTGAAAAGCAGCATAAATTTTTTTTGCTTTCTTTTTAAATTTAAAGTAAAGAGACAATTCTTTTCATATTTTAGACTGGTCATTTTCTAAGTATGACAAATCTTATTTGGGCCTGTATTATCCACAGTAGAGAAAATGATAACTGAGTAAATGTTGGATGTTCTCTTAGGCCCAAGTTATTAATATCTATTTTAAAAAAATCTGCTAGGATAATTCACGACTCACAAGAGCGAGGAAAAATAGGAGAAGAGCTGTAAGAAAAGCCATCTCACCTCAAAGGCACGAACTCCAGCTCGCTCTCCTGAAACAGAGTCTCATCCCAAACCTTGTGAGTTGGAGAAGATGCCAGCAAAGGAATACAGGGGGAGCCACTCGTGTCCTCAATGGCTGCAAAGTTTGAGAACACAAAAATATTAGCAGATATTAAAGATGGTTATTAGTTGTTAAACAGTTCTTTACGAATCTCAGGACCCTGAAATGTGACAAAATGTTTTCAGGGAACGGAAGGTCAGTTGTGGTTTAAAGTCATGATCCACAAATCCAGCTTTGGTTATAGTTCAAAAAGACCCTTAAACTGAAAACATGTAAGAAGCCACAAAAATATCATTATTAACTAGCAATTTTTGGAAACAAAAAAGACAAAGTCCTAAGAATAACAGTGTGTTTGACTATAAGCAGAATTAGAATATTATGAACAATAGGATAATAGGAACATAACACACACACACACACACACACACACACACACACACACACACACACACTGACAGAGGTTAATTCCCAATGGATAGTGAAGTCTTTCACATGCTCCTGTTTCAGGATGACATCATGCTGGATACAGCAAGCCCCACAATATTGCAGAGCCTCTTGGATGAGATCCAGAACCAAACAAAAGGGTTTTCCTCAACTGTATGCGCAGAAAAAACCAAGTGAACAAAGAATGCCTTCTGTCGAATTAAGATGTCTATGACACACGTGACAGACCACATTGAGAGTTCACCTATTAGTGTCTATAGGTGTGTGTGTGTCTTTATATTTTGGATAGACTGCAAAAAACTAGGGCCAGAATTAAACAGAAGAAAGAGAGTGGGGCAGCTAGGTAGCACAGTGGATAGAGCACCAGCCCTCGAGTCAGGAGGGCCTGAGTTCAAATCCAGCCTCAAACACTTGACACTTACTAGCTATGTGACCCTGAGCAAGTTATTTAACCCCAGGTTCCTCGAAAACATAAAATAAAAAAAAAAATTTTTTTAAAAGAAAAGAGAGTGAGCTGAATGGCCTTCGAGACATTGCAAAGCTCCTTTAATGGCTCCTGCTCCAAAGGCCCATCACTTTAAAACCAATATTCTCCAATATTATAACTGTGAATCCTTGATCACTAAAGATGAAGTGATAATGTGCATGGTTGAAGTGAAGCAACTGTAATATAGAGCAAACAAGAAACTATAAGCATATAAGATGTGATGAAGTAAATCTATAATCCAAAAAGAAAACAGGCTGGTCACATAAGGAGGGAAATAGACAACTGGTATCAACCTTATCAGACCAATAAAAGGTAAAAAAAAACCCCGGGACACAAGGATGGAAATCCTGACCAACATGGCGAGTAGTGGGAATGGAAGTGAAAATGCACTCAACTCCTTTCTGGAGAAGAGGGAAAAGAGACTAGAAAAGCGCCTCTCCACACTGGGAGGGAGAATCAATTCTTCTCTCTTTTTTTTTTAATCATCCTGATGATCAATGGCTAACTTTTTTCCACATTAGCCACACTGAAAAAAGTAAACACAATAAAAGAAGAAAGAAAAAGGAAGAAAGTTGGAAAAAAAAAAGTCTGCTTCACTCCATACTCATTGTTCATCAGTTCCTTCTTGGGGTGGGGGGGCAAGGGCAGCATTTTTCATCATGGACCATGATATTCATCAGAGCAGCCAAGTCTTTCACAGTGGATCATCACTAAAACATTGCTGTTACCAAGTACATTATGCTCCCGGTCCTGCTGTAAGTCCAGGTTTTCCTGAAGCCATCCTGACCATCGCTTCTTAGCCACAAGAGTGAGAAGGAAGTCTTCTTAATGGCAACAGAAGAAAGGCTTCACCCAATCAACCAGGAGGAGTCTGAGATGGAGGAGAGAAAATAGTCCTCCCTTATAAGCATGTGGTAGAATGAGAGAGCTTCACCGAGGAGAAAGGGCAAAAAGAGGGCGTCCGCGTCCTTGGAGCTGCGAAGCAGGAGATGCAGGGTCAGGATGGCAAAGTCCAAGGAAAGCCCCCTCCTTTAAGGGAGATGTTGGAGTTCATAGTTCCACTCATCCAACTGAAAGGGCAGAGATGGCTGACGGTCTGTAAGAACCAAGGCTGAATACATCTTGAAAGAAGCTATTTGTTGTCCTGGTAACAAAGAGAGAGGTCTGCTGCCTTCCCAGAGCACGCATCTAAGAAACAGCATAGAATCTAGACTTCTCAGGATAGATGAAAACTACCCACTTGTGATGATTTATGTCGGTACAAATGACACCGTCGGTAGTATTGCAAGTCATTGTGAAATCTTGGGCAAGAGACTGAAGTCTATAGGATTCAAGTCATTTTCTTCACCACGGCCAACTGAAGGCAAGCAAGGGATGGCGAAGAGTCTGAAAATGAAGTCTGGACTTCTTAACAGCAGATATTCTTATATGAACATACCAGCCTGTACACTGTCTTCTCTGTTAGAATGTCTCCCCCCGCTGCTCCTTGAGAGCAATGACTACGTATTAGGCTTTCTTTGCATCCTCAATATTTTGCAAATTGCCTAACACACAGTAAATGCTTAATAAATGCTTGTTGCCTGACTCCTGGTCCACAGTTTAAAATATAGGGGTGACAGATTACTAGCCAGAGAGGAAGTATACATAACACAGTCTGGTAAGAATAAGATACCATAAAAATAGATAGAAAGAAGGAAGAACAGCAGTTGAGACACCTAAAAATTCATGAGACAAAAATAAAAGAATGAGCTGATAATACAATGTTTAGGTTCAAAAAGTCTATATATAAATTCCCAAACTTTAAGTAACAATCAAGAGAAAAGGTAGAGACTAATGCAAGGAAGCAAATACAGAGTGGCCTAAGAAAATCTGAGGAAAGAAGACACTTTCAGCCATGGATTGGAGGAAAGGCTACATAAAAACAGCACCTGCTGGGGATCTCAAAGAATAGAATTCTGAAGGGCAGAGACAGAGAGGGAACACATTCTAGGCATGAGGCATTGAGGCAGGAGGAGCATGTTCACTTTGGAAACAAGCAGTCAGGTTTGTCTGGAAGTACGAAGCTTCAAAGAGAGTAACATGAATCAGCCTAGAGCCACATGCAGCCCACAACACCACCAGTAGCTGCCCAACCCAGAGTCAAAAGAAGTAAAAATACAAGAAAACATATGCAATTACATTTTAAAACTAAGTCAATTATGTGGCTAGCAGGGATCTTTATGCGTGGATTAGCAGCCTCCATTCCTACAAAGGCTCAGCAATTTGTATTGGGGCCTAGAGTGACTTCAGGCAGTGACTCAGGGGGTGAGCATCACCCCCACTTGGACAGCTGAGTGAAGCATAAATGGGAGAGATGGCTAACCACACGCTAACATCATGGCTAGCACTCCCCCAGGCTTCGTCCCGGGCCCTCCTCTCTTTTCTCTCTATACACTCTCTCCTGGGGAGTTCATCAGTTCTATAGGTTAAATTACGATCTCTAGGTAGACGATTTCCAGATTTATTCATCAATTTCCACTTTCCCCTGAACTTCGGTCCCAAATCATCAGCTGCCTTCTGGATATTTCAAACTGGATGTACCAGAGACATCCAAATTCAACATGTCTAAAACTGAACTCTTCCAAGCTTCCAGTCAATAAACATTTATTAAATACCTACCATATGCCAAGCACTGTGCTAACTCGCTGGGGTAAGTTGTTATTCAATCCTTTCCGTCACTGTCCAACTCATCGAAATCCCATTTGGGGTTTTCTTGGCAGAGATACCGGAGTAGGTTTGCCATTTCCTTCTCCAGCTCATTTTACAGATGTGGAAACTGGGGCAAACAGAGTTAAGTGACTAGCCTAGAGTCACACAGTAAGTTTCTGAGGCCAGATGTGAACTCAGGAAGATGAGTCTTTCTGACTCCAGGAGAGGCGATTAGAAGGCATTTAATAGATGCTTGCTGATTAAATGACTGGGCCTATTAGGGATGGTGGTAGCATGAGCAAGGAGAAACAGATATTACAAGAGATATTAGAGGTATAAGCAAAAGGAGTTGGCAACAAACTGCACGTGGGAGTTACAAGAAGTGTTAGAGTCAAAGATGATGTGGACATCTGGAGCCTCCTTGACAGGATGGTGGCACCTTCTTAAGAGGCTAAAGACACTCTGACTTTGAGATGCTGGTGTGAAAGGTCCAATAGATAGCTGAAAATGCAGAGCTGGATTTCAGAGGAGCAAACGATGCTAAACATATTTAACATATGTTACATCAAGGCAGCTAAGAGGCACCATGGACATGGCGCCAAGCCTGGAGTTAGGAAAGCCTGAGCCCAAATCCAGCCTCGGACACTTACTAGTTGTGTAGGCCTGAGGAAGGTCCTTAACCCTGTTTGCCTCGGTTTCCTCATCTGTAAATTGGGGATAATAACTGCACCTCCCAGGGCTGTTCTGAGGATCAAATGAGATGATACCTGTAAAGCAATGAGTGCCTGGAACATACTAAAGGCTATATAAATGTTAGCTATTATTATTACTGCTGTTACTGTTAGAGGGCAAACTGTGTAGAAGTGATAACTAAACAGAGAGAATGAATGAGATTACCAAGAGTTCAAATAGAAAAAAAGTGATGAAATGGACTTCTCCCCTAGGCTAAACCAACTACAATTTTTATAGGAGCCTAAGTACTCAGCAAACATCTCTGAGAGGTATTTATTCAGATCTGCCTTAACATTAATAGCATTCCCAGTGAATAAGAATTATCTCACAAGGCAATCAATTTTCTAACAGACCTAATTACTAAAAAATTTCCTCAATACTGGCCAAATTGTAAAGTTTCAACCATATCACACTGTTGACTCATATTTAGCTTTGTAATCAAATAAAAATCTCAAGGCTTCCTTTTAAAAATAAAATGCAAACTGCCATTAACCCAGGTTTTCTCCTATCCTGTGCTATTATTATTATATTATTATTATTATTATGGTTATAGCCTTCTTTAAAAAATTTGGGGGCAAAGAAGCAAAAAAAAAAAATTGTGATTTCAGAAGTGTAGACAACTGCCTGGTATGAGTTCACCAGAAACGAAACTGCCTGTAACTAATAGTCTCGAGAGTTGCTCAAAGCATTGAAAAGTTAAGCGATTTGGTCCACAGACACCAAACCAGGGCTTAGATATGAGTCTACCTGATGCCAAAACCAGCTCTCCAGCCACTCTACCACAGTACCATGCTTATTGAACCTAAATACAGAATTTTTAACTTTCCATTGTTGAATTTCATTTATTCAGAATCCTACCCCCAATTCTTCATCACAATGTGGAAGAGACCCTAGGTTCTTGGAGACCATGCCACAGAAATACAAACTCCAGGAAGTTCTCCCATGCTAAAAAGGCTTTGAGTAAAACACACTAAATATGCTGCTCAAAGACAAGCTTCACTAAGCACAGAAGGATTCCTCAGCAGTGGGATGACCATCTGAATATAAATTCTTTGGCCGCAGCAACTCATGAAACAGATAATATTAAATGGTTCTTATTCCTTTATGCCCCCCTTCAATTTTTTAATTATTTTTTTTAATTATTATCACTAACTGGGCAAACATCAGAAAACATGAATAATACCCTAAAACTGAAATGCAGATTTTTAACTACACATTGCATTTAACAATAATTTCCGATAACACTGCTTGTCTATGTTCCCTTCTAACTTTCCTGCTCTCTTTTCTGTCTATTTTAATGTTTGACTGACATTCTTTTGTTTCTTTTGATATTATGATTGCCCCCCTAACGCCTTTCATAAATCTACCTCCAAACAAACAATTAATAAAATCTCTCTATTATAACAAATAAGTACAATTAAGCAAAATGAATCTCCACGCTGGGGGTATATCTGAAAATGAATGCTTCACTCTGCAGTTCCATTTCTATAACAGGGGATGACACTGGTTCTTACATATTTTAATCAGTTCCCTGTATCCAAAGTAACAGGTAAATGTGCTACATTTTTCACAGTTAACTTTTTCCTTTCTAGTACTCAATATATTAATTCTTATGTGCAAAAACTTTTTAAATTCTAAGTAATCAAAACTGTCTGTCCCTTTTCTACCGTGTTCCTTACTGTTCCCCATTTGTTCAAGAACTTAACCCCCTCCACAGTTGTGAGATGTATCTCCCTCAATGGCTCTTCAAGTCTGTTTATGATACGATCTTTTCTATCTAGTTCTTACATCTTTTTGGAACTTACATGATACATGGTAGGAAATGCTAGTCTAAACAAAATTACTGCCAGACTATTCTAATCTTCTAAGCAATTTCTGTCATAAAGTGCATCCTTTCCACTGCAGTTGGAATTCTTAGATATAGCAAAAATCATGTTTAACTGCCTCTGGTTCTTGTACACCTAATTCATTCCACTGATCAACTTTTCTATTTTTAATAAGTACCATGAAATTTTGGCCAATTATTGCTTTGTAACAGTATTTTAGGTCTATTACAGCCATGCACCTTTTCCTCCCATTTTTTTATTTTATTCTTTTTTTCTGGCTCTATAAAGTATCCCTTTGGTAGCTCGACTGGTATGGCACTGAATCAATGAATTAATTTGGGTCGTACTGTCACTTTTATTCTATTTGCATAGCCCAACCATGAGAATTTTTGCCCAGTTATCCTATCTATTGATGCTCTGGCCTTGCCAAACCTCACCCATGGCTTACTCTCATCCTCACTGTCTTCACTCCTACTCACAGATTACTGAATAAAGACAGAGAAACTCACAAAATGGCGCTGCCTGGATCTACTATAAATTTATGTTATATAATCTCACTCTGGTAAGGACCCTCGCTGTGGTAAGGCAATCCTTTTATAGCTACCTAATCGGGTCACTATCCCACTCACCACAGTACATTTTCCAAAACTTTCTAGCCTGTGGTTCTCCTACCCCCACCTTCAACTGAGAACCTTGCCTCATATTTCACTAAAAAAAAAAAAAAAAACCTGTAACCCTTTGCCCAGAGCTCCCTCCTGTCGCTTCCTCATCTCACAATGCTGTCTTTATCTCCTCCTTCACTTGTCTCAGATGAAGAAGTGACCCTTCTCCATTCAAAGAAGGCAAAACCCACACAATGAATGCCACTCCATCCCGTCTTCTCCTTCATTCATCGTCGGTCTTCCCAGCACGAACTGCCTCTCCGCTGTCTGCAGGCATGCCCTCACTTCGTCTGTCCATCCCCACTGGCTTTTGTGGTTCTGTTGTTTCAGTTGTGTCCCAGTCATTCCAACTCCTCGTGACCCCAAGTGGGGTGTTCTTGATAAAGATACTGCAATAGTTTGTCATTTCCTTCTCCAACTCATTTTGCAGATGAGCAACTGAGGCAAAAGGGTTCAGTGATTTGCTCAGGGTCATACAGCTAGTAAATGGCTGAGGGCAGAGTTGAACTCAAGAAGATGAGTCTTCTGACTTCAGGACCAGCATTCTATGCACTCTGGCACCACCTAGCTGCCCCTCTAGTTATTGTCCTAGATCTTTCCCCCATCATGGTTAAACTCCTTGAGAAGGTCACCTAAAATAATGCCTTTAGTTCCTTTTTCCTTAACTCTCAGCAGGCTGGATTCTGACCTCACCAGAAGTGAAACTGTTCTCTCCAAAGTTACCAGTGATCACTCTAATGGCCCTTTCTGATCTGCCTCAAATCTCTCCTGACTCCAGTCCATCTTCCCCTCAGTGCACAGCAGGGCCTGGTTTTGGCCCCTTTCTGTATCTCCAGTGCTTACCATAGTGCTTGGCACATGGCAGACAACTAATGAATGCTTGTCAAAGTCACTTTTCAATTATTTTATACAATCTACTGTAATTTTGAAACGAATTTCTTTTTCTGCTTCGTCCTGCTGCTTATTGGCCATATATAGAAAAGGGTATGATTTCTATAGGCTTATTTCATATCCTCCTATTTTAACAAAGTTATTGTTGTGATGAATTTATAGTTAAATCTCTAGAGTTCTCTGAGTCCCATACCATCTGGCAAAAACAATAAATTTTTTCTTCTTTGCTTATATTTATTCCTTCAATTTTATTATCTCATCTAATTCCTATAAGCTAGTATTTTTAGCACATCAAATAATAGGGACAGCCATGGACATGAACAAGAAGTTCTCGTTTTAACTCTTTATTTTATTGGAAAGGCCTCTATTTCATTTTTCCATTACATATAATGCTTGCTTATGGATTTAGATAGATACTACTAACTATATTAAGGGATGGTTCATTTATTCCCAGGCTTTTAAAGATTTTTAACACAAACTTCCCATCTATTCTGTGTATAAGGATCACTCTTTTAGAAATATTAAGAAAGCATTTTTCTCAATATTCCAGACTGAAGCCTTTGGACTTATCTGAATGAGAAACCTTCAATCTACTTTCAATTCCAAAACGATGTCCCGAATTATATCCTTTTCCCCCATTTACCAAAGACATAACCAATTTTTAACCTACCCCTGAAGACCGTCTTTCTCCTGGCCAGAAAGACTCCTCCTTAAAGTTATCATGGCAATGTTCAGAAGAGACGGAAGAAGTCTTTGATTACTTCAGTTAATCAGGCAGTGAGGTGTCAGAGTGGTAGAGCACCAGGCCTGGAGTGAGAATGACTCATCTTCTTCAGTTCAAATCTAGCCTTAGATAATTACTAGCTGTGTGACCCTGGGCAAGTCACTTAACGGTTTGCCCCAGTTTTCTTTGCCAAGAAAACCTCGAATGAGGTCATGAAGAGTCAGACATGACTGAAAACACCTGAACTGAAAGCTGTAAATGTAAAATGGGTTTTGAGGAAATCATCTAGCAGCATTTGGAGAAGGCTTAAATTACCAAAGTGGAAGGACCAGACAACACAAATAATGGGCCTCAAAGATACTCATCTTCAAGGTACCATTCCAAAGCATTCACATCAATCTCTGCTTGCAGGCACTTTACTCTTTAATGGGGACAGAGAGGAAAGGACAGGCACATGGAGAAAGAAGAGAAGATGTTTTCACAATATACAGCTCTAACCTTAATTCTAACTCCATCCTTTCCACTGCACTGGCCATCCTTCCAATTCAATGAAACCATTCTGCTCCAATTCTGCCAACTAAGCCAACTGTACAAATTTTCAGGAGTGGATCAGATTCAGGCCAGTCCCTGGTAGGTTGAGGGTCCATACTGGGATGATAGAAGATTCTCACAGGTCATTCAACATTTAACAAAAGGAGACTTTTGGCCATAGCAGGAAGAGGATATTAACAAGGACGCATGAAGAACACCCCCAAGATGAATCAGCTGAGCGAAGCTTCCAGGCCCAAGCTGCCTATTATGATCTGTTAAGCATCACAGAGTGTCTGGAGCTCTGTCCTCAAGGCAACAAGCAAGTTATGTCAACGGTTAAGCTTTGAGTCCTCTCAACCAATCAGGTCCGTATGAAGGTTTCAATATGCTGGTATGTTTTAAGGGATGGAGATACTCACTCACCCTTACATTTCTCCACTGCTTTCTCCAGAAAGAGGACTCTCCAGACTGCCTACAGCTAACCTCTAATAGTGCCCAAGGGGATCACTCCAATGTGAGTGAACAGAAGAAAGCACTAAGCACAGTGAAAAATATTACTGGCTAAGAGAAACCTAGGAGGTAATAACTCAGGTATAAGAATGGCCAGAAGAGATGAGACTAGAGAGTAAGAATTATTATGAAAATGAGCTCTGAAAAAAAAAATAGGATAAATAGCTTCTCTACATCCTTTCATATCATCACCTGACCAGAAATGTGAGACTCACTGCTAATTAGAGTATCCTTGGGCACACATCTGAAGAGCAAAGCCCAGAGTCCCTGGACTTTGGTCACCTAACTACTCTTCCAGAAAGGGTAGGTTTTACAGGGAAGAGGGAAGCGGAGGAAGAAGAGAATCTGCTAGGTATGCACCAACCCCAGGAGCCACAATCACCCTTCTGTGGCCTTCGCTGATCTGCTTCTCTATTTTTGAACCATCACCCCATGGTTTTGAGGACTGCTGCTTTAAAAAATTAGTCTGAGGTCTGGAACTGCTATTCCCCCTTCCTACCTCTTTTCATCATCTCCCTCGATATTCCACATCTTTTGTTTCTCAAAATGAATTGTTATTGTTTTATAGTTTTGTAAAGTATTCCTTTGACAGTTTGACTGATACAGCACTAAAACTGTAGTCTGACTTTGGTAGTACTGTCGTTTTCACTATGTTGTCAAGTCAAAAGCCATGAAGACTGAATATTCCTACAGCTACGAGTTGTGACCGAATCCGTGAAAGTCTCTCGTGCTCTCCGGTAGGCTGACCTTCACATACCTGATGCACTGTGTAGTTACTCAGAAGAGACTTTCCCTTTCTGTTACTGCCCCTTGCGTTTTGTTATTATTAGATATAAATGCTACTGATTTTTAAGGGTTAATTTGGAACTCTGGTCTCGGTATCTTTGCTGATTGCCTAGGATAATCCAGATGATCAACAAACTGATAGTTTTATCTCCTCTTTACTTACTTTTATGTCTTTAATTTCTTTCTCACCTCATTGCTAATGCTAACAGTTCCAGAACTGTATCAGACAATAAGGGAAAGAACAGGCAGCTTTGCTTTTTTCCTATAATAATCAAAGATTCTATACCCCCACTGCATATAGTGCTTGCTTCTTGGTTTTGGAAGGAAACTTTTTAAGGTATCAACAAAAGACTCCTCTATGCCTCTACTTTTCAGGGGTTTTAGCATAAGGAAGGCTTTGTACTTTGTCAAAGGATTTTTCTGCATCTACTAAAATTAATCATGTGGTTTTACTTGTTTTTGTTTTTAACATGATTGTTTTGGTTGTTTTCTTGATGTTGAAGTATCCTGGTTTTATAAATCCAACTTGGTCATAATGAAAGATTTCTTGGGGTAGTCTGTTAGAATTTTATTTAAAATTTTTGGATGAATATTCATTAATGAGATTGGTCTAGTTCTCCTTATTTGCTTTATCCTTAACTGCTTTGGATGTTAAGGTTATTTTTTATTCATTGAAGGAATTTGATAGGTCTTTTTCAACTGGTACAGTATTAATTATTCTTTAAAAATTTGATAGAATTCTCTGGTCATTATTACAGTACATTAGTATGTATTAGTATAATAAAAAAAAATCTCCATCAGGAATAGAAGATTCCCTCTCTCCTTTGGTCATTCTTTTATAGCTAATTCTGCTTCCTTTTCTGAAATTTGATTATTTAAGATCCTTATTTGGTCATCTGCTAGTTTGGGTATTTTATGTTTCTGACGGTATTCCTCTATTTTGTCTGTGTTCTCAGTTTTGTTAACATATAACTACGCATAGTAAATATTGCTGATTGTATTTATTTGCCCTGGTTTTATTATGATTTTATCTTATTCATTTGTTATTTTGGGGTTTTTTTTATGCCTTCTTCCTTTTAATCAGGTGTATCAACTGTTAATTAATTGCTAGGCTTTTCAAAGAAACAACTTTTGGTTTCTACAGGTCTGGAGGAGGCGGAGTTCCAGTTTATCTATTTCTCCTCTGATTTTTAGTATCACATTAGTTTGCATTTATTTGTTGGCGTTCTAATTTTTGAAATGCACATTCAGTTCATGAACATTTTCCTTTTTTATTTTGTTAATGTACGTTTGTTTTGGGAGATAATCTTTTCCCCTTAGTACTGTTTTAGCTAAATTAGTGTAATTGTGGCATGTTGTTTCATCATCACCATTTCCTTTCACATAATTATTTCTATGATATGTTCCTTGACCCAGTCATTATTTTAAATTGCATTATTAAGTCTCCATTTGAGTTTCCGACTTTTGTTGGTGCTTCCTGAACTGCTTACTACTTTTAATGCATAAAGGATGTGTTTACTATTTCTCCATTTTTACATTTATTTACAATATTTCCATGCCTTAATACGTGGTCAATTTTTGTAAACCTTCTGTGTGGTACGGAAAAATACATATATTCTTTAGCAACCCCATTTCTCTAGCAATTTCTTTAATTCTATAATTTTCTTTTTGTTTATTTGTTAGATCAGTCCAAAACTGAACAAAGGACATTAAAATCTCTTGCCACAATTGGTATTACTATGTCTTCTCATAATTCAATTGATTTTCCCTTCACAAGTTTGGAGGCATTTACAGCATATAAACTTAAAATGGTTTACTGTCTACAGTTCTTTTCAGCAAAACTTCCTTGTTTTTCTTTTTTTATGTTGGGAATTTTTGGTTTTGCTTTGTTTCATAGTAAGCTTGCAACTCCTGCTTTTTGGGATGTGCTTGATACACCTAAATTTTGTTCTAGCCCCTCATTATTATGCTGTGTTTTTGTTTTTGAGCGGTATTTCTTGTAAATAAAAGATTGTGAGGTTTTATTTCCTTATCCAATCTGTCACCGCTTTTATTGAGCTGTTTAATCTGTTCATCATTATTATAACTAGTATTCACATAGCACAAATTTAGGTTTGCAAAGCACTTTACAAATACCATATTATTTCACCCTCACAACAATGCTAGGATGTAGGTGTAATTACTCTCCCCATTTAACAGATCAAAAAGCCAGGCAGGCAGAGGCTAAGTGACTTGCTTAGGTTCCCATTACTAGTAAGTGTCTCAGGCCAGGTGTGAAATATCCCTGACTCCAGCCACTTCCTCCAGCATTCTATTGACTACTGAGGTCCACGTTTTCCTCCATTTATTTTTAATATTGTTGGTTTTCTTAAAAAAAAAGATTCTTTCTTTGGTTACTTTTGCTAATCCACTTTAAGACAGCCCTGTCCTCACCAGCTCTACTCCCTTCACCCTCAATCTCTCCCACAGCCGTTAGCTCTTTGTAATTACACTTAACCTCAAGTTCCTTTTTCAATCTAAGTATCTAATTCTTCTCCTCTTTTTTCTCTTAGTACTCCAGTAAAATGGCCCTTCCTCTTGCCTTTCAACTTGTTTTATTTTCCACATCTTATTCTCAAAAGGATGTCTTTATCTCATTCTCTTCATTATTTCTCTTCCCTCTCTATTCTAGATTTTTATTTTTTGATTCATAGTCCATATGCTTATTTATTGCTTCTTTAGTAAAGTGAGTATTCTGAGTCCTTCTTCCAAAGTTCCTATTATTGCCTTGTTAGACCTCATTTTCTGTTGGGTCTCACTCTTGGAAATATAAATCCCTCCAAGAGATAAGAGAAGATAGGAATACTGCCCCAGGTCTGAATTTTCCTACATTCCTGATGCAGTTCAATTGTACCCTTTTCATTCCCCATGTTCATTTCTTTTCCCATTTGCCAAGAAATCTCCTTTCTGAGTCCATGCTTTCCCACTCTTCTGGGTATGAGCTGTTCTCTATTGCTGACTCTCCTCCTCTGAAGGCAGGATTGCTGTTCATAGAAGCACAATACTCTCATTGATGGTGGTCTCTCTAAGCTGCATCATAAAGTTCCTTGTCTCACAACATTGACCATGCTTCTGTCTCTATGGGAGCACTCTTTGTAGGACCCTCTCACCACTGACTCAATATCCCTCCCTTGATCATTTCATCTGCTCTCCTGTTGGCCTTCTTCTTCCTAAGATACTACAGGAGCTGCTCTCCTTTTGAAAGGCATGACTGAATTTTGTTTCCACAGAAACTATATGAAACATGATTTGAGGCCATACTGATGGCTGGTGTAAGAGAGAAAACTAAATGTAATAGAAATCCGGGGGAGACTTTGGCCACCTGTTAATTAGCATATGTGAAAGCAGACTCCTCTTCTTTGGTTCAGACAAGGCCTTTTTCCTGTGTATAAAAAACTGTCAGACCAGGTGTAGTTCACCAAGGATGAGGTCTTAGATAATAGGACTCTTTCTCCTGGATATCCTGGGCCAAATCTTCAACTCACAGATTTTGACAATTCTCTTAGCAATTGAGAAAGTTCCTTTCTCATGATAAAGAAAACTGAGGATAAAAGGGGGTAGGGGGGTGGGGACTGAAATATGGAAATAAGAGATGTAAGCAGGGGTATAGACCCACGTGGGAATAGGGTTTAGGTGTTTTCAGACAAGCTGAGAACCCTGAAATATTGACCAATGGAATGCAGGAAAGGAAATTCGAATCAGGATGGGTTATTAAAGAGCTTTGTAATGTCTTGAAGTGTGCCTGCACCTACTAAGCGATCCTTTTCCACAAAGAGTTAAAGGTCAGGTCACCCATCTGAAATAACGTGAAATAAAAATCTTTTTTTCTAAATTCACTCACGACCAGGTGCAAATCTTGGTAAGACGATTATTTCTCACACTTTCATTGCTTAGGGGACAACAAACTATCTCCTCTATCTCTCTCTTCCCCTTTCCCCTTTGATCTGCCCTCATATTGTACTGTTTAACCCCATGAAACATACTGATCACCTGGACACCACAAGGTACCGTGGGGTAAGTCAGTTCGTGGTGTCTCAGGCCTCTTGCTCATCAGTTCTTCCATAAAGATTCCATTTTCATCCTTGTTTCCTTGTGAAGTTTTTATATAAAGAGATCCTTCAATAGTCCCTTTGTTTTCTTCTTCTTGTCAATAATCCCATAAGCATCTTTCTCTTTGTAGTTTTTTTTACCCCTTTGGGGGAGAGAGGAAAACTTTATTCTATATTCTATATTTATTTATTTGCTCTTTGAAACAAATTTTTTCATTTTCTCCTGTACTCTCTAGTGGGGGCTGAATCCTCTCATGCTATTTGAATTTCCTTTATTTTGGAAGGACTTTCTCTTGCTCACTTGCAGAATCTGTAGTTTGTCACTGGAACGGTTTAATTCACCACTGGGCTTCTTGGAGGATTTTTTCTGGAGGTGATCTATAAATTCTTTTGATTGAAACTTTGTTATCTCTACACATCCTTCCTCCAACATCAATATACTTTACTTGTATGGAGCTAATGCTTTCTTTTTCTGACTCCTTCCCCTTTGAGAGTAGTTTCCCCAAGGAACGGACCGGACCTCAAAAGTTGCCTCAGCCTGCTCCCACACTGGGAAATCCACTTTTCACTGACCTCAGTAACTACTTCAAAGCAGTTTGTTGGGAGGGAGGGGGACAGAGACAGAGAACTAGCCTCAACTAGATGCCAAATCCATTTACTTCAGGCCTGGTGAAGACGTGCACACAATGATGTGTGCTCCAATTCCCTATGTTCCTCAGTTTCCTGGCTAAGCACTGTTAGGAATTAGCCTTCTCTATTATCAATTATTACCTCACTAAATTTCTTGGTATTTTAGACCACAGAGACCATTAAAATTGCTTTATTCCTAGCCTATGAAATTCCGAGAAAAGGTATAGACCTTTGTCATGATGGTCCATAAGAAGTTTCTTTTTTGAATAGTTCACATATTTCATCCTTTGTGGTACATGTTCCTATCTATGTTGCACTGTTTTTTTGAAGGTCTTTTTGCAAATACTTCCCCTGAGCCTGGCTTGATCAAACCTCCAGAGTAAATTTTTCCTGTTGCCTTTGGTACAAAAACTTTTCAGGCTCCTAGACTTTATGAGTCATTCTTTCATTTCACTTCAATTTTTTTAATGAAAATGTCATGAGTTGGTTCTTCCCATGTGTTCTAATTCTTCTACATAACATGACTAATGTGAAAATATGTTTAATAGGAATGCATATGTAGAGCCTATATCAGATTGCATGCCACCTTTGGGAGGCGGGGAGGGGCGGAAAAGGGAGAAAATTTAAAACTTATGGAAGTGAATGTTGAAAACTAAAAATAAACTTAAAAAAAGAAAATGTCATGAGTGATAAAGTTCGCTTCATTTAGCTTTGATAACCACTTGTTGGTTCTACTACAAGGATCTCACAGTTACAGTACTAAAACTGAATTTAATTTCACAGTCTTCATAGACAGTGCTTTAAGAAAAATTGGTATCTTCTATTTTATATCACTTTCCTTCCCCACTATATCCATTCCCCTTCCTCCACCAAGACAGTCATTCATCCATTATACTGAATAAAAAGAAAAAAAAATGAAAGAAAAAGAAATCATTCAGCAAAACTAACACATACATCAGTCAAGCCTGTCAGTATATGCTGTGTTCCACACTCACGGTCCTCCACTTCTACACAGAAGAGAGAGGAGCACATGGTCTCACCTCTTCTTCAGGGTCAGGCTTTGTCATCATGATTATACAGCTTTCATTTCAAGTTTTTATTTCCTTTACATTGTAGTCATTGCACAGCTAGATGGAGCAGCCGACAGAGCGCTGGGCCTGCAATCAGGAAGAGCTGAGTTCCAATCTAGCCTCAGACACTCACTAGCAACATGACCCTGAGCAAGTCACTCCACCTCTGTCTGCCTCAGTTTCTTCAGCTGTACAACGGAAATAACAGCATCTACCTCCCAGAGTTGTTGTGAGGATCAAATGAGAAAGCTGTGAAGCGCTGAGCTCAGCACCCGGCCCCTAATAAGTGCTACAGAAAGGTTAGTGGTGGTGATGATGATGCCGTCGTGCGCTGCTTCCCTGTCTCATCGGTCACATCAGCCATCCGATGCTTATCTGTACTCTTTACACTTCTCTCACGGCACAGAAATACTCCAGCATATTCACGTATTACAGGTTTTAGCTCCTTACAAATAGATGGGAACTACTTGCAGCTCTTCGTAGTACAAAATGTGTTGTTAAAACATCTTCCTGTATAAGGCCCTCATATAGGAGGGAATGCTTGCCTTCCTCTGCTCCAGCTCCTGACCTCTCTGGCCTCCCCTAAGTCTCAAGTAAAACACCACCTTTTGCAGGAAGCCCTCGCCAACCTCTCCCAATCCCTGTGCCTTCCCACTCTTCATTTTTTCCTACTGACTCTGTACACAGGTTGCTTTATATACATTTGCTTGCATGTCGTCACCCCCATTAGACTGCATGCTCCTTAAGGGAAGGGATGCCTGACGTATAAGAAGCTTGAGAGATGTTTACCGATTGACTGAAAACACTTGGAGCTGGGAGAAGCATCATATGCAAGAAGGCCAATGTCACTGGACTGCACAGTACATGGAGGGAAATGCATACTGTGCAAGAAGACTGAAAAGGCAGGAAGGGGCCGAGTTAAGAAGGGCTTTCTAAGCCAAAGAGAAGCCTTTCCATTGATTCTGGAGGTCACCGGGAGCCACCACAGTTTATCAAGCAGGAAGATTATCCGGTCAGACCTCATGTTAGAAAGATCAGTTTCACAGTTGAAGGGAGGATAGACTGGAGCGAGGAGAGACTTGGGGGAGACAGACGCCCCCGCCCCGAACAGGCTACTGTAATAGTCCAGGCGTGAGGTGATGAGGGCCTGCACTGGGGGGGAGGGGGGGATATGGGGATGTCAGAGGAGAGAAGGGGGCATACTCAAGAGATTCTGCAAAAATAAATTCGACAAGCCTTGGCAAGAGTTTGAATATTGGAAGGGGTGTGTGAGGATGATCCTAGCTTCAAGCCTGGGTGACCAGAAAGATAATGGTGACTTCACCAATAACAGTGAAGTTAGGGAGAAAGGAAGGGTAATGTGACAGTCAAAAAAACTAAAGAAGTTTTCTCCTGTACTGAGACAGTGTCCAAAAAGGGTGATGATAGTTCCAAAGTACTACACTCTATCCAGAACACGTCAAGAGCACCATGTTCACCCCAGGGTGCCACGTTTTAGAAGGGACATGAGGCACAACCAGGGAAGAGTGAACGGCTTACAGACCATATCAACAACTGCTCTTCAATTACCACATCTCAGCCCTGGTAACACCTACCTTCTGCCTCCTCTGCCCCTACCCATGAAGTGCTGAATCAGACTGGAGGAAGCCCCACAACCATGGTGCCTGGGTACATTACAAAGTCAGCCTTCACTGCAGCAAGGCACTCCTTTCAGTCTTCCCTAATTTACCCCTCACAAAAGCTATTCCAAACTGCCACTGAGGGAAAAAGCTTGGACAAAGGAAAACAAATTACCTTTTGTAGATAATATGATACTATAATTAGAAAACTGAAACAATAACTTCAGCAAAATTACAGCATATAAGATAAATCCACATAAATCACTGCCATTCCTGTTTATTACCAAAAAAAAAAAACCCTCAGCAAGAGAAATTCTATGTAAAATAATCAAAAAATATATTTACTACTTAGGAATCTACCTAAAATATACACAAAGAAAAATATTAAACGCATCTTTTTTGATCACAATAAAGATAATAAAATAAATTAAATTCAATAAAAGGTCCTTGAAGCACAGATTTTATTAACTGAAAATAAATAACAATCCTAAAGAATAATTTCATTAAAGAAAATAACAGTGAGACAATATGCCAAACTTAGTGAGATTTGGCCAAAACAGCACATAAGGGAAAATTTATATCTCTAAATATATAAATCAGTAAAAGAGAAAAACAGCAGGTCACCATAACTGGGCATGTAACTAAAAAAAAAACCTAGAAAAACAAATTTAAAACATTCAATTAAACAACAAAACAGAAATCTTGAAAAATCAAAGGAGAGATTAACAAAATTTAAAGTCAAAAAGCCATTCAACTAATAAAACTAGGGACTATTTTTTTAAATCAATGAAATAGGCCATGAGCTAACCTGACTTTTAAAAAAATTTTAAAAATAAAATCAAATATCAATATCAAAAATTAAAAGGATAAATTCACAACCAATAAAGGGGAAATAAAAGCAGTCATTAGGAGCTATTTTGCCCAACTATATGCCAATAAATCTGATGATCTAAGTAAAATAGATGAATACTTAAATTACCTAGGTTAATATAACATAAATTACCTAGGTTAACAAAACAAGAAATAAAATATTTAAATAATCTTACCTTAGGAAAAAAAATTGAACAAGTCTTAAATGAGCTCCAAAGGAGGGGAAAAACAGGACTACATGGATTTCCAAGTGAATTTTACCAATATTTAAAGAACAACTAATTCCAATACTACATAAGCTGGAGAAAAAGAAGAAATGAAAGAATCCTACCAAATCTCTTCTATCACACAAATATGGTCTTAATACCTAAACCAGAGAAAATCAAAAGAAAGAAAACTATAGACCAATTTCACTAGTGAATACTAATG
Organism: Phalanger gymnotis; assembly: GCA_028646595.1. Taxonomy (NCBI): domain Eukaryota; kingdom Metazoa; phylum Chordata; class Mammalia; order Diprotodontia; family Phalangeridae; genus Phalanger; species Phalanger gymnotis. The sequence continues at coordinate 311,584,319 of CM053625.1, forward strand.
TAAAAATGTTAAAAAAAAAAAAAAAATATATATATATATATATATAAGCAAGTAGATTACAGCAATGTAACACAAAGATCATACACTATAACAGGTGAGATATATGCCAGGAATGCAGGACTGGTACGATATTAAGAAAACTGTATACTGTAAACTGACCATATCAATATCAAAAACAACAAAAATCATACGATTATTTCAAAAAATTCAGGACAAGCTTTTAATGAAATACAACACTCATTCCTGTTTAAAAAAACAAAACACACTAGAAAGCACAGGAATAAATGAAACTTTCTTTAAAATGGTATGAAAACCAAAAACATCTGTAACGGAGATAAACAGAAGCCTTCCCAATAAGATCGTGGGCAAGGCAAGGATATCCATAATCACCACTATCATTCAATATTCTACAAGAAGTAATGGCCATAACAATAAGACGAGAAAAAGAAACTGAAGGAATAGGCATAGGCCAGGAGTGGGGAACCTGCGGCCTCGAGGTCACATGTGGCCCTGCAGATCCTTAAGTGCAGCCCTTTAAACGAACCCACATTTGATTGTTTTGTGAAGTTTGGACTCAGTGAAAGGGCCACACCTGAGGACCTAGAAGGCCACATATGGCCTTGAGGCCACAGGTTCCCCACCCCTGGCATAGACAAAAAAGAAACAAAATTATTACTTTTTGCATATTTACCTAGATTTTTGCAGTTTACCTAGGAAACCTTAAGAGACTCAACTAAAAAACTAGTTGAAACAATTAACATCAGCAAAGTTGCAGCATTAAAAATCATCAGAAGCTCTGTATATTGCAAATAAAACCCAGCAGAGACAGAGAAACTCCACTTAAAATAACTTTATGGACAGTATAAAATACTTAGGCTTCTAATTGCCAAGATACACACAAAGTATATGAACACAATTACAAAAAAACCCTCACATAAAGACATCTAAATAACTGGAGAAATATTAATTGCTCACAGGTAGGCCAAGCTAATATAATAAAAATGACAATACTACCTTATTAATTTACTTATTCAATGCCATACCAATCAAAGAAGTACTTTGTGAAGCTATAAAAGATAACGCAATTCATCTGGAGAAACAAAAGGTCAAGAATATCAAGGAAATCAATGAAAAAAATTAGAAGGAAGGGACCTGTAAATACCAGATCTCAAACTGTACTAAAAAGCGGTATTCATCGAAACAATTTGGTACTGAGTTAAGAAATAGAGAGGATGGGGCAACTAGGTGGCGCAGTGAGTAGAGCACTGGCCCTGGAGTCAGGAGAACCCGAGTTCAAATCCGGCCCCAGACACTTGACACACTTACTAGCTGTGTGACCTTGGGCAAGTCGCTTAACCCCAACTGCCCTGCCTTCCTCCCTGGGGAAAAAAAAAAAAGAAATAGAAAGCACAAATCAGATTCACAATATACAGAAGAAAACGACCAGAGTAATCTACAATGTTTCTTAAAACCAAAGATCTGAATTATTGAGGCAAGAAGTCACTGTGTTAGAAAAACCATTAGGAAAACTGGAAAGCAGTCTGGTGAAAACTAGGCATAGATCAATATCTCCCACTGCATACCAAAAGAAGCCCAAAAGTGGTACATAATTTAGACATCAAGGATGATATAAGTAAATTAGTGGAATAACGAAGAATTTACCTGTCAGATTTATGAATAGGTGAAGAGTTCACGATCAATAAGGGACTGAGGTTTACTAGAGGTAAAATGGATAATTTTGATTACAAAAAATTAAGTTTTTGCACTAACAAAACCAATGAAGCTAAAATTAGAAAATCAGGAAACTGGGCAAAAAAATCTTTGCAGCAAATTTCTCTGATACGGGTCTCAATTCTAAAATATGTAGGGAATGAAGTCAAATTTACAAGATTATGAGCCATTCCTCAATTGATGTTCCAAAGATATGAATAGGCAGTTTTCAAAGGAAAAAAAATCAATACTATTAACAGCCGAAGAAAATAATACTCTAAATCACTAACAATTAGAGAATGCAAATTAAAACACCTTTGAGGCACTTTACATCACCAGATTGGCTAAGATGATATAAAAGGGAAATGACACATGCTAGAGGAGATGTGGGAAAACAGATACACTAATGAACTACTGGTAGAGCTGTGAATCAGGCTTATCATTCTAGAAAACAACTTGGAACTATGCCCAAAAAGTTAATATACTGTGCACACCCCTGACCCACCAATATCACTACTAGGGCTTCACTCCAATAAGGTCAAAGAAAGGAAAAAGATATCTGAAAGGGTACCCGTCAATCAGGGAATGGATATGAATAAGTTACAGTATGAACGTGATGGAATATGATTGTGCTCTAAGAAATGACGAAGAGAGTTAAGTGAACTAATGCCAAAAGAAGTGAGCAGAACCAGAACAATCTATAAAAACAAAAGCAATATTGTAAAGATGCTGAAACTGGGGGAACTTAGTAACTGATCAACAAAATGACCAACCACAATTCCAAAGAACTCGTGATGACCCACACCGCCATCTTGGGCAGGTTCAAGCAGGTTTATCTTTCTTTTTCTTGGAAGACGGCTAATATGGAAATTTGTTACAATGGTTGTGTTTTTCTTTTGGGGAAGAAATAAATGTTGATAATTTTTTTTAATTTAATATAAATATTTTTAAGATTCTATTCTCATACAGAATTTCACGTCTCAAAACACGAGTACCCTCTTCTTATTTCACATCACTCTGATGCCTTCTACCACCTTCTCCTTCACCTATTTCACTGAAGAGAAAGCCCTTCTTCTCGCAAAGGAAAACTTCTCTCCATTAACTCTTGATCTCATCCCTTCCTGTCTTTCCCAACAGACTGCCCCTTCTATCATCCCCACTCTCCCCCTAATCTTCAATCTCTCCTACGTATTGAGTCCTTCCCTGTTGCCTATAAACAACCACGTATTTCCTGCATCCTTAAAACATCCTCACATTCCTCTATTATCATCCTAGACCTCTCCTCCCCATCTCAAGATAAATTTCTTGAGAAGCCTGTCTACAGACAAGTAGGCGACTCGAATTCCTCTCCTCTCATCCTCTTATGAATCTTCTGCAATCTAGCTTCTAACCTCATCATTCACCTGTAACTGCCCTCTAAAAAATTACCAATGAGCTCTTAATTGCCAAATCTGATGGCCTCCTGGCCTCCTGCAGCTTCCGACATTGTTGATTCTACTTTCCTCTTGGATACTCTCTCCTCTCCAGGTTTTAATGAGGCACCCCTCCTCTGGTTTCCTCCCAATACATCGAACCGCTCCTTTTCAGTCTCTTTTGCTGGTTCTCATCCACATCACTCTCACTATCTGTGGGTGTCCCCCAAGGTTCCGTCTTGGGCCCTCTTCTCTTTTTGCTCTCTACTTTCTCACTTGGTGATCTCATCAGCTCCCAAAGCTTTAATAAGCACCTCTATGCTGGTGATTCCCAAATCTACTTATGCAGCCCTAAGCTCTCTGCTGACCTCCAATCAAACACTTCAGTCATGTCAAAGTGGATTATCTGGGAGACACTTTAAACTCACCACGCACTAAGAACACAGACTCACTGTCATGAGCAGAAGTCTTCTTTAATATTTCTTATTATCAGTCTGTATCCTGCCATGAGTCAAACCAGCTTACGTGACAAGTGAATTTTTTTTCTTTAGAACAAAAAAAAAAAGATGTCTCTTAATATTCTAAAGTTTAAATTCTGACTTTCTTTAAAAATGAAATGATTTTTGTCTTTCATTTCTGAATTCTGGCTTTAAATTCACTTTTCAATTTGTTCTTGTTCTCTTTTCAGGAGACGAACACTCAAGAAAGTTAAAGTTCCGTGACAATATGAAATGTAATTTACAAATAAAAGACTCCGTCAAAGCTCCAAAAAGAGGATGTATTTCTGACTAAAATTATTCAGAGAAATGTAATATTCAGTTATCTATTGCAGCCAAAAATAAGAACTATGTAAGCAATGTAGTCAATGATAAAACCAGAGATAATTTGTGTATAATTCTGCAGCACCTTTCTTCATAAAACATGGAAACTTGAAAATTGAGAAACAAATAATGTGTTTATCTTGCTTCATCCATCAGTGAAATTCAACCAACTCAGTACTGAAACAATAGTCCAAAAAATTTCTAGCATCATTCAACAGCTCCAAAAGGAAAATAATTAGTTCCTCCAAATTAAAGAATGCAAAAATAGAGAGTTTTTTTTGTCTATTTTCCAAGATAAATAAATTTTAGGAATATTTAGAATGGGCAAAGCATGAGTAGTAGTTGTCTGGACTGCAATTTAGGCAATAAGAAAAGAAAATCTACAGCTTGGATAAGCACCCTTCAAAGATAAAAGTGATGCACGACATGGCGTCAAACACCTGGAACCCAAAGCCCAGGAAGTTGTGTTACTTAGTAAACAGTAGCTGATTAGTTTTAGGAACCTCTGAGGCTTAATTCCTATTTGTCTGACATGAAAAGGTTTAAACTGTCTCAGTTTTTCCTGTTAAATGAAGAAGCACCAAGGTGTAGTCGCAATAATCCTACAGTATAATTATTGTTTTATTGTATGAGAGATCACCTGAACAAAAAGAAGAAAATAGGTGAGTTCAGGAAACAGACCACAAGCCTGACAAAGGGATAGGCGCCTTCAATAATCTAGAAAACTGCTAAAGCTTTCTCTGTGCCAAGAACAATGCAACTAACCTTAATAATAATTTCATCATTTAAAAAATGGAAGAACCAGCAACAGAAAATTCTATTCTGGATCTGATTCTCAGCAATAGGAAGGTACTTGATGCTGAGATCAAATTAAGGAGAACCATGGGGAAGGAGAGGAAGAAAAGATTCCTCCTTCCTAGAATTTATGACAGAGGAGGAAAAAGCCAGACAAAGTCTGACATGTACAATGGCTTTTGAGAATAGCTCAAAAGGAAAAAAGGTAGGATCCTGTGGATTCAAATTCTATAGCAGAAGGCAGACAAGACGGATAGGAAACTTTAAAAAGAAAGAAATACTGAAGATAAAAAGGGAAACAACTGCAGTAAGAAAGAAAAAGCTAAGCAACTTAGGCTTTAAGAAGATTATATTCACCAAGGACATGAACAGGCAGTTCTCAAAAGAAGAAATCTAATCAACAAGCAAATGAAAAAATGTTCCCCTTATTTTTATTGTAACTTTTTGCTTTTTGTCAATTAATAAGCATTTTCTCTTCCTCCCACATTAAAAAAAAAAGGAAAACAAAATTCTTGTAACATACATACATAGTCAAGCAAAACCATTTCTCCCATTGGCCATGTCCAAAAATGTATGTTCCATTCTATAACCTGAGTCCATCTCTATTCTGTCAGGAGGAGGTGGTATACTTCATCTAAGACCTCTGGAATCATGGTAGATCACTAGACTGATCAGAGCGTTTAAGTCCTTTTTTTCAGCTTAAGCATAATAGCTCCTTATTTTAACTCTGTGACTCTTTATATATGTTTCTTTTCTGTGTCAATCTTTAAAATGTATTTCTAATATAAAACACATTGTTGGATTCTGCTTTCTAATCCACTGTATTATTATCTTCCATTTTATGAGTGAGTTCATCCCATTCTTATTCAGTTACTAATTGATTATGTATTTTCCTCCATTCTCCTTTCTTTTAACAAATGGTAAGAGAAGGTTGTGCTTGCATATGTAATCATTCGAAATCACTTGTTGGTACTGTTTTGCTTAACAGTGTGCAAACATTTGGATTTGAGTGGATGTTGAGGAAGTTAGTTTCTCAACAAAACTGATCAATAAATTTCTAAACGGGGCTATTTATGAAAGTATTTTGAAAAGTAAAATATGCTCTACAAAAATGTGAAGCTTCATCATTACTGTAATTGTAATAATCATTATCATCAACGATTATTATTATATGAGAATTACCTAACAATGGGGAACATGAAGCCTCTCCAGCCCGGTCCTTTCCATCTTCTTCCGATATAGTCAGTACCCCCTCCTCCACAGACGGGAATTCAGACAGGTCACTTTCTTCCTTTCTCGTATTAAGCCTGGCAACAGATGCAAGGAGGCTATGGGAATTGTCCACTTCTACATTAAGGGACTGCCAAGATTCCATTCTCTAAAAAAAGGAATATAAAAGGGAAAAGCACTAAATTATTAACTGCATATATATGGTGACACAAGATTGCAAATAAAGCCATCCATATGTTCACCTGTAGAATCCCTAAATACTTACCTCCTCTAGTTCTACTATCATCAAGATTTAGGAAAAGTGATCTGAGTTACTATACTTTTATATGCCCACCATAATTCTCCCTCTCCTTCAGGTCCCACTATGCCTACTCAACTCCTCTCCTACACAGTTTAGACAAATAGCTATTTCTGTTCTACTTGACAAAGGGCTACGTGGCTAGGTCCTAGAGGCAAAAATTCATTACAATAAAATTACCAAAAGAGGTTCTGCAGAATAAGGTTAAAGCATTGCTATGTCTGTCTGTCTCTACACACACACACACACATACATATTTATACATATACATACATATATGCATGCATACATATGGCATAGCGAAGTGTTTTGGTGACTTGGGTCATAACCAATTTTCCAGAACAGATGTTTTCTCTGGTCCCTGACCTAAGAAACCAATGGGCTTGCCCTATGATTAAAGCTGACAAATGCATGCTACTTACATTCAAACAAAAGTGATAGTAAAAAAAAAAAATCATGACCTCTTTTTATTATTCCTTTTTCTTGCTATTAAAGAGTAGTTAAAATTCAATATCTCAAAATATCCCCTCATATAATTCCAGAAACTCCTCAAATAATGCCAGGAGTTGTCTCACAATTAACCACATCAAAATACCCTAAAATTAACAAGGGAAAAGGAATAGGTGATCTAAGGGGTTTGCCTTCCTTTCTCTGACTTGGCTGTAAATACTTCTTTTCACCTGTTTTATCTCTAGCTGACTGGTTAAGCACAACTTGAAGTCCACTATGATGCCAAGTCCACTATGGTGCCAAGTAGTCACAATGCTAAGAGAGACCATATGTTAAAACTAAAAGTCAATGGAAAAGCATTTCTTAACAGATTTCTAGTAAAAATATTCATTATAAGAGTGTATCAGCATTAGGAGGATTTTAGCTACAAAGAATGACCTCATCATGTAGAAACTATAATGAATGTTTCATAGTTACATTTCAGCTTTGAATCAATGTTTCCTGATATCAGCATTATAGAAATATCCTTTAATTCAGACCCTATTAACTAGAAATCTTACCCCTTCTTGGCAAGGATGTCTCTCCAGGCCAGTCCTGGCTCTCCTCAGGAAGAAGAACTCTCTCTTCCCAGCCTCTCATATGCATTACAGCACCTCCTCCTCTCCAATGTACTCTAATCATGTTCTAATCTGCGCAAGAGCTTTCATCTATGTCTGTATCTCATTTCCCTAGCTAGATTCCAATTTCCTGGAGGGTAGTGACTGCTTTTTTTTCCTCTAACACCAAAAAGAATCAGCATTTGTCACTTTTTAATGTTATATAATGTTTAATGTTATACCGATACACATATTACACATAGGAAGGATCCGTCATTTTGGTGAGGTCCTTCCAGGGTAGGAACTCCCTCCACCAAAACAGATAGCAACCCGTCTCTGACTCAGGGGTTAAGCAACCTGAGCAAGGCAAATAACTAGAACAGGCAGGTTACAGACCCAAATCTTCCTAACTCTAAGCCCAAGGCTTCATCCTTTATACCTGATGTCTCCTGATTTGTTAGTAACAAATTTGAGAAATAAAATTTTTACAATAAAGTCAACAACCTTAAAAATGTTTTATTAAGGTTCAACACTAAATGGTATAAGGAACACAGACCAGCAAATCCGTCTTTGGAATGCAGCCCGATGTTACTAGCTGTGTGACAGTGGGCTAACCTGGCCACTGACCTCGTCTGAGCTTCATTTTCCTTGTCTATAACATGTGGGGGAAAGCAGCGGATGCTATTTGGCCATCTTAACTCGAGACAAAAAAGGAAATGATCTCTGCTCTCGAGGTGCTTCTGTTCTACTTGAGAGCATTTAAATGGTGTTTTATAGCTTACAAACCACTTGATGGACAATCACCTCATTTGCTTCTCAAGGTCTGCTTCTACAGGGTGTCCCTAAAGTCTGGATACATAGGAATATTGGACTATTAACAGCCCCGTTAGCCCCCTTGACTCCTTTTTCTGGGGTGCGTTGAAGGAGAAGGTGTACTTAATGAAAATCACAGATGCGACACACTTGACTGAATGCGTAAAGAGTGAATGTGCTAAAACCAACAGCGACGTGGAGTTACTGCATCGAGTTCATGTGAATCTTGCAAAGCGCATCAAGCTTTGCATCACAAATGACGGAAATCATATTGAAGATGTTATTTGTTAATATTCCAATTAAATAAAATGCTGTTGAAAATTTCATTGATTTCATTTCTTGAAAATACGCATTTTTGCCTGTGTCCAGACTTTAGGAACACCTTGTAGAATAAGTTTTTTCCAAATATCAAGTACACTATGAATCTTAGCTATCGAATACTCCACCAGGACTTATTAATAGCCTACCATGCGACAGGCACTATCCTGGGCCCTGGGAACATAAAGATAATGAAGGAAATAATCCCAACTGGAAAAGAATCGTCAATCTTATTATGACATATCCAAAAACTCCCAGAGTAAAACTAGGTCCAAGGTAGGAGGGTTCTGAGGACCGAGTCTCAATATTCAATGTACAACGGAGTTCAGAAGACATCAATACTGGTCATCGGCTCCAAGCTGGGCTCTACCATTAAGTTTTAAGTCTCTCTGTGCCCAGACTTTTCAGACAAGTCATATGATCATGAAAGAGAAAAACAATGATCCCAAAAAATAACAATGAGTTAAATGGGTGGGGAAAAAATGAGTTCCTTTCTTTAAAGTCTTCTTCCACGGCAGCCAGGTGGGGCAGAGTCAGACAGGAGATTCAACAACAGCAACAAAGCCAAGCAGGCATCAGTCAGCATGTCCTGCCCTTTAAGCTAATGCAGGACTTCACACTTAGCCCTTCCTTGTGTCAGCCAGCCTTCTAGGTCTTGCTCCAAGTAACTGATGATGACAGTCAGGAAGCCAAACGTTTCAGCCAGGACTGTGACACCATGCATGCAAGAAGCCCCAGGCAGGGAGCTCACTCCTCTGCGTACAACTTCATCCACCCATGTACTGATCTTACTTCACAACTGCCCTGCCCACGGTTCTCCAGCACCAAGGGCTTGGCAAAAGCCTTGCTATAATCCAGATATTGTCTGCTACATTTTCTTGATCTAATAACCTTATTTTAAAAATGAAATGAGGTGAGTTTGGCATGACTTTTTCTTAATTAGCAAACTCTAGCTCCTAGGGACCACCACTTCCCTTTCTAAGAGCATGCAAACCAACTGTCAAATAATCAAATTAATTTTACTAATGATGGACATCAAGCTCACAGATCTATGGTTTCCTGAATCCATGCGTTTTCTGCCTTTTCTTAAACCAACATTCTTCAACATTTCCTCAACATTCCATCAGAGGCTAGTAGCCTGGAGTAATAAATTATTTTAAATAGTTTGAATTACTCTGTAATATTACATATTGGAAGGTACAGCTTAAATTATATTGACAAAGGATGACAATTTTAAATTAGTTAAAAATACTCGAACTGAGAGTTAAAAGACAAGTCTTAGATCTAGTCCTGCCAAGAACCAGCAACTAGACTTTAAACAGGTTGGACCAGACAGCTGACCCCTGAAGTGCCCCACCTAGCTGTCCAGTTACATGACACCGTACTGTAATTATACTCACTCTTATATTCCAATGTATTAAACGTTAGACCCGCTGAAGCACAATAACCAGAATTAATCATTCTAATCTATTCCTATTCTCTGAAATGGAAGGATACTCTAAATTGTTCTTAAGTGGGCACAATACCAGGTCTAATGGAAGAAATGTATGCACTTCACCAATTAATCAGATTCCCTTCCTAAAAACAAGCATCCTAACTTACCAAAATAAAAAACAAAGAACACCCTTTTTATTCTCATATATGGTACACAATTATGGTATTCATTCAATTATGCAAACACCTAAGGAGAAGAATCTTCTTTCTCTCCCTTCAATAGAGTTTAAAACTCCTCAGGGGGCAGGGAAATATATCCTCCAAAACAATCACCCTACAAGTATTTTATAGAAAGCACTGAAATTTTTGTTGAAGGAAAAGAAACCAATTCAACTCAAGTCAATAAATATATATTAAGCACCTAGTATGTACAAAGCAGAAAGAAGCAGCTTGGCAGGAAGGAAAGAGAGCAGGCCTTGAAGACATAGGTTCAAATCTCATCACTTAACACACAACTGGCTGTATAATGCCAGGCAAGTCACTTGTCCTCTCGAGGCCCAGGGCTCTAGACAATTCTCTTCCACTAAAAAGGTGCAAAGAAAGTTTCCAGACTGAATTGGTCAAGGGAGTTTCCTCACCTGGAAATTCTCTGTAGGAATGAAATCCAAGGTACAGCCCCTGTCCCAACTAGTAAAGCGCTGTGCTAGGTGCTAGATACAAAAAACCCAAATAAATGTGCCGTGTTCCAGGGTGGGTGAAGGGGTGAGAGGAAAGATTTAATATATGTCCAAGAAGTGCCAAACAACACCAAGGAGATGCCAAGCAAGTCCCAAAGTAGGGGAAAGACAGACAGACAGACAGACAACACCTGTGCTGCTGCAGGGCAGGCCCCAGAGGGGAGCAAGAAGGGAAACCATCCAGGACACAAGGAGAGGTTTATGAAGAGGACTGCTGCACTCCACAGACCAGGGAGACAATGCTAAGGATGGGAAGCAGCAGCTAGTATGTCAGTTATACTGAGAGAGAGAATGCAGGAAGAGGAGTGACAAGAGATAAAGGGAGGCAGGACGTAGATGGTAAAGGCCTTAAAGGCCAACCTCCGAATTCCGCCCTTATCTTGGGGCAGTAGAGAGCCACTCAAAATGCCTGAAGAGAGGAGCAATCTGCCTTTGAAGAATTTCAATTTGGCAGCTATGTAAGAAATGGACTCAGGAGGGGAAAGACCAACAAGGAGGCAACTAGGGCAGAGCCAAGATGGCAGAAAACAGGCAGTAACCCAACTGGACTCTCCAGCAACTTTTCCCTCCAAATAACTTTAAAATAATGTCTCTTCAAATTCTGGAGCAGCAGAGCCAAAAAAAGGTCACAGGAGACATTTTTCAGCCTACGACAACTTATGGGGTCCACAGGACAGATGTGTGACACTGGGGTGGGCACAGGCCCAAGGCACAGAGGAGCACCAGCGATGGGCATCAGAATCAGCAGGGACAGCAGCAGCAGCAGAGATTTCAGGAACTCTCAGTCCAGAGACAAGAAGGAGGTGGGACAACTAGTAAGAAAGAGAGTACAAGGGACTCTCGGCTGTCACGGGAGACAGCTGGCAATGACTGGCTACTCTACTGCCCATCCATAGTTCTGGGTCACAGTTCCAAGGCCAAGAAGAATGCTAGCACTTGTGGCTGCAAGGGAACATGGGCCCTTGCTGGGTAAAGACCAGAGCACAGACCTGGAGAGCAGTGACCATACCTCTGCTGGAAACACATTACCCTGGAAGCACTGAAAATATTCAGACCTCCAGAATTAACTCTGAAAACAGCAGCACAAAAAAGTTTCAAGCTTAGGGCAGTACCTTCCTGCCTTCAGGGGTACAGAGTCCAACTTTGACATAAAGTTCAAAGTCAAGATAGAGGCTGGAAAAATAAGCAAACAACAAAAAAAGAACCTGACCATTAAAAGTTACCACGGTGGCAGAGAACACCAAACATAAACTCAGAAAAAGACAATCATGTGAAAGAGCTACAAGCAAAGCCTCAAAGAAAAATGCTAATTGGACCCAAGGCCAGCAAGAATTACTGGAAGACTTAAAGAAAAGTGATGAGAGTGGTAGAGGAAAAGAAATGAGAGTGATGCAAGAAAATTATGAAAAGAGAATTAACAGTGTGGTAAAGAAGCAAAAATACACACACGCACACACACACACAAAACACACCTTAAAAAATAGAATTGGCCAAATGGTTAAAAAATTCACTGAAGAAAAGGACTTCTTAAAAAGCAAACTAGACCAAATGGAAAGAGATAAAAAAGGTTACTGAAGAAAATAATTCCTTAAAAATTAGAATTGGGCAGATAGAAGCTAATGACTCCATGAGACATCAAATAAAAAATAAAACAAAGTAAAAAGAATGAAAAAATAGAAGAAAAGGTGAAATATCTCATCAGAAAAACAACTGACCTGAAAAATAGAATAAGAAGAGATAATTTAAGAATTATTGGCCTACATGAAAGCCAAGATCAAAAAAAAAAAAAACCTAGACATTATATTTCAATAAATCATGAAGGAAAACTTCCCAGATATCTTAGGACCAGAGGGTAAAATAGAAACTGAATGAATCCAATAATAACCTCCTCAAAGAGATCCCAAAATGAGAATTCCCAGAAATATAATCAAATTCCAGAGTTCAGAGAAAATACTGCAAGCAACCAGGAAAAAAAAAAACAGTATCATGGAGCCACAGTCAGGATCACACAAGATTTAGCAATTTCTATGTTAAAGTTGTAGAAAAGGGATGTGAACCTGTGGCCTCAAGTAGATGGAGAATGGATTAGAAGCCAGAATCCGGTAATATGTTGCTTACAAAAGACACATTTGAAACAGAAAGATACACACAGAGTTTTAAAGGCAATCAGTAAGTAATCTTCCCCCACCCTCCCCTGTGTTGGCAATCAAAATGGGCTCTTAGCACGTAGTTCAACCAAGTGCCCTTAAAGAGTCTGGCCTTTGCTTCCTTGATTAGACTGGGAGTCCTTGGCAACCTCCTTACCTCAGGGGAGGGCGTAGTTTATATGGGTTTGAGTGGCATGTTTGTGACATCAGAGGCTTTTGGACCACATGGGTTTAAGTCGCCTCTTTGTGACAATTTCAGGTCACATGGGTGAGTCGCATGTGTGACTCACTCTTGACCCTGAAAAAGATATAAAACCAGGGGTTGGCTTTCTCTTTTTTGGAGCTCTTATCCACAGCCATGGTGGCACGCGTGACTCTGGGCCAGTCTTTGTTATGAGCTCCCCGGGCTGAACTTAGATGTTGGTAACTATGAATTGTATTTGGTCTGTCTGTTGATGTTTGTAATTTGTTTGTATTTGCTCTTAAGTTCAGGGTGCTGGCTTTTTCCCCTGAACTAAGTGAATGGTATCTGTATGCTGGATTACAGTGAGATTGTCAGCCCCTTAACGTTGCTTTCCTTAGTAAAGCAAATCAAAAGAACCTGGGCTTTGGCAGCATTCTTGTTGTTGGGCTTGTGTTGGTCTTTTACCCCCACAACAGCTGCTAGCTAGATTGTTGAAACACCCCACCCCATCTGAACAGGCTTCAGGTGGGGTTCCAGGTGGGGCCAGTGAAGGGAGGTCTGATTAGATCTTCACTCCTAAGTAGGCCCCAACCACAAGCTACTAGGTGCTAAACCAATGTGGGCATGAAGAACCTCAGGGCCCTAAGGGGAGTTGCTAAGATCAGAGCCAACAGCTTGTGCCTAAGTCCCGGTGGCTCAGATAACCTTCTAGTAGATTGGATGACTGCTAAGGACTGTATAAAAAGAGAGAAAGAGCTTGGAGAGGCAGACGTGGTGGAAGCAGGAACAACGGAAGCAGAACCAGCAGGAGCTACTGAGAGCAGGGCTGACCAGTGTAGAGACCAGAGAGAATGCTGAACAAGGGCTTGAGACCAGTGAGTGATCCTCTTACAGGAGGGCCCTAGCGTTGCAGGGAAGCACAAGTATGGTTCGGCTTGCTGCCATGATATTTTTCTGTAACCTCCTGGTTACTATTGTGAGACAGGCTTACTGAATCTGGAAGGTTTTGGCCACCATATCAAATTGGGGACATTAGTCCATGGGTCTACTACTTTGGAGCTTGAATAAATGCTTTAATTCCTCTGCCTTTGTGTTGGTAAGCAAAATGGGCTCTTAGCATTCAGTTCAACCAAGTGCCCTTGAAGAGTTTAGCTTTTGTTTCCTTTGATTAATTCAGTGTATTTCATTGAGTCTTCCTAGGTACTAAGCCCCAGGCCCAAACCCCTATTAGGTGAGAAGCTCCCAGGATACCAAGGGGAGGTGGTAACTCAAGAGCCAATCATAGGAGCCTAAGTTCTGGTCATTCAGATGATGTTTGATGATGTCTGAAATGGTATAAGAAGAGAAGACAGAACCATTCTGCTCAGGGCTCTCACTCTTGGTGGCATAGAGACTCCAGGCAGCTGTAGCTAAGAGCCCTCCAGCTCATAAACCCAGATGCTGGGACTTTGTTAAACTCTGGTAACTATGCATTGGGATTTGAATCAGACACGGTCTGTCTTGTCGATGTTTGTACTTTGTCTTTTGCTCTAAAGTTCAGGGTGCTGGCTTTTTCCCCTGAACTAAGTGAGTGATATTTGTACGCTGGATTAAAATAACCTTGTTAACCCCTTAACGTTGCTTTCCTTAGCATTCTTGTTGTTGGGCTTGTCACCCCCACAACAGCTGCTAGCCAGATGGTTGAAACAGCCTTCTACTTAGAGAATTCCTTATATCCTGCGATTCCAAACCATTCAAGCATGCTCATGATTTTCTTCCAAGTCATGCATTCTGCCTTAATGCTATGAGTTAAAACAAAGGGCTAGAGTAGTATCTATTATGTTTCAGCTGAAGTAAAAGACAGGTGTAGCAATCAGGATACAATAAACCAAAAGCAAAATTAGAACTAATTAAGAAGACAATCAGAGAAGCTACATTTAGCTAAAAGGTACCATAGACAATGAAGCAATATCAAAAACACTGAAGGGCAAGTTTCTCTGATAAAGGCCTCATTTCTCAAATATATAGGAAACTGAGTCAAATTTACAAAACTAAGTCATTCCCCAATTCAAAAATGATCAAAGGATATGAACAGGCAGTTTTCAGGAGAAGAAATCAAAGCTATCTAGTTACATGAAAAAAACATTCTAAATCACTAATTGATTAGAGAAATATAAACTAAAACAACTCTGATACCACCTCACACCTATCAGAAACAACAAATGCTAGTGAGGATGAGGGGAAATGGGTACATTAATGCACTGTCTGTGGAGTTGTGAGCTGGTCCAATCATTCTGGAGAACAATTTGGAACTATGCCCAAAGGGCTATCAAACTGCCTAGCTTTTGACCCAGCAATGCCTCTATTAGAACTGTAACTCAAAGAGATCAAAAAAAAAAAAAAAAAAAGGAAAAGATCTTTATGTCCCAAAATATTTACAGTAACCTTGTGGTGACAAAGAATTTAACATGAAGGGGTTGCTCATTAGTTGGGGAATGGCTGAACAAGTTGTTGCACATGATTATAATGGAATACTATTGTACTTTAAGAAATGGGGGGGGCAGGTTTCAGAAAAACCTGGGAAGATATGTGGACTGTATGAACTGATGTGAAGTGAAGTGAAAAGAAGCAGGAGATTACTGTGTACAGTAATAGCAATGTTGTAATGACGATCAACCATGAAAGACTTAGCTACTGTGCAACGGGCGAACACAATCCCAAAGCACTCATGATGAAAAATGCTATCCACCTCCAGAAAGAGAATTGATGAACACTGAATGCAAACTGAAGTCAAATTTTCTTGCTGTCTTTGTTTTCTTCTTCTTTACTTTTCTTTCAATATGGCTAATATGGAAATATGCTTTGTGTGATTTCACATGTATAACTGGTATTTTTCTTGCCCTCTCAATGGATGGAGGAAGAGATGGGGGGAGAGAATTTGGAACTCAAAATTTAAAAAGAAAAGAATGTTAAAAATAAATAAAACAAGGAGGCAGTTCAATTAAACAATCTTTTATTAATCACCTACATGATGTGCACTGTGGGTGTTTAATAAATAACTGACTGATTACTAGATTAATCAAACTAACGGGGGTTTCACTGATCAAGCTGGGGCTACAAGACTGGCAGAGTGGATAGAGTGCCTGGAGTCAGGAAGACTCATCCTCCTGAGTTCAAATCCAGCTTCAGACACTTACTAGCTCAATTTCCTCATCTGTGAAATGAGCTGGAGAAGGAAATGGCAAACCACTCCAGTATCTCTGCCAAGAAAACCCCAAATGGGGTCATGAAGAATTGGACACGACTGAAACACTGAATAAACAAGACTAAACCAAACCTATTCTGAGTTTCAAGAAGGATATTCTTATATTATGGCAGCTAACTAGGTGAGAGGTGATAAAATCTGACTGTAGGACAGGAAAGAGGCCTATGTCCACATCTAATTAGATTGACAGGGTTTGAAAACTGATGAGACACAAAAGGGAAGGAAAGGCACAAGCATGACTCCAAGATTCTAAAGCTAGGTAAACAAAGAAGACCCAAGCTCTCTGTCTCTCAGGAAGATTCTCTTTAAGGAGGAGCAACTCTCTCACTCATCTGTCCAAGATATTCTGTCTCGACCCCTCCCAGAAACTCATTCCTATGATCCTGTATCAGTCTAGGGACTTCTATATCCTCACAACAGAGGAGTGAGGCTGGTGACTTTAAACAGGCCTGCCTCACTTAAATCCAGTTCACTTGCAAGTCATGATATCGCCTTCCTGATGGAAGAACAAAGGACAAACAACAATATCCTCACAGTAACTGAGAGAAATGAGGAAAAACTCATGCCAATTTCTTATCTAAAACTAAACAAACTCCTGCCCAAACACCAGTTTTACATACCTAGTCACAAATATACAAAGGAAAATCAAATTTAACAAACCATTTTTAAATCATTCAATGTACAAGGCAATAGCTAAGTCAATCAGTTCTTTAAAAGGCATTTCTCAAAGACAAGAGCACCAAGAAACACATCCAACTTTCTTCAAAAGCATTTTTTTAAAGAGAATTTAGTGGGAGAGAAAGGCAAGAAGAAAACCCTGTTTTCCCACTGATTTTGGCCTTGTAAAGCTCCCAGAAGCAGGATAATAGAGCCCACATTTGGGCAGTTGGTCTTTTTAAGCCCCCAACAAAGAAGATTGACCAAATGAATACCCCAAATGACTTTTCAGTGAAATCTTGCACTAAAATAAGTTCCGACCCAGGAGGAGATCTGGAGAAACCTCATGGTATGACATTAGCAAGCCAGCATGATACCACCCCACTTTTCTTCTAAGTTTTTCTGTAATCAACAGCTGCGGGGAGAAAATGAACTTTAATCACACAGCTCCAGGAAAATGTAATGTTTAAATAAAATTTGGCAACAGAGACTTATTAATACATAAATTTCAAAGACTATGACTTCCCAGCCATCACTCCCTTCCCCTAACCACTCTCCGCCATATCTAAATCTTGAGACCCTGCCCCTTGAACACAAAGAGCCAGGCTTTTACTTTATCTGGCCCAGAACCAGGCCTCCACACCCCTCCCTTGCAGTCTCCACACCATCCCACTCCCCCAGTTCTAGCTTCCCTTTACATGCTGAGGTGAAGGTCTTGCTTGGTGCTCTGCATAGTGAGTGGCAAACAGTAATGTTTAATAAATCATTTGTCAAAGGACTTCGGCTTCAACTTTGATCTTCCGGAATAGTTTTGTCTCACTCTGCTTGGTATTACAGAGGGAAAAGCCCAGGGCTGTTGGGTCTGAGGCAAGGTTCACACCCTCTCTCTGGTACCCGAGTGACCTTGAACAAGTCCTTAACTTCTTCCTCATATGCAATGAAGAGGGTGGGCCAAACAGCTCAGGACATCCCTTTGAGGTCAGTATCTAAGACCATAAGTCTTGTGTTGTGGTGATGTAGATTTTAACCTCTTGGATTTTTCTGAACTATGGGCATGGGAAATATTCTTGACTAAGGAAGGCAGATAAACCAGACAATTCTGATTACACAAAATATAAAAACTGTTGCCCAAATAAAACTAATGAAGTTAAAATTAGAAGGGAAACAGTTAAATGGGGAAAAAAATCTCAACAGCAAGTTTCTCTCATAAAGGCTCAAGTAGCAAGATATATAAGAAGCATTCAAATAGGTAAGAATAAGAGTAATTCTCCAAAAGTTAAGGAATCAAAGGATATTAGCAGGCAGTTTTCAAAAGAAGAAAAGTGACTTATCAACAACTCTATTTGCTCCAAATCATTGTTTTAAAAAATAGAAATTAGGGAGCCAAGATGGC
>CM053625.1:311603057-311653802 GCA_028646595.1 Phalanger gymnotis
GGATCTGTAGGTTCAATGCAGCATTTTAAATGAATCAGACAAAATAAGTAACTGTATAATTCAAACCAACAAACATGAACGTTCTCTACTGCACACACTGTTCTAGAGGCTGGTTCTCAGAAAGTTCACCAATCTAGTAGGGTATGTAAAACACAAACAATTATCACACGAAGTGGCAGAGTGCTCAACACAGACACAAAACAAGTGCTCTGAGAA
The DNA here is from genome assembly GCA_028646595.1 of Phalanger gymnotis. Classification (NCBI taxonomy): domain Eukaryota; kingdom Metazoa; phylum Chordata; class Mammalia; order Diprotodontia; family Phalangeridae; genus Phalanger; species Phalanger gymnotis. Next base: position 311,603,274 of record CM053625.1, read on the forward strand.
TCTGAAGGAAAGGGAGATCACTGCCAGGTGAAGGGATCAAGGGAGAGAAAGATCTAACATTGGATATGGACCTTAGACCCTTAGAAATATCACAACCAAAGACAGAGAGGCCCCAAGAGTTCAAGTGGGCTGCAGCATAAAGTTCTGAGTGAGGACAGTTGGAGGGAAGGCTAGAAAGGGAGGCGGAAGTCAGACTGCCTCTGCCAGCAGAGAGCCAAGCTTCTGTCAAGAATCCGTGCGAGCACCAGCTCCAATATGAGGCTGGTCCCAATTTCCCCCCACTTTAAGGGAACTCATGGCCCAACTATCTTGTATGTACTTTGCAAAGTCTTAGCAATGTACACAAAGTCTTCCCCAATAGAATGTAAGTTTCTTGTTTCATTTTTCTTTCTATCCACAGTGGCTGACACACCCGGCATATAGTAGGCATTAAATAAATACATGACTGACTGACCTTGAATCGGCAGCTGAATCTGAATCATACTCAATCAGCAACAGGCAACCACTGGAAGGCTGTGAGATGATCAAAGCTGTGTATTAGAAAGACTGATACAAAGAGGAAAGACTGGTTACTGAGGAGGGGTCTGAGGCCCATAAGCACACAAGCAGGGAGGGGCAGGGGTGAAATCTGAATCCACGCTGCTCAATACCAGAGCCCACGGCTCCTTCTACTGGGCCACACTTAGTTTCCCAGGGTTCTCGTCACGGCGCCAGCGCTAACTCACTGTGTGACATAGGTGACATCACTTTTGCTCAAACCACTTCAGTTCCTCACCAGAGGAACTGTAACAACAATGCTACTTGCCACTACTGTGGCTGCATAAGACCAAAAATACCGGCACACAGGCGGGCTGCTAGCACACATTCTTTGATCTTCGTCTTTTCCTTTGTGGTCAGTGCCACTTTCCCTAAGACAAAATAAGCTCCAGAAAATCTTTATTGCTAGGGAAAGCCCTATGTCCTGGGCTCTCTTCCTAGGATGGTGAATCAAGACAGACAAAGGGCTGTCTGATACTCCTGTCTGATTCCTTAAGAATCTGGCACAAGGGGTATGCCTCAAGTCCCCTCATGCAGGCCACCATATGATAAAACCTTTCACTGTGTCTGCCCCAAATCTCTTCAAAGAGCTGTCTGTGAGAATACTGATTCCCCTCCTTCTTGGCAATTGAACTTGCTCATTGTCCAGCCTTTTAGTTTTCTGCCCAGTAACAGTTTCAGTACTAGGAGATCCCAGGCTTCCCTCAAGTTTCAACTTGGTTTTCTTCTCTAAATTGTCTTCTCGTCTATCTCCACTATGTCCTAGGCTGCTTCCTAGCACCCTTCCCAGAGGCTGGCCACGTGGAGGAAAGGGCCAAGGTGGCAGTTGATGATTGCTAGTCATCAGCTGGCAAACTCCTCCTCCTCCATGGAGCTTTCTCTAACAGCAGGTGAGCTCTGACAGATGGGGTACCGAACATGTGATTCCAGGTGCTATCACTTATCTTTCTAGGTGCACATCCTATCTGCTGCATTTAAACAGTAAACTTCTCCTGGGCACAGGCCTGTCTTACGTGTCTTTCTAACATTACCTACTACAGCCTGCCCCAAATTACTTCATGGGAGGGAGCCGCTAAGTGTGAATTATGATGAGGAAGGAACAAGGAGCTCTCCAGTTACATTAGAGCAATTACAACTTTTAAATGATTGCAAAATAAACAGCTGTGTGTATAAGAAAAACACCTGGTCCTGATGGGCAGACGGATGGTTATTTTGAAGCTTATTTTAAAAGAACGTCTTTAACTGCAAGTTTTACACATAACTTCAGCCTTACTGACAAACTGTGAAGCAACTAGTTTTATTCTTCCATTCAAATGAAAACAGCCTTTTTTTATTATTATTATTTACTCCCCAAGAAAATTATGGACCATTTTAAACCCTTCTGAAGGCTAACTGTCCCAAGCAAACTGAAACACTTTTGGACTAGCCCTCAGAATTCATCCATACTCCAAAAATTTTCCTTTCAAAGGGCTGTTTCATTTTTCTCCATCCTCAATGCCTAACTATGCTTTTATTTATACTCCTTCTCCCTTCCTGCCGCCTTCCCCCTCCTTAGTCTCTCCACCTATCTAGGTCCTATTAATAACAACCAAATAGGTGTTCACCAAATGACTACTGGCTGACTGATCAATGAATGTGTTGTATTTTACTTAACAGTAAAATCTATCATTTTTTTCTATCTTATATTTCAAAATCATCTTTATCAACAATTAAAGGGAAAAACCTGATAACTTACCTCTGAGCTGATGTATAATTTAATGAAAGAATGATGGGGGGAAACTTTTAGATGGATATTAGAACAAAAGGTGCTTTAAGAACTGATTAACTTCTCTTCCAATCAAATAGGTCTACATTAGTCACAACTCGAAAGTGAAAATGGACTTCCCAAGTCCATCCATGCCTCTCAATGCTCTTTTTCACTGATGCCTGAAATGAGAAGCAGAAAAGGAACTGATTTTCTTAAAAGATACAACTGTCACTAATGACAGGAACAAAGCAAGAAAGAGACAGAGACAGAAGGACAGAGACAGTCAGACAGAAGGGAGACAGAGTCAGAGATAAAGAGACAGAGAAAGAGACAGAAAGGTGAAAGACAAAGAGAAAAAGACAAAAAGAAAATGTGTTAGGAAAATTGAGGTACTGTCTAAAAAAACTTGGCTATTTGAAGAATAATGCTTATTTTTTTTAAAAAGCCATACTTCAAATTAGGATAATTCCTCTTACTACAAATAATCCATTTTAATTGAGAGATTCGTGCTTTTCTACCCATTGAAGATATAACTGTCAACATCAATAAATCTATGATAGGATCGGAGCTTCAGAGCTGAAAGTGACTCCACAGGTCCAAAAGACAGCTATGGACTAGCATTTGCTAAACATGAATAATCATTTCCACAGAAATCACTTAAAGATAATTTGGAAGATGCAGAATATTTGTGAGGAATAATAGTAAGCTATATTTTAAATATTCAAAGCAAACATAATATTCAACACAATCTTGTACTTTGGTTTTAAATGTCCAGCCAAAGGAACAATCATTAATATTATTAAATCACAGTCTTTTCATTTTATTCAAGAAAAATTCCTATGAAATATATCCAGCAGGAAGCAACAAGCTGCTTGCCTAGCCACCTGAAATGCTGAAATGCAGAAAAAGAGGGACAGCCTCCTTACTCTCAAAAAGCTAACTAGACAGACAAGAACAAACACACACACACACACACACACACACACTCTGGAGAAGTTATGGTCTGGGATACTAAGTGAAGACAGAGGACCTCCAACCTCTCCTCTCCAACTTAATCTCTTCCTCAAGAGTCTCCACCCTCCCCACCCCACTCCACCTCCCCTCCCCCAAAATCCAGTCTGTCTGCATTAGCACTCCTTTGTCTATGGGTCAATCCCCTTCCCAAACATCTTTTAAAGATTTTCACTGCCCAGAGGACAAAGTCCAAACTTCTTGGGCTTATTTCCAAATCCCTTCACTATCTGGACCTACAATAATAGTAACAGTAGTCTACATTTGTTTACAGCTTTAAGGTTTGCAAAGCATCTTACAAATATCACCTCATTTGCTCCTCAGAACCACTAAGGAGCTAGGTGCTATTATCATCCCCATTTTACAGATGAGGAAACTGAGGCAGGCAAAGATCAAGTGACTTGTCCAAGGTCACACAGCTATGTGTCTCAGGTCACATCTGAACTTGTGTCTTCCAGATTCCTGGCCCAGAGTTCTAGCCGCTACACCACCTCCTCCTCTTGTCACTTTCCAGGCTGAACCTTCTGCTCCAAACAAGCCAGTCTCTTGACAATTCCTGGAGTCCACCATGCTGATTTCTACTTCCAGGCCTTTACTTCTACTCCTTTTCCCTCCTGCTCCCCCAATGACCCAGTTCATGATCCTCCAATTATACAGGTCTTTTCCACTCCCACAAACCGCACTCCCCTCTCTAAATGTCCAGAACAGACGAGTGAAACTGGGAAATGTTTCACAAAATAAATAAAAATACACTACAACATAGAAAATGTTCATTTATGGTTTTCTCAGTCACCATTTGGCCAGCAGGAATCCTTTGTAATGGAGAGTGTTTTGCATTTAGTGATATATATCCTTACACCGTGACTTAATAACTGTCTGATACCCCAGCAGACTGCTTGCTCCTTGAGCACCAGAAGCCAGTTGTATACTCTTGTGTATCCACACCATGCTGGACACATGAGTGAACAACCCACTGAAGCTCTAAGTGGCAGGAGTGTGTGGGCAGGGATCACAGATTTAAGCCAGAAAGAACAGGAGAGGCCATGGAGCCCGGCATGGCCATTTAACCCATGAGGAACTTGACACACAGAGAACGGCGGCCATGGCGATTCTAAGTGGCAGAGTCAGGGCGAAGCCAAGGTTCCCGGACCCCAAAGCGAGTGTGCTACAATACAATGGCTGGCACTGAACTAATCAGGAGGGTTACGACGACAGAACGTGAGCTCCATCATTCCACCAGAACTGCTCTCTCCAAAGCTACCAGGGATCTCTGAGCTGCCAGATCCATGGCCTTTTCTCAAGTCTCATTCTCCTTGACCTCTGTGCAGCCTCACACACTGCGGATCACGCTCCCCCTCCTGGTTCTCCCCTACCTCTCTGACCACTGCTGCTCTGTCTGCTGGATCCTCCTCCAGATCGCACCCTCTACTCACAGGTATGCCCAGGGGCCCGGTCCCGACGCCTCTTCTCTGCTCCCTCTCTCACTTGGAGATGTCATCGCCGCCCGTGGGTTTCACCTCTGCCGATGATTCCCCAATCTCTCCGCTGATGCCTGGGCTCAAAAGTCCAGCTGCCTTTCAGAACTGGACGTCCACCGGACAACCGAAACAACACGTCCAGAAGAGAACCCGTTGTCTTGTTTCAAACTCCCCTATTACCGTCCAGGACCAGTCCCCTGGGTCCACACCCGCCTCCTCACTATCACCCCCGCCTGCCGTGGCTGAGGCCCGGCACCTGTCACTGCTGCCCCCTCCCCTCCAGCCTCTCCTCCAGTCTATCCTCTCTCAGTTACCAGATTAATCCTCCTGATATATAGATCCGACCTCGTCACCCCTGTATCCAACAAACTCCAGGGGCTCCCCGCGGCCCCCTGGATCAAACATGATTTCTTGTTCGGCATTCAAGGCCCTTCACACCTTTCCAGCCTTCTTACTCTTTGCTCCCCCTCCCCCAATAACTACAAACCAAGGACCGGTCTCCTGGCTTCCTCTGGGACCCGGTAAAACGCCACTGTCCCCGGGCGGCCTCCCCCGGCCTCCCTCCTGAATGTTTCTTCTGCTCCTGCGCGGGGTCCTCCCCAGCAGGGAGGGTCTTCCGCCACAGCGCGGGCACACAGTAGGCGCTTAATTATCATCTCCTCGGACCCTCCGATGGGGCGGCTCCTCGGCTGAGGGACCCTGGTCACGGGCCGGCGTCTCCGGCCGCGGCTACGCGCTGCTGACCCTCCCTGGCCCCGACTCCTATCAGCCGCCTCTCGCGGGCTCCGGCTGTGGGCGGTGACCGGCACGGACGCCCCGGCGAAGCCCGGCGGCGCCTCCTCCCGCGCCCCGCGGGACTCACCCGAGGCCCCGGGGGCGGCCCCGGACCGGGAAGGGGGGCCGGCGGTCCCGGGCACTGGGCGCGCGGGGGGCAGACCCCAAGCCAGGGGCCGGCGGGCTCCTCGGGACCTCTGGGAACGCCTCCTCCCCCTGAGCGCGGCCGAGCGACCGGCGCAGACAGAGACAACCTCGGAGCGCCCCCCGGGGCCCCGGGAGGGGAGCCTGGGCTGCGGGGACCAGCGGGGAAGGGTCCGAGACGAGCGCGGGGCTCCAAGGAGGGCGCGGGACTCGCGATTAGACGCACCAGCACAGGGGACCCGCCCGGACAGGCGGCCCCGGCCCAGCCCCCGCCGGGGGGGTCTCCAAGCAGGCGGCACGAGGGCGGGAAGGGTCTGGGTCTGGCCCCGGGGACGGCGCACGCGGCCGGGCAGCCACCGCTACTCACCCCCGGCTCCCCCCCAGGCGGCCCCGCTCCCGGCTGCTGCTGCTCCACCTCCTCCTCCTCCTCCTCAGGCCGCCGCCGCTCCGCCGCCTCCTTCTCCCCCTCAGCCCGCTCTTCCGCTCCCAGGCCCCGAGCCGACGCCGGCGGCTCCATGTTGGCGCCTCTCTTACCCGAGACTCACAGCGACCGCCGACCGTTGGCTCCCTGCGCAGGCGCACTGGGCTCCCGCTCGCGCGCCCCGCCCCTGCCTCGCGCCGGGCTTCGGGGGAGTCTGCGCTGGGGCTCTGGTTGCTAAGGACGCCGCGCCCGCTCAGGGGAAGGGGGGGGGCGGGAGGGGGCAAAAGGAAGGGGAGGAGGCGCGCATGCGTGTAAAGGAGTACTGTAGAGCGCGAGCGAGGGAGTCGCATAGCCAGCCTCGGGACTGAAAACTAGGGCAGACTCAGGCCCCGCCCCTCACCTGCGGGGCGGAGCTGCTGCGGAAGAGTCGGTAGGGAGCGGAGAAGGACGGGAGGAGGGAACTTGTGGGCCGCTGGGACCGCAGGAGAGAGCGGAAAAACGCGTACATTGCTAGTGGAATGGACCATCAGCCTCTGAAGAAACAGACCTTGGAATGCCCGTGCCGGGACACTCTCTACCTCCCGGCTGACCGGAGAAAATCCCACCTTCCCCCGTCCCCCCAATTTAGTGTCTCTTTCAGTCTGTTTGTAGTTTGCATATTATCTTCCCCAAGAGTCTGTGAGCTCCCAGAACACAGGGACTGTCTTTTGGTTTATTTTTGTGTTGTCGTTTGGGTTCGAGGGGCTGGCACACAGTAGGTGCTTAAATGCTTATTAATATCCTGACAATGAGAAGCCGCAGTGACATGGAACCACCTAATAATACTATTTAGGAGAATGTAGCTACCCATCCAAAGACCTTAACAACACTTGGACTTGGAGTCAGGAAGCCCTGGGTTCAAATCCAGCCTCAGATGCTCGCTAGTGTTGTGGAACCCTGGGCGAGCCACTACCTCTCCATGTCTCTGTAAAATGAGGATATAATCACACTTACCTGGAGCGCTGGGCTAAGGAATGCACCAATAATATTTGCAAATTGTCCAGTCCCGTCGGTCTCTTCATGACCCGATTTGGGGTTTTCTTGGCAGAGATACTGGAGGCGTTTGCCATGTCCTTCTCTAGCTCATTTTACAGATGAGGAAACCGAGGCAAACAGGGTTAAGGGATATGTTCAGGGTCACACGGCTAGTGCTGGATTTGAACTCAAGTCTTCCTGGTTCTATCCACTGCACCACCTACCTATCCCAGTGTCTCTCTGTGCGTTAATGTAATTGAGTAATAGGTCCTATGTTTCTGCCCTATTCATCCACTATAACTATATTTGCTGAACCTAATTCCAAGAGAAGCTCAGGGTCCAAATGCTGCCTTTGACACTAATTGGCCAGAAGTCCTGGGAGGTTGACCAGCGTCCCCCACCTCGCCTCACCTAGAAAATGTTCATTGAAATGAATGCTGGCAGAGAAGTTGCCGGGGGTGTCAAATGTCATTTTCCTTTTCCTTCCTGGGCCTGGTCCCCAGCTAAGCCAAGGAAAGTCATTTGACTTCTTCATACCCCAGGCATCTCCCTCGGACTAGAACAGAGGTTCCCAAACTTGTTTAGCCTACCACCCCTTTCTCAAAAAAGAAAAAAAATTACTCGGTCCCCGTCCCCCCCCCCCGCCCCGAAATCTACTTTCTTTAACCCTTTAGAGGTTTTTTAAAAATTTTGCATCATTTCAAAAAATACATAAAATATTTTTAAATGACATATCTTAAATTTAATAATTTATTGTAAATGCGTGGGTTTTTCCTGCATTGAAATTTTGATGACAAAATGTTGCATCATGTAAGCATACAGTGTCGTGTTGTAAACAAGCCATCATACACACACATATTCCTCTCCCTGCATGCTGGACTTCCCGACCAATTCGAGACAGGCTGGCCTGCCAATGCTTGCTTGTTAAAACCACCCATCGATAACTTGCATTTTGTGTGTTTATTTGAAAAATGACGTAATCACTGCGACTTCAATTCTGTTACACAACATGGACAAACGGTATTTCACAATTTTCTTCTCTTCTTTCCTTATGCTTCCACTGATACCTATTTTTATTCAACAGCCCCGAATTGCACCGGTGATTACTATTGCCCCCCTCAATCATGCCAGCATCCTCCAGGGGGCAGTATCACCCACTTTGGGAGCCTCTGGACTAGAGGAAGAACAGTTGTTTCGTTCAGTGGCTAGAGGGAACATCTTCCCAGGGAGTTCCCTGCCTATAGTGAAATCACAAACCCAGACCCCCCCAAAAAATCTAATTTAATCCTCCCCAAACTCCTATGAGGCAGGTGTTCAAGAAGCAACATATAGGTCGGTGCCCAGCTGGGTCACAGACTTCACAGAGCTCAGGGAGCAGAAGAAAGATGAGAAGTGACGGGTCTATAAAGATAGAGGACAAAGGACTGTGGACACATTTGATCCCAGGGTTAATAGGGAGTCACTGTATTGGGGGGTGGGGAGGGAGGTTGACCTGGTAAGATGATACAGGAAAATCATTTAGTATTATGTGGAGAATGAACTAGAATGGGAAGAAACGAGGAAAGGAAACTAATTAGAAGGTTACTAGTCCATTCATCCAGGTTAGACGGGAGGGTTTGAACCCTGTAATGGCTGTGAGGAGAGGAGATTGCAGAGAAAGAAATGATGAGGTCTGGCAATTTATGTGGATAAGAAAGAATGAAAGAAGGAAGTGAATATTAAGCAATTACCAGGTGCAAAGATCGTGCTTAACCCTAGGGATACAAACAGAAGGCAGACAGTGCCCACTCTCACAGAGCTCACGTTTTAATGGGGGAGACTATATGGAATAGGTGTGTGTGTGTATACAAACCTACATACATATGTAGACTATATAGAAAGAAAAAAGAGAAAGAAGAGAGAGAAAGAGGGTGAGAAAGAGAGACAGAGGGAAAGGGAGAGACAGAAGGAGGAGAAAGAGGAGGAGGAGGAAGAAGAGAAGAATTCAGCTGTAAGTCAGATGGAAAGGTCCCATAGGATACAGCAGCAAAGCAGATGTTAATGCCTCTTCTTTAATGTAATTTCCACGGACATAGTGATATCAGTGTCTGATGCTGAATCATTTCATAGGGCCAAGGATTTTGGCGAGAACTTCCTTTCCTGGGTCTTGGTTGCTGCGGCTGTAGCCCCTGCAAGAGTAGGTCCAGGCAGCATTCACACCCAGGTTGCTTCTCAGGATGATGGTGAGGGGCCTGGTTGGAAACACTGCTGTTCTCAAGGCTCTCGGGTTCAGAATCCTGGACTGTCTCCTATCGGGATCTGAGGGAGAAGAGTGGTCAGAGTGGTGGTGTTCTGCCTTGTCTGGACCCTGCTGCCTCCCCTCTCTTTCAGGGGTCCTTGCTGCTTCAGTCAGGCTGGCATGCCTGCCTTATAAGTGGCAGATAGTGCTGAGAAGCTGCCTTCTACAAGAATGGCTGTGAGGCTTGGTCTGGAAGGTGCTGCTGCTTCCAAGGCTCCTGTATCTGTCTACCTGTTTGTAGAAATTGGCCAGCAATTTCCAGTCACTAGTTGTGATGAGGAATGGGGACTGGAGGATGCCTCTCCATAATGACTTCTCATATCAATGACAGCTGGAGGCCCTGGGCTGAGAGCAGGTCTTTGGGCATGCAAAGACAGGGAAAAAAGAAAGAAGGAAAGAAACAAAAAGAAAGATAGGAAGGAAGGAAAAGGAAAGGAAGGGAAGGGAAGGGAAGAAAAGGGAAGGCTCAGTCCTCAAGGAGAATAGATATAGATATAGATATAGACATAGACATAGACATAGACATAGACATAGACATAGACATAGACATAGACATAGACATAGACATAGACATAGACATAGACATAGATATAGATATAGATATAGATATAAACACCTCCAAGATGAGGAAACTCTACCAATGCAGGTTGGTACCTTTTTTGAATTTAGAATTACCCAGGGCCCTGAGAGACTTGCCCAGAGTTACAAAGACAGCACATGTCAGAATCAGGATTTGAACCCATCTTCCTATGTTCAGGACTAGATCTCACCTCTATCTCTCTCCCACAAGTCCTTCTAAATTCAAGGTCCTTTGAGGAGAGAACAGGAATAGCAGGGCATTCTAGAAACACTTCCTGTAAGAAATGGTCCCTGAGCGGAGTCCTGAAACATCTTGGGGACGGAAAGCTGCCCTTATTTTGGACTTTTTTGATTCCTCCACAACCTCCTCCCCTCCCCTTCCCTCCCCCACATATCCCCTCCTTTTATACCTTTCTTTTGTGCGCTATCTACTTCCATTAGATTATAAGCTCCTTGAGGACAGAAGGGACAACATTAATGTTTACTGACTACTGATAGCTATTTACTACACGAGAAGCATTTAGAAAGCATATTTTCCGCATAGGAAGCAGATTTGCAAAGTGTAAAAGGAATTAGATTATGAGCTCCTCGAGGGCACGGGTTGCCTTTGGTCTCTTTTTTCATCCCCAGTCCTTAGCACAGTGCCTGGCCGTTGTTGTTCAGTCGTTTCTGACTCTTCATGACCTCATTTGGTGTTCTCTTGGCAAAGATACTGGAGTAGTTTGCCACTTCCTTCTCCAGCTCATTTTACAGGTGAGGAAACTGAGGCAAGCGGGATTAAGTGACTTGCCCAGGGTCACACAGGACACAGAGTCTGAGGCCATATTTATAACTCAGGCTCTGTGCTCTACCTGCTTTGCCACCTAGCTGTCCTTACCGTAGGCACTTAATAATGTGCCTCCAGATTGGAGGGTTTGGATTGGAATCCTGACTGTCGCCAACTTCGTGAACTTCAGCAGGTCTTTAATCTTCATCAGACTCAGTTTCTTCCTTGGGAATATAAGAGTTGATTGAGACCAAGAGTCGTTAACCTTTTTCATCTCAAGGATCTCTTAAGTAGTCTGGCGAAGCTTATGGGGCCGTTTTAATGAATATTTTTAAATGTATGTACCACCCGAGCCCATTGGTATGGGACTCTCTCCTCATTAGTGGCCATCGGTGCCCTCTGCCTGCACAAGGGGTGGGATTGGGAATGTCAAGAAAGGGAGAGAAGAAAGACCCCATCTCTTCAGGCTATTTGGGGTCTTCTGCCTTCCAGCTTCGAGAGAGAAGATTTGCAATGCCTCTCCTCATGTCAAAGAAGGGAGAAAAAGACTCTGGGAAGAAACCAACATGGAGAACCTTAATCATGGATCTGTTCACAGCTTGTTGCACTAGAGACTTCAGGGAATTTCCTTTTGGGTGAGATCTGAGACTCTTTCTCTTGATTGAACCGTTACCTTGCTCCCAATAAGAGAGTTCCTTCAATCTGATTTATATTTCCTTAAGTTTATGGAAAGATGGCGTGTCTCATTGTTAATTATCCAGCAAGGGAATTTTATTAGCTGAGTTTAATATTTGAATTGTCCACCTCACGATGTTCTATGTGAGCCACCAGCCCGGGTCTTCTCAGGTTCTTTGTCTGATGTAGTATTTTCCTAAGAGTCTTCAGTGTCTACCCCAGGATGCTCAGGCTGCAAGCACCTTAGCTGCTCCCCTTATGCAAGGCCACGTTGCTGCAGGGGCACTCCTAAAGCATCTTCAATTCACTTCATCGCTTGCTGACTCCAAATTCAATCTAAAATATGAAATCTTGCAGAAAATAAAATCTGGCCTCAGACACTTACTAGCTATGTGACCCTGGGCAAGTCACTTCACCCTGTTTGCCTCAGTTTCCTCATCTGTAAAATGAACTAGAGAAGGGAATGGCAAACCACTTCAGTATCTTGGCCAAGAAGACCCCCAATGGGCAGACAGAGTCAGACGTGACTGAAAAATGACTGAAGAGCATACCCAGCTTATAGCTCCCATTAATGGATTCACCTCTTTCAGGTCACTTCCCAGTATATTCAAAGAATTAGAAATCACAAGGTATTATTACATAGTTTATCGTACACAGAATGAAATAAAAAAGATATTGCCCTATACTCTCGTCTGATAATATATTTACCTCCAACCATCTCTTAGCCCTCAGAGGTAGCTAGGTAGCTCAGTGGATAGAGCTCTGGGCCTAGAGTACTTTACAAACCTTAAAGTTCTATATAGATGCGTTCGGTGATTTTGTTGTTCAATCATTTCAGTCATGACCAATTCTTTCTGACCCCATTTAGGATTTTCTTGGCAGAGATACTGGAGTGATTTGCCATTTCCTTCTTCAGCTCATTTTACAAATGAGGAAACTGAGGCAAACAGGGTGAAATGACTTGCCCAGGGTCACACAGCAATGTGCCAGGCACTGTGGTAAATGCCAGGGATACAAAGACAAGCTAAAGAAAGCCCCTGCCCTCAAAGGGTTCACGGTCCAATGAGGGAGACAACATGCAAACAACTTATGAGCTATCGAGCTATGTGCAGGATTGTAGGATCTGGAATTCCCCTGCACAGGGATATTCAAGGTCCCCCTCCCCCAAACAGTGGGGCAAGTTTACTACCAAAGGAAGAAGCCGGGAGCTCCATGATGATTGTAAGAGTAGTTTAGTAACTATAATGGGTTCCTTACACTGGAGCAGAGTGATGGATCTTGCCAAGAGTTTAACAACCAGTCTGGGGCAGTAGCCAGACCATTCACTGGATCCTTGCAAAGACCCCGAAAAAGGCCTGTGGCAATTATAGAAGTAAGCCAAAGGGGAGAGCAGCTATGGATCATCATTACATATGTTAGCAAGGCTTAGCTAATGTTTTGACTTACTGCTTAGTACTGGGCTTGAGTCCAGAACCCAGGCATCAAGGCCAGTGCTGTTGGGTAGACATCCAGACACACAAGGTCATGTAGTGGTCACTGTAGCCTTGTTATGGCTTTCACCAATTGGGACCCCACAGGGAGAAATAGGAAATAATTAATAGAAGGAAGACATCGGAATTGAGAGAGATTGAAAGGGTTTCCTGTAGAAGGTGGGATGTTATCAGGGACGTGGAGGAAATCAGGGAATCTAGGAAGTTGAAATAAAGAAGGCGATTCCAGGCATGAAGGCCAGACCGTGAAAATGCCCAGAGCTCAGAGGTTGAGTCTCTTGTCTGAGAACCAGCCCAGAGGTCAGTGCTCCAGGGGACACAGGGCTGGGAGAGGAAAGGGTATGTAGAAGGCATAAGAAGACTGGGACACCAAAGAGGGGGTTCTAGATTTGATCCTGGAGGTGACAGGATAGTGTTCACCAATTGTGCCTTGAATAATGATCTATCTAGTTCTAAATACCCCAAACTACAGGCCAGTGAGCTGGATGGGAAGAAGGGCTGAAATATAACTACTAGGCTAGGTGTCCAAGGCTCCAGCTCAGCACCTGTGTCTTCCATCTGCTGACTCTATGACCCTGGACAACTTTCTTCGCCACTATGGGCCTCAGCCTGCTCACCGGTAAAACAGATTGTAACAAATGATACCCAAGGTCCCTTCCAACTCTAAATGTTATGGCTCTTGGCATGAGTTATTAAAAGGATAATTTGTGAGTCCTGAAAAAGGAAATAATCTAGACAAGCCAGCATGTGGTCCTTAAACACAAATCTCCCCAGAGTAAACTCATTTCCTCTGTGACAATTATCACACTAGTACAGCAAGGTCCCCATTAGTGCACAAACGTCCCCTTATCCAATTTGCACTATTCAAAGTATAATTATATGTCCAATAAGATCATTGATTCTAGCTCAATGGAAATATTCAGTTCAGATTTGAATAATTTGGCTATTTCAAGAGATTCGTTATTCCCACTAATCAGAGTGAAGAGGGTCATTGCGGCCCAGGGCATAGTAAACTGGCTTTTCAGACCAGAAAAGCTGGGTTCAAATCCTCCTTCTGACCTTACTACCTGTGTGGCTCTAGACAAGCCCTTTAACCTTTCAGTGCAGCAGAACACTAAGACTCTAACTTAGCCTTAGACTCTTACTAGCTGTGTGACCTTGAGCAACTCACTTAACCCCAATTGCCACAAAAAAGAAAGACTTTTAGAATGGTTTTTGATTTGCATTAGTAGGAGGAGCCATCTACACTAATGAAATCATGGGTCTAGACAAAAAATGAAGTAGAATATAAGCTTCCTAAGGACAACAACTGTTTCATTATTATCAGCATAGTGTCTGACACATAGTAGGCACTCAGTAACTCTTGTGGATTGATTAGGTATGGAGGCAGAGTAGTACAGGGCCAGCTGCAGAGTAAGGATGAGGGGGTGTTGCCTCTGGCCCAGAAAGGCTCTATGTCTCTGACCAAATCTCTTAACCCCTCAGTGCCTCCAGACAGTCCTCTTCACACTGTGGTACTGTTTCAACAATCCGCAGTAACCAATCCACACCCATGTAGGTTTGGTTAACACCTAATAGGGGTTAGAGCCTGGGGCTTAGCACTTAGTAAGACTCAATGAAATAACACTGAATTACTCAAAGCAGACAAAAGCCAAACTCTTCAAGGGCACTTCTTGAACTAAGTGCTAAGGAGCCCATTTTGCTTACCAACACAGGTACCCACCTCTTGTAGATCTGCAGTGGGAAAGGAAGGTTCTTTTCTAGGGATCTCCTGACTCCTACAGAAGCATAGAAACAAAAAAAAAATGAAATTGAATTCCCCATGAGTGAAGACATCTCTTCCTCAGACAAAAACAGACAGCGCTTCCTTCACGGTCCCCGCCAGCAGAAGGTGAGAGATCTGTCCCACAAACACCTTGCCGCTTCTGTTCTGTTGCAATGAGTGTGAACAAAACCAGCCCAGGCTGAGAGTTTGGCAGGGAAATGGTGTTAACTTGGGTTCAAAACTCACTTTATTTCACAGCCCCCCCACCCCCCAGTTCTCTATATGGATGATCTTTGCCCATTTCAACGGGCACCTAACAGTTGCGCTTTTAAAAAGTATTTTTACTTTCATTACCTGTATAATACAACAGAGAAAGACCAGAATTCCACCCACCTTAACTCGAAACACAAACTATCATTCCATTTGTATTCCTCAAAATAGGAGACCTTATTAAGAGGCACCTAGAAAAATGGGTCATGCTACACTTACATTTCCCCATTGTTTTCAAGAAAGTAAAGCACTTCCCATCTAGGGTCTCACTTTAGCCTCATAGCGACACTGGAGTAACAACAGCAAGCATTGTGAGTTGGCAAAACTCTTACAAATATCATCTCATTTCAAAGGAGGAGGAGGAGGAGGAGAAGGAGATGTAGCTCCTGTCCCTGAAGTAATAATAATAATATTAATTCCTTACATTTGTAAAATCATGGGTGGTTTTAAAATATTTCATATACATCATCTCATTAGATTCCCATGACCAAAAGCCTGGGGGACAAATAATACCATATCTATTGAATAAGTATGTACTTCGATACCTTGATGGGTTTGTGTCCTCACTGAAAAGCCTGCCTTCCAATGGTATAGATTATAATAATAGTAGCTGACATTCATATAGCTCTGTAAGATTTGCAAAGTACTTTACAAATAGTGTCTCATTTTATCCTACCAACGACCCTGGGAGTCCTAGGAGAGACCTAGGAGCTGATATTATCCCATTTTACAGATGAGGAAACTGAGACAAACCATGGGGTTTTTAATTAATCTGTTTTTAGTTTTCAACATTCACTTTTGTAAGATTTTTTAGTTCTAAATTTTCCCCCTCCATTTCCTGCCCCCTCCCCAAGAGGGCATGCAATCTGTTATAGGCTATCTATATACAATCATATTAAATATATTTCCACATTAGTCATGTTGTGAGAGAAGAATCAAAACAAAAGGGAAAAACCACAAGGAAGAAAAAAGAGAGAAAACAGCAGGCTTCCATCTACATTCAGACGTCGCAGTTCTTTCTCTGAATGTGGACAGCATTTTCCATCATGAGTCTTTTGGAATTGTCTTAGATTCTTGCATTGCTGAGAAGAGCTAAGTCTGTCAAAGCTGGTCATCATGCAATGTTGCGTTGCTGTGTACAATGTTCTCCTGGTTCTGCTCACTTCATTCAGCATCAGTTCATGCAAGGCTTTTCAGGTTTTTCTGAAATCCACCTGCTCACCATTTCTAATGGAACAATAGTATTCCATTACATTCATCTGCCACAACTTTTTCAGCCCTTCCCCAACTGTTGGGCATCCCATTAATTTCCAATTCTCTGTGAGGCAGTGTTAAGTGACTTGCCCAGGATCACGCCATAAGCAGTGTCTAAGGCTGGATTTGAACTAGGTCTTCTTGACTTCAGGTCCAGCACGCTGGACCACCTAGCTGCTTTAGTACACAGCCAATCCATGCCTTCTCATCCCACAGCTCCATCTCATCCTGTAAGTCATCCAAAAGGATTCCACCCAATGTGCTGTTGGTTTTTCTCAACACCTTTTGACATTGTGTCACTAGCAAAGTCATCCCGAGCTCTTGCTAAGGAACAATCCTGCCTTCTTTGCTGACCATACATATCATCGACATCCTTTCTCTTGCTTCTCCTGCCCAATCTTCTTTGGTAATGTTTTTCAGCTTATGCAATCCATTGCCCTTGCAGTAACCTTCCATTTTAGTTCCTTGGAGATCATGGAGTTCTACAATTCAGAGTGCCATATCATCCCCAGGAAAATGGGAATATTAAAAAAAAATGTTGGTCCTTGGAGGCATCAAAAGCATTGTGCAGTTTCCCAAACATGAACCAATCTGCTCTTAAACCCTGTGATCCTAAAGTCAGGGGAGAAGAGCAGAAATCAGGGTGAATTTGGAGCCAGAGGACTCCACCAAGGAGTAAGTCAAGACAAACTCATACTCAGGCTCGTCCCGAGTTAGCAGGTTAAGTCGCTCACTTCTCTGGGTCTCCTTTTCCCTCATCTGTAAAGTGAGGAGTCAGATTAGATGACCTCCAACATCCCTCCAGGCTCTAAACTTCTCCACATTCACGAGTTCACGTTCCAAGTACATACCTTGTAGAATCAGCCTTTTAACCATCATCTCTTCACAGGAAACTCTCTCCCTCTCATTTATTTGCTGTTTCAAAAATCCCCATTTCCTATATTTGGTTTTCTTAGAGCAATTCACAGCTGTAAAATGATGCTGAGAAATGAAGGAAATCTCCCAGCCTGGAGTCCCAGCCTCCCTTCCCTGCTTCCTGCCCATTATTTGCCCTCCCTCGCCTTTCATCCAAGTCAAACTAGCCCATTTTCTGCTCCCCCCACACAATGTCCTATATCTTGTTTTTGAGCCTGCAGAGACCGCCCCCCACTCCATGCCTTGAATGCACTCCCTCCTCCACCTGGCTCCACGAAATCCCTAGTTTTCTTCAGGTCAGTTCAGTAGTGATCTCCTCTACACGACCTTACCTCAGCATCTGTCCATGATAAATTTTAAAATACTGTTCTTAAATTTACTTTACTGAATACATTTCTCTCTAAAGAATATATTTCTGTGGGGCAGGGACCGTATCATTTTTGCTTTTAGTATCCCCAGCACATAGCATAGTGCTTGACACACAGTAGAAGTCTAATAAATGCTTAATGAATGCATGCATGAATAGGAGGGTGGGCACTCATTTGATCAAGGGGCTTCTACTCCAGGAAAGTCATCAGACACTTTTAATACTATGGTAGCAGAAATGTGAAATGTGGCCATCCACAGAAGTGGGAGCAGTTTTTCTCTAAGGATTGGTCCTGTGTTGCAAACCAAATCCAAGGATGTCAGCCCAGACTCTGGGTTCTTTGTTGAGAGGTAGTCACCTCATTCTGATGGAAGATCCCATCTCCAGCCAAGCATATGGTGAGGTGAGACTGAATATGAAAGAAGCCTGCCCCCTAGTGGCTAACCCACAAGCACTCTTTATACTAAGGCGCTCTAAAAACAACCTTATTGGAGTGGATGGCAAGATGGAAGGGACCTCAGAGGCCAAGGCCCTCATCTTAGATTTAAGGAAACTGAAGCACAAAGAGGTTCCCCAGACTTTTTTCCAATCACATAAATGTACTATCTCATATTATCTGCATATTAATTGTTTGATCTTCATAAAATCCCTGAGAAGTAGATGCTATTATCCCCATCCTCTTTTGGCTATAGGATGTTAGTTCGGTGACTCTGTCCAAGTAGAAGGCTCGTACCACAGTTCAGGTAGAGACTGGGGGAAGAGATGGGGAAGAGAAATGGGGCGGGGTGGGGGAAGGCATTGGAGTTTTCCTCTCTTGGAATCTGAGTTGGAAGAAATAGTAGTCCAATGTCTGAGATGCTTCTGGGTGAGTGTGTTCTCTCCCTGCCCCACCTCAGTCACCACCTCCCAACCCTAGCAAAAGTTCATTCATACTAAGATAAAAATATTGCTGAGAGATTCACAGCAGAAGTGTCAACCATTCTCTCTGCCCTGGAGAGGAATCCTCTGATTTCACAAAACAAGTTCATTGGGAATGACAAAATCTCCCTGTTATTTACACTTGGCAGACTTTAAAAGAAAAAGGGGTAGGGGCTGGAGGTGACCAATAAAAATCTACTTTAGTGCTCCCTGGTACCTTCTGTCGCCCTCACCAAATCTTCTATTCATTAGCAAGTTCCTACCTTATTCTTCTTGGAAAGGAAACATCTCATAGTACTAACAATACACATTACTTGAGGGACAAAGTTTCGGAGCACTCCCTTCAAGCCAGCTCAAGCATTCCCTTCTACACAAAGCTTTTCACGATCCCACCTCCCCAGTGCCCTCTCTCCCAAGAGACAGCCTGAAGTATTGGGCAGAAAGCTAGTTTTGGAGCCGGAAGACTGGGTTCAAGTCCTGCCTCTGACAAATACTGGCCATGTGACCCTAAACAAGTCATCTAACTTCTGCATGCTCTAGGCAACTTGCTAAGAGGCTGGTGCTGGTCTCCATTGGAACAAATTCCTCAACAGAAGTTTCCTGCACTGATGTAATCGCAAGTCCAGTAAAAAAATGTTTGGAGGAGATCAGGATACATCTGTATGAAGCATGAAGGGAAACATTAATTAAGGAGAGAGTCAAGATAAGAAATGAAGAAAGACTCATGAAAAGAAAAACTCTTAGAGGACAGATGAAGAGATGGAATAAGACTAGGAGATCCCTTAGAGGAGGGGCTATCTTCTTTCAAAACATATTTTTATTTATTTCATTAACTATTCCTCGATTACATGTAAAAAATTTTAGTGTTCATTTTTTAAAATTTTGAGTTCCAAAGTCTTCCCTCCCATCCCACACCTTTGATAAAGCAAGCAATTTGATATCGATTATACATGTACAGTCATGAAAAATATATTTCCAAATTAGCCATGTTGCAAAGAAAACACAGACAAAAAAAAGGAAAATAAAGTTTTTGAAAGTTTGTTTCAGTCTGCATTCAGAGTTCATCAGTTCTCTCTCTGGAGAGGAAAACAGATATTCATGGTGAACTCTTTGGAATTGTCTTGGGTCATTGTCTCGATCAAGGGAGCTGGGTCTTGTACAGTTGATCAGCATTATAATGTTATATTACTGTGTCCAATGTTCTTCTGGCTCAAGAAGGGACTATCTTTGAATCTTTCTTTGTATTCCCAGCACTTAGCACAGTGCCTGGCACAGAGTAAGTGTTTAATAGATGCTTATTGACTGCTTGGGGTGTATGGGGTATTCAGGAGGACTAGCCCCTCTGGTGGGCTGCTTATCCACCTTTGGTGCCCACCTCCACCCAACTCTCACTGGCGGCTCCAAGAAGCTGTAGTATGCACAGCAGCCATACCCTGGTAAAAACTGTTTTGACAGGCCAACTCCAATTGAGGATAACTGATAGGCCTCAAACCCATTGGTAAGTTAGGGCGATATCTACCCCAAACATGTGAAGACTTCCCCAGGGGGCATGGGTGGGTGAAAACAATTTGTTCAAACAGCCATGAAGGTGCTTAGAGATTGGTAAAGCATCAAAGATACCAAGGCCATCCACTGCATCCTGGTCTGTCACCCATCATCTGAACTTTTTTCTTGCCACTGGACTTCTGGAAGAGAGAGTGAGGCTGCTGACTTTGTGCAGCTCTGCCTCACTTAAATCCAGTTCACGCACAAGTCAAGACATCACCCTGCGATGTCACTGGTCCTCTTCAAAGGACAAACAACAACAACATTGACTGACTGACCACAAGTAGAGTAGTTGGGAACTAGACCAATGGGAGAGAGAGTAGATGTAAAGGAAGGATGTAGTAATGTTTCAAGGTGAGAAATAGAGGAGAGGAAGGAGTTAAGAGTCTCGATTTTGGTGTGTTAGCAGGGGAATCCTAAAATAAGATGTTGACCCACAGATGTATAGACCCATGGTTTCTGGGAAGCAGCCATGATGGAGTAAAAAGAAGAGACCCAGGGTCTAGGAGTGTAAATGGCCACCCAAGTACTAAGCATCAACAATGCAGTTTGAATCCAGGACCTCTCACTAGCTAAAAACCAGTAGGCTTTCCAGCTCTTCCTTAAGAAACTTTCCTGGAGGAAGACCACCATACTCAAGACCATTGATGCTTATTTATCTATGTCCACATTATATCATCCCAATAGAGTGGAACCTCATTGAGGATAAGGCCTGTTTTTAGTTTCCACTGCCTAATCTAATGTGTTGCACATAGGAATGAAGGAGGGAATGAATTCATGATTTCGTCTAAAAAGGGAACTCCTAGATGAGGAAACTCTCCCCTGTTAGAGCAAGACAGCCCTCTCCAATGCAACACATTGTCTTGAGCACTGAGAGATTAGATTAAGTTCATTTGCCCACAGTTACATGGTCAGTATGTGTCAGACCTGAAACTTGAGCTCAGGCTTTCTTGATTGCAGAGGTTGGCTGTCTACACATACCCCCACACTGCTTCCCAAAGCCTTGCACAGCAGGCACTGAATTAATGCTTACTGAATTGTCTCAACTCGCTCATCATATCCCAGCCTTACACATCTACAGAGGATTAGCAGAATTAGGAAAGGCAGAGGCAGATCCTCTGTATAAGAGGAGCCCACTGGCCAGCAGGGCCCTGAGCAAGAAGATTCAGCCAATGAAGTGGTCATCCCTGCCTCCTGTCTAGTTGTCTCTTCCGGTCTACTTCCAACTCCAGTTCCCTAGTAATATCTCTGGACTTTCAGCATCAGAAAGCCTGCACTCAACTCCCTGCTTTCCCCAATACATTGGCTTCCATCAAGGCCCAGCCTCAGCACACACTGTCCAAGTCATCCAGGGGATGTCGCTTGCAGCAAAAGTTCAGTCCCAACCTTGCCTGTCTGCAAGGAGTCCTTTGCTACCACCCTCAGCAGGTTCCTGGAGGAGACCTATTTAAGGCTTCCCACACAAGCCTGCTGCGGAGGTTTAGGACAATTACTGCAGATTTATGGAGTCCCTTGGACAATTCAGGGGAAAGCTCCTGGAGAAAATTAGAGCTCCACTTATGGATTGGCCCACTGAGCTAATGTTTGCAGAGCAGAAGGGGCTAGCTAATTAAATCATGGAAAGCCAACATTTCATTTACAACTTTCTTAAAACCAGCTTCCCATCTGCCTGGATAAACCCCCAGTGAAAGCAGACATCATGAAGAATGGGTATTTGTTATTGGAAAAGCATTCGGTTTAATTTAAATATGATTTATTATTATTAATAATACTTATGCAAATGGAGTTGGAAATTAACTAATCAATGGTTCCTAGGAGACCTGGTCTAGCTAGACCAGGAAGAGATTTTTGAGATCATCTAATCCTAGGATCACAATGTTCAGAACCCTAGAGGTCATTTAGCCCAATTCTCTCCTTTTACAGATTCGTTGGGCAGCTAGGTGGCA
This sequence comes from Phalanger gymnotis, assembly GCA_028646595.1. NCBI lineage: Eukaryota > Metazoa > Chordata > Mammalia > Diprotodontia > Phalangeridae > Phalanger > Phalanger gymnotis. Next base: position 311,625,168 of record CM053625.1, read on the forward strand.
TAGTGGAGAGAATGCGGGACTTGGAGTCAGGAAGCCCTGAGTTCAAATCTTGCCTAGGACAGTTCCCAGCCCCATGTCTCAAGGCAAGTTACTTAATATCTTTGGAGCCTCAATTTCCTTATCTGTAAAATGGGAGTAACAATAGCACCTAACTCCAGAGTCGTTGTGAGTATCAAATGAAATAACGTAAGTAAAATGTTTTTCATAAATGCTAGTTGTGGCAGCAATGACTTACCCAACCTTGCTTACAGTAGCTACATGGCAGTATTAGGATTTGAAGCTGGGGTCTTCAACTCCAGATCTGAGGCTCTTTTCTCTGCATCATACTGTATCCTCAGATAGAAGCCAACTCCTGCAAACCTCTTTACCTCTGATGTTTTCTTACCAGGTGCCAACCCCTCTCAACAAATTCACCATATCATCATGGATTTACCTGCTCTAAATGCCAATATCTGGGCACGAGGGACATTAAAGCTTGGGGTGAAAGTAGGAGATTGCTCTGAGAAGCCTTACTTGACCATTGAGTCCTAAAAGAAGTAGCACCCAAATGCAGTCCTGGTCGTATCTGTGGCATTGGCCATGAATGCTAACCCAGGGCTGAAAGGAGTAAATCCCCTCATCTTTAGAACTCTGTCCTGGACTGAGCTGTCCTGCCTAGGGAGCCAGTGAGGGCAGTCATCCAACCAGCCCCAAATTCCAACTATTTTGCCACCCTTCCATCCTCACTTTCCACATTTTGCTCTGGAATCAATAATAAAATCCATACTCTCATTGTTCCTGGAAAGGTCGAGTCATTTCAATGACCTATAGTTCCATTCTCCACTTTACAACTCTCTCTGGACCAAAACTTCCCTTTCCTGACCACCATTCATTCATTCATTCATTCATTCATTCATTGTGAAGGAAAGTCCACCATGGGGAGGGGAGTCAGGATTAGAAATCCCTCCTGTCTTCCACGAGCAGTCTTCAGGTCCTTTCGTGACTCTCCTCTTTCCCTTTAAAGTTGGCTTTGATGTTCATTTTAACTCACTTTCCCCTGAATATAAATGTGGGGTAGGGAGAAGCAAAAAGTTCCTCCCCACTCCAATCTATCCACGCTCTACTCAGCTGCCACAGAGATGTTCCTAAAGCACATGCCTGACCACGTCACCTTCTCTCCCCCACTTGGTAAGCTCTAGCTGCTCCTTATTATCTCCACAGGGGCCATCTTCAGTTGTCCTGATCTACATCTTGCCTCTGGACCTCAATGGCTCCAGAAGAGAGTGTCAAGCTGGTGACTTCACACAGCCCTCTCTCACTTAAATCCAATTCACTTGCAAGTCATGGCCTCACCTTTCTGATATCATGGTCCTCTTCCAAAATGAAGGACAAACAATGACAACATTATCTCCAGGATCATTTATAAAATCATTTCCTTGGCATTGAAAGCCCCCCTTCCAGCCCCCAAACACCTTACCTCCCTCAATACACTGCACATTAACCTGCCAGCTGTTGCTGGAACACAATACTCACTCCATTGTCTATGTCCACACCTTTGGCTGTAATCTTCTTCCCCTTCACCTCTACCTCTTAGCTTCCCCAGCTTCCTTCAAGACTCAGCTCAAATCTTGAGTGGCAAACACAATATTTGAAACCCAATTTTTCAATCCAAATTTTTCAATCCAAGTCCTATGAGTCCAAATCAAACAATCTTTCCACAGCACTATGGTTCCCACCCCCACCCCAGAAGTTGCCCCTAAGGAGAGTCCTACTGGTAATAATTAGAGCAATTCACAATTCTACAGTGTGTCCAGTAGTATGTAAACTCCCTGAGGGCAAGGACTCAAGTTCATTTTGCCTAAGATTGCCTCTTTTTTAAATAGCATTCCCAGAGAAGATGTGACTTGCCCAGAGCTGCAATTCTTTGATCCTAGGGCTAATAGGCAGAAACCAAGTCAGCTAAACAATATTAGCAAGGGACTGAATAAACAGGATTCAGTACACATATGTGCATCTCACCGATTGGGTCTGTTTTTATTCCTGTAAAATTCCCTTTTTTTGGTTTTGTTTTGCTTTGCCTTTTTTATTTTTAAAGAAGGGAAGAGGTTAATGAGAATAAGAGAGAAAAAAGGTCTCCCCCTGCACTATTTATCTGGCTTCTAGAGCCCACTCCAGTGGTGAGGTGCCCTACATTATATCCCAGGGGAGAGGAATTTGTCCCCATGACTTGGCATTCAGTTCAGGCAGGCATCACATTTGCTTCTGGGTCAGCAGCCCAGGTTTCTGAATTTCCTCAACACAGTGATATGGGGAGAGACAGAGAGAGAGAGAGAGAGAGAGAGAGAGAGAGAGAGAGAGAGAGAGAGAGATTGTTGCATAGCTCCCGTGGAGAGCCTGCCTGCTTATCCAATGGAACCAGAGATAGACCTATGACAAATTCAGGGATTTCTCTGAAGCTGGTCCAAGATTCTCGAAGCCTCCTGCAAAATGCTCAGAAGAGAGAAGCAATAACCACCAGAAGCCATGCCGCTAAGGAACCCTTATTCCTTTCTTGTTTCTGGTTTTTATAGTAGACCCCATGAACCTCTACAAATTGAGGTTCACAGATTAAATCGATGGTGGTGGAAGCAGCTGTTGGTACAATGTTATTTACTGATACTTAGATGTTGGCTTCTTCCCCTTTAAAAAAAATCCTGGCCAGAAGACCTGAACCTCTGAAATGGGCTGCCTCCCCTCAGCGGCTCTCCAGATGGTCGGGATTCCGGCTCCTGGTGCAACGAAGTCCTCTCTTTCCCTCCTCCCTTCAAGTCTTGGCAATTCTGTCACCCTCAGAGTCGAGGCAAAGACAAAAACGTCCTGAACAGACACTGAATGGCCTTCTTCAGCACAGCACAAAAGAATCTTCCCAAGATCCAGCCCTTCTTGCCTTTGCAAAGGGTGGCTCTGCTTTAGTGGTTCCCATCTAAATTCAATCTAGCCCGATCAGCATTTTAAAGTACCTACTATGTTCAAGGCTGTGCTGGGGCCTGAAAAGAGAAGGGAGAAGGTGTGGACCCAGGATTTCATTGATAAGGGGAATTCCTAGTGAAGAATCTCCCTCTGCCAAAACCAATGAGCACCTTCTCTGAAAGCTATCATCTTAGAAAGGTTCCTAGAGCAGCAATGTCAAAAACATTCCAACGTGTAGACCAGATCAAATCAAAATGCAATTGGGAAATAATTAACAAAATATTATATACATACATACATACATACATACATATGTATATATGTAATACAATATAACAAAATGCAATATAATATCATATAGGATGACATGGCATGGCATAACATAACATAATATAATAACGTATGCAACATAGATCAAATACACATTTATATTACGAGATATTGCTACGTGAAGTATATATCAAATGAGGTAGCACGGGGAAGTGCCTGGCAGACCTTAAAGTGATATGTGCTAATTACTGCTGTTGTAATTCTATAGGAGGTCCAACCAATACACAGATAAGTGCATACACTCAAATTTCAGGAGAGAGAAAACTATCATTGTGAGCAAGAGGAGAAAAGGTTTCCCTTTTCTGGTCTTTCTAGTCCAAGGGTACTTAACCTAGATTGTGTAATGGGTCTCTTGGGCAACAGTCTGGTGAAGCCTATGGGCCCCTTCTCAGAAGATATTAAATAGAATTACAAAGGGAATTAATTGTTCTGAATTGTCAGAATATGTAAAAAACCAATTCCTGGCTCCCAAGTTAAGGCCTTCTCTCTAGGGGCCGTAGGTGGTGGCAACCGAACTGAGACTTGAAAGCAGGCAATGGGGGGAACCAGAAAGCTGAGTTCGGGGAACAATGGATCAGTTGGGCTGAGATGCAGATTGTTAACTCCAGTGGACTGTAAGCTTATCGGGGATTTTGCCTCTTTTTGTGTCCCTGGCACTTAGCACTGCACCTGGCACATAGTAAGTGCTTCACAAATGTCTGTTGATTGACTAAAGGGGATGAAGTACAAGAAGTTTGGAAAGAAAGCTGAGAGTCAGACGGCAAAGAGTCCTAAAGGCCAAGATGAGACGTTTACATTTGATCCTAAAATCCAAAGGAAAAAATCTTTGTTGCGAGGACTGGCTGTCTGGGAGAGGAAACGCGTGATGTAGGGGACACCGGCTATCTCCCTGCCCCAGGGCCAAGTAGGTTACAATTCCTCATCTCCCAGAATTTGCCAGCGCCCTTGAGGGACTTTGGGGGAGGGCTTGGCTAACCTCTGTGCCGACAGTTCCAGCCCTAATCGATGGGCCCCTCATATAAGGAGTCTGGGGTGCTGTACTGTTTTGTCTGTATAAGTTGTATGTGTCCGCCTGAGTTTGTCTAGATGTGGCTCAAAGCGAGGCGAGAACAGACACCTACATCATCTTCTCCCCTCACCCTCCTTCAAGGGAGGTTTTGATTGCTACTGGGAAGGGGAATGGGAGGTTGAGACTCGAGGTCAGCCGCTCTGCTTTTCTTGGACAGAAGAATTGTGTCTATTTGCTCTCTTAAATGTTATTACTTTAGGGGAAATCATTTTTAGGTTCAAGATGCACTCCTGAGTGCTATTCTCTAACAAGAAAGGAGGTTCTGAAGTTACGTATCCAAGGCTTGACTACTTGCCCAGTGAATTCCAGTTCCACAATGAACACATACATAACAAACAACAAACACACCTATTTATCCAAGCTGGTGGCAAAACAAAAATCAGAGAAGGCACCCTGAGGAGACTATATGTCGAGTGCCTTAGGGTAATGATAATTATTTTTATTATATTCATTGTTGTTAAGTCACTTCAATCACGTCTGACTCTTCAGGACCTCATTTGGGGTTTTCTTGGCAAAGATACTAAAACGGTTTGCCATTTCATTCTCCAGCTCATTTTACAGATGATGAAACTGAGGCAAACAGGGTTAGGTGACTCGCCTGGGGTCACACATATAGCAAGTGTCTGAGGCTGAATTTGAACTCAGTTCTTCCTAACCAGGTGAGGAGCTCTATACCCTATGCCACCTAGCTGCCCCCAATACCAAGTGAATGAGTTCTCCCACTGGAAAAGAGATGAGAGAGAGAGAGAGAGAGACAGAGACAGAGACAGAGAGAGAGAGAGACAGAGACAGAGACAGAGAGAGTCAGAACTCATCTAAGGGGAAGATCCCCAAAGTGCAGTGAACTGAGTTGATGCAAGTGCTCACTCCTCTGAATGTCAGCTTCTTCCCAGAGTTTTTCTCTCTCCAAGATCCTGAAGTCTAGAGTGGTGTAACTTCTTTCTTTAAGGTGGAAGTCAGAGCAGGATTTTTCTTCTCTCCAGCTCTTAAAGACTCTGCTCATGAGTCGCTAAATAATACATCTCTACCAATGAGGAGAAAGCCCCATACAAATGGGCTTTGAGGCTCATTTTAGCCAAAAATGATTCTTTAATAAGAAGCAATAGGGAGCCACTGAAGTTTAATAAAGAGGGGAATGACATGGACAGACATGCATTAGGAGGATTATTTTGGAGGTGAATCATGCATGAGTAATACTGGTTTCTGGTCATTCAATAACTTGCAAATCCACCTAATGATCCTTTTGTACAGCCCACATCTCTTCATATTTTCCTCAAGAATGATGTAAGTGTTGGACCTGGAATCAGGAAGAGTCATCTTCATGAGTTCAAATACCACCTCATATTTACTAGCTATGTGACCCTAGGCAAGTCAGTTAACCCTGTTTGCCTCAATTTCTTCATCCACAAAATGAGCTGGAGAAGAAAATGGTCAACTACTCCAATATCTTTGCCAAGAAAACCCCGAATGGGATCCCAGAGAGTCTGGAACAACTGAACAACTGAAATAGCATAGCCAGACCTGGTTTTTTATTCGGTTCAATTCAATGAGGATTTGTTATTGTTGCTGCTGTTGAGTCATTTCAGTTGCATACTTGTTCCAGTGGGACAAGAGCAGCTTGAGGGGAAGGACTATTGCATATTTGTCTTTGTGACACTAGTGGTTAGAATAATGCTTGGCAGTCAGTCCATCACTCAATAAACGTTTATTAAGCACCCACTTTGCCAGCTCTTGTGGTAGGTGCTAATGCATAATGGAAACTTCATGAATGCTTGAAGGTAAGTGGCAAAGTGGATGGAGCACCAGAACTGAAGTCAACAGGACTCCTTTTTGTGAGTCAAAATCTAGATTCAGACACTTAGCAGTTGTGTGACCTGGGCAAGTCACTGAATGACTCTCCTTCCAGTGCTGGGCTAAATAAAACTTATTTTATTAAATGTCAGATGTTCTACAAATGTCTCATCTCATTCTAACCTTGAATCTGAACTACTAGCCCTGCCTGAATCAAGCCTGTCCTATGATTCATTAGTCATGATAGGTCATGACTAATTAATTAGTGACGAAGAAGGGAGGCAGGCCAACATTTACTGCTATTTCTTGGAGACCTAGCAGTTTCCTGGGCTGGGGGAGCCACTGCAGCACCTCTAATGATCTTATACTATACAAAGCAGTGGAGTCAATGGAATTGAGATGAATTTGTGAAGGAACTTGAGTTCGAATCTCATCTTTGCTCCTAACTCCCAGTGTGACCTCAGACAAATTACTTCACCTCTCTGTTTTCCTCATCTATAAAATGAAGGAGTTGGACCATATAACCTCCAAGGTCCCTTCCAGCTCCAGAGCTAGGAACCTATTATGTCTTTGCCTCTTGAGAAGTCTGTGAGGCAGCCTCCATACACTGAACACTGCTCAGTTTCTGTGACAGCTCAGGAACAGATACACAAACTTAGCTTGGAGAAGAGGGCTGGGAGGGAGTGACTAACAGCAGCATGTATCACTCTGTGAGGCAGCATCTAAATTTGTGGCATTTTACTGGAGGAAGTCACTCAGGTGCCATTAAGCCCCTCTCAGAAGCTGAAAAACTACTAATCCTCACTGGTGAGAAGGTGGGCAGGGTATGTGGGGTAGGGGACCTCTTAGTCATACCCATGGTCCCGTCCCAGAAGAAAAGATTTCTGGAATGAGATGAAAGAAAGTCTAACTAAATGGGTGGAGGAAGGCTAAAAAGTGGAGAATATCATCACTATATTTGGAAATCACCTTCAATGCTGACAAACCTGATACGAGAGGCAGCCCTTATTCAGAGCTGGGTTTTCTGCAGAGGCTGAGACTGCTTATGGTTTTTTAATGTTAAGCCACCCAAAGTGGGTGTTATTTACTGCTGAAGAGAGTAGAGAAGGTGGGGAGTGAATGAGACAGGAGCATAAATGTGCAGATGGCATCTTAGCTGCAGAATCCAAACCCAATTTGGATCCAACATGTTTAGCCATTGGGCCTCTCCCTCACCAGAGGCCACAGAATCAGAGAATTTCAGAGCTGGAGGCCGGCTAGTTCAAACTAAACTTGAAACAGTATTCTTTCTACAATACGTCACACAAGTAGTCCTCCAGCCTGAACCCACGACCTCTTGAGGCTGCCCATTCATTCCTCTTTGGGACAGCTCTCATTGTTGGGAAGTTTTTCCTTACATTAATCCAAAACTAGCCTCTTCACAACTTCCCCCCATTGCTCCTGGCCTGCCCCCTAGGACCTAACAAAACCAGTCCAATGTCCCCTTCACTTAACAATCTTTCAGCTACTCAAAGACAGGTATCCTGTCCTCACCCCCACCACCATCCTTAGGCTTCTTTTCTCCAAACTAAGCACCCTGTTATGTCACAGACTCACCTTTACCATTTTGGTTGTCCTGTGGATGGAAAATACCAATTCCTGTTCCCAGCTCATCTAGGAATCCGGTTGCAAGGACATAACTAGAAATTGTTTAGTTCCAAAACCCTCCTCCAACCCCCCAAAAAATACTTGGTAAAGAACAGCCCGCCCCAAGATATCTGAAGAGATTTATCACTAAGCGGACCAAAGGTCCCATTTACCACATTAAGTGGCAAACCAAGGGTTACGCTACCATAATAACTCTTGAGTATCATCCGTCAAGTCATGGAAACGTTGGCAGTCACCATTGGTGGAGAGAGTTGATGAAACTGTGAATCCTTGGAGTATTGAATCATAAAAGGAAATGAACTACATACTACTGCAGCATTTATTAAGTATCTGTCCCTGTGAGGAGATATGCTGTTTTGTATAAAATGAGTTGAATAGACAGTCTCTTGACTCTAAGGGTTTCCCAAGATAAATTGGAATGGTTCAGAACAAACATTTATTGAACAAATGCATAAATTAATTCGGTTCAATTAAGCAAATGTTTCTTAATCATCTACTATGCATTTGCCATGTAAACTTCTTTCAAGGAGAGATTATTTCTTTGTATGTATATCCCCAGTGCTTAGCATGGTACCTGGCATGTAATAAATATTTAATAAATGCTCACTGATTGATTAATTTATTGAGTGATTGCCAGGCGCTGGTATAAATATTGGGGATACAAAGAGCAAAAAAAGAAAAAGAGAGAACTGCTCCTGCCCTCAAGAATTTACATCCTATCACTAACATAGTCATATTCTATTCAAATGACTAGGTGCATTTAAGCTAGAATTCTTAACCTGGGTTACAGTAATTCATTTATATCTCAACATAATTGGAGTCCTTTTAATGTATAAATTAAAATTGTAATATTGTGCATTTAATTTATACTTTTAAAAAAATTTTGATAAGAGGTTCATTGGTTTCCTCCAAGAGCCCAAGAGGTTGTTGTTTGGTCTTCAGCTGAGTCTGACTCTTCATTTGGGGTTCTCCTTGAAAAGATACTAGAGTGGTTGGCCATTTCCTTCTCCAGTTGATTTTACAGATGAGGAAACTTAGGCAAACAGGGTTAAGTGACTTGCCTGGGGTCACACAGGCAGTAACTGTCTGAGGCCAGATTTGAACCCAGGAAGATGAATCTTCCTGACTCCAAGCCTAGCACTCTGTGCCCTATGACACCACCAGCTGCCCAAGGGGACCATGACACACAAAAAGTTAGTGAACCCCTGGTTTACTGGGATGGTGGTAAAGGAGGAAAAAGTTATCCAGTCAGTCAAGAAAAGCTTTGGGAAGGCAAGATTGAGACTTGTTTCAATAACAAGGAGAGGAGAGTAATTCAAACTTATGCAGTCTTAAGGTTCATGACAGGTTTGGCACGCGTTATTTCATAATCCCCATCTTTCTACAAAGCATGGAACAGGTGTTGCCTCCTACTCCAGACTGCCTTCCTTGGTCTCCCCACTTGTTTCCATGGTCTTCCTCTTGAAATTACTTAGTATAATTTTATGTAGGAGAGATTAAGCAGTGAGCCCCAGATCACTTAAGTCCTCTCACAATCCATTTGATGAAATGACATGAGGGATACTTCTGACAAAGGTCCATGCCCTATAGTTTCAGTAAGGCAGGTAAGTGGCACAGTGAACAGCGGTGAACTTTGAGTCAGGAAGACTGGGTTTGAATCCCACCTTGGGTACTTACTAGTCGTGGAATCCTGAGCAAATAATTTAATATCTCTGTTTCCACATCTATGAAATAAGAATAATGTGAAAGGGTTATTGTAAGGATCAAATGAGATAACATATCAAAGTATTTCACAAACATGTCAATGTTAGCTATAAATTATCAAAGGGGTTGCCTGCATCTGCCTGGTTGACCAACACTTTCTTGTACGCACATTGTCTCACTCCCTTAGAATGCAGCTCTTGGAGGACAAGGACTCCTTTCTCATTTTGTTCTTGTATCTCTAACCCTCACACAGCACCTCATGCATAGTAGGTGCTTAGTAAATGGTGATTGAACTCTCCAAGCAACCCTATGAGGTAAACAGAACAGCAATATCACCCACATCTCACAGATTAGGAAGCCAAGGTTCAGTCAAACAGGTTGGATGGACTTGCTTTGGTCATGTGGTAATAGTAACAATATTTGTAGGTGCTTTAAGGTTTTACAAATACTTACAAATATTTTCTCAATATTTCACAAATATGGATCTTTGTAACAATCCCAGAGGGTAGGTGCTATTATTATCCCCATCTTACAGATGAGGAAACTGAGGTGGCGGTTAAATGAGTTGCCCAGAGTCAAATAGCTAGTATCTGAAGTTGAATTTAAACTCAATTCTTCTTGATTCTATCCATTGTACCACCTAGATGTAAGTGATGAGTTGGGAATCTCCCGTGGTCTCTTCACTCCTCCGCGTTAGAGCAGGGAGGACATTCCAGGCGGAGGCTGTAGGATGGAAGAAGGCAGGATGGAGACTAGGATGAGCAGGTTGAAGAGGCAATGAGAAGTGGAAGGACGTTTGCAAGGGAACAGGAGACCACCCACCGGAGAGATGAACAAGTCCAGGGAGCATTTTAAAGAACGAGGCTCTTAGAGAAGTATTGTAATAGGAAGCCATTCTAAGTCGCTAGGGGGAAGAAGAGCATGGGCAGGCTCAAGGAGACATAGCAGGTTGATTCATAGAAGCCTAGCATCCTAGCAAGGAGGGATGCACGAAAGAGGCTGCCACCCTTTGGCCTGGCCATCTGGAGCATCTCATCCATTTGGGGTGGGGGGAGGGGGAGCAGGGAACATTGTAGAGAGGACGCTAAGGAATTACAGAGTCTGAAAGAAGGTGATTGGGATCATAACAGGGCTGAAAACTGGGCCATATGAAAAGGAATTGAGAGAACTAGAAATGTTTAATCTGGAGGAGAAAAGGTTCAAGGAAGGGCATGGTTATTGCCTCCTGGTGTTTGAGGACTGTCATGAGGAAGGAAATTGAGACTTGCTCTCCTGGGCACCAGAGAGCAAAATGAGGGACAGTGGAGGGAAGGAGCACAAAGGCAGATTTAGAGTCAATATGCAGCTGGTGATCTGGCAGCCTCAAACACTAAATATATGACCCTGGGTTAGTCACTTAGCCTCTGTCTGCCTCAATTCCCCTAACTGGAAAATTAGAATAATAATAGGACCCACCTCACAATGTTGCTGGTTGTGATGATGAAATTACATATTATTTGTCAAAGTTCGTGGCACATAGTAAAGGATGTAAATGACTATTCTCTTCCATTCTCTCCTTCCCTACCTGTGAAAACTACTCAAAAGTAAAATGTCTGCCTCAGGGGGTGGTGAGTTCTGCATCAAAGAAAATGGATGCCAAAGGAGTTTGCCACTGTGATGGAAGAGAAGGGAGCATCCAGGGCAAGGAGAAACAACCTTTGGACTGGAGGGTCTTCGGACGACTCCTGTTTACCAGAAAAACTGTGCTGATTGCCTCAAGCTCCAAGGATATTGCCGAAGAATCTGTGATGACTGAAAGGAGTTTGGCTTGTCCATCCACACAAGAAAGACCAAGTGGATGAACAGCAAGAACAATAATAATAACTAACATGTATGTGGCTCCTACCATGTGCCGGGGACTGGACTAAGCACTTTTCCAAGTATCACCTCATTTCATCCTCACAACAACCCTGGGAGATAGGCATTGTTATTATCCCTATTTTACAGATAAGAAAGCTGAAGCAAACAGTGGTTAAGTGACTTGCCTAGGGTCACACAACTAGACAGTATCTGAGGCCAGATTTTATCTCAGGTCTTGCTGACTCCAGAGTAGGAGGTCTATCCACTGCACCACCTAGCAGCACCAAAGCAGGAAATCAGCACAGAACCTACCTGCAAATCAACTTTGTAATACGTGGTGTGAAAATAGCACAGGTAATTATGATCCTTTCAGTTAAGAAGAGGGAAGAATTAGTTGACAGTAGGTTAGCAAATAGAATCTCACAATTGGAAGGAAACTGAGAAGTCATCTGGTTCAGCCCTCAGGATTGGTGGGGGGAGAGAGGGACACCATGTTATTTCTATTCCACCAGAGAGGCCTTGGCAAGGCCTCAACCTATGTGGTCTGCAAGAGGGAAGATAGAGCCAAGCTTACATAACCTCACTGGGAGAGAAATATTGCTCATTGCAAGGGCAGGAGAGAATCTGGTCTGCCTGTAAAGGTGGGAGGGAGGGAGAAGCCCGAAGGAAGGGGAAAAGGCAGCTTGGGTATTTGGTGAAAGAAAAAGCAAGAAAATTGTAGTGTACTGTCCTCACAGCCTATTGGAACCCAAATCTCCTCTTCTCCAGTGCCCAGCCAGCATCTGGGCTCACCTTCCTCTCCCCTCCTTCTACTCTGCTGAACCCATACATATTTATATGTTTGATACTTTCTAAATTTTCCACCCTGGGGAAAAGTTCCTATTGCCCCACCCAAGTTATTTTTTTATATGGGAAGGACAATAGTAGCAAGATGCTTTTATTTCTTGAAATAAGAGAACAGCATATTCCCTGTCATCCAAATCTAATTACTGCACCAGCCCTCCCACCCCCTTCCCCACCAAAGCCTATATATACCCCCCAAGGATATGGTTTTTGAGGCTCCTGCTGTTATGGAGAAAGACTAGTCCTCTGAATGACAAAGCTCAGCTTGGAGCCGTTTAAGGAAACAGAGCAGCCAGGCTGGGGATCGAGAGGGAAGCTCCGAGTTAAGATGAACAACACCGGGGGAAGCAGCCTATATATGGAGTTGGCAAGGGAGTGACAGCAACTGGGGCGAGCCATTTTTGTCTTTTAGGCAGAGGGGAAACTTAGAACTTAGCAACCAAACTGAAGGCTGGCTGCCGAGCTCACCTCCCACCCCTCTGGCTCCCAGCTCCCTCTCAGGTGATCACAGGCTGCTAGCAAACAGGGGCAGCTTTTCAGGATTCGTTTTCCATTCTCAACAGAGCCAAATTCCTCATCACACCTGTCACCCACACAGAGTCCAGAGACCCATGGTCTTGGGAGTGTGCTTACCAGGGGTTCTTGGTATGCTATGGAAAAAGTGAGACTTAGGTTCTGGAATCTCCATCCCATCTCTTCTTTGCTCTGAGGCCATGGGTGAGCCAGGTGGCTTCTGGGACCCTCTACTTCCTCATCTATAATATGGAAGTATCTCCAGTCTGTGGTAAGGGATGAATGTGGTAAGGTAAAGTCAAGAGAAGGTCAGAGCTTCGGAGAACCTCACAGGCCATGTGATCCAATGCCGCCATTCTGTCTTGATAGTTGGATGGACAGTTACATGGCACAGCGGGTAGAGTGCTCGGCCTGGAGTCAGGAAGATTCGTCTTCCTGAGTTTAAATCTGACTTCAGACATGTAGTAGCTATGTGACCCTGGACAAATCACTTCACCCTGTTTGCCTCCGATTCCTCATCTTTCCAATGAGCTGGAGAAGAAAATGGCAAAAGAAAACCCCAGATGGGGTCACGAAGAGTTGGACAGGACTGGAAGACCAAACACACATAATTTCATCCATATGAGCACCCCTCCAGCAGTACAGATCACAGCCCACCCCATGCCACTCTTCTCTATTTCCTTCCACAAATCCACCAATGGGGGAGGGGTGAGGTGTGGACCCAGCATGCTTGAGGCTTTTCTTCCTCTGGTTCTCTTGACATTGCATTAGCACCATTCTGGAGATGTCCATCAATTATCTCTCTTTCTCTTGCTATATTATTTTATATTATTATATTTCTCTGACACTGTTATAACCCTTAAGAGCCTTTCCTGATTTATGGCGTCCCACCACCAGCTGCTAGTGCCCTCTCCCCTTCCCTAAACTACCCTGTACTAACTATGTATGTATTCTGTATCTACTCATACAAGGTGTCCCAAAAGTCTTTAAACTGCACTAAGATTTTTGGGACACGTTGTATCTGTACATGTGCTCTCACCTGATAAAATGTAAGCTCCTCGAGGGCAAGAACTTTGTGTCCCTTGCTACTTAGCACAACACCTGGCACATAGTAGACACTTAACAAAAGTCGACTGAGTGATTGGCATTGCTTACACTACCTGTCAGAGATATTCTTCCTTGTAGCCTTGTTAACCAAAAAAAAAAAATCACAAGTCTGTGAGATATGTGTTGCAACTGGACGTATTACAGGAGAGACAAGCACGCACATAGAAGTTTTCCACAAAGGAGTTCACCATCCAGGCTTCTATATTTGAAGTTGCAACAAGGGGGAAGGAGTGGAGGGCAACCCCTTCCCAGATGAGAGTGGCATGGGAGGAGGAAGGGAGCAGTAGGGGTGGGGAAAGAGTTAATCCCCTCTAAAGGGGAGGAGAAAGGGAGAGGGAAGGTGAGTGAGGAGGATGCAAAAGCAGCATTCTTTTCCCTTGGGAACTGCCAGACCATGAAGATCAGATGGTCTGCTTATCTACAAGGGTCCCAGCTGCACCAACAGTTTCTCAGTCTGGTGCAGACTGACTGGCTCTTGTTTTGTAGCTGGTTCGACTCCCAAGGACACACGGGGAGTTCAGGTAGGGGTGTAATCAGTAAATTATATCAGCTTGGGGCAGGGATTGTTTCTGGAAAATATGGCGACTCAAGGAGGCAGGTAAAGTAGGCTTCCGGGCCTACTAGAATGCACCGCTCCATTGTCTTTTGAATGATGTCTCTTGAGAACGCACTATTCCATGACTTCCATAACCTCCTGGGCCTCAGTTTCCCCATTTGTAAGAAAGCCTCTGAGATTCCTTCCAGTTCTAGAGCTGAGTTCCAAATAGTGGGGTTAAAAAGGAGAAGACTGGGGTCATGAAGAGAACCGTGCATGTTCCCAAAGGCAATCTAGTCCTCCTTCCTCCTCTTTTTCATTGTTGGACCCAACTCATTGGACATCTTCGTTGTCAGTCCAAAATGTATGCACTGATGGGCCGGGTCTATAGCTTGCCCAACTAACTCCATACCACAGCCTAGACCAAAGGTGCTTTTCCTCCACTTGTGTTCCCCCCATTTGGAGGTGAAGCCTCCAAACACTCTTTTTTGTGGGTAACCTTGTATTGACAAAATCAAACCCTAAAACGTGGCGGAGGCTCCTAAAAGAAATCCATCATCACTCAGGAAAGGCTGACCCTTGTTTTAAAGTGGAGGAAACTGTAGCTCAGTAAAAGGGAAAGAACTTTGATATCATGATAGACCTAGAGTTGGAAAGCGCACACGGGGTCTAACCCCCTCGTTTTACATTAGGAGAAACTGAGGCCCAGAAAATTAAGTGACACTTCCAAAGCCACGTAGCCAGCAAACAGCCTATAATCCAATAGGACTTAGAGTCAAGACATTTGTTCCAACCGTTTCATTTTACAAATGAGGAAACTGAGGCCCAGGAGGTTAAATAATTTGTCCAAGGTCACAGAGCCAGGACCAGAACCCAAATACATTGACTTCAGATCCAGTGTTCTTTCCTACAATGCCAGGCTGTGTGTGAATGCCTTCCAAAACTGTGAAGGGAAGACAGAGGCAAGACATTTTTATCAACCAGGATGAAAATGGAAACTCAAGCAAGCCAAGTGACCTAGAGGCACCAAGCTTAGAAGCACCAGCCAAAACCATTCCCAGCAGCCTCCCCTCTTAGTGTTCAGTCAGGGCAGGGGGTGACTTTACTCTTAATCACTGAATGAACTGACTGGCCTCAGGGACACATTCAATGAAAAGAAGGTCATAATAAATAAAGACATTGAGAAATCAATCAAGGCCAGTTAGATAAGCAGAGAGGCATGGAATGAACAGGGACTGTTGAGAAAGAAACCTGGGTTCAAATCTCATCTCTGACACTTGCTCTCTCTGTGACCTTGGGAAAGTCACTTAACCTCTTCTGCCTCAGTTTCCTCATCTGTAAAATGAGAGATTTGAACTAGATAGCCTCTAAAGTGTCTTCCAGATCAGAATTGATGATCTTATGATCCTGAGTAAAATTAATTCAGACAGTGATTAAGCATCTACTATGTGCAGAACACCATACCTGCACTGAAGGAAACCCACAGTTTAGGCTATACTCAGTTCCTTCCCTAATGTAGCTTACAGTCTAGAAGGATGTGACAGCAATGCGTTGTTGCTGTTGAGTCGTTCCAGTCCTGTCTGACTTTCCATGACCTCGTTTAGGTTTTTCTTGGCAAAGATTCTGGAGAGTTTCTGCTATTTCCTTCTCTAGCTCATTTTACAGATAAGGAAACTGAGGCAAACAGGGTTAAGTGACTTGCCCAGGGTCAAACAACTAGTAAGTGTCTGAGGCTAGATCTGAACTCAGGTCCTCCTGACTCCAGGATTGGCTCTCTATCCACTGGACCACCTAGCTGTCCCTATGTTGACAACAATATAGACACCCCTAATATGCAATATGACATAATAAGTTCATGAGAGAGACAGCATGGCATGGTGGATACAGCACTGAACTTAAGTCCAGAAAGGGTGGGTCAAATCCTACCCCAGACACTTACTAGCTGTGTGACCCTGGGCAAAGCACCCTACTTTTCTGAGGCTCAGTTCTTCTTTCTGATAACTTGGAATAATAATGAAATCCTAGATTTATAGCTGGAAGAGATCCAACCTGGGGAGGTATAGTGACTTGCCCAAAGTCACAAAGTTAGGAAATGTCAAAGGTTAGGATTTGAACCCAAACCCTCTGACTATAAATCCAGGCAGTATCTATCTTGAAGGATGGGTGAGAGTTCAAAAGACAAAGAGAGAAAGGAAAGGCATTCTTAATATAGGTGCATGAGCATGAGCAAAGTCTATGCATGAGCAAAGACTGGGAAATAGGAAAGCCAAGACCACGTTCAGGGGACAGAGAGTTATGTGAGAAACAAATATTTCTCTCTTATATTCTACTTCCTCATCCAGAAACCAACCAGTGCAGGAAATCTCTCTTAGAGATTATCCAGGCCAAGATCTAATCGATCGGTAAAAGAAATTCTAAGTTTAGGCTAATGAGTACATTCCTATTCACTGCGTTTGCTCAGACAGGTTGGGGGGTGGGGTGGGGCATGCAGATCCTCCTTATTATCAAGATAGGTGATATGGAAATCGATGTCTCTGACCAAAATTTGAGTGACCTAAGTCATGTATTCCAACACAGGCCACCTCCCATTGTGTTAACCAATCATTTAAGAAAGCACTCCCTTGGGAACACCTCCTTTTCAATGGGCATATAAACTGTGATCCCACCACCGTTAGGGGTCTTTGGTCTAAGAGAGGTGGCCAAATGACCATCCTTTTATTAATAACCTACTGGCTTTATTAATAAAATTATTAAATTGCTCAGAAACTATGTCTCTAACCCTTTTTAAACGTTACAGTTATATGGTTTGAATAGAAATAGAGAACCCAGAGAAAAAGCAAAAAAGGTGGAACGATGCCATATTGTGAAGAACTGTGATTGCCAGGCAAAGGGGGTGGGTATTAACTCTGAGAGGAACAGGAAATCATAAAAGAAAACTAATTGGACTGAAATTGTGTTAAAACCATGGCCTCTGACAGAGTTCAACCCTTCCTCAGTCCTCTGTTACATTCCTGCTAAAATAAATCACAAGGCATGAAACCTTTAAGGTTTACAGAGCCCAAATTTACAGCCACCCAAAACCAAGAAATGCAGATGATATTCTCCCTACGTTCCTCAATCTCATATTGAGAGAACAAACTCATGGAGAAAAGTGACTTGACCTAGACCATAGTGCTTAGGGTGGGGCTCCAACTCAAGTGTCCTAAGGCCAAGACGGGGGCTCATTCCACTGCATACTGCCATATTGGTAAGGGCAAACCATTACCCTTCCTTACCTTTACATTCTATTCCTTAAGCAGTTCTTCCAAGAAGTTTTTCTAATGTAATCTATCCCCATTCTGGTCCTTCCAGTCCCTCTTGAAGTCCTGGGTGGAGCTCTGAAAGTTGCTATTTTGTGTACAGAAAGGGGGCATTTTGTTTCTTTGCTATTACTTCAAATCTTCAATATAGTGCTGGGATGCTACATAGAGATGGGGGGGGAGGGATTTTGAATAGTGTAGCAGGAGGGCTTTAGAAAGGAGCTCTGGGAAGGAGGAAAAAGAGAGTGGGGGGGACTAACATAGCTGCATCTACACACTTCATATCCTCCCAGGGGATTATCAGACTTCTCTCTTCCTGCTAAGGTCGAATATTTTGTATAGATGTACTTGGTTTTCCATCAACTTCAACTCCTTCCCACCAGTAACCTGGACTGCCCTTCAGATCTCTCAGCTCTCACGGGTGAGTTTTTGTTTCATCTCGCTTGGGACTTTCATTCCATGCTGCTTTACATATACCCCCTACATTCGTCTTTCCAGGCTTCCTCAATGCCCAACTTCTGTCCAGATGGACCAATGGCTCATCCCAGCCTCCTTTTCAGCCTCCGGTACCACCATGATATCCAGTCTCTAAACCAAGCAGTCAACTTAAATCTTGCTCTGGGGCCCATCGGATGTCTTTTCGCATGATCGATGGCCTCCAGGATATGGTATGTGCTTGTGCAGGATTCTGGCCACAATCCTTTCCCTTGTGCCCTGGTAGACATTTTTAAATGTCACACTTATATGGTTTGAATAGAAATAGAGAGCTCGGAGAAAGAGCAAGAAGGTGGAGTGACACCATATTGTGAAGGACTGTGAACGCCAGGCAAAAAGGGTGGGTATTGACTCTGGGGGCAACAGGAAACCGAAAAAGAAAAATAATTGAACTGCCCTTCGCTCTTCTTTGTGGAATGGCATCCTCTGGGGTGTTGGTCCGTGTTGTATAAATGCGGATGAATTCAATCCAGGTTCCTTCACCTCTCTGGGCACATTCCCCACCCCTGCTTCTATACTGCCAGCTTTGATGAACAATGGATGCACATCCCAAAATCTACAACATAACAGTAGTGAATGAGACACTAGACTTTGAGTCTGATGCATCATTCACGTGACCCTGGGCTAGGGACAGGGAAGGGAATAAGCACTTTTTAAGCACCTACTATCAAGCACTTTGTAAATATTATCTCATTTGAGTCATCCCTGCATGACTGTCATCCCTTCCTCATCGGGAATGTCTCTGTGCCTCAGTTTCCTTATCTGCAAAATGAAGACATTAGACTCAGTGACCGCTAAGGTCCTTTCTAGCTCCAGATCTATGATGCCATGATCCAAGCCCTCCTTTGCTGAGATGCATACAGGAACTCTGCTTTCATGTGGGAAAGTGCCTAGCTTCATGTTTGACCTTGACCTTGACCTTCTGGATCATCCACTTTGTGTATTTGGGTTGTAATGTATATTTGTATACATATATCTGACTATATCTTGGTTTTGTGGGTATTTAGCAATACATGATACTTAACATGCATTCCTAGCTGAGTTTTAAAGGTTCTTATCACGCCCCCTTCTTGCCTTTCCTGTTAAAGAAGATCCCTTGGTAGGGGCCATGTCCAAGGAACTGTCTTTGATGTTTGAGAAGGTGCTCCCTGTGGGCATCAGACCAGCCAGGGGCTTGTGTATCCAGTGCCATCCTAGAGATCGTGTTTTCTCCATAAGCACAAGTGTTCTCCGAGGTCAAGAAGTTGTTATCCCCTTTCAGCCCTAGCGCTCTCTGCATCCTGTGATCACACGAATTCTGGGAGGCCAGGAGCTCTCTGAACAAAAGGACTAGGCCTCCCCCAAGGAGGAGTCCCCAAGGGCAAAGTCCACAGCTACCGGATCAAACCAGAAGCAGAAACTCTATCTTTGCCCCTAAATAGGCTGCTGTCTAGTATGAAGCTGGTGACTGCTTTCCCTCTTCTCCCTGCCAGCATTCAGCAGAGGGCTGTGCTCACAGTGGGCATTGGCCATGCATAATAGGCACTGACTGAGTCAGGACATATCTGTACAGATGAAGGGTTTTGTGAACTGTCTTTCCAAGGCCCGATAGTCATTCTCTGTTCCTCTGTGTGCCCACGCAGAGGCCAGGGTCCTGAAGTTTCTCCCCCCCCACCATTCTTCCTCCCCACCCCCAAGCAAGCAGGATTCAGGATTGCTTTGATTCATCCCTTTCCATGGCATGTTCTCAAGTTAATTTAAAAGATTATTGCTTTCTTAAAATACAGGCCTCCCCCCGTCAGCTAATTTGGGTGCTTTGCCAAATATATATAATCTGCTGGTTCTCAGATCTTACTTTTTTTTAAGAAAAAATAGTCTGAATCATTAGAGAAATTTTAGCTCCTGGCACCTAAAAGAAATAAATCATCAAGTTTGAAAGAAAGTAGAATTGGACCTTCTTTGAGGTCATCTAGGCTGAGGGAAAATAAATCCAGTGGAAATCACCAACCCAATTAGGGTCTGTAACACGGGCCCAGCCTTCTTGAGGACCGCCCCCCCACCAAGCACACGGCTCTAGGGATTGCCTCCCTCAACACCAACACATGACCCCCTCCTGTCCGTCAAATTCTAGCTTCTACTTCCACCAGAGCCTCTGAGGGAAATCCTGTGGGAGGGTAGGAGGTGATGGAAAACGCACCACAGTCCTGGCTGGAGGAGCCAGACCTGGAGCCAAGAAACTGAGTTCAAATACCACCACTGGGGGACTTGGGGAAGTCATGGCCTCAGTATCTCCACCTGTAAAACAGGGGAAAGTGGTAGCAAATATCTGGAAAAATGCCTTGGAAATTTAAAAACCCTCCAGAAAGGTGAGTTAGCATGATGGTAAGGCAGCTAGATGGCTCAGTGGATAGGGCACTGGACCTCAAGTCAGGAAGATCTGTGTTCAAATCCAACCTCAGGCACTTCCTAGATGAATGACCCTGGGCAAGTCACTTGACCTCTATTTGCTGACCTTTCCTCATCTGTAAAATGGGCATAATAACAGCACCTACCTCCCAGGATGGTTGTGAGGATCAAATGAGAAAATATTTGTAAAGAATTTTGGAAACCTTAAAGTGCTATGTAAATGCTAGCTGGCTATTAATAAATTGTGACAAGCTTTAAAGGCCAGACAAAGGTATCTGTGTTTTATCCTAGAGGTAATTTCTCTCCATGAGGCACTGGCCAGACCTAGCCAAGGGATTGACATGTTCTTTGTCCATGCTTGGGTGTTGCTGATTGAAAGGAATAAGGTTGGGGTCTTCAGATGAAGGCTGTCAGGAAGATTGTAGAGAGAAATGACTGGAGCTCGATGGTCTCTGAGTTCCCTTCCAACTTTAAGATTCTGTGATCCCCAGGAAGCAAATAAAAGCCAGCCACGGTTCCTGACTGAGGGGAGAGAGTAGATTGAACATAGTCATCAATGCCAAAGGGCAGGGGGGAAGGCCATGAGAATGCCAGTCAAAGAATCATGATATTAAGGAATTGGGTCAAGAACTAAACAAGGAGCTGAACAGGGTGAGCCATAGTCTGGAATAGCAAAATTTCAAGTTTACAGTCAACACGTAACCAGGAAAGACAGACAAAGCCAGAGAAACCATATTTGCCCTATGAGGCTTCTGCTGTCTGTCCTGTTTCGTAGGTAAATGTTCAAAGCTAGAGAAAGCTCATCCAGATCAGAGGTCTAAAAGACTTAAAATCATCCATCCATCTTTGACTCCTTCCTCTCCCTCACTCCCCGTGCCCAATGACCAAGCCCTCTGACATCTCTCATGTCCGTTCCCTCGTCTCCATTCACTTGGCCACCATTAGAGTCTGTGCACTTGTCTTCTCTTGCCTGTATTTTCAGCTTCCCTCCAGTCCCTCCCCTCTCCAGTTCACATAGCCACAAAAACCTCTTCCTTATGGCGAAGGGCTGACTGTGTGACTCTCTTATTCAAAACCTTTAAGGGACTACCTATTGCTTCCATGATGAAACACAATCTCCTTAGTGTAGGAATTTTTCAGTTTAATCTCACATCACTCTGTACCCTCACCTTCTGTGTTCTAGATAAGCCTAACTGCTATTTCCCAGTCTCCCCCAACCTCTCCCACTTGCCTTCATTTGGGCAAGCCATGCCCTGGGTCTAACTGCACTGGCTCACCTGTCTCTGTCTACTAAAATCTTTTTTCTTTCCTTCCAACTCTAACCTGGGTGCCACTTTCTCTGTGAAGATTCCCCTAATCCCACAAGCTGGAAGCAATCTTGGGCTCCTTCAATCTTTCTAGAGCACTTTGTCTGGACCTCTGGTTTCCCTTCTGATACATTCCGTGCACACACAACACGTGGATCGGTGCATATGTCTTAGCCAATCCCCCTTATTAGCACATAACCTCCTTGAGGGTAGGGGCTGTACCAGTTTTCATCATCATAAATCCCACTGCCCTTCACAGAGTCTTTGCATATAGAAAATACACAATCTGGGATTACTGAATTGAATTGAATTGCAACAAATTGTGGAAGGGTTTTTGAGATCAGGAAGGAGAAGAAGTGAGCTAGATAGGAACACAGAACTGTAGATCCAAAGATAGAAGGGAAATTAGAGGCAGGCTACTCAGTCTAATTGCCTAACTTGACAGAGAAGCCCAGCAACTGAAGCCTAGAGAGGTTATGTTATTTCTCCTGTGTCACATAGGTGTGAACATAAAGTAAGGGATTTAGAGCTAGAAGAGACCTTTGGGATCATGTCATTCAAACCCGTCATTTTTAAGAGAGGAAGTACCTCACCCATGGTCACACAGGATTATAGATTTAGATCTGGAAAGGACCAACCTAAACCCCATTGAACAGAGGGGAAAAAAACAGGCCCAGAGAGGTTATATGATTTGCACAAAGTCACACAGGTAAGAAAGCTGGGATTCAGACTTAGGTCCTGTGGTTCCCAACTTCAGCATTCCAAGATCATGGCCTTTTTCACTGTACTGCAGCCTGAGTACAGACAAAGTCCCAAAGGAAGAGCCTGGATTCAGTGCCATTGTGTGTGTTGGGGAGAGTGGGGATGGGGTAACTAGATCGTTATGGGCAATAGAATGTGATTCTGCTAATTCTGGAACAACAAATAAACCAAGCTTAGAAAATAATAGTGAGACCTATTAGATTGGCTAATATGACAGAAAAGAAAAATGACAAACGTTGGAAGAGATGTGGAAAAATTAGGACACTAAAACACTGTAGGTGGAATTGTGAACTGATGCAATTATTTTGGGGAGCAATTTGGAACCATGGCCAAAGGGCTATAAAATTGTGCATATTCTTTAATTCAGCAATACCACTACTGGGTCTAAATCCCAAAGAGATTTTTTTAAGGGGGAAAGGATCTACTTGAACAAAACTATAACAGCTCTTTTGTGGTGGTAAGGAATTGAAAATTGAGGGGATGCCCCTCAATTGGGGAATGGCTGAACAAGTTGTGACATATGAATATAATGGAATACTATTGTGCTATAAGAAATTATAAGCAGGCAGATTTCAGAAAAAACCTGGAAAGACTTACACAAACTGATGCAAAGGGAAGCGAGCAGAACCAGGAGACTATTGTACACGGTAACAGCAACATCGTACAATGATCAACTGTGAATGACCTAGCTATTCTCAGCAATACAACAACCTAAGACAATTCTAAGGGATCCACGATGAAAAATGCTATCCACCTTCAGAGAAAGAACTGATAGAGTCTGAGCACAGATCTAAGCATACTATTTTCATTTTCTTTTTTTATTACTTTTTTCTTTTGCTCTGTATCTTCTTTCACAACAGGACTAGTATGGAAATGTTTTACATGATTGCACATATATAACATATCAAATTGTTTAGGGAGGGGGAAGGGTGAGAGGAGGGGAGAAAATTTGGAACCCAACATTTTTTAAAATGAATGTTAAAATTTGTCTTTACACATAATCAGGAAAAATAAAATATTATTGAAAAAGAAAAATTCATGAGGAACAATGATCATGCACTTTGGACTTCTCATGCCAAGTTATTGGTGGTCTGACTTGACCACTTCAACAGCAGCTTCTTTTCCCACTCCTACTCCTTGGCTGGCCACTATCCAGCAGAGCTTATGGCCGCTGCAACCTGGAATATTTCACAGTGCCTTCTGTCCTTCAGACCATTTATTAAGATGTCACTTAGCTGTGGAAACCTCACTAGTTATGCTTTTCCATCCAAAGAAGTACCTACTTACTCTTACCTTTCACTTCTATATCCAAGTCAGTTCCCTATTCATGACCCAAAAAACAATAGCAAAATAGACACATTACAACTTTTAAAAAATTTCAAAATTTTTTTACAAATAAACAAATTAGCCAGGCATAATGGCATCAGTCTGTAATCCCACCTACTGGGAAGGATGAAGCTGGTGGGATTTCTTCAGCTAGGGAGTTCTTAGCTGCAGTAGTGTCACCAGCCAATCAGGTGTCCACTCTATGTCTGATATGAATATGATGAGTCCCTAGTGGGGAGGGACCAGACTGCTTAAGGAGTAGCCAATTGGCAGGTTGGAAAGGAGTAGGTTAGAGCTCTCATACCAGAGTGGGACCAGGCCCATGCGTAGCCTTGCACTTCCAAACTGAGCAAAAACAACAAATTCATGAACAAAATAATCCTTGTGTTATGTCCAGATGTTAGTGTCTATGAACATAGTTCTTCAGCAATGTAATAGGTTCTAAATAAGGGAAAAGAAGAGGAAATATTCTCTGACTTCCTGGCTCTTGCCATCTAAGACAGACAACATGTATAAACACATATAAAACAGAAAGTAGACAGAAAAGCTTGTAAATGATATACTTGTCAGGGGTGAATTATTTTGGCAACATTCTTTTGGATGCAACCATTCCTCTAAGTGCCTTCCTACCCCCCTCCCATTGTTGATCCCAGTGACAGCTGTCCCTCCTTTGTCCCTGGGCATTCTCTCCGTCTTTGTGTGCCAGCAATATTTCCAGCACCAACCCTCTTCCTGGTTCTTCTTTCCATGTCACAAATCTGGCTTCTTTTGCCAGCTGCTCTGATTCAGTTTGGAGAGTTGACTCCCTCTCTCTCTCTCCCTCTCTCTCTCTTTCTCTCTCTCTCTCTCTCTCTCTCTCTCTCTCTCTCTCTCTCTCTCTCCCTACTCCCACTGCCCCCACCAATGACTTGAAATTCAGTAAATCAAATAAATTTCTTCTTCCTTTGTGCTGAGTAGGAGCTTCAGTTACATGAAATCTCATCTTCTGTCCCATCGAAGGGGCAAGAGAGGGAAAAAGAATGATCATACAGGGCTCAGGCCACTGCTCGCAACTAGGCTCTCAGGAAGCAGAAAGGCAATTGAGGCTTTTGGGGAAGAGGCTCAGTGTCTTATGTGCTTCCCCATATCTTTATATATCAAGCTTTTCTGAAAACAAGAGATGAGTGCTTGGGGAGGGCAAACCAGAGGACCTCATCCAAAGAACCTAAAGTAACTTCTCCATAGTCCTCTGGAAGGCATCTTCAGAACCTTGGACAGATCCCTCATAACAATTCCACTGCTATCTTTCCTTTTAGGTCAACTTCCTCTGTAACTGTTCCTCATCTGAGCTCTTGCAACAGAGGAGCTGTGCAAACAGCTGAGGTTGGTAAGTTTTTTTTTTCTTTGTTCATACGAATCTATTCTTCTTGGCCCCTGTGTGTTTTTGCAAGGCAAGGAAAATAGATCAAAATGTGGACAACTAAGTCCTATATCTATCTGAGAGGGAGGAGGAGGAAGAAAGAAGGGGAAGAGGAGGAAAGCAAAAGGAAGACAGGAAAGAAGTAAGAAAGGGAGGAAGATTCTCAATGGAGAGGACTGGAAGGGAGAGACACGAGAGAAAAAATAAATGTTTGTTAATTAAAATTCTTTAATTTAAAAAAGACAGAGAAAAGAAAGGAAGGAAGAAGTAGGGGAAGGAAGGTAAAGGAAAAGAAAGGAGGGTAAAAGTAGGAAGGGTCCAATGACTAGCACTGCTTAATAAATGTTTGTTGAATTGAATTGAAAAGAGGGAAAATGAGTGACAAAGGTCAAAGGGAGGAAAGATGAGAGGGAGGGAAGAAGTTAAGGGAAGTGAGGGAGAGAAGTAGAAAAAGAGAAAAGTGAAGAAAAGGAGGGAGAGAAAAGATATTAGGGAAAGGGAGAAGGAAGGAAGAAGGGACAGAAATCAAAACAGATAATACATGTAAATCACTTTGTAAACCTTAAGGCACTATATACATGTTAGCTATTGTTATTCTAAAAAAGGAGGGAGAGGAAGTAGGAAGGGAAAGGGGGAGGCAGGAAAAGGGGAAGGAGGTAGGCACAAACACATCTACTTTATAGGGTAGTAGTCTTGTGGCACTAACATCCATCTTGGTATCACTTTTTAAGCCAAGAGATAATGGCAGCAGCAGTAATTCTGAGGGGTCACACATGTAATTGAATGGACCTCTTTCACTGAAGTATGATGGGATGCTCACACCAAGGTGAATAATAATACCATAACCATGTATCTTGAAGATGGTGCAAATGACACTGCTCTTTCCCTATGGCTATGGCCAGAAACATACCCAGACCCTGTGCCCACTAATTCCTCCAAACTTAAAGGACATTCATCCTAAACCTGGGCTACAGCTCATTTCTGATACATGAATGCCCAGTCATTTGACTCCTTTGATCCTCCAGATTGAGTCCTCATTCACCCTCCCTTGCATCCCATATGGAGCTTTCCAATCATGCAGGCTCATGTAGTGTGGTGGGCAACAGGCTTCTAGGGGTCTTTCCTGAATCTCTCTTGGTTTCTGTGTTCTGAAGACCCTGTAACACCCATCACACTGATCTCCAAAGGACTTCAACCTAGTGAATTCACCACACACAGTAGCTAATCACAGAAACAGGGTAAGAAATATTCCCTACTTTCAAGATGCTTACAATTTAGTCAAGGGAGTGACTAACAAGTGTTAAAATTAAGACCACCACAATGAAACATGCAAAAACATCCAGAAACATTGAGGGTTGTAAAGTAAAGGAATGATCTTAGAATCTTTGAGTTTGAAGTTGTCCCTTCCAAACTCTTGCCCAATGAATGTGTGCATGCTCCTTCCTTATTCTCTTCCCTTGTCCCCATTCTGCCTCTCAGATAGATTCATGGTTTTGTTTCACTATATTTTACAATACTGGTTATACAGTCTCTACTTACATACCCTCATTGACAGGGAAATCACTACCTTCCAAGGTAGGCTATTCAATCGTTTTGAAGCTCTAAGTGTTAGGAAATGGATTCATGTGTTGAGCCAAAATCTGCTTTCCTGTAACTTCTACATATTAATCCTAGTTTCCCCCTCCTGAGCTAAGCAGAAAGTCTAACTTTCATATCTTCCCTCAGTCTTCACTTCTCCAGATTAAACATTCCTAGTCCCAGATCCTCATATATCATGATTTCCTCAGAATGTGCTCTTCAATGTCCCTTCTCAAACATGACTTCTAGAAATGGATGAAGACTTCCAGATATGGCCTGATCTGAACAGAATGCAACAGGACTACGACCCTCCCTACTCTGGACACTCTGTATTCCTGTTAAGTAGGCTTGAGTTCCCACCACCTTTTTTTTTTTTTTTTGCTACAATGTGACACCGTTGACTCACATTAGAATACAGCACACACACACAAAAAAAAAAAACCCAGGGCTTTTTCACAGAAAATCTTACCACTTCTACCTATGTGCCTCCATTCCGTATTATGCAACTGATTTTTGTTTTTAACCTACAAGACCAGAATCAGAAAGGATTAGTCAAGGAGGATTTCCTGGAGGTGAGTTCTGTGTAAAGATTCATAGACATGGGATCCTAAGAGCACATTCAGAGCAGGAAAAGGGCTGCTCCTTAGGCTCAGGAAGTCATTGGAATTCAAGTAGAAAAAGGCCTTGGAGACTTCCCTAAGCTCATGCAAAAGGAAACAAGCAGAACCAGGAAAGCAATATACACAAAGGCTATAGCAATATAACTGGGAAGATCGACAAAGACATCAATTTAGTGTGAAATTATCATGACCAAACTTGGCCCCAAAAAACAGATAGACTGACTGTACTCTGTTTTCTTAGCAGAGTTGGAGGACTATGGAAATGAAGAACTGACTATAATACACTTTTTTCGATGGGTTGGTTAGTTTTGTTATCTGGGCCTTTTTCTATTCTTTTACTCTTTTTTATAAGGGATGGCTGTAATGGAAGAGGAAAAGATGTGTTAGGAAACATAAGTGATATAGAAACACAAGATAACGATAAAGCACTTTTTAAGAATAACAACGAGAAGAACCCCGTTGGAGCAGGAGACATCCCCTGCCTCAGGTAGTCTCCAGGCTGTTGGGGAACAGTTCCCACTCAGAGTAAGCCTGAAAGAAACATGCTCCCTAGTCTGACGGAACTCTGCCAGAGGAGGTCACATAGGCAAGGAGCTTAGGGCATTCCCAGTCTACAGAGGTGGCTAGCTCATGGGGCTCATCTCTGAGGTCCCTCTCAAAGGTAAGATACTCAAGCAAAGGCTGGAAGATCACCTGCCAGGGATGCTATGAGGGAAAGGAAGAGCTTCACACAGTGAGCAGGGGTGTAGACTAAGGGACCTCTGAAGGTCCTTCATTTCTGAGATTCTAGGAATCCAGATGGCTTAAAGAAATATGAGGGTGATACTACAGCTCTGCAATAGCCACAACATTTTAAAGAGAGTAATATAAAAAAAACTCCATCTCCCTCTTTCTCTTCCTCTCTCTTTCCTCTCTTTCTGTCTCTCCTTTTCCTCTCTCTCTCCCACTCCTTCTCCCTCTTCCCCTCTTCCTCCTCTATTCCATCAACCACTACTACTACTACTAATATTACTACTACTACTGCTACTAATAATAATACTATTACTACTACTAATACTACTATTACTAATACTACTCTTACTACTACTACTAATACTACTATTACTACTACTACTCTTTCTACTACTACTACTGCTGCTGCTGCTGCTACTACTACTA
>CM053625.1:311654302-311680270 GCA_028646595.1 Phalanger gymnotis
TAATAATAATAATACTATTACCACTACTACTAATACTACTACTAGTACCACTAACACTACTACTTCCAGCTCTAGATCTACGACCTCTAAGAAAGTCTCCCTCGTGTGCCAGGTCACACTGACCCCTCAAAAGTCCTTCTCTACCACAAAGGGCCGAAAGTCTAT
Source organism: Phalanger gymnotis (assembly GCA_028646595.1). NCBI lineage: Eukaryota > Metazoa > Chordata > Mammalia > Diprotodontia > Phalangeridae > Phalanger > Phalanger gymnotis. The sequence continues at coordinate 311,654,468 of CM053625.1, forward strand.
ATTTGGCTGTGACAGCAAAGGTAACGTGGATGATGATATGGAGTCAGGAAGCCCAAGTTCAAATCCCACCTTTGGTGCTACTTAACTGCAAGACCCTGGACAAGTCGCTTGACTTCTGAGCCTCTAATTCCTCATCCATGAGTAGGGAACGCCAACGCCCATGCTGCCTGCCCCCAGTGGCTTCTAGTGAGGAAACAAGGTGGTCCATAAAGTGAGTTAAGGGAGGCTACAGTGTGCGGGAGGGAGGATGTAGCCGGCACGACCCTATGGATCCATCCCTGTCCTTTATACGTGCCTCGCCTCCATCATTCTGTTCCTCCTAACAGCCTCATGAAGTAGTTCACACAGGTGTAATTGATCCCATTTTGAAAAATGAGAAAGCCTAGGGCCTGAAGCCGAGTGACCGGCAATGCCAGAGTGCACTTGAACTCAGGTCTACAGTTTCCAAATTCAGGGCCGGTGATATTCCCCTTAGGGACACTGGGGATGACTGGCTGAGGGTTTGGAGGCTGGAGGCTCAAGACTTCAGTCATTCCCCCTACCTCATCTCCCCAATATTTCAGAAACACACCGCTGAGAAGTGACAAAGACTTGGAACCCAGAAGCAGGACATGGTTACAGCGATGCTGACCCTTTGCAAAGCCTCTCCCCTTGTGGTCCTATTATTGTGGGCTCTTGGGGGGCCACTGATCCTGCTCTTTCATTGAGGAGTCATCCTTCTCACTGTAGAGGGAGAAGGAGACTCCAAAGAAAAACCTGATTCTTATTCTCCTTGACCCCTGTCAGCGCATATACAGGGCCCCTGTGGAAAGAAAGGCTCCCAAAACGAAAGGGGATAAGGCTAACGGGTGAAGCCCTTTCTTTTCTGATAGACCTACCCAGCCAGATTCACTATGGAGGGGGCTGTTTTGTTGTAACTGCCACCAGGCCCTCCCTTGTCCCCTGTAATACCTAGATTTACCAGCTCTCGTGGACTGGTGAGAATCAAAAAATTGTCTTCCCTTAAACTGACTCAGATGTGCTTTAAAAATGACAACTTATACTTGATAATAAAGGGCAGAAAAAAACAAGAAAGGAAGCTGCGAGCCAAGATACTTGGGACAGGCTCCATTCCTTTAAGACTCAGCCCACATCCACCATGCCTTATTTTACAGAGGAAAAGAATCTGAAGCTCAAAGAGGTCAGGGGACTTGATGCATGTCCCAGAATCAAATGGGTAATAGGTAACCAAGCCATCAACACCAATGTTACGCTCTCTATCCCCGCTGCCCTGCCCCCCCCCCACACACACCAATTTGTCAGCATTAAATTTACATGGGTCTATTACTACAGTGCAGTAGGAAAAAAAGCCATGCTGGGAATTGAGGGTTCAAATCCTGGCTCTGATACTGTCTAGCTATATAATTCTGAACAAAATCAGTTCACCCCTCTGAGCCTCACTTTCCACATCTGTACGATAGGTATATTGACACCTGCACTAGCTCACTCATGAGGTTTGTGAGGAAAGCATTTTGTAAACCTGAAAGCATCACAGAAATGTGGTGTTTTAGTCAAGATTAAACAAAGCCTCTCAGTGAATATCCTGGGCTTATCAGAGCTCCTGTCCCCACTTTCTTCCTGGGGCAAGGCTTCATACCCTTATAGTCACTTTCCTGCAGCTCATTGCATCAAAGGATGAGGTGGGGGGCTGGAAGGTGGGGAGAGTGGCAAACAGAACTCAGCTCCAAATTATTCTAGGAAACAAACAAGTTGTTTTGCTCCGGTTTTCCGGAGTTGCTAATTAGCGATTTTTATTTTGGGTGGTGTTCCTTGGAGCTGTCAGACAGATGGAGTAGGCGACTAGCATTCTGGGAGGGATTGTTAGCTGATGGGAGCTATACATTCCCCTCCCTGGCAAGGAGAGCCTGGCACCTTGGGCCCTGGCCAGAGCCATCATGGTTGAGGGAGCCTGGCTGGTCCCTTGGTTTCAGTCATTCCCTCTCTCCCATTTGATGGAAGGGACAGTGACCACCTCCTGAGAGCCCCCAATCTATGAGAGAGATGTGATCCCCAGCCAGAAGCACTCTCTGGTCTGAAAGGGGAAAAACAGGGGAGAAAATGGAGTCCCTGGTCTAACAGTCTAATGGGTATATTTGACATTCAGTCAGGAAGATCTGAATTCAAATCCCACCTCAGAAAATCACTGCAAACACGTGACCTTGGGAAAGCCACTCTCTCATGCTCAGTTATCTCATCTGTAAAATGAAGATAACAGGCTCCACTTCATGGAGTTATTGTGAGGATAAAATGAGATCTTATCTATAAAGAGCCTTGCAAACTTAAAGCCCACATAAATGCTAGCTGGCTATGATGGGAGATACATAGCTTCTGACCTCAGGGATCCCCAAGTACAGTGAGGGAGACTTGCTGCCCTGGCTCAGGAAGCTTTCATTTCTTCTTCAAAAGGCCTTTCCAGCTCTCTCTCTCTCTCTCCAAACCTGCTAATACCTTCCCTTTAGAGATTGCCTTCCATCTACTTGACATATAGTCTACATGACCTATTTGTTTACATGTTGTCTCCACTATTAGAACAAAAGTTCCTTGAGGTCAGTGACAGTGTCTTTGACCTTCTTTCTATCTCCAGTGTTTAGCACAGTGTCTGGCACATAGTAGGTGCTTAGCAGGTGCTTGTTGATCAATTGAGTAATGGCAGATAGGATGCATACAGAGAAGATATGGAATGTCTTCCCACACACAGTGTGACCAATTTTTTAATTGAAATGACAGCATATTGGAGAATGATTTAAATACTAGCACAGAAACACAACTTGCCTAAAGAATCACAGTATAACTGAGTGTGTGATAAGGAAGACTAGGGAAAGAAAGCTCTCCAGTTGGGTGGAATTAGCCCAGGAAGGCTTCCTAGAAGACATGAGTCAATGCACTAAGAACATGTGTTAGTCTCCCAACAGCAGAGCTGGGAATTGGGATTGATTTTCTTGTCCCACCCTTAAGAAAAGATGGCGGCCTATGGCAGAGACCCCAACTCAAAGCCCTGAGTGTAGGATGGCAGAGTATTGCAGAGCCCACTGAGGCTCAGGCTTTGCTTTTCCTGAGAGCAGACCATGAAGAATGGGGGCTGTAGGGGCAGGACATAAAAAATACCAAAGGACAGGAAGAATGAAAGAGACTCAGGAGGGGAGTGTGTCTTCTAAGCCTAGAAAACTTTGCTTCCACTTCCACTGCTCCTGTGTGACTATGGATCACTTATTTAACCTTCCCCAGCCTCAGTTTCCTTTGCCTGCAGAATAGATATCATTCTGAGTACCTTTCCACCTTATGACAGTGCTCTAAGCTACTCTTTATTATCATTGACCAATCAATCAATTGACAATAATTTAAGACCTTCTATGTGGTAGGCATTGTGGAGAAGAGAAAGCATCATAAAACTTGGTCTCACCCTCAGGATGGGAGTGGAGAGATGGGGAGAGAACTCCTTGCACTCATTCCCCTGTCTGGGTCAAATAGAACCTTCCACAAGCAAGATTTACTTTTTCTTTCCCTCTCTGCCACTGGAACCACTCTGATAGGTGAGCTTTCACTTTATCTTGACCAAAACAAGGTCTCCACATCCCAGGTACCATTTCCAAACCATGACACAGCACCTACCCTGCAGTTATGCCTTTATATGTTGTCTTCCCCCGTTAGAATATAGAAGCTCCTCAAGCGTAGGGACTATATTACTTGCTTGTATCTGAATGCCCAGTACTTAGCATAGTACCTCATAGTAAGCACTTAACAAATGCTTTATCTACCATCTCTCTGTCTGTCTATCTATCTATCTGTCTATCTATTTATGCATCTATCTATCCATACACCAATCTATCTCTCCAGTTGTCCATTTATCTATCCATCTATCTATCCATCCACCTCTATCTATTCACCTATCTATCCATCTACTCATCAATCTACCCATGTCTCTCTCCATCTATCTATTTATCCATCCACCTCTATCTATTCACCTATCTATCCGTCTGCCTATCAGCTTATCCATGTCTCCCTCCATCTATCTATCTATCCACCCACTTATCTCTATCTAATCACCTATCTATCCATCTACCCATCAATCTATCCATTTCTTCCTCCATTTATCTATCTATCTATCCCTTTTCCATTCCACCTGAGTACCTTGGTATTATGTGATCAATATTTCACATCACATCCTCCTTCCCAATTTCACTCTTGGTTTGAGTCATTAAAAGTATTGACCTGAGATATGAGTTGGTAGTTGTTGGGATAGTGGGGAAAGGGGAGATCTCAAAGCCACCTGAGAACCCCTAAATACTAGATCTGGAAGGGACCTTACAGATTTTTTCCAGTTCAATCTTCTCATTTTACAGATGAAGAAACTAAGGTCCAGAGAAGCAAAGAGACCTAGCTAACATCTCACAGTAAATGGAAGAGTTGGAACTCCCACCTGGGTCTTCTGCATCCCCCAATCATAGATTCTCAAAGTTGCAGGAGACAAGAAGGCAACCTAGTCCACATGTCCCCATGCAGACATTGTCCCTTCAACATCCCTGAGAAGTGGTCTTTCATCCTCTGCTTGAAGATTTCCAGCGGCTGGAATTATCCACCTTTGAACGCCACCTGTTCCATTTTCAAATAGTTGCCCTGGTTAGGCTGGCTGCTTTTCCCCAACCTGCATTTGCCTCTTAGCAGTTCCTGCATAGTGCTTCCAAGTTTAATCCATCTTCTGGCTCCCACCTTTGCTTTACTAGTTGGATGGGATGAGAAGAACTGAGGAGGATAGGAGCTACCTTTCTCCAACCTAGAGAGGCCCCAAAGAGACGGTGAGCTCTGCAAAGCATCATAACTGGGAAAGATTCCACTACCATCAAATACACTCCCTCCCCGCCACTAGTCTCAAATTCTGCCCTTCATTTCCTTAGGCTCAGTACTGCACCCTCTAGGCTCTTATGTCCAAATACTAGGTTTCTCTGAAGGACAACATAGAATCAGGAAGGCCTAGATGTACCACTCTGACTCAGGGACCCTGGCATTTGGAGGGCAGGAGAAGCATAGGGGAGAGAAGACAGAGCTGACAGAGACAAACTTCACTTCATGATCTGGCTAGTCTCCATTCCATGTCATTATTAGGGGCTTTTTTCTCTGTCTGCTAGACTTAATTAGAAAAAAGAAAAAGGAAAGAAGGGGAAGGGGTAGAGAGGAAGGAAAATTGAAAAAGAGAAGACCCAGGACCTTTCTCTTCCATCTACACCTCTTTATTCTCCCATTCCTTCCCCCCTCGCCCCAGCCCTGGAGTCTGCCCCAGGAAGTGGGAAGCACTAACAGATCGGCAGATCTCATTGTCAGGCGTAGCTATGGAGACCAAGAGCTGTCCTCGAGGGTGATTAATTCTCCCTGCCAGTTATCTTTTTAGGGCTTTTAACAAATTATATTATTATTATTACTGTCTCCATTAACATTCTCCTCCCTTGACTAATTGTAGTGTGTCCATGACCCTGGAATCTCAAAGGCTCTGCCGCCAAGATCACAACCTACGACGGGTCCAATTTGAGGTCAAAATGATGTGAGCCAAGACCTGGAAGGGACTGTAGATCTATCCTCCAGTCTAGCTAAGACAGAGTGGCTCAATCCCATTATTCTTTGCCACAGTAACTGCATTTTCATATCCACTAAAAGCCTTCCCAAGGCCACTGTCTACACCTGCTCCATGGCTACTGGCACTATTCAGTTCTTACAATCTCCCAAACTTAGTAGGTTACCTGGACACTTCCATCCTGGAATACTCTCTTGGCTAAAACCAGGAAAAAAAGAAACACAAGAGACTGTGGGCTCATGGTGTGGTCATGGCTGGGTGGGAAACAGGATAACTATTCAAATTAGCCATCCCATTTGAAAAACAAGAGACAGACAGACAGAGACACAGAGAGACTGATAGACACAGAGAGACTGAGAGACACAGAGAGAGAGACAGAGGATGGACAGAGACAGAGAGACAGACAAAGAAAGAGAGACAGACAGAGACGCACAAAGAGAGGAAGGGAGGGAGGGAGACAGACAGGCAGGCAGACCACCCCTGGTGATCTTTTTTGTATGCACACTCAATTCCAATTCACCAACCTCTTCTTGCTCTAGTCGAGTAGGAGACTTGTCATTATCACACAATACAAGACTATCCATCACAAGGCTGAAAAGTGTTTCCCCCATGTTCCTCTCTGGTCATTTGATCTTGTACCAAGCAGAGAATACAGTTCCCGTCACCTTCTCTCCTAGACCAGGGCACTCCCACCACATCTTCTCCTTCCCTTCCCAGCCCAAAGCACACACACCATTTTCTTCTCTAGTCCCATCTGTCTTGAAGGATCAATGTGCCTTTGAGCATCAATGTTCCCTGCCCATTTCCTCATTTGCATAGTGAATAGATTGGATTCAACAATCTCAAGGCATCTTTCAATTCTGACATTCTATAATCATAGACCATTATCCCTTCTCCCCCAATTAACAGATGAGGAAAATGAAGTCCAGAAATGCTAGGCAAACTTGTCTAAGGTCATACATTTATAGAACCAGGTGTTAGACCCAGGCTCTCTCCTACTCAAGAACTCTAGCTCAGAAAGAGCTACAAAATTATACCAATTTGTCTCTCCTTGGGCTCTTTCCAAAAGAGGGAAGGGAAGGGAGAAAACAGGAAAGGATGTTTTTCATAACCCATTTATTCAATAAATATTTTTTGAGACACTCATCCCAGCTATCTAGATGTGAATGGTAAATTTTCCCAGTTCTCCCATCTAAACATACAATTGATTCTCCTATACCAAGTCACTTCTCTCCTCCATTCCTCCTTTAGCCTAAATAGATCATCAATACTTCACGGTCTGGTAACTCAGCTAACCTACTTTGTCTCACTGATGCAGCACCATCATCTTCTCATACCATTCCAGTACCTGGTCCAGCCACCCTCCGGGGTCTTGGTCAAGGCAAGTGGGAGTTAGAAAGGTAGTTGTAGAGATAGAGCTAGAATGAGATCAAAGATCTAAAGCTGGAAGAGACCTTAGAAGTCATCTGCCTTACCCCCCCCTCCTTTATTGAAAAGGAAAGAGACACAGAAAGAGGAGATAACCTGTCTAAGACCACTCAGATATCAGAGCCAGAACTAGAAACCAACTCCTCTGATTCCATATCAAGTTCCCACAGTTAAGGAAGAATCTGTGGGTGGGCATGGGGTCTATCTACTCTGTGGGTGGATTAAGGCATCAATATAGGAGTAAGGTCAAGAATTGGTCCCTAGTAGGATATGTCAAAGACAATGCTTAGGGGCTAATTCGTGGGTAATATTGGGGTTGAGAGACAACCAGTGGTCAGGGTCAGTGGTTAGACTGTATTCACTTATTCACCAAACATTTCAGGTCTACAACAGATAGTCAAGGTACCTTGGAGAACAGCCCTTGACTTTGTTACTACAAAGCCCTAACCACCTCCCTCAATCCTGTCTGTTAATATAACAATAGCACATTATGTCTTTTGATCCTAATGTAGTAGGTCATGGAAGCATTACAGTAATATCTCCATTTCACAGACAACAAAATGAAGGCATGGGGAAGGAAAGTGTCTTGTTTCACCTAAGGTCACCGGTAACTCGAGGGACTCAAGGCCAAGACTCAAACTTAGCCCCCCAGGCTCCTAACCCTGACAAGAGGGGCAGAGTAGAGCATCCCTTACTGAGAAATATCTTATCCCACAAAGCCGCACTTAACAGTATTTTAAAAGAAAGGAATGGAGCATAAATAAAAAGGAGAGATTGAAAAAAACCACAGGAGAAGAAAAAGACAGCAGACGGCCTGGGGATGGCCAATCTGGCATGTCAGTGCAGGGTGGAGGTCACCCTGCAGAGAAGGAGAAAAACCTGATGGTGGAGGGGGGGACAAGAAAGGAAGGGAGATGAAGGCCTGAGGGGGTCACACTGCAGAAAAAGACTCCAGGTAACCCACCCAGAGAGGGTGGGCCTTGGTGGGCCCAAGGCCAGAGGAACATGTCTTTTGTGCCCTTGAATCCAGGGCCAGGGAGGAGTGACCTGGCCAGAAGCCCAGAGGAGGGATTAGAACAGAAACTCACATGTCTGAAACAGACATAAAGTTTGTATCATGCCTGGCTCATCTCCTGTACCAGAGCCCACCTGTGATTAAAGTCTGCATTTTACATGGGCTGTACAGAAACACTATACATGTCTGCATGGGTTTGGGGAGGGAATATCTGGGCTCCCAGACCCTAGGGATGATGTGTGCTCAGGATTCACTCAAAGTATGAGAGGGTGTCTATGGAGGCATTTGTTCTTTGAAAAAAAATATTATGTTTACTATGGATTTAACCACTTCTGTATAAAGATCAAAGAATAAACTCATATATAAAGCCCTGAAATCCCAACATCTACTGGCTTTCTTTCTGTCTTTGCATCCCCAGTGTCTAGCACAGGCCCTTGCTCATGGTGGCTGTTTGAAGGATCCATAGAGTAGATGCCTGTTGAACTAAATTTGAACTATTTATAGATTGCACACACATAAAACTTTAACAAAATATTTAAATTCAACAAACATTTATGAAGTACCTACCATTTGCAAGACATTGCACTTAACACTAGAGCAAAGGACATTCTGCTATTGTATTCAGGTAACAAATAGTCATCTAGTTTGGCTAGGAAGTAGAATGCATGAAGAAGTGAATGAAGCAAAGTGAAATCTGTTTAGAATTATAATTTGGAGTCATTTTTAGACAGCCTTGAATGCCAGGCTGAGGATTTGTATTTACCCCGAAGACAATTGTAATGCCCTCCCTTGAACTCTTGGACTAGCGGCTCTGGTGTGAGGGTTTACTGAGCCCTTGTCAAGGCTGCTTATCCACCTTTGGTGTCTCCTCATCATGGAAGTCTCACTTGTGGTTCCAAGAAGCTGTTGCATGTGCAACAGCCGCATCCTGGTGAACTACCTCAGCTAGGTTGAGCTAAACCAGGTTGAGGGTAACCAACAGCCCTTGAACACATAGAAGAGTTAGGGGAATGTCCCCCCAAGCATGTGAAGACATCCCCAGTGGAATGAGTGGACGAGAACAATTTGTTCCAACAACCATGAAGGCGGCCAAAGCAAGTGCTGTGGAGCTCTTAGAGCTTGGTGAGACATCAGAGACACCAAAGTCATCTGCTACATCCCAGACCATCACCAACCACCTTGACCTTTGTCCTGCCATTGGACTTCAATGACTGGAAGGGAGAGCGAGGCCAACAACTTCTCATGACTCTGCCTCACTTGAATCCAATTCACACTCAAGTCAAGAGTGATGTCATTGGTCCTCTTCAGAAATGAAGGGTGAACAGCAAAAGGAAGAAAACAAGCTCTTGGAGGAGCCTCTTTGACTTCGGTCTTCACCCTGGCATCCATCAGGAGCTGAAGGAGCTCTCAGCTGTTCTGGACCTCAGACCTGGATTTAGCTGCTTTCACTCCCCTCGCCTTTTCCTTGACCCTGGAGAAAATCCCAGATAGTTGTTCTCTGCCCTCCCTTAGCTCTCTACCATTATTATTACTCTGACTACGAAAATCATCCCAAATGTCAACCTCCTCTCCCCCCAGACAAATTCTGCCTTGCAACTCTTGCTGTGATGGCATCAAATTAACCTTCAATTTTTAAAAAGAGAACAGTGTGGAGGTGTATTCAGGGGCTGGGGTAGCAGCCCATTGAGGGTACTTCCTGGACAGAATAAAATGTTGAATTCCACTTTTTTTGTTTGTTCAGGCAAAATCTACCACTACCACCACCACTGCTGTCACCTGAGTTCTAGACTGGAACTTGGTGTTACCTTTGACTTTGCCCTGATGCCCATCACAGGGCTGAGAGAAGTCTCCCTGTGCTGTCCTGACCCTCCTGAAACTTTGCCATGGACTCTAGATGAAATCCACAGAAGCCACCTTCAATTGTCTTTGAGGATAGGAATGGATTCTCTTCTAGAGAGGAATAGGACAGGATTTGGAAATCTCTCAACTTACTTGATTCCTATCCGACCATCCCCTTGCCTAGCACAGGCCAGGTCTCTGCAGCAGTGGGTGAGGGAGTGAAGGGAAGATGCATCCAACAGCTAGCTTGTCTCTTTCTATTGTATCAAGATGCTCCTCAAAGAAGAGCAGCTGCCCAGGGTCTGGCTGTCTTCCTTCCTAGTACCCGTGGCCTGGGCATGGCTGAGGAGTCTGGAGTTTAAGCTACTTTGACCCTCCTGAGGCTCCAGCCTGGACCCTAGAAGAAGTCAGCAGTGACAGCCTGGAGGCCCCGCAGTCACAACACTTTGCTTTGCCCTAGGAGTGGGGGAGACGGATCTGGCCCAGACAGATCTGGCACCTGCTGGACCACAGACGGAGGTGGAACAAAATTCTTTTTGCCCCAAGAGTCTCCACCTGATTTCACCTCCTTTGCTTTAAGTGACTCAAGCAAGGGTGTGTGTGTGTGTGTGTGTGTGTGTGTGTGTGTGTGTGTGTGTGTGTGCACATGTGCTTGAGCTCATGTGAGAAAATGGTGAGAGTTCTCAGTATGCATAGCTGTGTGAGTGAATGGAATGATTGAGCTGAGGGTGTGCCAGAAAGGAGTGGATGAATGTGTATTGAAGTAAATAGATGGATAAAGAGTAGGTACCCCAGAGGAAGGATTGGCCAGGTGGAACAAGACTCTCTGGCTTGGGTGCCCCTATGAGAGGGGGAGCCTGGCTGCTGTCCCCTACCTCAGGCTCTAGGAATGCTTGTCTGCCCATAGTAGAAAGAAACAAAAGCTTGGATGCTCGCTCCTGGCCTTGGCCCTGACTCCTCTTCCCCATGGGCTTTAGAGTCTGACCCCTGGACACTGGTCCATTGTCTCATTCGATCCTCAAAACAAGCTTGGGAGGTAGGTGCTATTATTATCCCCATTTTACAGTTAAGGAAACTGAGGCAAACAAAGATGAAATAATTTGCCCAGGGTCACACAGCTTGTAAGTGTGTGATTTGAACTCAGGTCTTCCTGACTCCAGGTCCAGTGCTCTGTTCTCACAATACACACCTCACTTAATACATGCTTGTTGACTACTACTATCTTTATTTTGAGTCCACATGTACTTTTCTATATGTTCTTGTCTCCTCCATTAGAATGTAAGGACTTATTCACTGATGTTGAATGTAAAAGTTGTAGAGACCTAGTCTGCGCACAGGCTTTGGGAACACAAAATTCATTTCCACTCAAGAAGGATGCATTAAGTGCCCACTGTGTGCCAGATGAAAGGCAATGTGGTAGAGTGGACATGAAATAAGAAAACCAGGATGCCCTATGCAGTTGAAGTGACAGGTTCAGATGGGGAAAAAATATAGCAGCCATTGGAGCATTGGTGCTTTGGGTACCAGATGAAAAAGAAAATGGGCCCTGGCTTCAATGGGTTTACATCTTAGGATGAGACAGCATATACACAAACAATTAGATACAAATATTTGCAATGTACTTGAGGAAGGGTGCAGAGCACTGATAGCTATAGACATCAGGGGAGGAGTGCTCCAACATCTGGTCCTCTCCCTCTCTACCCAGCCAGCCTCTACCAGTGGGTCTGGCCTTTATCACTTCTTACCTGAATTGTTGAAATAAGTTCCTACTTGGTCTCCCTGACTCAGTTGTCTCCTCTGTCCAATCCATCCTTTACTTGCATCTATTTCATTTTAGTCTCTGTGTGTCAAGTGCCTAGCACGTAGTAGGTACTAACCAATGCTCATCAACAGAATCCATTTTGCAGAGGCTAGGCTCAGGGCACTTCAGAGCACTAATGGGACAAGATGATCCTGCACCTGGGCAGGAAGAAACCTTGGAATTCTCATCTGGAGTAACAGGAATAGGAGCCACGGCAGAAAGGAGAAATGTAAGGGGTCCGAGGGGGAGAGACAGATGGCTGCAGGTCAGAATCCAACCTCTTCTCACCCACCCAGGCTGACGTCAGCTCTCCAGCTTTCCAGGATAGGCAAGAGCGAGATTCCCCTTTCAGGGCTGCATTCCCTTTTTCTCCCCCACCCCCACCCCATTCAGGCAACAAAGTCTATGAAACTCCCAACTTTTAACAAGTGATGATCATTTCCTCCTGGAACTTCCTGGACCATATCCCAGTGGAGGGGGCGGGGAAGAGAGGGCGGGGTGAGAATTATAAAAAGACGAAATATTTTTAAAATCCAAAAGCCAAGAGGCAGAACACCACATTGGGGTGTGAACAAACGTGCATACACACTCTCAGGGCCACAAATGCAAAGCGATACACTCCAACATAGAGAGAAAACCCAGCTCCACAGAGGGGATGGCTGGGGAAGCCATCAAGGTGGCACACACGCAGAGATGCGCACACAGGTACACACTCAGGGAAACACGTATTTATGGTTTCCTGTGCGAAATCGTAGATTACCCTAGGCAGACTCATCACTCCCTCTTATCTCTCTCTCATCCCCCCTCCCCAAAAAGCTCAAATGTAAAGGTTTGCAAGTACAGGGAGAGGGGGGGGGGAGGGAGGAAGAGAGAGAGAGAAAGAGAGAGAGTCAGCTCTGGGCGGGCTACGTCACCCAGAGAGCTTTCCTTATCGGGACTCCCTGGCCCACATCCTGTGTCCATATTTGGGCATTTACGTCACAGCGACCGGGCCGGGGACTCCAGAAATGGAAGCGGCCCCGGGAGGCGGAAGACCCGCGCCAGCCCAGCAGCCAGTATATAAGTGGGGGCTGAGGGCTGGGGGAGCGGAGCTGCACCTTACTAAACGCAAGGAGCCGGAGCCCGGACCCCTAGCAGCCGCTCCAGGGGGGAATCCCCAGAGCCCCCAAGCCCTACAGCCTAGCAGATCTCGATTCCCCGAAGCCCAAGGCTGGGAGGCAGGATCTCTCCAGCTGGAGAGTACCTGTAGGGAAGCCGGATCGTCATTCCACTACCTCCCAGAGGCAGGGTCCCTAGGGCCCCTTCTGTGCGCTTCCCCATCCTTGAAGCCAGGGCCCCCATTCCGCCATGCTGAACATGAGCGAATTCTGCCCAGAAGCGCTTTTCGCCAAGTACCCCGAAGGATGCGTTGAGACCAGCCCGGAGACTTTGCGACCAGGGAGAGACCCCTCCCTCGCTGGCTTCCCGGGAGGTAAGGAGATCCCCCCAAACACAGTCACACAAGCTAAAGAGAGAAAAGAAGCCTCTCTTTTCTCAGCATGGGGCACTGTGGGGGAGAACCAGGTTCTGCAGGTGGCGGTAGCGGGGATGGATGGATGGATGGATGGATGGATGGATGGATGGATGGATGGATGGATCGATGGATGTGCGTATGCTTTGGCAAGCAAAGAACTGAAACATTGCTATGCACAGTGGTGCGGGAAAGAGGGGGAGGGAAGGTTGAGGCCATTGGGGGTGGGAGCTGAGGATGGTCGCTCTCTCCCAAGTCCCCAGATCAGCAATGCTGCCATCTCAGCATGAGCCCTTGCGCTTATCAGGGTCCATCTGCGTGGGCATGTGTGTGTTCCTCCGTGTGCATGTGAGAAATGATGTGTGTGTGTGTGTGTGTGTGTGTGTGTGTGTGTGCGCGCGCGCGCGTGTGTGTGGTCATCGTGTGTGTGCACCTCTGTCCGTGCCCCAGTGGCTCGCTCCCACCCAGCTATAGAGCTGCAAACATGCCTTGGGTCTGCGAGCTTTCGTGTGACTGCCTGAGGGCACAAGCCTGGTGCAGATATTTGTGCAAGGGGCGGGGGGTGGGGTGGGGTGGAGGAGTGAAACCTTGTGCACCAGCGTTCGCGAGGGCAACGCAGAGCAGCATCAAGTTGTTGTCAAGTCAGAGTCTGGTCTCCTGAGCTTACGCATGTGCGGAGTCGCTGACCCCCTCCCCTCCCCATTCCCGTCTATCCTCTAACGCCCTCGGTCTCCCCTGTTCTCTCCCTGCAGGTGACTTCCTGAGCTCTGCGCTGAGTGGCGCTTGTGACACCTCCGATTACTTCTTTCTGGAGGGTCCCTCTCCCTCACCCCAGCCCGGCCTCAGTTATACTGGCAGCTTCTTCATCCAGGCCATTCCTGAGCACCCACACGACCAGGAAGCCCTGTTCAACCTCATGTCAGGGATCCTTGGCCTAGCTCCTTTCCCTGGATCGGACGGGGCGGTCCCTCGGGCTCCGCTGGACGCCCTGTATGCTACTAGCCCGGACCCCTCACTGGCTGGGCCCTTGGACCTCTTCCCGACTGACCTAGGCTCCACCACCCCTTTTCCAGAGACGCCGTGGGAGACCTCGCCGACTGCTGGCACCTCGCCACAGTGCCTCTATGAGCCCCAGCCGTCCCCACCAGACGTCAAGCCAGGCCTCCGAGCCCCTCCAGTCTCGCCTGCCCTAGACGCGGCTCCGGCCTTCAAAGCCCCCTATGGACCTTGGGACCTCTTGTCGGCAGGCGCTCCAAGCTATCTGCCCCAGGGAGGCTACCAGCCTAGTCCCGAGGCTGGCTTCCCCCCGCTGGGCTCCAAGATCGAAGATCTGCTGCAAATCAGCTGTCCCGCGGATCTGCCAGGCCCGGCCAACAGAATCTACGGTGGCACCTACGATGCCTTCTCCCTGTCCGGCTCCAGTCAGTTGCCCTCGGGCGACTTTGGGGAAGGGAGCGAGGGCCTCCAGCCAGGGCTCAGCCTAAGCTCCCCGGGGGAGGGCGGCGGCGGTGGGGACCTCCTAGCCCGGGCCCAACCTTCTCCACTCAGCCTCACCCTCCCTGGCCCAGCCTCAGACTTCTCGGTAGTGCCACCAACTACAACTGATTTCCCTGGGGCTGCGCAACTCCCACCACCGACGGCAGCCCAGCAGCAATCTCAGCCACCGCAGGCTCCGCAGCAGCCGCAGCCTCCGCAGCCGTCGCAGCCGACACAGGCTGAGCCTAGGCGTAAAGGGCGGCGGGGAGGCAAGTGTAGTCCTCGCTGTTTCTGCCCTCGGCCCCACGCCAAGGCCTTCGCCTGCCCGGTGGAGAGCTGCGTCCGCAGCTTCGCCCGCTCAGACGAGCTCAACCGCCACCTGCGTATCCACACTGGCCACAAGCCTTTCCAATGCCGGATTTGCCTGCGCAACTTCAGTCGCAGTGACCACCTCACCACGCACGTGCGCACCCACACCGGTGAGAAGCCCTTCGCCTGCGACGTGTGTGGCCGTCGCTTCGCGCGCAGCGACGAGAAGAAACGTCACGGCAAAGTGCATCTGAAGCAGAAGGCCCGGGCGGAGGAGAGACTCAAGGGGCTGGGCTTTTACGCGCTGGGCCTCTCCTTCGCAGCCCTCTAGGCTCTTGCTCAGTTCGCCCTGCAGCGTACTGGATGACGGCGGCGGCCCTGCGCCATGAGCAGAGATAGCCTACTGTTGGCACTGATGGCAGGGGGCCAAACCCTCGAATAGCTTAGTCCTCGCCCCACCTTTGAGCTCCAAGGATCCTCCAATCCCATTCCTCTAATAGGTCCCGCCAATCCCTGTCCCCACCCCATCCCCTTTCCCTTCTGCCACTCCGGACCAACACCAGAGGGCGATCTTAATTTTGCTCGGCTTTGTCCGAGGGTCGCCGCAAGTTGGTTTTAGTGAGTGTGCCCGGCCAAGCACGGATGGTTGGCTGTTCAGCACCACTGCCCGAGGACAGCTCCTCCGGAGCTCCTGGCCCAGGGAGCCCTGTCTCTCCTACCACGCACTTTTTTTCACAGACTCAGGACACAGACGATTGTCTTTTCTACTCTGGGCCCCGACTCTCCTCATCGCACCCCCCCCCAAGACGCGGGGGAGCTGGCGGAGGTATAACCCTCGATCCAGCCCACCTGGTGGGGTAGTGGAGTGTGTTTCTTTGTACAGATCTGTCTGAGCAACCCTCGGCTACAGCGTTCGGTTTTCTGGCTATTATTTATTTATCGATTTTGTAAAGCAGATGCTGCTCTCAGGCAGGTGAAAAGCTGTGTTTATTTTTGCAATTAAAGCGTTTGTGCAAAAAAAAAAAATGTCCAGTTGCGGGCTTTCTTCAGTTTGCTGCAACCTGCCGTCCTCCCCCGCCCCCACTCAGTACTATGAGACCTCTGGTCAGTCTCCGCTCACTAGAGTGGAACCTTTAGTCTCATAAGGAGACTACCTGAGAGCTCCTTCCCTCAAGGAGAACCTGGTCTGAAGAGAAGAGACTCAGCCTTTGCCCTCAGGGAGCTGGTTTGATAGGGGTCATGAGGAAGGGCTTGGCTCTTCAGAAACTCATCTGATGGGGACGGTGGGACACACACAGAGAAAGAGAATAGGGTGCATACCATAGCAGCTCACTGGATTGTTGTAAGGACCAGAGGAAATGTGTATGTAATAAAAATTTACCAGCTATTACTATGTACCCTACCATGGACCAACCTGTTGGGAAATCGGCAGAGTCTGCTCCTGGAGGAATTAGATCCCAGATATTTGCCCTTCTCCACATATCAGAATGACATGAATGGAACAATATGGCCTAGAGGCTAGATTGCTGGCTTTGGAGACAGGACTTATGTTCAAATCTTACCCAGGAATTAGCTGTGTGACTCTAGACAAATCACTTCATTTCTCTGAACCTCCATTTCCCTATCAACAATATGAGAATAGTAATAGCGTCTACTCACAGAGCTGGGGTGAAGATTAAATGAGATTTTATGTTGTACATAAAGCAAAGCAATTTGCAAACCTTAACATGCACTATAAATTGTCAGCCATTATTATTGTTATGTAATATCAATCCAGTCAGAGTGGTAGAAGAGAGGAGTACTTTGGGAGAGATGAGAACAACATGACATCATAGAGTGGAGTTAGCCTGGGAAAGTTTCCAAAAGGAGGTGAGTGGCAGAGTTGAGTTTGGAAGGAATCCAAAGACTAGATCTGGCAGCAGAGAAACAAGGAAAGCTGGTTTTCAAAACCATGCCAGGCTAACTGGACACGATGATAATGATACCCATGAAATATAGTCTGTAACACAGCCTTACTGTATGTCAAAGAATCACAGGGCCTTGAAATGATGCAAACTAAATCCCTCATTCTACAGATAATGAAATGCCCACATCTCTATTACACATAATGATTATAACAAGAATCCATTTATGTAGCACCTGCCCATTTACCAAGTTCTTTGCCAAATTTCAGTGGATATTGTAACATCATTATTCCCATTTCACAGATCTAGAATCAAAGTGTGCCTAGGAGCATACATATATATGCATGACATATAGAAGCATTATATATAATATGTACATATATAAATACTTTACAAGATATATACACACAAAAATAAAAAAGATGGTTCCTATATCTAGTTGCTTAAGGAGATCTCAAGTGAATTTCTTGTTTAATATTTGGTTCCATGTTCTGAGACTTTTTCACCCACTAGCCTAATGCTGATAGCTGACAACCTATATGGGGCTTTTAAGATTTGCAAAGCGGGAGAAGAGTGGAATAGTAGAATAGGTGTTGAGCGTGTAATCAAATAAGGCTTAAGTACTTCAAATCTGCTACTTATTTCTTGGTGTTACCTTGGTTTTCTCATCTGCAAAATGAGGGTAATAATCTCTGTGTTGCTTGTCTCACAGAGTTGTAGGAAAATGTTTTCTAAACTGAAAAGTACTATATAGATCCATGTATGTAATTTTTAAGAATAGGAAATGGGAAGACTAGACCTGTGATTCCATAAGACTATAAGGAACTCTCAGGTGAAGAAAATCCCTCTACCAATGCTGGTTGGCACTCCTCTACAACTTAAAGTCTTAGAGAGTTGTTCAAGGTCACATAGCCAGTATGTATCACAGACAGGATTTGAACCTAGATCCTCCTGGCTTCAAGTTTCCCTATTCACTAGACCAGGGGTGGGGAACCTGCGGCCTTGAGGCACATGTGGCCCTCCAGGTCCTCAAGTGTGGCCCTTTGAATCCAAACTTCACAGAACAAATGCCCTTGATGAAAGGATTTGTTCTATAAAACTTGGACTAAGTCAAAAGGATGCACCCAAGGACCTAGAAGTGACTAGTGACTAGACCCAGCTGCTGTTATGGTTGTCATTATAAATTTGCCCTCTGTAAAAATTAAGGGATTGGATTGTGACTTCAAAAGTCTCTTCCATTCCAACATTTTGTGAGGCAGATGAGATCCTGGCCACTAGGAAAGGTGGGCCATAGAAATGAGGCACAAGTTTGGGTTATGCTTTGGATCTCACCTTCAAAGAGTTCCCTTAATAATGGTTTAACCAGCTGCTTTTCTTCTAGGTTTACATTCATCAGCCTTGATGGGATACCACAGTTGCTTAACATGGGCGGGAGGGGGAGAACTATTCCTCATGAATAGGAAGGTCCCCCCCTTCCCAGCTCTGCTTCCTTATTATACAACCTCCACAAGCTCAGTAGTTCTTGCTATTTGCCTCTCCATTCTGGTGCCAAACCTAAAACACACATGCACACATGCACACATGCACACATACACACATACACTTTCCCCAACAGCCACTAATGGGACTGAATAGTTTACATTTAAGTAATACTGAAAGGTGCTTTCCTTACAACAATCCTGTGAAGAAGGTAGTGTGAATGTTATTCTCATTTCACAGATGAAGCTATTGAAGCAACTGACTTGCCCGGAATCACAGCTAAGGAATGTTTAGAGCCAGACTCAAGTCAGGGTCTTGTATCTCTAAAGCTAGTGCTCCCTCTTTTTTAGTGGGCTGCCTCAAGCCTGGTGAATTCTAAAGATAACCTGTCTGTCATCAGAGACTAATTTCTATGATAAAGTACAACCTCCTAAGATTCAAGGGAACTGGATGCTTGGCCCCTTCTTCTGATGCACCCATATTCTGTCACTTCTGGAGACGCATGTGTTTGCTAAATAAAGGACATGGACAATGAGAGTCTAGAGAGGCTCCTGGTTGGTGCCCTAGTCACCATGACAAGGAGACTGTGCCAAAGAGGACTGGCCACTGAGCTAGGGGCCACCCACTCAGAAGGCTTAAAGGAAGAATCAAAACACTTACCAGTCGATCTCTCTTCTCCCATCTTCTAAAGTGTGGTTTGGGACTCCATCAGTTCTCTCCTGGACTTCTAGCAAAGGTACAAGAGGATTTCCCTCCCTTTTCCCCTCCTCAAGAAAAGTAAAGGTGGCTACAGGCAATGTGATAGTGAGAGAATGTTTTACTAAGTTGAGCCTGAGAGTGGATCTCAAGTCTTTCACTGCTTCTTTTGCTTTGGACACTTTTCCTGAGTACAGGTAACCCAGCATCAATCCTGAAAAGAATGTTCCTAGACCTGGTAGTTACCTCACGAGCTGGAAAGGTCTAAAATCATTGAGAAACTCAGCCAAGGCACCGGTTGCCCAGTGGGAGGAGCTTCCTATAGCTTTGTCTTGAGGAAAAGATCATCACCACCACCCCTAAGAGAATGAGCCGTGTATTCCTGGCTGGGCTGGAGATGTGGGTCTTGAATGAGTGTTCAGGTAGTCCATATCTGAGGTAACTGTTCAGCAACCCCAAAACTCTCCTGGAAGTCTTTGCCTCCTATGAGACTATAAAAGTCATTTTATGCTTTAACTATTTGACAATGAATGCATTTGAGTCTTCTTTGTTACCAGCACTTCCTTTGTGGAAGAAGAAATAAATAGCTGTCCTATAGGAACCTAATATCTCCTCAGAGAGTTTAGTCCTATGAATGGGTATCTGAGGAATTCACAATCATATTCAGACCTCCAAGGTCATCTAATCTGACACATACTGGACCAGGGAACCTTTCAACAGTATTTCTGAGAAGCATTCATCCAACTTTTGTTTGAAGATCTCTATTGAGGTCTTACCCACTTACTTCCTTATTTCATTCATTCTACTCTGTTGTTCAGTTGTTTCAGTCACGTTCAGCTCTTTGTGACCCTTTTTGAAGATTTCTTGGCAAAGATACTGGAGTGGTTTGCCATTTCCTACTTCAGCTCATTTTACAGATAAAGAAGCTGAGGCAAACAGGGTAAAGTGACTTGTCCAAGGTCACACAGCTAGAGTCTGAGGCCAGATTTGAACTCAGGAAGATGAGTCTTGCTGACTCCAGGCTGGACTCCTGGTACCTGACTCCTGGTACTCTATCCTCTTTGTCACCTACCTTAGGTACATTGAGTTACTTTTCTAGAAGGCACCTATTAATGCCCCTTTGAAGATACCTTAGACATGAGCCATGCCTCAACGTTAAGAGATTTAGCCCAGTTAAAAGTTTTACTCTGAGCTGAGGACAAAATGAGCCCAATGGCTCAAAAACAGAGTTTCTAACTTCATCTTATTGTATTCCATTGTACAATTCCTTAAGCTCCCAATCCTCTGTGTATCTATGTGTCTATCAACTATCCATGTGTGTATGCATGCATGTATGTGGGTATATATGTGTATATTGTATATATGTGTATGCATGCATGTATGTGTGTGCATGTGTGTTTATGTATGAGCTTATGTACATATGTGTGTATACTCTTGCACTTGTTTCCTGTGCTAGAATAGCCTGTCCTCCCCTCATCCCTTGTGAAATTCAAAGCCATTCTGCAAAATCCAATTTAAATGCCCTCTCGTCTTTCAAGCCTCATCCAATCCCCCTGGCTGGCATGATCTTTCACCCCTTCAAACATGATACAGCTACTGTTTTGTCCCTGTCTCCCAGACACTTATCAATGTATTCTTTCCTAGTACGGTTATCTGCATTCATCTGTTAGCCCCATGCTATGAGCTCAATTTCTAGGCAACACTGCATACCACCACGGTCACTCCCCCACCTAATCCTGGGCTCCATACAAAGAGGTACCTAATTCATGTTTGTCGAATTAAATGAAATCATAGACTCTCAGAATGTGAAGAAACCATAGAAACCACCTAGTAGAACCTGTACCTGACCAAGAAGGCCTTCTATGGTATCTCCAAAAAAAACGGGCATCAAATTTTGGCTTCAAATCTTTCGATGGCAGGGAACCCTTTGCCCCCCAAGGCAACCCTTTACGCTTTCAGATAGCTGTAAAAAGAAAGAAATTTTTGAGCCTGAATCAGAAACATTTCAACTTCTCCCCATGGCTTCTTAGTGCTGCCTCTAGGGTCAAACAGGATAGGTTTAATACCTCTCGAGAAGAATAACACCGGCTAACAGTTCTACGGATTGAAGGTTTACAAAGTGCTTTCCGTGTATTATCTCATTTAATTTTCTCAACAACCCTGTGATCTGGATACTACTATTAAAGCTATTTACAGAGGAGGAAAGTGCCCAGGTCATTCATCATCAAGGTCTGAGGCAAGATGCAAATAAACTCTTGCGCCACCTAGCGGCTATTCGAAGACATACATCTTCACATTCTTGATAACATTAATTCCCCGTCTCTACACCCCCGCTCATCTCCACCCCCACCCCCCACACCCCCGCTTTCTGATCCCTTCAGGACTGCTCATTTGGTACTTTTTTATACGGTAGGATTTTACGCGAACATAGCTATATACAATTTTTTTTTGTTGGTTTGCGTATATGTATATACATATGCTGCTTTCGGCACTAGACCTAAGAATTCACTGGCTCGAGAACTATTTGGCACCTGCTCTGAAGGAAGTCTCTGTAGTCTTAGAGAGTTTCCTGGGTCACTGAGAGGTAAGTTCAGTGACCTGCCCAGAGTCACAGAGACAGGACCTGAACCCAGGATCTAACAGACTCAGGACCCTTGTTCTCCACCCCTCTCATATGTAAATGCATATTCCTAGAAATGTGTGTGTTTCTAAACTTATTGTTAGAGTATATGAATATATGTCCATCTTATGCAAATTAACAGAGGAACTATGTTGTAATCAGGTTCTGTGCTTAGGTTCAGGAAGACCAGGATTCCAATCCTAACTCTGATCATATCTCTGAAAAGCCTGGACACTTGTCACTTACCTTCTCTACTCCTTAGGATTCAGTTTCTAAGTCATTGAAGAAATCCCCTTTACTTTGCATATTCATAGATCACAGCACCATAGACTTAGGACTAGAAGAGACCTCATATAGGTTTTAGTGCAATCCCCTCATTTCACAGAACTTTACATAGGTCTAGAAAAACAGCATCAGTGGTTGGATAGATAGAAAGGCAAGCCTAGTCAGGAAGATCTGGGTTCGAGTCCTGCCCCCTCACCCTGCTTACATGACAAATCATTTAACCTCTCAGTGTGTGCCGACAATCTCTAGGACTAGACGTTGCCATCTGCATTGGTAGGGGGAGTTCACTATATCAATAAAATCACTGGTGGGGGTGGGGCTAAGGAAAGTGCATGTAACACGTGTGTGTATTTGCATACATATGGGTATTGTCTTCCCAATTGGACTACAGGCTTCTGGAGGCTAAGGGCTAGAGCCTAGCATACGCATACTTCAAGACTTCCAGGATCCATGATCTAGTCAACATGCATGGCCTCAGTTTTTCAGGCCAAGAAGTTCATCATAGGGCCAGGAGGGACCTCAGAGGATAGCAGGTCAACGCTCTCATTTGAACCCAGGTCCTCTGAATCCAGAGCCAGGGACTGTTCTTCCCACTGTGCTGTAATGCCTCTCGCTGGATGAGCAAACTAAGAATGATCCTCGCTGCATCTTGATGAGCTGAGAGACCTACCAGCATCAGCCTTCTGGGAAGAAGCGAAGCTTTTCTAGCTCTGTAGCCTGAGTTCATGTTCAACTGGTGGAGCCCTGAACAGGTCAGGAGCACGTCCCATGCTTCAGCGAGGCACAAGGGCCAGTCTTTGGTGGACGTCTATCAACTCAGAAGGCATCTAATAGCCATTTTGTTCAATTATACTGAAGAGGGTTAGAAAAGTGGAGATGAAGTACTGGAGAAAGAGGAGGATTCATAAGGATGCAGAGGAGCTGGGAAGGAGAAGGAAGAGGAGCTAGAGGAGGTGGAGAGGAGGGAGAGCAATATTGGGAAGAAAAGGAGGGGAAGAAGAGGAGGGTGGAGGAGCAGGATGAAAGCAAAAGAGAGGATGGCAATGGGGCAGACCAAAGCAGAAATGGGAAAAAGAAGAGAGGAGGGACAATGAGGGGTTCCAGAAGGAGGAGGAAGTGGAAGAGGAGGAGGAGGAGAAGGAGGGGAGTGGGGAGAAGGAGGGGAGAGGAGGAGGAGGTGGGGTTGGAGAAGGAGGAGGAGGAGGAGAAAGGGGAAGGGAAGAAGGAAGAGGGAAAAGAAGGGGCTTCAGAGGAGGAGGAAGAGGGGGAAGAGGGGAAGAAGGAAGATGAGAAAGAGGGGAGAAGAGGAGAAAGGGGAAGGAGAAGGAGAAGGGAAAAGGAAGGGCTCCAAAGGAAGAAGAGGAAGAGGAGGGGGAGGAGCACAGCTGAGAGCCCAGGAGGCAAAAGAGACAGCTGCTGAAGTTCACAGAGAACACAGATCAGGATGGCTGTGTCTCTGTGTCTCTCTTTGCCAGCCTGACTGCCTGTCTCTGACTTCCTATTTCTTTTTGTCTCAGCTATTTCTTTCTGTGAATGTGTAAAATGCCTCTCTGTCTCTGTATCTCCCTCTTCCTGTCTCTGGCTTCATTTCTCAATGTCTCTGCTCTCTGGCACACACTAGGTAGGTTTTAAAATAAACATTTTTAGAGCCAGAGTTCCCATAACAACCAAGTGGGAGCTGCTTGTCTGTGTGATATCGCGTGGGCATATACACACACACACACACACACACACACACACATACACACACATAAATGCACACAAATACAGACCTGCATGGATTACACATAGAAATACACACAAGCACATATACGGAAATTCACAAAAATAGAGATATATGCAAACATAGACACAGCGATCCACACAAACACATACAGAGATTCACACAGACACCAAGCCCAGATACACACAAAGCAGATGCACATAGATACAGAAATATGAAACAGAAAAACTATACAAACACATCAAGATACAGACAGAGATACACCCAATCACACAAAGATACAGAGAAACATGCAGACACACAAAAGCACAACTGTATAGAAATCCAGGCACACAGGTATATGCTGACACACCCACGGGATACACATAGACAGAGAGAAACACAGCAACTCACAGGTTCATGCAGATCCACGAGAATAGAAGGGGGGGATATAAACAAAGAACCAATTTAACAAATGTTTATTCAACAAACATTTAACCAAGAAATAAATCACTATCCAATCAATCAGCTGATTGACTTCGCCAATCAAAATGGGTCTTTACATTACCTCCAAGGTAAGGGTAAATATTTGGGGGAAAACTTAAGCAGGACTTTCATTTGGGGAAACCATGAGGCCCTTGAAGAAGGCATTTCTTCTTCAACCAGTCCAGAGTCACTTCTTAGAGGAAGGTGAAGATATCAGTTTAAGAGACAACCCCTTTTTATGTGAGAAGGGGCCATCATCCTTGGATATATTCAGCTCCAAACTTCCTGCACTGGTCCTGGGCCCTAGGCCAGGATAGCTAGAGGAACTAGAGTGTCCCAATGGGCCAGATGTAGCCAGATGTTATGGCAGCCAGATGTAATGAAGGCAGCATGAGTTATCCTTTCTCCAAATCCTGGCAAGATCTGAGCCTTGGGTGTCCTTGGGAGGAGAGAGAAGTATTTATCACATGAATGAAGAAACCAGGACAGAACATGTGCTGTCACTGAATGAAACAAGTATGGACCACTAGGGAGTGTAGGGCAGAAAGGGGATTAAGTACAGAGACTACCCCATGTTCATAGTGTGTGATGGAGGAAGGCTGTGTGGTCGTGACTCCTCAGAACCCATGCAGTGTTAGACAATGGGGAAGAGTGGGTTTTAAGGCCAAGCAGGAGCTGGCAACCCCTGGCTGTAGAATTGGCCTTGGCTCCCAAAGCCAGTCCCCACTGAACAATATCAGCATTTGGAGAACATAATAAGGAAAGAGCCCTAGGAGTCTCCAAGTGAGAAAAGAGCACTGGGGAAACAATCAATGACCCCTCTCTGGAAGTGAAAGTCATTGACAGCAAGTGGCAGATGCTTGTGCCAGTGTGTACGTGTATATCTTTTATATGGGAAGAACTGAAGGACTTCAGAAAGAATGTATGGATCTCAAACATTCTGGAGAACAATTTGGAATTATGCCCAAAAGGTTATAAAAATGTGCGTACCCTTTGACCCAGCAATACCACTACTAGGGCTGTATCCCAAAGAGATCATACAAATGGAAAAGCGACCCACATGTACAAGAATTTTATAGCAGCTCTTTGTAGTGGCCAAGAACTGGAAATTGAGGGGATGCCCATCAATTGGGGAATGGCTGAACAAGTTGTGGTGTATGAACGTAATAGAATACTATTGTGCTCTAAGAAATGATTAGCAAGCAGACCTCAGAAAAACCTGGAAAGACTTATCTGAACTGATGCTGAGTTAGGGGAGCAGAAGCAAGAGAGCATTGTACACGGTTACGGCTACATTGTACAATGACTAACTCTGATAGACTTGGATCTTCTCAGCAATACAAGGTTCTAAGACAACTCCAAAAGGCTCATGATGGAAAATGCAATCCACATTCAGAGAAAGAATTATGGGGTCTGGATGCAAAGCCCATGAACCCCTTCCCAAAATCATGTTTTTAAATGTATAATAAAATACCTAGGATTACAATGGAAAGCAACTGAAATACAGCTATCAATTTTTTAAAGCCCATGTTCCTGGATGGACCCCCAGGTTAAGAACACCTGCTCTAAAGAGTGGGCAACAAAAGATGGTGTGTTGTTAAGCAAAATTGTCTCATTTGCATGGCTTTTGTTTCTTTTGAGTGGAAGTACT
>CM053625.1:311680770-311707006 GCA_028646595.1 Phalanger gymnotis
AGAAGCTGCGGAAGCCAGAAGCTGCGGAAGCCAGAAGCTGCGGAAGCCAGAAGCTGTGGAGGCAGGGCTTACCCGAGTGTGAGCAGGAACGTGAGGCCAGTGAACATGATTTGGCTAAATACTATCTTGTTTTTCTGTGGCCTCCTAGTTGCCCTTGTGAAATGGGCTTTCTAGGCCTGGAGTCTTTTTGTCAAGATGTTGGAATGGGGAGGCTGGTTCAAGTTTTTGCTGCGGTGGGGCCTAAATAAATTTCTTGTTTTCTCCTTAGAGAATCTCTCATACCTTGCGATTTCGGACCATTCAAATATATACATGATTATATTTGAGATCATAAATTCGGCCTTCCTACTACAGATGGGAAAAACAAGTTTTGCCATATACTGTAAAGATAGCACCAGGAATGCTAAAGCTATGAATGAGCTGAGGTTGGCAATGAATTTAAGGACAAAACAAAACAAACATGGGACCATTTTCTCTAGATTGAGAAAAAGAGGATAGCGCCACTGCCCAGAGAGAAAGGAAAGATGATAAAGGATGATGGAAAGATGACTGCATCACTGGGTTCTTATTTGCTTCCACTTTCTCTGCCCAAGAGAATGGTCTTTGGACTGGAAAAGAGAAAACAAAGATGGCAGATGGGGAGGCAAAACCCAAGATAAGAAGGGCAAGAGTAAGAGAGAATCTCACTGTCCTTGAAGAATTCGAGTCATTTGTTCAAGATAAAGCATAAGCCAAGATGAAAGTCTTCTTGATAGTTCATAAATGTTTGTTGAATAAAAGTTCCTACTGGGGCCAGAATACTAGGCTTGGCATTGGAGAGAAAAGGCATTTAGAGAGACTACATGATCCCTGACCATGGCGCTCAAATAGTAATGAAAGCTGACATTGACATAGCACACTGAGGGTAGGAAATGCCTTCCTTGCATTTTCATTTGATCCTCAGATCTAAACATGGTCTTTCTTACTTACTTAGGAAGCTCTAGTGGCTCCCAATCGCTGAGAGAGAGAGAGAGAGAGAGAGAGAGAGAGAGAGAGAGAGAGAGAGAAGAGAGGGGGGAGAGAGGGAGAGACAGAGACAGAGAGACAGACAGAGAGACACAGAGAAGAGAGACAGGGACAGAGACAGACAGACAGACAGAGAGGAGAGGTGGGGAGAGAGGGAGAGACAGAGACAGAGAGAGAGAGACAGACAGAGACAGAGAAACAGGGACAGAGATAGGGACAGAGAGAGAGAGAGACAGAGACACAGAGATGGAGAGAGACACAGAGAGACAGAGACAGAGAGACAGACAGAAAGACAGAGAGACAGACAGAGACAGACAAAGAGACAGAGAGAGAGAGAGAAATGGATAAATGAATATATTATGAATAAATGAAAATGAATGAATACATAAACAGAACAAATAAGTGAATGATTAAATAAATGAATCATTAAATAGATAAATAGATGGCCAACTAAATCATTAAATAGATGAATAGATAAGTAAATGAATAACTAAATGGGCAGCTAGATAAATAAATGATTTAATTAACTGAGTAGTTAATTAATAAACCAAGCTCCCCTTTTTGGCACTCGAAGCCCATCAAAATTGGACTCCAGACCATTTTTCCAGACTTGAAGCACCTTCACAGTGTTCCATGCAAACTGGCCTCTTTGTACTTGTAACTAATTCCATCTCTAGTCTCCATACCTCTACTCAAGCCGTTATCATCCATGCCTGCCTGAAATGCCCTCTCCCCATCTGCGCTTCTTAGAATGCCTCATTTCTTCTATGGCTCTGCTCCAATACCACTGCACACACACATAGCTCTAGCCTACCTTCTTCTCTTTCCAAATTACTTTGTATTTACTTTATTTCTCAGTGTTCACATTGTTTCTTGTTTAGAATACAAGCTTCTGGCAGACAGGGGTTATTATGGTTCTGTCTGTATCCTCAGCACCTGACACGTGGCTGGCATAGAGTGGGTACTCAATAAATGCTTTGACTGGTTGAATGAATAACAATAATAAAATAACCCAAATTTCTATCATACTTTAAGCTTTGAAAAACACTCTTCTCAAAATTCAGTGAGTTGAGTTGGATGAGAATCATTATTTTATACAGATGAAGGATCTGGGAGGTAAAGGGACTTATTTACTACACAAAGCTGCCTTTCTGAAAGAAGTGGAGGCAGGTGTTGTTGCTGAGCCACCATCAGAGTACCTTGAAAGAGTTTAGAGAATGGGAGAGTGGCCCCAGAACTGGAGAAAGGCAAACATCCCTGGCTTCAAAAGAGAAAAGAGTAGAACCTGCCAACTGGTGATCTTGACTTCAATTCATGGCAAAAATTCTAGAATGAAATAGATGTGAGCATCTAGAAGCAGTGACCACAAAGAACCAAAATGGCTCAGTCAAGAGCAGTTCATGCCAGATTCACCTTGGTTCCTTTTCTAATAGGGTAACTAGGCTGGTAGATGAGGGCAACCCTACAAATAGAATATGCCCACTATTTAGCAAAAAATTTAACAAATTCTCTTAGTCTTTTCAATTGATTTGATCTTCAAAATTTTTCAATTTAAAATTTATTTTTTTAATTGATGAAAATCTATTTTCTATCCCTCCCACTGGAAAAAAAACCAGAAACCTTATAATAAATACTTACATTATCCTTTTAGAAAAGATGGAGACGCGACCTAGACGAGGGTAGAAAATGCTGAATGACTGGCCTCAAGGGCAAGGCATTGATGAGTCTATGTCAACCTCGAATCCCCTTGGGTCTGTGCTTGACCCTACAGCATTTGCCATTTTTATCAATAACTTGGATAAAGGCATAGTTGGGAAACTGATCAAATGTTCAGGTGTCAGACTGCTAATAGAAAGAGCTAACATTATGGATGACCAAATCAAGATTCCCAAAGATTACAACAAGCTAGAATGAGTCAGTTCTAACAAAATCCAATTTAACAAGAGATAAATATAAAGTCCAATGAGGAGCTTCAAAAAAATCAACCTCACAAGTCCAAGATGGAAAAAGCAGAGCCAATGGCCAGTTTGCCCGAAAGAAATCTAAGGATTTAATGGATTGCAAGCTCCACATTAAGAAAATGTTTGATGTGGCAACCAAATGTGGGCAGCTGAACTGAGTACCCAGAATGTGAGAGATAATCTCTGTGAGGTATGCCCTGGTTAGACCACATCTAGAGCATAAGGTTCAAGTCTGGGAACATTTTAGAATGAATATCATCAGGTTGAAGACCATCCAGAAGAGAGAGCCCAGTTTGATGAGACCTCTAGTACAAACCATAAAGGATCAGTTGAGAGAACTAGGGATGATTAGCCTGAGAGAGAGAAAAGAAGACTTAGGGGCACATGATACTGGTCTTCAAGTATATGAAAGACTGTCATGTGAAAGGGTTAGCCTTGTTCTACTTGGTCCCAGAGGACAGAACTTCAAGCTACGGGTGGAAGTTACAAAGAGGCGTGGCGTCAGAAAAAACATCCTAACAACGAAAGCTGTCCAAAAATGGAATGGGCAGCTTTGGCTCAGCACCTCCATCCTGGAGGTCTTCGAGCAGAGGTTGGATGGTCCCTTGTCAATGTTGTAGAGAGAATTCTTGGTCTGGGACAGGTTAAACTAAATGTCCTTAGAGGTTCCTTTCAACTCCAAGATTCTGTCAACAACTCAATGCACAGGGGAAGAAACAGGCCCAGACAAGAGAAGAGATTTTTCCAAACTCACATATCTGAACAACGAAAGAAGATTGTTCTGACAGCTGAATGAAAGATGTGGTGGAGATAGGAGGCAGAGAAGCCCATTAAAGTCATTCAGGACAAAGGAGCTGAATAAAAGAGGCAGCAGTGGGAATACCAGGAAATTTCCCTGATGCTCAATTTGCTTATAGCAAACCTAAGTGTGCAAAGAGTACATAATAGCATCTAAAAGGACCTAATAATGACTAACATTTATATAGCACTTTCAAGGCTTGCTAAGTGAACTCAGTCCAATCCTCACAAGAACCCTGGGAAGCCAGAGCCATTATCATCCCCATTTTACAGATGAGAAAACTGAGGCAAATAGAGGTTAAATGACTTGCCCAGAGTCACACTACTAGTAAGTGTCTGAGGCTAGATTAGAACTCAGGTCTTCCTGTCTCCAGACAAAGCACTCTATTTACTTTTCCATCTAGCTGTCTATATTTACAGGATTGTTGAAAAGATTAAATAAAATAATAGAAAGAGAATGATCCATAAACTTAAAAACATTCCATGTTCCTATGATCCTGTGTGCCAGTAATTATTTGTATCACTTGCTGTGTATCCCATTGTCTACAGCCTTTAAGAAACTCTATCTTAACTGCCATAAAAATAGTATGGGGCAGATATATTTTGAGGAGAGCTAATTAAAGACAAGGGTGGCTAAATGTCAAAGTGGATGGAGTGCCTGCCACTGTGCCTGAAGTCAGGAGGACTCATTTTCCTGAGTTCAAATCTGGCCTCGGATACTTACTAGTTGTATGACCCTGGGCTAGTCGCTTCACCCTGTTTGCCCTAGTTTCCTCATCGGTAAAATGAGCTGGAGAAGGAAATGGCAAAAACACTCCAGTGTCTCTACCAAGAAAACCCCAAATGGGGTCACTGAACAAAAACAAAAATTAAAAGCAAAGACAGTTTATTTTTTTTCATTTTGTTTTTGCATTGACAACCTTTTGTACATAGTATGGGCTTAATAAGTGTTGAATTGGAAAGAGCACTAGAATTTGGTGTCCCAGGACCCTGGTTAGAATCTTTGCTATGGCCAGCATACTTCCCCTCTCTGGCCCAGGGTTTCCTCCACTTTAAAACAGATGCTCTCTAAGGTACCCAACAACCATAATTCCCAGGAAGTATGTTCCAGATTAAATCACCTGGGTCAGGAGGTGTTCAAATTCCCACCTCCACGTCATGTTCATAGACTTAGAGCAGTCATAGATTTGCAGTTCATCTAGTCCAGTTCTTAATCTAGAATCTGTGGGCTCATATTTTAATAATATTTGACATTTAATGCAATTATATCAATTATTTAATATTA
The DNA here is from genome assembly GCA_028646595.1 of Phalanger gymnotis. Lineage (NCBI taxonomy): Eukaryota > Metazoa > Chordata > Mammalia > Diprotodontia > Phalangeridae > Phalanger > Phalanger gymnotis. The sequence continues at coordinate 311,685,820 of CM053625.1, forward strand.
TTTAAAATTTAATATAATCATCATAATTATTTAATTTTTTACTAATTGGTTTCCTTTGTAATCCCCCAAATTTTATTCTATGCTTTTGAAAGTATTATTCCAAGAAGAGATCCCTAGGCTTCACCAAGGGGTCCAGCATGACAAAGGGTAAGACCCCCCCACACACACTAGTCCAATCCCCTCATTTTAAAGATAAGAAATGAAAGGCACACAGAGATGATGAGACTTACTTAAGGTCACACAGGAAGTAAATGGCAGGGTCATGATCTGAAATTCCAAGTCTACCAGATTAGTGAGCTAGTGAGCATGATTACAAGCATGGGAGAGTGTAAGCCCCTACACAGTTCACACCTATGCAGCAGACTAGGCATGCAACTAATCTCATAGCAGAGTACTGTCAGTTGGGGGTGATGCTCAGCCCTTTGGGGGACATCTCCTGAAGGGTGACTGGGGCATCAAAGGGAGAGGCCTTCTCGTTGCCTCACCCTACCCTGCCCCAAAACATCCACACCCCTAGAATAGAGAGGAGGCAGGCGCTCTAAACTCTCTCCAATTCAACAAATACTTTTTAAGAGCCTACCATGTGCCAGGCACTATGCTAAGGGCTGGTCCTCTAAAGGGCCAGTGTTCCTCGACAGCACGGTCTGCACCAAGCCTTAGTGCAGGGCGCCCTCTGATGGTCAGCGGAGAGGTACCGGCCGAACGGCAGCTGGCTTGGCAGAATCCTCCACTTGTGGCAGGTGTTCCTGGGGTCATCTCACGCTTCCCGCTGCTTCCAAGGCCGTCCAGGCAAAGAGCAGGATGGACAAGGACTGGATGATAGGGAGGTAGAGACCGGGCGCGGTCTGTCTTCCCTCCCCTCACTCCCCAACAAAGGTGCCTCCCCGCGCCGCCCAAGCTGCAGGTGTTAAGCACACCTGCACACAGCTGGGAGGAGGGATGGTCTAGGCCCGGTACCTCTCGAAGGTCACCCTGCCCCTATCTGATCCCTGGGTCTTCCCTTCCCAGGCAGGAAGGCAGGCACGGACCAGGGGTACTGGGGGCGGCGCAGAGCCGAGGCCGGGCTGAAGATGAGGCAGAGCTGCGGCCCAGACTCGGGCAGCTCAGCCAAATTGTCCGCCCAGAACCCCACTCCCAAACTAGGAGGCTCCCAGAGCACGTGGTGCGTTTCTAAGCAGAGTCCAAAAGCCTACCCTCGGCTGACTCCCCCTCCCGGGCTGGGCTCCTTCCAGCTACCTGAGGAGGTGAAGAGGGGTCCGTGGGTTGGAGTGCTGGGCGGAGGAGAGCCAGAGGCCCCCCGCAAGAAATGGAGACTGTTTGGGACTTTGGTGACGGTCCCTAAAGGGGAGGTGGTCCACATCTGGAGCTGCCCAGGAGTGGGCGCGGGAGCCGGGGAGAAGATCCAAGGTGGGGGTGGGGGATCCCCAGGAGGAGGAGCTAGGAGGGCTCCCTCCGAGCGCCTGCGGGGGCGCAGCCTCCATTCTCCACCCCGCCCACCTGCCCCAACCCCCCGATTAGGCTCGGCCCGCCCTTCCCCCCCTGCCTCCCCACCGCGGCCTGGCTCTACCGCGTTGCCCACCTGGGAGGAGGATGTGGGCTATGGAGGCGCGGAGCTGAGCCGGGCCGGACCGGGCCGGGCTAGGCCAGGCTGAGCCGAACTCTGTGCTGGGCGGAGCTGCGCTGAAAGGTCGGAGGCGGTGGCTGCTGCTGCTGCTGCTGCTTCTGCTGCTGCTGCTGCAGGGCGGGCAGGGTAAGGGAGGGGGACGGGGTTTCGAGCGCCCAGCCCCCCGCAGCCCTGACTCCTCCCCTTTCGCCCTACTCCTTGCACACTCCTCCCTCCCATCCTCCTCCTCTCCATCCCTCCTCCATCCTTCTCCATCCTCCCTCCTTCATCCCCCTCCTCCCCGGCGGCGCATCTGTCTGGGCGTCCCTCCCTCCCCCGGTGCAGCCCCCGGCGGCTGTGGCGGTGGCGGTGGCGGTGGCGGCGCTGTCCGCTGCGGTTCGACTCGGTGGGAAGACAGGCTTGGTCGCCCGCTTTCCAGAGGGGAAGGGAGGTAGAGGCAGGAACGGCGGCCGGGGACCTGGAGAGGGCAGTGCAGGCGCAGGTACCGGCCCCTAGCGCGGACAGACAGACCCCACGCCTGGGGCCGCTCGGGCCCCCAGCAGGGTCCCACCTCTGCCTACCCCGGAGGAGGGTAAGTAAGAGGGAGTCGGCGGCTGCGGAGAGGAAGGATGGGGAACCCGGATCCCACCCGCACCTCTTCCTCCTTCCCCAAAATCCCCCAGCACAGTAACCACAGGGCCTGGCGCGACCCACAGCTTACCGGAGGATGTGGGCTGGGGGCTGGGGGTGGGCCTGGCAGTGCGGGAGGGAAGGGGTTAATGCTCCCTGGGCGGGGGAGGATTAAAAAGAGAACGATCGGGGCTCTTGAGGCTGGGCCTCCCCTCCCCCTCGGCCCCTGGGTTGGGGACAGATGGGGGAGGGGAGCGCAGGACCGGATTGGGGAGGGGGCGAGATTTGGGAATGGAGGAGGGGCAAAGCTGGGCCCATCCGAGGGCCCTGAAGCCACCGAAATGGAGAAGGAAAGGTTGAGGCCGCGTGGGAGAGGTCAGCTCCAGTCCCTCCCCACCCTGCAATCCTCCAGATCTTCCCCCACCCCAACCAGCTTCTAGAACAGAGGGGGAGGGGCTGAGGCCAGGCTTGGCACCTGTGTGTATGTGTCTATCTGTGAGTGTGGGGAGCATTCGTGTGTGAGTGTGAATCTGTTTCTCTCTTAGCTTGTACATAGGTGGATGTATGAGTGCACGTGTGGGGGGATCAGGTCAGCCGTATTCACGTATGCAGTTCGGTACATTTGAACACCTAGGTGCCAGTGGTCTCAGAGGTGTACATCGAGACTACATGTGTGTGTCTGCACATCTGTGGGATTGTCGTGAGTAATGTCATGGACCCTGCTCTCCACCATAAGGAGAGTTGATGGCACTCAGGGTTACATGAGCCAGCGTCAGATGCAGACTAGAATCTGTGTGGCCTGTGGGCATATTTAAGGCTGTGTGTATGGCTGCAATTCATAGGCAACCCTGTGTGTGCGTGCGTGTGCACGCGCAGTAGATGCAACCCTCCCACACTCACTTGGAAGAAGGACTTCCTGGAGGCAGGGGGCTGGATGAATTAACCCAGGGACCTTGCAGGAAGGCACAGGGTTTCTGGATGTTTGTTCAACCCAGAGCTAGAGGGAAACAGGACTTATAAAAGGCTGTCAGTCAATGAGGCCTTAAGACTCTAGGGACACACACAAGCTCCCAGTCTTGTGGTGGGATCTGAAAAGTGGGAGAAGGAAAATGTGGACAAAATTCCAGTGTAACCGATTGGTCAAGAGTACTTACGAAGCGCTTACTGTTTTCAGGGCACTGTGCTGATCTCTGAGGGAACAAAATAAGATAAAAAAGATAGTCGTTGCCCTCAGGGAGCCTCCACTCTAAAGGGGAGCTGACATTGGAACAATTGTTCCATACAAGATCTATAAAATTGAAGTGACTGGTAACCTCAGAGGGCCAAGCTGTGGAGAAGGTAAGGATCTGACATGAGTCTTGAAGGGAGCCATGGCAACCAAGGCCAGGTGAGGGGGAAAGAGCATTCTAGGCATTCAAGTACAAAGGCCCAAAGTCCAGAGCGGCTTATTCTGCTGAAGGAATAACAAGTGTAGCTTCATTGCCAAGTGAATGAAGGAAAGAAAGCAGAGTGAAAAGACTGGAAAAGGCGGGAAGAAACCAGGTTGGCAAGGGCTTTAAATGCCAAGCCAAGGATTCGATGTTGGATAGTGGAGGAAGAGGGAGCCACAGAAACTTATTAAGCAAGGGGCTGACATGGCGGAACATACAATCTAGAGAAATCATCTTGGCAGCTGAGTGGAGGCTGGATCGGAGTATTAATAATAACAAAGAGAGTTCCCATTCATACAGGGCTTGCCGTGTGCCATGCACTATGCCTAGCCCTTTGCAGTTGTTATTACCTCATTTGAGCAGGACGTGATGAGGCACGGAGAACGGTCAGAAGGGTCTCGTAGCCTGGTCGAGAAGTGAAGGTCTACACCAAGGTGACTGTGTGAGTAGGAAAAAGGGAAAGGCTCCAAGAGATGTTATCAAGGTAGAAATGACAAGATGGCACCAGGCTGGATATATGGGGTGAGAGCCAATGAGGAGTTGAACATGATGCAACAGTGTTGACTCTTGGTAACTGGGAGATGATGGCGCCTTCAACAATAAGGTGGGAAGAGGGGAGGGTACGAATGCAAAGACAACGAGTTCTGTTTTGGACCTGTTGGGTTTAAGACGCCTAGAGGACAATTTGAGTTCCAAAGCCAGCCCATAGTATGGGACTGGAACTCAGAAGAGGGATTGGGTCCGAATATATAGATCTAGGAGTTATCTGCATTGAGAAAGAATTGAACCTAGTGATGCTAATGAGATCACCAAGTGAGAGAGTATACAGAGAAAAGGTCACCCAGGACAGAGCCTTGGGAGATAGCCATGGTTAGTGGGCATGACCTAGAGGAAAATCTAGCAAAGGAGACTGAGAAGGAGATAGGAGGGAAACCAGGAGAGAAAACCTAGACAAGAGAGTTTCCAGGAGGAGATGACGATACGCAGTGTCAGATGTTGCCAAGAAGTCAAGAAGGATGAGGATTGAGAAGAGGCCATTAGATTTGGCAATCACAAAGTCACTGGGAGCTTTTGAGAGAGCTGTTCCAGTTGAATGATGAGGTCAGTGAGATGGCAGATTGCAGAGTTCAGAAGAGAAAGTGGACACACCTTGATTGGGTCTGATGGGTTTTGCCTGAAATGTACTGACAGTTCATACTCTTCCCCTTCCCGTTAAGTTGTATTTGTTTGTTTGCCTGTGCAGTGGCATTATCTCATTTTTGTCCCAATATCTAAAGTGCCTAGCACTAAGCCCAACCTGAAGCAGGTGTTTATTAAATGTTGGATTGAATTTATATCAGAAATTAGTGGTTTCTAACTGGGGTTGTATTTAGGGGGCAGCACGACACCTCAGAGGACCCTGACCTCCAAATCTCCCACCTTCAGTTCAGTCCCATATTTATTAAGCACCTACTGTGTGGGAGGTCCCATGCCACCCAGTGAGGGCAATAGAGAAATGAAAAGGACAAACCTTTACCCCCATGGACCTCATAATCTAGTAAGAGGAATTGGACATGAACATGACTGATTATCATGTGAAGGAAGCCAAGCGCTTGAAGGCAGTGTTTTCTGAGTGTCAGAGGAAGATAAGGAGAAGAATCACCAAGGGTGCCAGAGAAGCAGGAGCTAGAGAGGGGAGGCATCATCTCCATGACTTGGGCAGCTGGTGGGAAAAAATGGTTTCCTTGGAGTCCAGAAGACCTGAGCTTGAAACCTGCCTCAGGCACTTACTAGCTGCTTGACCCTGGCCAAGTCACCTATCTATCTTAGACTCAATTTCCTTTTCTAGAAAATAGGAAAATAATATCACCTACCTCCCAAGGTAATTGCAGAGACCAAATAATGTGGATAACATATAAATTAGAGTGTGCAATCCTTCACTGACAATAGCTGGCATTTATATAGTATGTTAAGGTTTGCAAAGCTCTAAGTTACACATTTTCTCATCTGGTCCTCACAACAGCCTGGAGAGACAGGTGCTGCTTTAATATCTTAAAGAGCCATATACATGTTGGCTGTTGAAAGAATGAAGAAGAATTTAAAATGTTGTCATTAGCGAGCCAGTGTCAACTTGTGTTGAAGCGGATAAACAGTTTTCTCCACTGATATCTTCATGATATAAAGAGAAATCAAGGAAGGACACCAGCATTTTGGGGGGACCACTTGTGGTGAACATCTGGGAGGAGGTAGAGGAGAGGTGCCCAGGATTGACAGGTATAGGTGGAAGAGGATGGGATGGACGTGCCTTTCAGAAGGAATACCTGAATCTCACAAGATTTTGGATTCATTGGAGTCAGCTTGGAGGGAGGGCTCCAGTGGAGTACCCAAGGAATCTTATTTGGCCTTAAGTTTTTTATTTTATTTTTTTATCAAAAACTTAAATAGAGACATAGAGAGCAAGCTTATGAAACTTATCAAGAGAGGGATAGATAACATACTGAGTGACTGTCAGGCTCCAAAGAGATCTCACCTGTCCTATCATTCAGGTTAGAGTGACAGGACAGATCTATTGAGATTCATCTGAATAAAGCTCAATGCAAAGTTCTACATTGGGTTCAAGAAATCACTTTCACAAAATCAAATTTCATAGGGTCCCAGGTTTACAGCTGGCTTGAAGGGGATTGGGGGTGGTGGGGACTTAAAGATCATCTCATCTGATCTCATTTTATAGACGAGGACCCTAATAATAAGGGACCCAGGTCTCTTAAGCTCCATAAATCCACCAATCATACAAGTAGTGACAGAGCAGAGATCTGAACTCAGATTCACTGAGTACACAATTAGGATACTTTCCAAACACCAAGCTACCTCCTAAATAGGCAAGGCCTGGCAGCCAAAAGAGCTGATGGCCTCTTTACCTTCATTCACAGACACCTATTGTGTATTGAGGTAGTACAGTGCATAGAACAGGGGGTCTGGAGTCAGGAAGACTCAGCTTCCTGAGTTCAAATCCAGCCTCAGACATTCCCTAGCTGTGTCACCCGGGGTAAGTTACTAAACCCTGTTTGCCTCAGTTTCCCCATCTGAAAAATGAGCTGGAAAAGGAAATGGCAAACCACTGTAGTATCTCTGCCAAGAAACCTCAAATGGGGTCTTGAAGAGTCAAACATGACTCAGGAATGACTACACAACACGTATGATCAAAAGAGAAAATATTTGTAAAGGACTTAGCACAGTGTTTGGCACATAGGAGATGCTTAGTAAATACTTGTTCCCTTCCTAACCCCTGCTAATAGCATCCAGGATTAGGGAGGGGAAGGACTCTACTCTGCCCTGGTCAGAGACATCTAGAGTATTCCACATTTTGAAGGCTATTGACAAGCCCAAGTAAGGCATCCAGGACGGTAGTAAAGGGCTTTGAGATAATCTAAGAGTTCGTAGAAGAAATATGGCGGAATCCAATCTGTTTTTCATTCCCAAACTCATGTCCCTATTGGTATCTCCAATTGGAAGTTCCATCAGCAACCCCAGGACAGAAATCATTATTTTCCTCCTTGAACCCACTCCTCCAAAATTCCATGGAGGACACCACCATCCCAGTTGCTTGCAACCTCAAAACGGAGCTAAGCTCTTCCCCCTTCCTCTCTCCCTCCCCATAGCCAGCCACAACTGCCTGTCAGTTCTGCACTAGCAGGTGGCAGGCTCCCCCTCCCTGGAGGTCTTCAGGCAGAGGCTGGAAAACCCCTGGTTGGGTAGATCATAGAAGAAATTCTTTCTCCAATTTGGCTGGCCACTGAGATCTCCTTCAGCTCTGACATTCAAGGCTTCTGCTTCTAATTAAAATGTAAGACAGATACGGTCACACCCAAACCAACTGAGCCCAGTCCCATACACATGTTCTTCACTTTTATCTGGAGCAAAGGAGAGAAGGTGAAGATACTGGACATCTTAGGGGAAAGAATAAAAGAAATAGGAGGCTGGGGAATCATAATTTCACCATTTTTTGCTGAAGGCCAGCTTTATTCTGAACCTACCAAGAGGGGAGGGAGGCATTATATGTGTATGTGTATGTATGTATATATGTATAGAGAAAGAGCATTTTAAGATTTGCAAAATGTTTTATAGATATTATATCACTTGATGTTCGTAACATCCCTCTGAGGAAGATACTCTTATTTTTTGGAGGGGGGTGGTCTGCCAGCCCACAGTCAACAAGCATTTATTATTTCCTACATAATACCAGGGACAACTAAGTGGCTCAGTGGATAGAGTGCCAGGCCTAGAGTCAGGGAAACTCATCTTCCTGAGTTCAAATCCAGCCTCAGACACTTCCTAGCTGTGTGACCCTGGGCAAGTTATTTCACCCTGTTTGCCTCAGTTTCCTCATCTGGAAAATGAGCTAGAGGAGGAAATGGCAAACCCCTCCAGTATCTTTGCCAAGAAAATCCCAAGTGGGGTCATGAAGAGTGGGACATGACTGAAAGGACTGAACAGCAGCAACCACCAAAACACATAATAACAATGTAATATATAATGATGATAATGAGATTCAGAGAGAGAGAGAGTGGCTCAGTGGCAAAACGGATAGAGCCCAGGAGCCTGGAAACAGGAAGTTGTTGTTCAGTTGTGTCTGACTCTCCGTGACCCCATTTGGGGTTTTCTTGGCAAAGATGCTGGAGTGATCTGCCATTGTCTTCTCTGGCTCATTTTACAAATGAGGAAACTGAGGTAAATAGCCACCAATCTATCCACGGTGCCACCTAGCTGCTCCCTCAGAGTCAGGAAGATCCAAGTCCAAATCTGCCCTCAGACACTTGCTAGTATGTGACACGGGGCAAGCCACTTAACTTCTGTTTGCCTCAGTTTCCCCATATGTAAAACAGGGATAATAATAGCACATCCCAGCATTGTTGTGAGGATACAACGAGATCATATTTCTCTATGTTTGTATGGCTCCTAGCACAGTGCCTGGCACATAGTAGGTGCTTAATAATTGCTTGCTTCCTGCCTTTCTTCCTACTCTGTGCCAGGCCCTGTGCTTATTGTTGTGGATACAAAAAAACAGCAAAGAGGGTCCGTCCCTGCAAGGACCTCACATTCTAATGGGGAGATGTACAAAAGAATATGTACAAAACAAGTGCCATATGGGATAAATAGGTGATAATTAAAAGGGAGAAGGTGCTGGGATTAAGAGGGGTTGAGGAAGGTTGCTACCACTCTATCCACCAGACTTACTGCATATAACTGTGCCCCTCCCCCCCAAAAAAACCCGTTCCCCAAAAGCTCCTGTTTGTGTGTTGGCCGGGAGAGGGAGGGGGAGTCGAGCTTGGGAGTTTGAATGGGTTGAGTTGATGTGCACGGCATAATGAAAATAGAAAGACGTAGAGGATTTGAAGGCTAAGTGCTACTGGATGACAGAACCAAAGAACTGGGAAAGGCTCTGCATCAAGAAATGTGGCCCTCTCACAAGAAAGACTAACTTGGGAAATCAGAGGAAGCACCCATTGAGAGAGTATTAATTGGTTGATTTTTGTTGGGCAGAACCAACTGTTACTTTAGACCATGGAAATATCTTTGTTTGCCCCAAATTAATAAAGGATGGTGTGCTTCGAAAGGGGAGGATCTGGCTTCAAATCCCAGCTGTGGTACTGCCCTGAGTGACATTGGACCTCAGTTTCCTCATCTCTGTAATGGGGGAGTGGACTTCTCAATAGATGGTTTCTGAGGTGCCTTCTAGCTCTGGTTTTGTGATCCTCATCTCCATCAAGGATTCTCTGTCTTTCTTGGTCCCTGTCCCTTCATATCTATGTTTATAGCTCTCTCTGCCTCTGCCCCAAGCACCATGTATCTGCCCTGTGCCTCCTCCATGTAGCTGCCTCTGTATGTCTCTGACAGTGTGTTTCTGTGTGCCTTGGTCTCACTTGCTTTCATGTTCCTACCCGCTCAGGACATCTGCCTCTCCATTCCTTCCTCTCTCCTCTCAGCTGATCTCAGACAGCTGTGCCTTCTGGGGAGATGTGTAAAATCCTGACCAAAATATCCTGAAGGATGATTCATAGTCATTCACTACCCATCCATCCATCCTTCAGAAAAGAGGAGGGCAGGTTCAAACTTGTTCTTCCTGGTCTCAGAGGCCAGAACTAGAAGCAATGGGCAAAGGGGGCCAATTTGAGCTCACTGCAAAGAAAAGCCTCCAAGTAATTGACACTGACTTAGAGCGGCACAGCTGCCATGAGAAGTCATGGGCTTCTCCTCCATGGAGGTCCTTAAGCAGAGGCTGTATGGAATACTAGATGGCTGGTTAGAGTGGGGATTCCTTTGGTATGTAGATTAGATGAGAGAGCCACTGAGGTCCTGGCTGAGTCTCACATTCTGTGATGCTGGAGGAGCTGGGGTCCTAGGAACTCACTCTGGACTCACTTTCCAGACTCCTCCTCCTGCTTGCCCCCCATGGGTACCTTCTCTCCCCCCACCCAGCTCCCCTTTGTGTATCATCTTCACCCATTAGAATGGAAGCTTCTTGAGGGCAAAGACAGACTTGCTTTCTTGTATTTGTATCCCTTGTGCTTAGGACAGTGCCTAACCAGGAATAAGCACTTAATAAATCCTCTATCCATCTAGGAACCTCTTGGGATCATACATTTAGAGCAAGAAGGAACCTTAAAGGTCAATGAGAAGAACCTACTCATTTTACAGATGAGGGAACTGAAACAAGCAGGGTTAAGTGACTTACTCGAGGTCACACAGCCAGTGTCTGTAGCTGGATTTGAACTCATGAAAATGAGTCTTCTCTATCTGTGTCTACTTCAATATCTAGCCACCCGCTTGGCAAGATCACTCCTCCAAATGTCTGAGTACTTTCCTAATGTCCAGGCAGAGGAGGGCATCCTTGGGATCACCCGGGAGCCAGACCGCCACAAATGTATTTCAGTGACTGGAGGCTCCCTGTCTTCCCTGACAAGTTCCACTTTGAGCCTGGGCTTCACGGAGCAGAGGTGATGGCAGTAAGAAATATTCTCTGTCTAGGAAACCAGATAACCTAAGGAGAAGATATGGGTGCATGCGCATGCACTTGCACGTGCACAGGCGCGCACACACACACACACACACCCCTACCTCACTATCCAATAGCCATGTTCCTGAACAGTTTCATATAAACTAAATATTTATCATTTGAATCCTGGCTCTTCAGGAGTGAGTGCCCTATGTATTCATTCAGTCATCAGCCTATAAGCATTTATTAAGCACCTTCCAGGCACTGTGCTGAGGACTGAGGATACAAAGTCGAAAACAGTCACTTATTAACTGCTTACTGGGAATCCTGTAAAGTTTAAATGCCTCTTTATTGGTTGGTCTAGTAAGGAGCTAAGACCCAAATAAGACACAAACTACAGTATGTAATATTGTGTACACGCTAAGCATGTCAGAGGCATTTAAAAGAGACTGCTCTGTAAGGGTTGGGGGTAGGCTGTTCTTACCAACAGGGAAAAATCGGAGAAAACTTCCTGAAGGAGGTAACATCAAAGGGAAGGAGAAAGGAACAAACTTTTATTAAATGCCTATTATGTGCCAGGCACTATGCTAAGCCCTTTACATCTATTATCTCATTTGACTTAGTGAGTGAAAAGAGGGAAGGAAGTGAGACATCAAAGAATGAAAGTTCATGGAGCCGGGGCCCAGGTGTCTAGACTTCACTCCCAAGATGACAGTCACCAAAGCTTGTTGGCAGCAATGTGAGAAAATCTCATAGTACCATGGGTTTAGATTTGGAAGTGACCTTCTAGAGCAGGTGTTCTTAAGCTGGAATAGGTGAATTGATGGGTTTTTTAAAAAAATACTTTGATATTTTTCTATTTCAATGTATTTGGTTTCCTTTGTAATCCTATAGATTTTATTTTATGCATTTACAAATATTATTCTGAGAAAGGTCTATGGGCTTCACCGGACCACCAAAAGGCTAAGAATTTCCTGGACTAGATCATCTAGGGGCAGCTAGGTGGCACCATAGTGCACAGAGTGCTGGTCCTGGAGCCAGGAAGACTCATCATTTGACAAGCCACTTAACCCTGTTTGCCTCAGTTTCTTCATCTGTAAAATGAGCTGGAGAAGGAAATGGCAAACCACTCCAGGATCTTTGCCAAGAAAACCCCAAATGGGGTCATGAAAAGCTAGACACAACTGAAAATAACTGAACAAAAGATCATTGTTCTACCCTGTTTGGGGTAGAGTCCCAGTGCAATAAAACAGAAGTAGGATTTGAACTCAGCCCCTTTGACTCCAAATCTATCCATTATTCTACTGAAATATGAGTCTGGCAACAGCAAAGCAAAAAGAACGGAGTGGAGGGGAAAGAGAGTGATGTTGGGGAGACCTGGAAAGAGACCCTTGTCATAGTCTGGCCAGATTCATTCTTTATGGCCCCATAGGGTGGATGAAAGAGCAGTGGGTGGATGACATCAAAAGCTCGATTTCAGCTCCATGGAAGAAATGAGCTTCTTCACCATTTGCTGCTGTCCAACAATAAAATTGGCCACGTTACTGAGTTCCCTCGTCTCTGAAGGTGTTGATTCTGTGGAGGATGTTGTCCCCAGCTGTCTCTGTGTCTGGAATGCATTCCTACATTACCTCCACCAGTGAGAACCAGAAGCTGTCCCTTTAGGGCTGAGCTCAGCCAACATCCCCCTGGAGTGGGGGCCCCCACTCCCAGCCCCCACCCCCTTCACTGTGTATTTTAAAAATCCGTATCCTGCATTGACTCTCCTGGGAACGAAACATCTCCCCTCCTGGAGGAGTTTGTATTTTTGCATTCGTAGCCCCAGAACCTGGCGCACACTAAACATAGAACATGCTCTCCGGCTTCTCAAATACTCCTCTCTCCCTTGCACCCATCACTCTCTGTCTTAGATTTTATCATATATATATTATTATACATTGATTAGTTGGTTGGTTGTGTGCAGGTTGTATCACCTAATGGAACGTAAGGTCCTTGAGGGCAGGGACTGTTTCTGTTTATGTCTTTGGTACCTAGCCCTGCACCTCAAACATAATTTGTTCAGTAGTTTTCTCAGTCGTGTCTTACTCTTTGTGACCCCATTTGGGGTTTTCTTGGCAAAGTGGAAAAACCACTAAAGTGCCATTTCCTCCTCCAGCTCGTTTTACAGATGAGGAAACTGAGACAAACAAGGTTAAGTGACTTATCCGGGATCACACAGCTAATAAGTGTCTGAGGCTGGATTTGAACTCAGATCCTCCTGATCCCAGAGCTGGTGCTGTATGCACTCCGGTGCCATCTAGCTGCCCCTTAAGCACAATGGCGTTTGTCAAATGGATAAGTGTTATCACAGATTGTTGTTGTTGTGTTTGTCCACTGTTCTTGAAGAGGACCATGATGTCAGGGAAATGACGACATGACTTGCAGTTGACTTTGATTTGAGTGAGGGAGGGCTGTGCAAGGTCACCAGCCTCACTGTCTCCCCCAGAGCCATCTGGGTCCAGTGGCCAGATATTCATCAGGACTAGAGATGACCCAGAGTAAATGTCAACGGTAACTGTTTCTCTTTGGAACAATAACCCTGAAGGTCTTCCCCTCTCAGCTTGATTTTTTTTCCTTTTTTCTAAGTAAAGGGCCCATCCCTTGACTCACTTCTTAAAGAGGCCCATTCACTGAATGGGTGTTACCTCACTCTAAATGGGTATATGAAAAGGCTTAGCCTAAAAGGGCCAGGGTCCCACATTGCATCCTGGGTAATCTCCAGTCAACCTGATGAATATCTGGTCACTGGATCCAGATGGCTCTGGAGGAGAGAGGTTGGTGACCTTGCACAGCCCTCCGTCACTCAAACCAAAGTCAACTGCAAGTCATGTCATCATTTCCCTGATGTCATGGTCCTCTTCGAAAATGAAGGACAAACATAACCCGTGAGTGGACTGAGCTGCCTGAAAGGGGACCCAGCTAGTTGGGTAACTCAGCTCGTCCTCTCCCTCTCCCTCTCCCTCTCCTTCTCCTTCTCCTTCTAAAATAAGCATTATAAGCATTGAAAGGAAGGAGAGATTGATGGTTCTTTATGGGGTGGACAGGTAAGTGTCATGGGCTGGGCAATGAAGGATAGCTAGAGTTTGGTTGGGCAGAAGAAAGGAGGAAGGGGTTTCCAATGGAAAGAAAGAAGAGGCAAGAAAGCTTAAGGCCTCTTTGAAGAGGCTCTGAGTGGTCTGGCTAAAGGAGTACAAAAGCTTTGAGGGAGCTGAGTTGTTGGAAATAAAGTTGGAGCTGTAAGTTTGGGCTAGGTCCTGAAGAGACTTGAATGCCAAACTAAAGAATGTGATCTTGGCCTAATGGGTCATGGTGAACCAAAGGAAGTTTTTGGTCATGGGAGTTGTAGGATAAAACATGTAACTGATTTTCACATGGCATATTCAGATTTTACAAAGCCCTTTATATATAGGATCTCACCTGATCCTCCTTATAACCCTATGGGGGTGTGGCCGGTAACATGCGGGAGTTAGAGTCAGGAAGACCTGAGTTTGAATCCTGTCTCACAAACTCACTGTCCAAGTGATCCCAGGCAATCATTTCATTCTCTTCCTTATCCATCCACCTCCCAGGGTCATCCTGAGGCTCAGGTGAGATCCTTCATGTCTGAAGTGCCGTGTGAAGATTAGCTGTCATTATTATCCCCATTTTACAGATGAGGTCCTTGAGAAAGGCAACAGTAGGAGAGCAATGCAATTAGAGCCAGAGGACCCAGCTTTGAATCCTACCTGTTTGCTCCCTGTATGACCCTGGGCAAGGCCCTTTGCCTGTTTGTGCCTCAGTTTCCTCATCTGTAAAAAGAAGAGGTTAGACCCAATGGCCTGTAAGGTTGCTTCTAGATCTGTGATCTTTTCAAAGAGAAGACAGGAGGCAGGAATCAAAGACGACTTAAGATCAAGCCTGGGAACGAGGAGGGTGGAGGAAGTCAGCAAGGAGAGTTTGTCTGGGGAGGGGGAAGCCCTCCAGAAAACCCAACTTTAGCATTCAGAGGGGCCTTTGAGGTTATCTAATTCAGACTCTCCCTTGAGGCCCAGAGGGGACAAGACACTTCCCAAGGTCATGCAGCCTCTCGGTAGAGGAGCGTGGCCCAGAACAGAAGTCTTTGGACTCCTGGTCAGAGATATTTCCACTTCAACTCCCTGCTGCTCCCTGAGATTATGCTGCAGGGGCTTCCTCATTCTCAGGGGCGAGATGTTCAGGAGAATGGGCCCAGAGGGGAGGGCTAGAGATGGAGAGTTGGGAGTCATCTGTGTGGAGGCTAGAGCAATGAGATCAGGTGCTAACAACAATAACTGACCCTTACACAACGGTTAAACGCTGGCACTGCCATGTCTCTATAGTACATAGTATATGATTGTATGTAATTATATAACATGACATGGTAATTATAGATCATACAATATGTACACACATATGTATATGTATATATACATATGTATAAATATTTGTGTGTGCGTGTTGCGTTCCCATCCTGGAGCAGCATCCTAGCACTGAGGGAGGGAAAGGACCTTAGAGATGGTCTCTCCAAAGAAACCTTGGTAATCCTGCATGGACGGGGGATGAGAGAGAGGAGCTGATGAAGGAGGCGGAGAAGGCTTAGTCAGAGGGCTCGGAGGAGAACCACAACGTTGTAGCCAGAGGAGGAGAGAATGTCAGGAAGGAGGCGGCAGCTTGATGCCACAGAGGGGCAGAGGATGAAGACTGAGAAAGGGCCCGTGGATAAGGAGATGGTTAATGAATGACCTTGGAGAGAGCGGGCTGAGGAAGCCAGACTGCAGGGTAGGGAGTGGCGCAGAGAGGAAGCACTTCTCGACCACAGTGGCGCAGAGGCTTCCCCAGGTATGGGGTGAAGGAGGCAGGAGGTGAGAGGAAGGACGGAGGTGGGATAGAATGAGGAGGATGCTGAGGGTGTAAGTTGGTGCTTTGAGGAGTGTGGAGCAGGGGAGGTACAGGCCTGTGTGCCAGAGGCTGAGGTGGAGGGGTATCTTGGGGTGCTCCCTTCAGGAGCTCTGGTAGACAGACTGGGCTTCTGTGCTTAGGCTACGGCTCCCCTGGGGGCGAGGGGGAAGCCCTTAGTGGGAAGAAAAGAATTTCTGTAAACTTGAAAGTGGAATGGTGCGGTACAGATGTGGAAGGAGAGGTAGATTTGGAGTCAGAGGGCCTGGGTTCAAATCCCACCTCAGACACTTCCTAGCTGTATGATCTTGGACAGTCTCTCAGCCGGTTTCCTCATCTCTAAATTGAGGGTAATAATGGCACCTGCTTTAACAAGACAATAGTCAGAAAGCGCTTTACAAACTTTAAAGGCTTCCATCAGCGTCAGCATTCTCTGTATGGACAGAGTGGCCACCCAGCTAAGAGTTTGTCGGGGCCTATCCTCAGGAACATAGGCCATGGAGCCTCCTCCCTTATCCAGGGCCCCAGAGCATGGCTGTTTTCTCCCCTTGGGAAGGAGCCTGCAGGGCCCGAGCTCATTCCTAGGGACAGTCCCAGAGGGAATCCCCTGTTGGATCTTCCTGGAGCAGGGGTGGTGGGGGATCCCCCGATTTTCTGGAGTGGGCACCTCCCATGTTGGTGAGCCCCAGAAACCCCCAGCATGCCTATCCCCCTTCCTTTGAAGGGAGAGATCGCTTCAGGCTGAGGTATGCAAGAACCACTTCACAGAGGGAATGTCAGGAAGGAGCCTTGTGCCTCTACCAGCCCCACGTAGAAGGGTAGGGACAAAGGGGGTAACATGAACTCTGCTAATCCTGGTCTCCTCTCTTCCAGCGTCTATGCCCAGCCGGCCTGATGCCCGGCACCTGCCTGGCCCTTCCTGGTGGGGCTCCCCAGCAGCCAGCCATGACCTTGCCCTGAGCCAGCCCCGCCCCTGTGACTGACGGGGCGGGGCTGCTGGGCAGAGGGGCTCCCCTTGGGAGAGTCAAGGTCATGGCCTCTCTAGACCTGCCTTATCGCTGCCCCCGGTGCGGGGAGCACAAGCGTTTCCGGAGTCTGTCCTCCCTTCGTGCTCACCTGGAGTACAGCCACACCTACGAGACCCTCTATATCCTCTCAAAGACCAACAGCATCTGTGACGCAGCCGCAGCCGCCGCCGCTGCCGTCTTCCCCCTGGCACCCGATCCCACTGCCATGTTGGCCGTGCCTGGTGCCCGCCGAGATGTCTTTGAGAGCACATCCTTCCAAGGCAAAGAGCAGGGGGTGGGACCCCCAGCCCAGGCTGCCCACCACCTGCACCACCATCACCACCACCCCCCTCTTGCTCGATTCCCAGGAGACCTGGTCCCTGCAGGAGTCTCCTGTGAGGACCTGGGGGAGCCCAGCCTCGTGCCCACCACAACCCGCTATGCCCTGCGGGAGATCGAGATCCCACTGGGCGAACTGTTTGCCCGGAAATCAGTGGCCTCTTCGGCTTCATCCACACCACCTCCTGGCTCCGGCCCGGGCCCTGGCCCCAGCCAAGCCTCGGCCTCCCCAGCCTCTCCATCCCCAGCTGATATGGCCTATGAAGAAGGCCTGGCCCGGCTAAAGATCCGGGCCCTAGAGAAACTGGAAGTGGACAAGCGGCTAGAACGTCTGAGTGAGGAGGTCGAGCAGAAGATCGCAGGGCAGGTGGGCCGGCTGCAGGCGGAGCTGGAGAGGAAAGCGGCTGAGCTTGAGAAGGCCCGGCAGGAGAGCGCCAGGCTGGGCCGCGAAAAGGAGGAGCTGGAGGAGCGGGCCACAGAGCTCTCCCGCCAGGTGGACGTCAGCGTAGAGCTGCTGGCCTCGCTCAAGCAGGATCTGGTACGCAAGGAGCAGGAGCTGACCAGGAAGCAACAGTGAGTGAGGCCGACCTGGAGCACGGAGGGGCTTCACATGGGCTGGAGCGATGGACGGGAGGGATGTCAGCCTGTCCCTAGACCAGCATCTATGCAGTGCATGCCCGTGTGTGGGGGACTGCATGGGCCCCGTGCCTCCCCAAAGGTGTGGAGGGGCTCTGAATGGGCTGGAGTGATGGACGGGAGGGATGTCAGCCTGTCCACTGGCCAGCATCAATGCAGTGCATGCCCGTGTGTGGGGGACTGCATGGGCCCCGTGCCTCCCCAAAGGTGTGGAGGGGCTCTGAATGGGCTGGAGTGATGGACGGGAGGGATGTCAGCCTGTCCACTGGCCAGCATCAATGCAGTGCATGCATGCGCCGGGCACTGCACTAAGGCTGGGGGGGGGGGCAGGCAAAGAAAGGCAAAAACAGTCCCTGCCCCCAAGGACCTCCCAGGCCAGTGGGAGGAGATAACAGGCTAGTCTCTAGGTGCATACAAGATATAAATAGCGCCTCTGGGTGGTCATCTAGGGAAGGCATTAGCAGGTCTTTTAAAGAGCATGGGAGATGAGAAAGGGTGATGTGCTGGGAAGAGAGCTGGGTTCAAATCCTGCCTCTGACACATTCTGGCTATGATGCTGAGCAAATTCCTTATGCTCTCAAGATGCCAGCCAATGCCCACAAGGCCATATGTTGCCATAGAGTTTCTTTGGCAGGGAGAAATCCTTGGCCTGGACTGAATAACAAATCTTGTCCCAGGGTTCAAGAAATTGCTTTCACAAGCACCAGATGGGGAAGGAATGGGTTACGAAGGAGTTTGTCTGAAAGGCACCTGGGGGGTGGGGGCCTCAGTTTCAGGCTGAGGCAGGGCGTGGCTTATAGGACCAATGTGACCAACACTGGTTAGAACACATCTGGAGTACTTGGGTGCCATATTTAGAAAGGATGTTGGTAAGCTAGGGTGTCCAGAGGAGTGGAACCAAGAGCCCCAAGAGCCCTGAGGCCAGGAACACATCTGAAGGCCAGTGGAAGGAAATAGGGATGTGTGGCATGGACGAAAGAAGACTCCGAAGGGAGACTTGCCTTTCCCTTGCTTTTCCTCGATCATTAAGCTTTCATTAAAGTGACCTCAGATTGTGGAACCAGGAGGAATGGGGAAGGGGGAGGGGGAGGGAGGGGTGCTAACCTCACCGGTGACCCCTAGGGATTTCCCGAGGTCTGCGACATGCAGGGAACTTGGGCTAGGGGGCAGAGGATCCAAGGTGAGGAGGGTCCTAAAGGGTCACTGACCTTGAGGGAATCTCCACCCCCCATAACACACCTGACGAGTGGTTATGCACCCTCTGCTGGAAGATCTCTAAGGAAGAGGGTCCCCTCCACTCCCAAAGCTGCCCATCCCACCCTGGAGTAGGGAAGCCCTTCCTGACATCAACTCAAAGAAACGGGCTTCTTCGCAATTTCCACCCACGGCTCTTGGACATCCTCCTCTGGGCTCTGTAGATTACTGATACCTTTCCTGGGCTACGGTACACAGAACTGAACACTCTTCACAGGAGGCTGGCCAAGGTAGCCAGTGATCATAGGGAAAAGGATCCCTAGGGGTCACAGGTGACAAGGCCCATAGAGGTCATAAGTGAGGCTCCCCCCAGGGATGAGGAGATTTCCAGGGGTCACAAGTAAGGAGGATCCTTGGGAGTCACAGATGAGATCATAGATGACGAGGCTTCCAGGGGTCAGTGGTCACAGGTGACAGGTTCCTCAGAGGACAAGTAGGGGAGCCAGAAGCAGCTCAGTGTCTCCCTCACCCCGCAGGGAGGTGGTTCAAATTGACCAGTTCCTGAAGGAGACCGCCGCCCGGGAGGCCAACGCCAAGGTGCGCCTGCAGCAGTTCATCGAGGAGCTCCTGGACCGCGCAGACCGCGCCGAGAAGCAGCTCCAGATTATCAGCAGCAGCTGCGGCACCACCCCCAGTGCTAGCCTGGGGCGGAGCAGTGTGCCTGGTACCAAGGGCACCAGCAGAATGGTGAGTGCCCAGCCAGCTCCCGGACTCCCAGGACGGGGCACGAAGATGCTTCGGAAATGTTCAGTGACCGGACTTCCATTCCATCCTTACGAGGATGGGTGCCCAGCCAGCACCCCCTAAGGGTCTCCCAAGCCCCAGCCATCCAGTGATGCCTGGAATTGCACCATTTAAGCTTAAACATTGGGTTAAATATTATCCTCTTGACTTCTAAAATACCCAGCTCTCTAAGGGAAAGAAGAAACAAAGTGATAATAGCTAGCATTTTTAGTGTTTTAAGGTTTATCTCCATTTTAGAGCTGAGGAAATTGAGGCTAGGGGAGAGGTTAAGTGACTTGCCCAAGGTCACTCAGCCAATATATGTTAGGGGCAGGTCCTGAACCCAGATCTTCCTGGTTCTGTGGCCAGCTCACTAGCCATCACTCACACCGCCCCTCCAATAGAACATTTCTGTATCACTTTGTAGTTTGTAAATTCTCCCACAGTCCTGAGGGAAGACTGGTGTCTTCCTCTCATCACTGGCTGTCACCTCCAGGGCCTCCTTGGGTGGCAAAGGTCCACCAGCCTGGAAAGGCTTCAAGGGAGGCCCCAGAAATGGGCCTTGGGGCTGTTGTCTGAGCACAACCAAGCTGAGATCAGGGGGACGTCCCCAGGTGGCCACAGCAAGCCATGAGGACGCACCGTAGCACAGAGGCCTGGGATGTCCCTTACTGAATGAACTGTCCTCCCCCACAAATCAGCAGAGGTTCTGGAGAGTGTGGGTTGGAGGATAATGATCTGCTGGGCCTGGGGAATCTAGGGGAAACCTAGAGTTGAGTCTCAGCCATCACCTGTTGGCTGACCATGAGCAGCCAGAGCTGGGGAGGACCTCGGAAGTCCATTGGTCCAACCCCCACTTTTTACCAATGGGGAAACTGAGGCCTGGGGAAGTCAAGTGACCAGCCCACAGTCACACAGGTTTAAATAAATGGGCTGCAGCCAGTTAATGTCAGAGCTAGCAAGGATTAGAGCCGAGGCTGAATCCACATCTACCAACAGTCCAGTTTTCTTTTCCCTCTCGCTTTGCCTTCTTTCAGCAGGCAAGGGGGAGAAGGGAAATGATGAGGGCCCTGCAGGCCTAAGAATGCTCTCCCAGGGGTGCATCCCCCATCAGTCTCCCTGGGACCCAATAGCATCTCCCTCTAGTTGGAACCTCTCCCAGGCTAAGTGGACCAGGCCCATGTGTCCTTCTGGGACCTGGCCCTGGCCCAGGCCAAGAGCTGGCACCAGAAGAACCAGTCTGAACTAGGGTCCTGTCTCTGGGGTCCTCCGTTCCCTCGAGGATGAAATTGAGCCAGGCCCCTCTCAACCTCCCAGAGCTCAGGGCAGTCAAGGATGACCTGGGGGAGCAGGGGAGGAGAAGAGGGGGAATGTGAAGGGGTGGGGGAGGTGCAAAGACATGGATGGGCCAATGACATGGGAGGATTTCATGGAGCTCTCTCTGGGTCTGTGTGTCTGTCTTCCTCCTCTGTCCCCCTCCCTCTTCGTCCTTCTGTTCTGCTCTACCATTCCCACCCTGTACCTTCTCAATGCTTCCCTTTCCCTTCATTCTCTTGTCCCTCACTCCTTCCTTCCTCATTTTTCTTCCCACTCCTCTCAATGCCCCCTTTCTCTCCTCTCTTCCTCATCTCCTTTCTCCTATTCCTTTCCTTTCTCCTCT
>CM053625.1:311707506-311769378 GCA_028646595.1 Phalanger gymnotis
CCCTCTCTCATCTTCTCAACCTTTCCTCTCTCTCCCTCCTCTTCTCCCTTTCCTTCCTCTCTTCTCTCCCTCTCTCCTCCTCCTTTCTCTTCCCTTCTCTCTTTTCCACCTCCTCCCCCATCCCTCCCTCTCCCATTTGACCTCCTGCCTCTCCTCCCTTCCTTCCCCACCATATTCCCCTCTTTTCTTCTCTATGTCCTGTCCCTGTACCCCCCAATCCTACCCTCTGCCCCCTCCCCACAGCGGGACCGGCACTCAGGTCCCATCATGCACAACACATACGCCGTGTCTAATCACCGCTCCTCCTCCAGCACAGGGTAAGCTCTTGCGATCCCAGCCCCCCACCCACTCTCAAGCACCCCTTCCCCATCCTACCCCCACCCAGCTATTCCCCTGGGAAGAGCTATTGACCCTCCACTCTCCCTTCTTCAGCCATCACGGCAGAGCCTGCGCTGACTTGTTTGCTCCTCTCTGATCAATCTGGGAAGGCTCCCTGGAGGAGGGGGAATTTGGGAAGGTTGTTTAAATAGCGGGTCACCTTGACTGGGGCTTCCTGGCCCAGCCCTTCCTCACTGCTGCCTCCTCTGGCCTTTCCTGCCTCCACCCAGGGCCTCCAGCCGTGCAAAGGCCGTGTCCCAGAGCTCCGGCTGCTACGACAGTGACACAGCAGACCCCTACCCCTCGGAGGAGGCGGCCGTTGGGGACAGCGGGGCTGGAGGACCAGGGGCCCGGGCTGAGGGCGGAGGGGGCTTGGAGAGGCCCCAGGTGCCCCGGAGCTCAGGCCTGAGGCGCCAGGCCATCCAGAACTGGCAGCGGCGGCCTCGCCGGCATAGCACGGAGGGCGAGGAGGGCGACGTCTCTGACGTGGGCTCCCGGACCACCGAGTCCGAGGCTGAAGGGCCCTCCGAAGCCTCGGCCTCTGGACCCACGCCACCCCGAGCCCTTAGCAGCTGCCGTCTGTCTGGTGAGTGCCCGGGCCCTCGGTCGTGGTGGTTCGGGAGGGGACAGACGGGGAGTCGCCGGCCGAAGCCTTGTTTCTTTTCCTCCCCTGCCCCTCGGTTCCCTTTCCCTCCTTCTTATATCTAGGGCCCTCCCTGGCTCTCAAGTCCCAGGCCTGAGTTTGTATCCCACCTCTGACACTGCTCACATGGCCATGGGCAAATCTCTACAATGACCTGGGCCTCGATTTCCTCACCTATAAAGGAAGGGGTTGGGCTGGATGGCCCCTGAGGTCCCTCCTAGCGCCTCCCCCACCCCTGGAGAGGAAGGAATATTCACACACGTCCCTGCCTCTAGTTAAAGGTCTATACAGAGAGCAGGATTTCCTCTCTGTCTCCCTCCCCAGCACACTGTCTGTGCTCTCCAGGGGTGTCCATGGCCCAGCCCCTTCCTCCCCCCAATACCTGACATGCCCCTCCTGTTCCTGCCCAGCTCCCTACCACTCCCTCCCTTGCCTTCTCCTTCCCTGCCCCGCGCCTCAGTTTCCCCACCGTGCACCCTGCTGACACTGTGTTAGGTCCTTCAGCCCGCTCAGAGGGGGGCAGCGGGCGGGGCCGGCAGGCTGATGGTGGCAGCCCCTCGCGCTCCAACGAAGTCATCAGCCCAGAAATTCTGAAGATGCGAGCGGCCCTCTTCTGCATCTTCACCTACCTGGACACCCGTACCCTCCTGCACGCTGCCGAGGTCTGCAAGGACTGGAGGTTTGTGGCCCGGCATCCTGCTGTCTGGACCCGTGTGCTGCTAGAGAATGCCCGTGTCTGCTCCAAGGTACCCAGCCCGGCCTCCTGCTCTCCCCCCGCCCCATCCTTCTACTATCCCCTCCTTCCAACCCTCCCAGCTGGGCTCTGCCACCAGCATCATCCCCTTCTAGTTCATGGGACACAGGACCACCAGGTTAACACCACTTCAGTCATGTAACCTCTTGTCCAAGACTCTTGAAGGGCTCCTCATTGTTCAACTGTTACTAAGCACTTGCTGTGTACAAAACAATGCACTGGGTTCTGAAGGGGTGGGGAGGGAGATGCAAAGTTAAGTCACCATTTATTAAGCACCTACTATGTGCAAAGCATTCTGCTAGGCTAATGGTGGGATTAGATACTGACACAGATAACTGTAATAACCAACTTTTACACAATATTGCCAAAAAAGACAACCGAGCAAATACCTCTGACTTTGGACCCCCACTCCTAGTTTTCCATATCTGTAAAATCCTTGAGAATAGTCTTCATACACATCAAAGACATCCTTGATGCAGGGCTTGAGAAACAGGCCAACTTTGGCCAAAAATAAATAAATAAATCCTGCAGCAGACCATGTTTTTATGGTAATGCAGCTGACTGAAAGGCACAACATCCCGCTGTGTCTCAATGCTTCTGGACTATTTTTACAAAAGCACTTGATTTGGTAGAACAAAACATCCCCTTGAAGGCTCTCCAACAAAGTGTCTCCCATGGATATGCCAAAATTATACTTTGATTCCTTGAAAAATACAACAACAGAGATAACATGGTTTAACCCTCTGATTATCGACATTATGAGAGGCATAAAACAGAAGCACAGGTATGCTCACCAAAAGTGCCTGCCGCCGTCTTGGAGGTTATCCAACAAAGTCCCAATGGAAGGGAGGCTCCCTATAGATAGTAAGGTCCTCTAGAGGCTCCTATATGCAGGTGAAATTGTCCTGATTGAATCACTTCCAAGAACATGAGATCGAGTTTGTCCTAACCATGCACATAGGAAACACTAAGTGGATAAAGAATACCTATTGTCCATGCGTATTATGTCTGATATGTCATCGAGTAGACAATCCAACTGGAGCTTGACCATCAGTGCATGTACTTTGAATAAACATGGCACAAGAACAAGACAATCCCATAACAGAAAAAAAGCCAAATTGCTTTTGCCAGTTTCCAAATAATGATTCAGCACTTTCACCGACTCTGAGTTCCTCCATAAACTAAAGGACCATCTTCTTTAATTTCAGTATGCTTCTGATGATGCTACGTGACTTTGAATCATGGGATATCTAAATCTCTGAGAAGTTAAAGACACTTGTATGTAACCTTTATCAACTCTGGGGATCCTTCTCTCAGGACCCGCTCACAATGATGAGATGAGTCCCCAAGAGAAAGGTTGGCTCCAGCTCCCTGCTCATGGTTCTAAGACATCTCTGGAGGGGCAATGGGATGCTTTTCTATAATGCTATCAGCTTGAGCCTCCATTCTGCTGTGTTCTCTCAATGTTAAACACCATCGATTCATGATCCAGGGTCCTTTAACCCCTTAATAGCCCTTTGGCAAAGGGATATTTTATGAGAATTTACAGGGCATTTCCCTGTAGAGCCAGGGGCATATTATCACCTTTGCCACCTCCGTTGTTGAAAGGATTGGACTCTGCGTAAAGTAGCTGCTAAGAGCATTTGCCCCATCAACTTCATTTCTGAACTTGGCATTCCTGCTGGATGAGTTGGTTTGACCTCTGCTGATGCCTCACCTGGTAACAAATTCTGTCCTATACTCCTTTAACCAGATTTGTAGAGGTTCACACTTCCAGCCTTCCATAGCCCATTTTGTCAAATCGTTTCCAATATCGTCTTGCCCAAAAACAAGAGAAGGAAAACACCCAGAGGCAAAAAACCAGACGTTCACATTCATGGCCGCATGTAGACCCAAGTAGGTAGATTGAGACCTGGGGTCTTAAAACATGTCTTCCATTAATTGCAGCCAGGCATGAAAGAGGCCAAGAGTTGCCCTCTTGGGAGATAATGGCCTGCCTCTGAGTTCCAGTTCAACATCTAGTCCCTTTGTGGTGAGTGGTCCAGAAAGCAGACATAATACTTAAGCTTACAGCAAAGTTGCCCGGAAGACTGCATCAACTGAATACTCTATAAATGTTGGGATTGGCCAAGCCCCTATTACACATGAAATTGAAAACTTTTACACAAGCAAAATTAATGCAACTAAGAAGGGAAGGAGTTAACTAGGAAACTAGGTGGGACCCTATGGGTAGGGAACACTACAGATGGTGCCAGACTTTTTCAATGGATTATTAATTTGACCGAAGGGTTTTTTTTTTCTTTTTGAAAATTCTTTGTCGTGAGAGATGGATCTCTGCAGGGAGATGGAACGCTGGACAGAGCGCTAAGCCAGGGGTCAGGAAGACCTGAGTTTAAATTCAACCTCAAATGCTTACTAGCTGTGTCACCCCGGGCAAGTCACTTAATCCCTTGTCTGCCTCAGTTTCACCCTATGTAAGTGGGGGTGATAAAAGCACCTACCTCCTTGTGAGGATGAAATGAGATCGGTACACAGTAGGTGATTAATAAATGCTGTTTCCATAGTTCCCTCTGTGAGAGAGAAGAGAAGAAGAAACAGTAAGAAGTCTAGATATTATAAAAACCAAAGATATCAATAAAATGGAAACAAGAACCAAAAAGCCTTCTCCCTGCTGGTGGAGGCCAGCACGATCCCCAGGCCTCCTCACCTGGTCCAGGCTCCTCATCTTTCCTTTCTCCACCCTGCTCTTGTACTTATCCACGCAGTCTCCCTTGTTCTCTCCTGGATGGAAGGGAGGCGTCTTTCTCCAACTAGACCTAGCCTGGGGCTGCACATACAGCAGGCGCTTCCTCGGTGTTTGGCCGGCTTCCTCTGCCTTTATTCTCCGTTAGCGCTGGTGGGGCCTCCAGGCGTGTGCCCGGGGATCTTCACACGGGGCTCTCCTCCCCTCCTAGTTTCTGGCGATGTTGTCCCAATGGTGCACCCAGACGCATTCACTGACTCTGCAGAACCTGAAGCCCAGGCAGCGGGGAAAGAAAGAGGGCAAGGAGGAGTACCTGAGGAGCACGAGGTAGGCGAGCGTTAGGATTTGGGAGCAGATCTGGCACTGGCCTGAGGAACGGGGTGGATGGGAAGGGTTCTGCCTGGGGCCTGGGCAAGGTCAGACACATGAGGTCCATGGGTAAGCCAGGCTGACCAAGCAATGGTGGATTTGGGGGTAGGGGGAGTGCTGCATCTTCGGTCTCATCCAACAAAGCATTTATTAAGCACTTAGGGTGCGCCAGGAACTCTGCTAAGTATACAAAGACAAAAAGGTGTCACTACTTATACATTTTACTGGGGGGATAGAATATGGGAGTCAAGAAGACCTGAGTTCAAATCTTGCTGGCTGTGCAAGTTCTCAGCCTCAATTTCTTCATCTGAAAAATGGGGATAGTAATGGCACCTACCTGACAGAGCTTTTGGGGAGACCAAATGAGATAACATATGTAAACCTGAGCGCTAGACGAATGCTGGCTCTTATTATTAGAAATGAGAAAACTATGATTTGTCCAAGGTCACACAGGCAATGTCTGCCAGAGAATGAATCTGAACCAGGTCCAGAGCCAGCCACCTTCTTCACATCTCTGGGCCTCGGTTTGTCCATCTCCAACATGGAATGGTTGGGCTAGCTGACTTCTAGGGTCCCCATCAGCTCAAAATCCATGAGCATCATTTCCTTCCGATAGAACATAAGGTCCTCGAGGGTAAGAACTGCTTTTTTTCTGGTTCTTGCATTCCCAGTACCTGGCACACCTTAGGGGCTTAATAAATGCTTGCTGGACTACACAGTTGAATTGGTGTCAGGACACTGTTGGGTGGCCTCCTGACCACATGGCTACTGTTCTCAGGGGGTGCCTGGAAGCAGGGCTGGAGTCCTTACTCAAAGCTGCCGGTGGGAACCTGCTGATTCTGCGCATCTCCCACTGCCCCAATGTCCTCACGGACCGCTCCCTCTGGCTGGCTAGCTGCTACTGCCGGGCCCTGCAAGCTGTCACCTACAGGTGGGTCCGATGGGGGTAATGAGGTGAGGGGCAATAAGTGAGATCCCATGAGGCAGAGAAAGATGCCTCACCCCGAATCTCTCCAATGCCGCCGCGCCATTTAGTTACTAAAGTTCTCCCTGTGAGAAGCATCCTCTGACCCCTGGTCTGAGATGACCCCCTGGTTTATTCCACCACCTCAGTGGTACAGAGGCAGGAGCACTGGACATTCACCAGCTGTGTGACCCTGGGGAGGTGGCTTAGCCTCTCTGGGCCTCGGTGTCTGTGAAATGAAGATGATAATGCTTGTACAGCTTTTTTCTTCATAGCATTGGGATGAGGAAAGCTCTTTGACCATCTGAATGCACACACCCCTTACTTCCCTCCCTTCTTGGCAGAAGCGGGGGACTGTGGGATCAGATTCAGCTGCTGTGTTTGGTGGTTTTGCTGAATTGCTTTTAAATTTTTTTCAATTCTGTGTTACAAGGGGATGACTCACTGGGGAGGGGGAGGGATATATTGTGGAAATGAAGGTGATATAAAAACAAAAGATGTGAGTGACGTTTTTGAAAGAGAAAAACTCCATGAATTGTGTGGCCTCCAAGGAGGGAGGCTGGTGGAGGTGTTGGGTAAAGGCAGTCTTGGCCATGGAGCTCCCAGGAGCACCTAGGAGTGGTCACAAGGGGGCCCTCACTCCGTTTCTCTTCCCAACAGGAGCGCGACGGATCCTGTCGGCCACGAAGTCATTTGGGCCTTGGGGGCTGGCTGTAGGGAGATCATCTCTCTCCAGGTGGCCCCTCTTCACCCCTGGTGAGTGGGGCCAGGGGCAGCTGGGAGGTTGGGCACCTGATCCAGAAACCCCCAAGTCAAGGTCCTCAGAAACAGGGGAGAGAACGGGAAGCTCGGGCACAGAACGTCAACACCATGTCTTGGCTCCACACTTTGGAGCAGCCGTGCTTGGGCTATACAGTAGTCTCCTCAAAAGGAAGAAGAGGAGAGATTTGGACTCAGTGACCCCTAAGGTCCCTCCCTGCTCTCAATCCCATCATCTCATAAGTCACATCACATCTCTGAGCCTCAGTTTCATTATCTGTGAAATGAGCACAGTACCATTCAGCACCACCACCTTGACAGGGTAGCTATGAGGACCAAACAATTTTGTATATAAAATGCTTTGGAAACCACAAAGCATTACCTCCCTACCCTCAGTTTTAAAACAAATTTATTGATGGAAAGAACAACCATGAAAAATTGAAAGACTACAGCGTGGTATGATAGATATTGCAGATGGTATTTAGTATGGAGAATATAAAATTTAATGGCCAAGCTTGGCCCCAAAGAAGAGACACAAGGAGGAACCTCTCCTGGCTTCTCTGCAGAGGCAGGGTAGCTTTGTCAACTATCAATCCACATTTATTAAGCACCTCTGTGTGCCAGGCACTGTGGTAAGCACCATAATGACAGGTGGCTCTCTGGGAAGGGAGGGTCCATTGCTACATAGGGAAATGCAGGTGATAGAAAAGCAAAGATATCAATAAATGTCATTCACCCTTTGTTTCATATAACTCTTTAATGGAGTATGATGTGTTCTAATGGGGAAGACAACATCGATGGGGAGTAGCGATCGGGGAGGGATACTTTGGTTTGGAGCATTTCAGGGATGGTGAGGAGAACCATAGGAAGTGGATAGATTTACCCCTTTCAGTGGTGGTACTGATTAGATTATGATTTCAGAAATAGAAAGTGGCAGGGGAGGGGGTGATACAGACAGCGAACGAAGTCCCCCAGGTGAGAAGATGTCCAGGGAGTAAAACGAAGCACGATTGGAGCCTGCCTGGATGTCAGAGGTGACTGAAATCCTCACCAGTCAGGTCGGCAGGGCTCTGGGCAGAGGCAAGGGGGCCAGAGAGGAAGAGGATGAAGTCCTGCCTTCATGGTGCCCACAATCCAGAAGAGGAGAGAGTGGGGCAAGAAGGTCGTATGCAGGAGGGAAGAAAGACCTTCACCATCCTGGTTGCCCAATCTAGCTTATCAGTGTCTGCCTTAAAGCCAGAACTGACCACCGCAGTCATGAGGTCTGCCCGGGGCAGAGCACAGTAGGACCATCCCGGCCTGATATGTGGAAGCTCCGCCCCCTCTCTATGCAGCCCATAATTCTGTTAGGTTTTCTGGCCTCCATGTCCCACAGCTGACAGGGCCTGTTAAGGTTCCAGGCCTCCAAAGCCTCTAAATCCGTGGTGCACTAAAGCATTAGAGACAAAGACGGTGGACTCAGAGTTGTACCATGCAGAATTAATGATGCGTTTTGGGACAGAGACAGAAGGAGAAGCAGCTGTTGGAGCCTCATGAGAAGGCATGGTGGGACAGAAAGATCTAGGAAGCCTTGCTGGAAGAGGAGAAGTTGCCAGACACAGACAGCTTTGGGGTTTGGGTTGAGGACACTGACTACTTCCAGTAGCTACTCTGACCTCTCTTCTCACTCCCCACTCTTGCTCTCCCTACCCTGTCTTCTAGCCAGCAGCCCACACGCTTCAGTAACCGGTGCCTGCAGATGATAGGTCGATGCTGGCCTCACCTAAGGGCCCTGGGAGTAGGAGGAGCGGGCTGCGGCGTGCAGGGCCTGGCATCGCTTGGTAAGTGCCCCGCCAAGGGGAGAGCATAAGTCCTTATTCTCCGGGTAAGACCTTATTACCTGGGGATTCCTACCCCTGAGTTACTCCGCTGAGGAAGCCAAATGATCCGTGCCTCCGGCCTGGGGCAGTGTGGCCACATCTTGGGAAAGAGGGTGGGTCTGGTGGGGACCAAGGAGCAGGACTCAGAATTGAGCAGGGAGTGAACAGGGTCTATTCTTAGAGTGGAAAGAGATGAGGAATGAACACCGAGGACGTGACTTAGCAACATGGAAGAGAGGCTGAGAAAATCTTGTAGGGTTTTTAGTGGCTCACTTCCCTGGGGACAATCTTTTCCAGTTGGGGGAGGGGCAGAGAGTGAGGGGAATCTTCTTACCGAGAGGCTGGAGATCGCCTTAGCCAAGGAAGGGAGGCCACGGATCGAGCAAAATCTGCAGACCGTGTCACCTTAATGGGGAAGCCACGCTGGCCAGGAGATCTAGCAAGTCGCTGCTCAACCCTGACCTTTCCTCGGTTTCCCTCTACCTACCTCCAGCCCGGAACTGCATGAGGCTTCAGGTACTCGAGCTAGACCACGTGGCAGAGATCACCCAGGAGGTGGCAGCCGAGGTCTGCAGAGAAGGGCTGAAGGGCCTGGAGATGCTGGTGCTCACAGCCACCCCAGTCACCCCGAAGGCCTTGCTGCATTTCAACAGTGAGTAACCCGGCGAGCCAGGACCACTCCTCACAGTCAGCGTGCCCCGCCATGCTCGGTCTTGTCCTGTTGTGGCTCATGTGTCAATCACATGCCAACATAGCCAATCACTAGGCGAGGGGTGAGGCTGAGAGAACTCTAGGAAGAAACCAATGGGGACCAGGGCTGATGGGGAATTAGGGTCTTCGTGACTTTCAATGCTGGGGTTCTTAGTTATTTCCACATCTCAGTGCTTTGCGCATGGAGGGTGCTTTGTAAGTGTTTGTAGATGGATGGTTGGGTTAATGAGGAGAGGGATGGAGTGATTAATGAATGGAGGGGTGGATGAATTAATGAAGAGTAGAGGTAAGGATGAGTGGGTAGATTCATGAATGAATGAAAAGAGATGAGTGCATGGAGTCATGAATGAAGGAGTGGATGGGTGAATGTTGATGATTGGAAGGCTGGCTGGGCTGATTAATGAATGACTAGAGTGATAGATGGATTAGTGAATGAAAAGATGGATGGATTAATGAGTGGAGGAATGGATGCGTGAGTGGATTTGAAGGAATGAAGGGAAGGATGGATTACTGAATGGATGGTTGGATGGATTAATGAATAGAAGAAAAGATGAATGAATATAGAATTTGCTAGTCCTCCCTCCATAAGTCCAGGTAAAATCCCCAACCCTTCCTTTGGCATCTGAGTTTTGGGTATTGGTTGGCCCCTGGTGTCTGAGAGGCTTGACAAGATATGGGGCTTCTTCCCCCATTCCCCAAGTTCTGCATCATGTGCCAAGCCAAGACCTGTATCATCTTCTCTCTCCCTGCTCATTCCTAGGTGTTTGCAGGAACCTCAAGTCTATTGTGGTACAGATTGGGATTGTGGATTACTTCAAAGAACCTGGGAGCCCAGAAGCCCGGAAGCTGTTTGAGGAAATGGTGACCAAGCTCCAGGTGAGAAGGTTGCAGGGAGGCTGTGTCTGACTCCCATTTTCTCTAATATGACTATCACAGAACTTGCTTCTGGTGTGGAGTATGTAAAGGCTCAATCCCTAAAATGACAAGGACCCAGGGAAGGCAGAATAGAGCTAGGGAGCAGTCCTAAGAAAAACCCCTCTTATGCTCTGAGGAATGGGATGGGACAACCTTCATCTGAGGACAGTCTGAGATCCTGGAGCAGGCTAGATGGATAAAGACTAAAATTGTCCCCTGATATTAAACTCCTAAAGGGGTTGGAGGTGGGGGTATATCTTCCTTTCCCAAACTCCAGCACATAGGCCATGGTCCTCAGGGAAATATCCATGTTCAGAGCATAGCAAGACAAGACAAGACAAGAATGGGGAAAAAAGGAGTGATGAGAAGTGAATGAGGATGCTGGGGGTAACAGGAAACAAAGGTAAGTGCATCACTTCCTAGAGCCCCCAGTGGGCTTTGGCACTATGGGTAATTCCTCAGACCACACATCCTGCACCTGAGAGTTCACTTGCTTCCCACACTTACTCCTCCTTTCTTGTTCTTTCAGGCACTTCTGTGCATAGGACCAAAGATGGGTGGGGGTGGGGTCACCGGTGACCTTCTGATCACCAAATCTAATGGGCATTTCTGCTGACCTTCTTTTTCCTCACCTGTCTGCAGTGTCTGCCATTGTTGACCCATGCTCTCATTCTTAATACCCTTTGCTTCCCTTTGACAATGTACCAACTAGTGGTGGTCCAGCTCTTGACTCAAGATCTCCAAGGAAGAAGAAGCCACCAGCCAATGTTCCTCTTCCTGCCCCTAGGACTTGAGCGAGCACATCATCATGGGGCAATGGGGGGAATGCTGGACTTGGGGTCAGGAAGACCTAGATCCTTTCTTGCTGTGTGATCCTGGGTAAATCATGTCAGCACTCTAGGCCTTAATTTCTTCATCTATAAAATGGAAGGGTTGAACCAGATGGCTTCTGACGGCCTCCAGATCTATGGCCTGGGATCTGATGATCTCCAAAGGGCCGCTCCAACTCTAACGTATGTTTCTAAAAGCCTTGTACCTAGGACAGGTACATGGACAAGGAAAGCCGATCACACCTATGTGGGGTGCAGGACAGACAGCTCACCCCAAAATTGCAATTGATAGCCCTTTCTTGAGACTTCTCAAATATATATTGTGCTCCTTTGCCTAGAATTTGAAGTCCTCCACAATCTGGTGCCATTTTACCTTTTCCAGGCTTATCAACTATTAACCTTTTCCACATAATAGATGTTCCCGCCAAGCTGGACTACTCTCTTCCCCTCATGTAATGTGAGACCCTTCCCACCCCAGAAAAGCTATTCTGGATTGAAGATATTCTACAAGTCTGCATTCACTCAGAACCAAAGCTAATGAGCCCCCGCCAATGTGTTTATTTCCGTTATTCAGCCGAAGGATGCAGAACAGCAAGAAAACTAGTGATAGACTAATATTCCCCTTCCATAAATCTTGGTCACACTGTCCTGCAGATACACAAGCCATCGATAGGAAGAGTGGACGCATAAAGGGATCACGCACAGGAGCACACACTTAGAGAACACACATCAAAGGAAAACTCAGAATAGACCCAATGTCTTCTGGTCGTTACGTCGCCCTCTCAGTCTGCTCCCTTCTGACACCATTCTGTCTTGGACTTGCACCCAGAGGTCATGATACTTTTCTGCTGTTCTCTGTCTGTCTCCTTTCCTTCCTCCCTTCTCTCCCAGCTTAGCCTCCAGGACCTAAGCCTTTTAGAAAGCCAAGCCTTCACACGCAACCAATCCATGGACTAAAACAGAAAACCTCAGCTGCTTTCTCATCATAAAAAGAGAGGTTGATTAACTCCCAGTCTTCTTCAGCTCTTTTCAAACATAGAGCTGATTGGAACGCGCAGACCTTGAATCTGTCTTGAATTTCCCCCCTCCTATTAGCAGAATCAAAGTCACTGCCACAAATTTCCATGACTTCTGAGTCAAAGGGACTTTCTAACTCTAATATTCAATTTCATGAATGTGGGTATTCCTTCCAGAGGCAGCTAGGTGTTCCAGGGGATAGATTGCTAGGCCTGGAGTCAGGAAGACCTGAATTCAAATCCAACCTCAAGCACTTCCTAGCTGTGTGACCTTGGTAAGTCACTCAACGTGTGTTTGCCTCAATTTCCTCATCTGTAAAATGGGGATAATAATAGCGCCTGCCCCCCAGCTTTGTTACTAGGATCCAATGAGTTAAACTGTGTAAGGTACTTTGCAAATTTTAAAGTGTTATGGAAATGCCAGTAATTATTACAGATGGCAATTCATCTTCACCCGTTTACCCTGTGCTACTTTTGTCTGTGTCATCTATAGTTTTGTAACAGTGCACAGGGCCTTCATCTATGTTTCTGAGTTCAAATCCTCACTCAAACCCTCGTTAGCTGTGTGGCCCTGGACAAGTTATTCTACCACCGTTTGCCTCCATTGTAAAACAGGTAGCATAATAGCGTAATAGCGCTCACCCCCAAGGACACTGTAAAAATCAAATGAGATCATATTTGTAAAGCACAATTCTGAGTGTATAGTTGGTGCTTAATACATTCTTGAGACCTTGAGCCAGCCTGGTATATAGAGGCACTGTCTCCCTAATCGTGGCCCTCAGCAGCAGCTTCTCTATCTTTAACACAACCCGAGGCTTTCTCTCCCTCTTCTGGGAGATGGTTAGGCACCCCACATAGGTGTGATCGGCTTTCCTTGTACTAGCAAATTGGCTGTCCAACGGTCAGTTCCCATTTAATCAACAAGCATTTGTTAATGCTTATATGAGTAAGCTTGTGGCTTGGTAGATTTTTTGGTGTTGTCTCAGATTCCTTTTTTTGGTAATACTAAAGTCCTAGATTTTCCCACATCTTTCGTATTTGTACCGCCCCTCCTACTGGTGCCTTAAAACCAGTCCCTTGATGTCCTCAAAATTGTGCTGCTTCCAGAACAAACTTATTCTGTCTCTACTTAGTCTAGACTTGTCTGTTTTCTTCAATACCAGTTCCACTTCCCTTCTGGGTACATCTGGGACTGCGATTATAGAATCCAAGTGTGACGCCTCCACTTTTCCTTGATAGTGAAAAGAGTGCGTTATAAAAATCCTTGCAGATCTTTTCCAATTTTCTTCTGTTTCTTATGCTCCTCTCCTTTTTATCCTTAAATGCCCTCAGGATGATGGCGCTTAAACTGGATCTCTCAGTATGCTTCTCATTCGCCTTATGAGTCAACACTGCTCATAAGCTGCTATCATCTTTCCCTGTCAGATTTTACAGATGTACGTGTTTCTCTGCTTCCTACCCCAAGTAATGTGCTAAGCGTTGGGTGTATAAGAGGGAAAAACAATTATTTCCCTCTAGGAGTTTACATTCTAATGAGTGAGACAACCCGGAAATAACTGGGTACACACGAGATACATACCAAGTAGAGGGGAGGTAATCACAGAGAGAGCAGCTGTAGTAGACATCCAAAACCCGAGAGCATTATGTTTTCAGTGTATGCACTTCCTAAGCAGGCCCCCTGCGACCCTCCAATGATCACCCATGTTCTTCTGTGTCGGTCCCATACACCTGCTTATCACAGCTGTGACAAGTTCCAGCCAGGACTCAAAGGGTCCCTCCTTTGTTAGATGGGGCCACTCCCCTGAAAACCTTTCCCCCTTGAGAGCTGAGTTGGTACACTGCCGCCTCGGTGCCTATAGTCCATCCTTCACCCCTGATTCCATACGTGGATTTGCTCAAGTGGAGGCTGTCATTGCATGATGATCCCACGAAGACCATACTTGAGCTGCTCTAGGCGAGGGGCAGGGTTGTGGGTTTGAAAGAAAACTTGTCTTGGGTTTGAATCCCAGCTCTTCTGCTTCCAACCTGTGTGATCCTGAGTAAATCACTCATCTCTGCACACTGAGGTTTTTGGAATAGATGGCTTCTGAGGTCCCTCCCAACTCAAGAACTGACCCTTTGATATTCTTCTGGCAAGCATGGCCTTCTTCTACCTCTTTCATCAGGAAGTCTCCAGCCTTTCTTACTGATAAGTCCTGGTCATATTCATCATTAAAGAGTTTACCAAAAGAATTCCTAGGCGGTCCCATTAATAGTTGTTCTCATGGGACTACCTTGCTGTTTCAAGCAGTGTGTATAGTTCCGTTACTCTTTCTCCAGCCCCATATTCCATATCTAGTACGTTCCATCTCTCCCCCTCCCTCAACAATTGTTCTCAGCATATCATTGTCATCATAATCAAAGTCACTTCCACGGCCTTAGTGGGCCCCAAGCTTCCAACCCTATCCATGACAGCTCCTAGACCTGATTCTCAATCCCAACATAACCCAGCCATTCTGCAGTATTGATAAACAACCTGAGTGCATTTTCCACAAATAGTATAACAGCTATTTTCAGTAGCTGGTCTGGCCTGTAAACCCAAAAGCAGGCATCAGAAAGCTGCCTGTTCATTGGTCACCTGAAAAGAGAAATTTTTCCCCCTCTACTGGATGCCTGAACGAAATAGGACAAGCAAAGCGAAGATCCCAGACAAACCTGAACACCGTAGCGCCTGGAGCACCGCCTCTTACGTGTGGCATCCCCAGAAATCTACGCTAGTTTCAGGATATTTTGTGGATCGGCGTCCACTCAAAACCATCACCTAGAAGCCCCCGCCAATGTGTTTAACATTGTGACTACTCAGAGGACATAATTACTTCATAGTAAAAGAACGTAATAAAATAGCCTCATGAGAAGAATGGCGATAAAACATTTTTCCTTCCCCACAAACCCACCACAAAGACACACAATCAGCAGGGAGGGTGAACATGCAGATGGATCTCTCTTAGGGGCATGAGCATGTAGGAAACATGGGGACCAGGGCATGTTCCAGACAACTTGTACAAGCCCAGCGATGCCTTCTGATGACATCATGGCACTGCCCTTCCTGGCTGGGCCTGGGGACCCACGTCCAGGAGTCATATGGTTTTGGTCTCTCTCCAGTGGCTGTAACGTTTTACTACTCCCGCTTTTCGGAATCTCCTGGGCTCAAGTCCTTAGCTGAGGTCCTCTTGCCTGTAGGAGAAAAAGTAGGCTGTGCTTTATTTCTTTTCACTTAGAATCTGAGCATCAGCTCTTTTAAAAAGGCAGGGCTGTCACTTCCGCAACCCCACTAGTCATCAGGCAAGGAAAGAGAACCTCAGCTACTTTCCTCTTCATAAGGAGAGACATATGTCAGCTCCCATACTCTTTACTTTCCAGGAACCTAGAATAGGCCATGCAGCCAACTGGCGCCCACAGGCATTAGTCTGTGTTTGAACTCTTCCCCTGTTAGCAGAATCATCTCTGTCCAGAGCCTTGGTAGGCCACCCCTTCAATCTGAGTCAATTCCTGAATACTGTCACATGTCCCTAGCAAATCATTTTAGGGGTACCTTCCAACAAATTTAACAGGACTGCCTCATTCTCCTCAGCCTCTCCTCCAACCAAAATGCTTTGGGCTTGCCATGCCATTGAAATTAAGCGAGGAGGGGAATGATATCATCAAATCTGCTTTATGAAGGGATGTATAGACTACATCTCAATCTAAAGCAAATCTAATTCCATCCGCTTACAAGGCAGATCAGCAATAGCCCACCCAACCTATGGGGAGAAGGGGGTACTGTACAAATATGGTCTGTGGCAGAGCCTTCTCCACCTTTTATGGGTCCTGGACAGCGGTACCGTCTGATGAAGCCTATAGAACCCTTCTTGAATAATGTTTTAAATACATAAGATAAAACTTGTAGGATTACAAAGGAATCCAATCAGACTGAAATAGAGTTATCGAAATAGTAAAAAGAAAGGTTGTGAAACCCTGGTCTATGGGCTATATTTGTGGTTTTAGTAAGGAGGCTTCTGGAAGGCACATGAAGCCACCCCCCCCACCCCAGCCAATCCTATTCTCTGAAGCCCTTTGCCAGCCTCTTCCTGAGGTCCCCATCACTGTCCCTCCTGGAAGAACTTTCTGGCTATACTTGTACCTTTTATGAATGGAGGCACTTGGGCTAGGGGATGGAGTGACCTTTCACCAAGAGCACTGGGTGGGGGAGAGAAGGTCAAGCCAAGCCAGGCTAGGCCTCTGTCTCTGGTGCAGAAACAACCAGGTTCCTGACCCTTTCTCCTCTCCCCAGGCACTAAGACGTCGGCCAGGATTCTCCAAGATCTTACACATCAAGGTGGAAGGTGGCTGCTAACCCCGGGCAGGGGGGCCAGTGGGCACCCCTCACCCACCACCTCCACCCAGGCCTCCAGCAGGCAACATCTTTGGACACCCCCACCCAACGGATGCAGGTTTGGACTTGACTTCGAGGGGCCAGTTAGCAGATGTTGGTCTGAGGACCAGAGAGACCAGGGTCCCCTCCAGAGGCCTTCTGTCTGAGGTCAGCTGCATGGAATACCATCTGCTTGGAGTTGATGGCTTGGGGGGGCCTCTTCTATTTCCTTGAGACCCTGGAGCTGGGTGCCCCTTTGCCTAAGCCTCCACCCCAGGCACTGCCTCCCCCAATAAGGGCTCTTGGACTGAAGCTACCATCTCCTCTCGGGCCCCTGATAATAACCCCAGGGCAGCATGCCCTGTTGACCCAAGTAACCCTAGCAGAACAGGGCCTAATTTGGGGCCCCTCAGAGGAAAGGGAGCTCCAGTCACCAGCAGAGGCAGGCACTGACATCCTATACCCTGTCCTGGCCCCTTCCTTCAGGGAGTCCTGCAATAAACCCCGACTGCCTCCCTAGACCCTTGGTCTCTGAGCCCACTACCAGGGCTGTCTCCTGTAGCTGATCTATCAAGGCTGTGGGCCATGGGGCCCCTTTCTTCCTCCCATCACTCATCTGGTGGAAGGTGCCAGCCCCAACCTCGGTCCCAGTGGTGCATCAAGGGAGCAACCCACCAGGACCCTGGGTCTCTCTCTGCCACCAGTCTCCATGGAAACTGCAGGTGGGCCTGGGTAGGACAGGCCATACCTGGGACCCACAACAGCTCTCTGGAGGGGTAGGGTCAAGGGACTAGTGTGACACCTTAGTCCCAAAACCCTACCTTTTCTACCTTGGGGACCCCGGCCACCTCTCCAGATTCCAGGGGACAATGCTGGCCCCCTATGCTCCCCTGCCGCTGCTGCCTCCAGTAAGTCTGGAGATAGCCAGGCAGAGATGACAGAGTTAGTATTTATTTCTATAAGAAAAGATGATCCAGAAATTTTAAAGCAGAGTTATATAATGTGCATGTTTCTGAACTCTCCACTCTAGACCCTGACCTTGACCTTGACCTGAATCCCCCAATACACAAACCTCTCCTAGGAAGCCTCTGCCTGAGGGGAAGCCTAGAGGTCTGCAGTTAGGAGGTCCTGGGCAGGAAGTTACTGAGATGCTGTTCAGCCCAGCCCACCCACACTATGCCCCGAGAGCCACCAGCCTTGGGGGAGGGGAGGGGCAGAAGGAAGAACAGGGTTGAGATTGGTTTTTTGGGGGGGGGGGAGTGCTATAATGAATTGGTTGTTTTGTTATATATTGGCATATGGTAGAGGTAGAGGCAGAGGGGGCAGCTTGGAGGAGCTTAACCTAGGGTTTGAAATCAGGCTTCCCCATGCCCCATGTCTCTCCTAAGAATCACATCTGATTGACTTGGGTCTAGGACCTCTCACCCTGGGACCCTGTTAGGGGGTCCCTGTCAGGGAATCTGGCTCTGAATCTAGGCTTGAGAGAAGCATGCTGACCCCTACAGTCTCTCTTCCTCCCTCCCTCCCTTCCCCCCACTTTTCCCTCCCCCCCCCTTCCCTCTCTCCCTCCCCCTCTCTCTCTCCCTCCCCCCCCCATCTCTCATTCTTTCTCTCTCTCTACTCTCAGAGGCCAGACCCCAGAAACCAGGTACCCTTGTTCTTCAGAGTGTAGAAAGAAATCCAAATTTGGAGTCAAAGGACCTGGGTTGGGTTTTTGACTACGTTACCAGTTTGTGACCTTAGAAAAATCTCTTCACTTCTCTGGGTCTCAGTTTCCCTGCCTGTAAAATAGAGGGGGTAGGAGTGAATGGAAAGTCCTCCCAGCTTCAGAAAGATGATTCTGTGATTCTGGGGAGCAGGGGACAGAGTCAGGAACCTTCATTTGTGAAGTTCTTCTGGCTTCCTGAGCTAGGTCCTTGCTTCCATCCCCATGTTTCCTCCTCAGCTGACCAGGGCCGTCTCAGCTCTGCAGTCCTAACTGGTCAGTTTGAAGACTTCCCTGATAGCTCTGCTCTTGCCCCTGGTCTGATCCTCTTCTGGGACCTAAGCCCCACCCACGGCTCAGCTCCCCCACCAGCCCAGCCAGATGTCCACCAAAGGAAGCCCTCGAAAACGGGTCCCGGGGATGGTGGCCCTCAGCGCAAGGCGCTTTCATCGCCAGGCTCACTTGGTGCTCTCTGCCTCGGCTTCTCCACTCATCCCTCACTCCACGTGTCAACGTCTTTCTTCTCTCTGTTTCCCCCTCTCCCTCTGCCTCTCCAGGAGCCTGGGGGCTGGAGGATTTCTCCATCTCTACCCTAGGCCCTAACTAACCCAGTCATGCTTCACCTCTGCCCTTCAGAGGAAGAAGAGCCCCCAGCTCCATGACCTTCTGTCTCTGGGCCTCACGACTGCTCCAGGGCAGCCCTCCCCACTCCTCCCACTGCCCCGACCCTTTCCAAGGATGGGGATGGGCAGGAAGAGGATACTGAAATGAGAAAGCACAAGGTTTCTCTGATGATCGCCCCACCTGGTGCCTGCTGTCCCCACCAGCCTGGGGTGGGTGGCCGCCAGCCCTCTTTGCCCAGGAGACACTTTGGTCATCATCTCTAGAAACGAACCCCTGCCTAAGATGGCAGCAAGAGCTGCTTTGATGGCTGAATTCAGAGTCAGAGGACCTCGGGGTAAATGCCCACTCTGCTATTTGCTGCGTGACCTTGCAAGTCATTTTACTTCTCTAAGACTCAGTTTCCTCATCTGTAAAATGAAGAAAGTTGGACCAGGTGACCACTAAAGGCCCTTTCTACTCAAAATTGAAGATGATATGAACTTCCCTCCCTGGTCCCTGGGAAAAGCACAAAGGGAGGCATCTCCTGGCTCAGGGACATCGGACTCCTCCCCACAGCCCACCACACAGTGCTCCTGGTCCTGTCCTGGGTCTAGAGACCCTTGCTCTCCCTCCTGCCTTTTGAGTGTGTGAGTGTATGTGTGTGTGTGTGGGTGCACATGTGTGTATATGTGTGCATGTGTACGTGTATGTGCGTGTGTGTGTGTGTGCAATGCTTGAAGGTATAAGACAGCAGGACAGGTGCCTGTTTCGCAAGCTTGGGGCAAGATGGGGCCAGGCCCTCTAAGGAGGGTAGACTGACTGCCTTTTTCTCCCCTCTGCCCCCTACTCTCTAGGAGTGGTGTGTGTGTGTGTGTGTGTGTTTGTGTCCACATACTCTAACTCATCTGGGTGTTCTCAGGCGTGCAGTCCTGGTGTCACTAGGTTTCCTTCCCTTCCAACAGCCACCAGAGGACTTGGTTCAAATACGGGCCTTGACACTACCTATGTAACATTGCCTCGGGGCCTCAGTTTCCTCATCTGTAAAAGGAGGGGGTTGGTGGGAGTGGTTAAGCCTGAGCCTCTCCCACCTCTAAGGCTGTGCTCCCAGGACCACTTGGCGTTCCCCTCCAGCAGTGTGCTCCCCATGGCAGGGGCCATAATCTCTCCATGGCCTGAGGCTGACCTTATTCTTGGTCCTTTTAATGCCTTTTTGGAGGAATGGGAAGTGAGGGTCACAGCCCACTACCTCCCCCCCAAGCCCCCCCAAAGAATGATCTTTGCTACCAGATTGGGGGAGGAGGGGAAGAGACGCTCCCCTAACAACAAAGATCCGGGTTGGAGGTTTTCATAGTTTTTGCCTGTTGGACAATCAGAGTTGGCGCTTAGGATGGTGACTAGAGAGTGCAATGAGTTGGGCCCATTAGCCCTGTCCAGTTCCCATCATCCGCAGGAGCCAGGGTTATTGGAGGGGAGCAGGACCAGGCTCTGCCCTTGAAGACCTACCTGGTCAGCAATCCTTCCCCCAGGACAGGCGATCACCCAAACCCTTGCCGGGGTCTTACGGTGTCTGCCTGAAGCACTTTATTTTGGCCCCCGGAGCTACCTTCCCAGAAATGTGATGCTGAGGTGGGGGAGGGGGGAAGGGGAGTGGAGACCCCCTAGAATACCAAGGGCCACATGTCAGGGGCCAAACAGTCACCCATAAAGTGTGGGGCATCTCAACTCCTCATGGCAATGGAGAACTTGGGCAGGGGACAGTAGGGCGGATACCAGAGCTGGTGGTATGGACATCCGGGTAACCTCTAGCGAGGTCCCTTCCCCAATTTAGCTCAGTTAAACTTCTTAGCAAACATTTGTGGGAAAGGAAATCTTGCCCCTCTCTCTCCCAGTTCTGACCCCCCTCCCCACCCACTGGGACTCCCCCAGTGGCCTAGCATTCCCCTTGGAGCACAGAAATCACTTTGCAGGAGACCCCCACTGGACCACAGAGCCAAGGAGCTAATGGGCCCCAGGGCCTCCAGACTGTTGGGTGCTGAGCCTGGCCTGGCAAGTGGGGACCTCAGGTAGGCAGGTACATTGTCACTAGAAGGGAGGGGCCTCCCTGAGGCAAGCCTTGCCAATCACCCATGAGTGGTCACAAATGCCTAATCATGGAGGGCCAACAGCCTGAGAGGTACTGTGCAAACCATTCACCATCCACCCTACCCCACCCCAGGACTTACATTGATTTATATATTTCTATATGGAGTGTGTATATATCATTTATTATGGATGGACATATTGGTTCTAGTCTTGGTCCCACCCCCTCCCCCCTTGCCTGGGGTGGGAGGGGGGACTCAGCCAACTGAATTCCTGGGTCCAAAACAGAAAACCTAACGCAAATCCTCCACCCTCATCTCTTTCCTTGGGGCCCCAGCCCATCCTGGTCCCTTCAACTAGGGCCTCTGACAATCAGGCCAGATGTCCCTGCCCCCCACCCCAGTCCCTGAGCTCCAGTGGTCAACTGACTGCTGGCCCTTTGGTCAGTTAAAAGTCTGAGCCGGGCAGAGGAAGCCCTGCCCCAAGGGAGGCTTCTCCCCTCGGATTGCTCATCATTTCCCCCCTTCCCCCACCACTGCCCTTCTACCCAGGCAGCATCCTTCCCCAATAAAGATAGCACAGGGTTCCAGACCCCGCCACCCCCAGCCCAGGCTGCGGAGCCTGAACACCAGAGGGTTCCCTCCCCCGCATCAGGCAGGATGAGAGCCTTTGGGGTCTCCCTTTTGTTCTGCCCCCTCCCCTGCCCTGGGGGCTCCACTCCAGCATCATCCATAGATGCACTTTGGTGTTGTTGCTTCGTACCCTTTGCCGAATGTATTCTAAGCGTGTACGTATCTCTGAGGACCTCACGTGGGCGCCCCAGTTAACGACTGGGCGTCCAATAAAGATTCTGAAAACCGACTGTGGCTCCCTGGGCAGAGGATTGGGCTCAAGGGGTCTGGGCTTTAATGGGGGGAGGGGGTGTACGAGTGTCTCAAGATGTACACAGCAGACATCAAATAAATGCTGGTTGGACACCCAAAATGACGTAATACAGAGGCTCAAATTGGAGCAGGGATACTCAGTACCCATAACTTTGGCCTGGTGACTTATCTGCAAGACAGGAAGACACACACTGCCCTTCCAGCTCTCCACCCTGAAGTGCTTGGCCCCTTTATGGGAGCAGAAGGACCAAGGGCTCCCTTCCTGGTGAGTCACATCCTGGTGGGGGGGACCCCATCTTGTATTCCAGCATTAGGGCAATGCCTAGTGTCTGAGGGTAAGGAGTAGGGCCTCCAGTGGGACCTTAACAGCCCTCTCAACTGGCCTGGCCAGAGGCCAGAAGGGCAAGGTAGCCTGGACCCCTGACAGTGGCCAAAACACCCCATGCTGCCCTTCTAATGCCACCAGTAAAATGTGCCAACTACCACCAGGCCTTGAATTTGCATTAAAATGTGCAGTTGGGGGAGGCAGGTTTAGCCAGGGGCTGGTGACTTCCCCACTTGCCCCTACCCCAGGAACTCCAGGTTGAGCTCCAACAGGCTAGCAGTCACCTCCTCTGCCACCAAAGCTGTCCATGGTGGCCAGCCTCAACTTGAAGCCATCCCCAAGAGGCAGCCCATCCATTCCACTTAGGGACAGCTCCCAGCATTAGCAGGGGCTGTAGTCCTTAGCCCTCCGGCCGCCTTCCCCAGAATGAAGAATCCCACCTCCCAACCCCCAGGCTAAAGGGGAGAAGTCAGAGCAGTGGAAACACAAGAGCTCCCTGACAAGCCAGACAGCAGTCTTGGGGGGGGGGGGGGGGAGCGGTGCCGCCAGGGCTCAGGGTCTGCTGTGATCACTCTGTGCCCAGTACTTGACCTTGACGAGTCACTTCAGCCCCCAGCGTGAAATGATGGGTGCGTGGTGTGGTGACGACAGCTCAAAGTCCTGGGAGCCTCTGAAGCCCACATTCAGCCCCTTTCACCCTGCTCCACTGCCCATCCCATCAGCTGACAGCCTCCTGAGCTCTATGCCCCAGCCTCTGCTCTGGCCAAGGCAGTGGGATAAAGTCAGCCACTGCCCTTGCCTAGACACTGTTGGGTAGGACACATCCCAACCCCCCAGGTACAACCGGGCTGAACCTCCATCAGGGGAGATAACCCCTCACCCTCTGGGACCCATCACTGGATCCAAAGAATCCACCCTCCACAATGACCCAGGCCTTGAGTTTTATTTAAATAACCTTCCAGGAGAACAGAGCCAGGTGCCTTTGTCCTCTCTTGCCCCTCAACACCAACTAACTGTGCCCGCCCTGCAGACAGCTGGGGGAGGCAAAAGGACCTTCTTCAGTGAGGGCGGCCCCGGCCCCGGCCCCGGCCCACAGGGGGCCCGTCCACAGTGGAGCGCGGGTTCTTAATGGTCTCATCCACAGACACGATGAGGCAGGCGGCCTCAGAAGCAGCAGTGAGGGCATTGATGCGGACCATGGCAGGCTCCCACACAAAGGCTTCAAAGTTGTCCGCAATGTCCTCGTTGTTGATATCCACACCGTACCACATGCCACCCTGTGCATGCTTGGCCCGGAGCTTGTTGAGAATATTGGTGGCATCGAAGCCAGCATTGTCACACAGCTGTCTGGGAATGATCTCCAGGGCCTTGGCATAGGCCCCAATTAGCAGCTGCTGCTTGCCTGGGATGGTCCTTGAGTAGTCGCGCAGGTATTTGGAGAGCTCCATCTCAATCGCACCACCTCCCGCTACCACCGAATCATTCTACAGAGAAACCAGAGCCCGCCATGGGGTGGGAGCTCGCCAGGCTGAGAGCCTCTGTGAGCAGGACCCTACAGCCAGCTGTCACTTGAAATG
Organism: Phalanger gymnotis; assembly: GCA_028646595.1. Classification (NCBI taxonomy): domain Eukaryota; kingdom Metazoa; phylum Chordata; class Mammalia; order Diprotodontia; family Phalangeridae; genus Phalanger; species Phalanger gymnotis. The sequence goes on from CM053625.1 coordinate 311,731,011, forward strand.
AACAGGTGACCCCCCAACCTGCCCTGCCCCACCCTGCTATGGGAACCCCCTACACAGCCTAACCAAGCGCATCGCTGCTGACTACCCCCTCGCCCCCACCCCAGGATGCTAGAGAGACAAGGAAGCTCAAGTCCAAGATCTCCCAGAGTGGCACAACAGAGCAGGCGGGGCTGTCTCCTGGCCCTGTGGGCACAGCCCCTGCCACGCCCTCACCCCATCTCCCTCTAAGGCCTCCCGCGTCCCCAGGACAAGGCCGCACACCTTGATGGCTCTGCGGACAATCATGATGGCATCATGGAGGGAGCGCTCTGTCTCCTCCATGAACTGCTCGGCGCCTCCTCGAAGGATGATTGTGCAGGTTTTGGCCTTGGGGCAGCCAGTGAAGAAATTGTACCTGATAGGGGAGAAGGCCCCAAGACAAGCCCCCATTAATTCCCGTTTCGGTTCCTCGGAGGCCTGCAATCTTCTCAGCACACCCTGCTAGCAGAGAGCTCTCCTCCCAAGCCCCAAATTGCCAGGCTCTGGTGAGCAAGACAAGCCTCCCTGCCCACCCCAGTGCTGCAGGCCTCCCTAAGGGGGAAGGGCTTTGTGATAACAGCTTCAGGATTTCAGAGCCAGCCAGTAGCTCCCTGCTCATTGACCCCCATGCCCACTCACTGCCCCCTGCACCTTGCCGGGGGCACCGTCCCTCAATCCCCCTCCCCCCACACACAGGCAAGATTCCTCTGTCTCTGCTAACTACAGCAGCCGAGCGACCAGCACATTCCACACAAAACTCCTACCAGAGCAACCCAAACCCCCGAGGGAGGCAGGCTCACCTCTCGCCTCCAATCTGTGTCTCCTCAAAGAGCTGGCAGCTGCCCAGCACATCGGGGGTCAGAGAATTGACACTGGTCTGGATGGAGCCCCCGCAGGCCTGGGGAGGGGGGAAGCATCATGGTTTAAGGAGGCTGGGGCAAGATCTCCCATTCACCTGTGCCTAATCGCTCCTTAGAGCTAGTGCAGAGCCAGGCCATTTCTCTTGCTGTCCCTGGACATGCTGACCCTCCCCATGCCATCTGAAGGCAGCAGCTACAACGCAGGAGAGGAGAGCCCAGTAAAAACTCTTCAGAGAACCATAGAAAATGCTCACTCGCCATGGTGGGAGCTCTGCTTTGGAGCCAAAGCCAACAGCTGCGTGGATGCAGCTAGGACTGACAGGGCCTTCTGGGAAGGCAGCTCTCAAGGGCAGGGGGAGCAGCCAGCTCAAGAGGCTCCCTCCACCAGCGGCAGGAATCCTGGCACAAGGCTTAGACCACGAAATTCCTTACAACTTTAGCAGCAGACGTCCCTCCCTAATTATACCTTGCTTAGGATGACGAGAACATGAGAGCTTATTCCCAGGGCACATACTTGAGATTGGAAGAAGGCAGGCAGCCGAGGAGCATGCTGGGGGCTTGGGGAAAGCTACCTAGGGATCAACCATTTGCCTCAGAGACTCTGTGGTCACAAGGTGAACGGGGTGAGGCTGGGCACCCTAATCTCAGCAGCCTCCTTGGGGTCCTAGAGACCAAATGGGAGTCCATGACAAGCACTTACCATCATGGTCCTGCGCAGATCCTCCTCTGGGACGCGGCCTGCACAGAACATGTCCCGGTCAGCAAAATACTGAGTAGCCACATCCCCAATGGGAAGCTTGGACAAGACGACTTTGGCCCCTGAATTATAAATCTTCTCTAACTTGTCGTATAAGATGTTCCATTCAGCATCCACGATGGCTTGGTAATCCTACTCAAAGGCAAGAACAAAGGCCAAGGGCCCAGCTCACCATCTCCTACCATCCCAGAACACCTGGAAAGGGAGCACTGCCAGCAAAGCCCCCCAAAAGTTCAGCAAACAGAGGCCAGAATGGAAGGAAGTGACCCCAGAGAGGAGGGCGGATCTCCCAGCAACCAGCTGCAGCGAAGCCTCGGGTCTCCACCTCCTCCTTCCAGCACCCCAAATTCCCTTCCCCAGTGGCCTAAGCCCCAGAGCTGCCTTCCGAGCTGTGTCTCTGACTGCAGGTACGAGATTCTGAGAGCTAAGGAGATGGCTCTAGGAATGCTCCTACAGCTTATCCCCTTGCTCCCATGGAGAAACCACTGCAAAAGCAGGATGGACCAGCGAACGACCACTGGTCCCTAACCAGGTACCGGGTAGGCCTCCATCCCACAAGCCTACCTCCACAGTGTGCACGCGGACTTCGGCATTGTCCTTCTCGGCCTTCAGCTCTAACTCGACGTTCAGCAAGGCAATTGTGGGGTCGGTGTACTTCTTGGGCTGCATCTCAAACCCAGCGTAAGAGAATGTTTTCTTGAAAGCAACACCGGCCACCAGCTGGGACTCCTGGAAGGAAATTGACAGTGTTAGGCCTGCGGTGGTTGGTGTGATTGCAGGGGCTGGGCAGGAGAGAAGCCTCAAGCCTGAATCCTCTGGACAACCTTCCAAACAGTGCTCCAGCCTCTGCCTGAAGACACCCAGTGAAGGAGGACCTGGGCAGGCACGTCTGGAGGCAGCCCCTGTCTCACGAGGGTCCTTCAAATGGGCAAGAAGCTTCTCCTTATGTCATATATAAATCAGAGTCTCCACAATGTCTCCGCACAGCACCAGAGGCAAACAGGACCCCATAGCTCTTCATCTGAGTAAGGTTTCCCTGTCAGCTTCTCAATGTCTTTCCTAAAATGCGACACCTAAAACAACACGCACTCTAGTCGTGGCCTGAGCAACCACAACCTACCTATTCAGATCTGCAGGCCTCTACTGAGGGCACCCAGCTCTGACTGCCATCACGCCAGGGGCCTCAGAGTGACCTTGAAGGCCATGCCTGATCGACCAGATCCCATCTTTCTCCCTGAAGAGTGAGACAATCTCAGGAAGTCTAGAAACACCTGTCCTACCTCAAAGGAAAAGAACAATGACCTTGTTTCCCTTTATAATCACATCTTTATTTTAAGAAACGTTATTTCATATGAATGTGAGTCTTTCATTGGATATTTTTCCTTTAAAAAAATCTACTGGCTGCTCAAGTTTTCCCAAATAAGCATTTCTCTCTTTAAAACAGACAAAAAGGAAAATCTCATCTTTTCCACATGAACTGCTGCCTCAGGCCCAGAAGCACATCTGATTTGGGGGATTGCTGGCTGGTGACCACCCCCCTCTCCCCGCCATATCCCACCCTCCTCACTGCAGGGACCCATCCTCTTCTGGGCCAGCATTCCTATTCCATGGCCACTGGGCAGGTGAATCCAAAGTTCCTGGTTTTACTTCCTTTAATGAACCCCCATGATGCACCTGTACCACTCATGGTCCTCTGTGCAGACCAGGTAGAGCCTAATATTAAGCTGACTCCCTGAGATCAACACAGGAAAGGTATAGTCAGAGCATGGCCCTCTCAAGAGGCCTGACTCCCTTCCTTGGCCTCCCTCGGCTCACTCAGACCCCTCCTCTATGTCTAGGCTCTCTTCTCTAGAAGACACGAGGGACAGGGCTGATAGACTTAGCAGACCAATGTGGCTGATGCAGAAATCTTTTCTGTGGGATGTACGTCTCTGTAATGGCCTTTGTTGTTCTTGCCTTCTCCATGGGAAGGGAGAGAGAGAATTCAGAACTGAAAATAAAATGGCATCAGAAAAGGAAGAACCTCAAGCTCTGATCCCATCAATGTGGGGAAGTCAATAATGGTTTCAGAGGAAACTTCTAGGGACCTACATGGGTCTCCTCAAGGTCACATGACTTGCAGTCTTCTTCCTGGCCACTCAGTGCCCACCAGTACACAGCACTTCCTCCTTAGAATCACGGTAAAACAGCTAGTGTAGCCTATGGCAAGGGCACAAGAAGTCTCTCCTCTGCCATCTGGGGGTCTCTGGCCAAGGCTGGTTTCCTCCCCTATAACCAAGATCACCTCCAAGGTCTCCCTCCATGACTCTGTCCAACACTGCCCACTCCAGGAGGGAGAAACTGCCTTTTCTCCCCTCCCAATCCATCAACGCCATTCTCTGATGAAAGTGATTTCACCTGCAGGCGACCTCTGATGGCCAGATGCCCAGCAAGGGCGGCGGCTGGCCGGCTGCCCCCGGAGCGCATAAGGCCGTCTGGATCCAAGGACTGTCATTTCAAGTTCAGGATGAGCCAGGTGATTTGACACGGCAAACTGCTTCAAAGATGGTGCCAACAATGGCACAGCCATTAGAGAAGAGACCTTGGCCCTGCATCTACCAAGTGGGGTGGCCCAGTTAGAAACGATCCGGAGGGCCCTGTTCCCCAAAAACAAACCCTGGCACCCCAGCCAAGTCACCTGTCCAGGTACCATCCCAAAACACAACTAATTCACTTGGCAATACTTTCAAACGTCACCAATTAAGAGAGCGCAGATGACACCAACAATGATAGTGCCTCCCAGGGATGGGACCCTTTACGGAGGCCAGGTCTCAGGCCTACAGAGGGCTGTGGGCAGCAGCAGCACTCACCTCCAGGGCACCGCCCTGAACCTTCTTGATGCCAATCATCTTGAGCTGCAGCAGATCGTCAAGCATCATAACGGCGTCCACCACCATGACGGCAAAGGCGGCCTTCTGCTGGGAAATCAGCTTGGAGCTCAGCGCGGTCATGGCACACTTCTCAAGCAGTCGCCTCTGCTCCCTGGCACACACGGGCAGTCAGTGCCTAGCCCTCAAGAGCCATCTTCCTGCGCAAACCCTGCCCCCTCTCCCCTCCCAGCCTCCCTGCCAACCCTTTCCATTCCACCTTTCAAACCATTACTAGGGACAGATGGTGCCTGTGGGCCCAAGAGCCCCCAGGACACCCATTAACTAAAGCCCATGTTCTGGCACTTGGCTCAGGCTGGGCTTCTTCCTAGGGCACCACAGGAACTGAAAAGCCCCCAGGCCTACAGACAGACAACAACATGTTTCTGCATTTGACCTGCCAGGAGGAGCCTGGGACTTTAGGCACCAAGCAGACTTACTCTTTGTCTTCATTCTTTACAGTCACAGCAATCTCCTTGATCTTCTTGACTGCCTGCCAAGAAGGAAAAAAGCTGCTTCATTTGGGGTTGCAGATAAAGTGAGGTCCTGGTTCCCCCAAGGACCAGAGATCTGAGTGTGAAGCTGCTTCTCGCTAGTCCTTATGAATGAAAGGCCTTTCAAGGCTCTGCCCCACTCCCTGTGTTACAGGCCAGGCAGATGCCAAAGGCTGACCATGGTTGGTTACTTCCAGGGATAGGCAGTTATAGACTCTGAATCTACTTCAAAGAACTTTGTGATTTCTGACACTTTCATGAGTGTCTGCAATTTACCCTCACAATCTCTCAACTCTGGAATGGAGCTGATTTGCCCCAGGCCCCACAGAGAGTTCAGGCCCAGACCACAGGTCTCCTGGCTCCCCACCTCAGGTTCCACCTGTCTACCACCTCCATAGTGGTCCCAGTCTCCTGGTAGGGGGAACCACTCTGGGTCTGTGGCACTAGCAAACTCTCTTCTCTCCTAGAAAGTACATTAAGCCCCAGGTCTGGCCAGTGTGGCCTGGCACAGCCCAGGTTTCACCTACCAGCTGTGTGGCTGTGCGGAAAGCCCGAATGATGATCTGGGGGTGTAAACCTTCCTCCACATAGGATTTCACTTGCTTCAGGAATTCTGCTGCCAACAAAGTCACTGAAGTGGTCCCATCACCAACCTGCAGCCACAGAATGACTTAATTCCCAAAGCTCAAGAGACATCTACTCCTGTCACCTTGCCCAGTCAGGGACCACCAGGTCCCAGAGGTCACAGAGTCCAATCCCCTCCCCACCCCATGAGACTCAGATTGGGGAGTGACTTGTACAGGGTTACAGGCAGGATTTGAATCCTGGTGCATGCATTTCTATTCAACTGTTTACAAATAATCTCTTTTAACAGACACTAAGCAGGCAGCCAGGAGGCAAGGAAAGAGCTTTCTAAGCCTAAGATGGGGTTGTCCCCTCATCAGCTCAGTGCCTGGCACACAACAGGTACTTAATAATTGCCTGTTCATTGATGGATTCACCCAGGACTCTGAATGTGACAGAATATCACCACTTCCCCACTCCCCTCTCCACCCCCAGCCCGCACAGCAGGGAAGTGGTGCTCAGACGCTGGGCTTGTTCCTGCCCTACCCCACCCCCAGGCTGGCTCCCTCACCTCAGCATCCTGTGACTTGGCAATGTCCACCAGAGTCTTGGCAGCAGGATGGACGACATCAAGGAGCTTCAAGATGGTGGCACCGTCGTTGGAAATCGTTGCTTTGCCTGTACGGAACATTGGTGGGTTGAGGCTGTTTCCAAAAGAAGACCCAGGTTCTCCTTGTCCTCTGACATGACAGGGCAGCGGACAGCTTCTGTCTGTCAATCGCAGGCTCCTAAAGGACTGGGACTGAAGACTTCCTTCCCAGAGTCAGAAAGCTTCTGGAGTCTCGGTTAAAAGCCTCCCCCGTCCCGACCCCCAGACACAACCCAAACCTCGCCATCACCAGCACTCTGAAGTCCCAAGTCCAAAGTGACTTCTTGACCACCTTTCTTACAGCAACTTCTCTCTGCACTTCACAAGCGCAAAGACTAACATCACCAGGCAATGAGGAACCATCCCCTACAGCTTCCACCCCAGGCTTCATGCACCAAAAGTAATCCTGGTAAATGCCACATGGCTAGAGGAAGGGGCTGCAGGGCACATTCCCAAAATGGAGCTGGACCACCCCTACCGCACACCGCAGTAGACAGTACCAGAAGGTTTGGGTTCAAATCCCAGCACTGAACCTTACCAGCTGTGGGATCCAGGCAAGTGACTTTATCTCCATCTGCCTCAGTTCCCTCCTCTGTAAACGGTCATTAAGGTCCCTTCCAGCTCTAAATCTATGCTGGCCAACACCCAGAGAAGGTGCCTCCAACTTCTGGAAAAGCACAGCCTCCGGGGGCTACCAAGCCAAGTGTGCAGGGAGCCAGCCGGCACTGCAAACGAACTACGCAAGGTTCCAGGAGGGCTGCCCCGGTCCCCTGCATCAGTGTGGCCACATCTACGGTTGTGCTGTCCTCCTCCTCAGTGCTCAGTACCCAGATGGGTCTCAAGCATCTACGAGTGTCAGGCAGCACAGCCCTGAGAACACACACAGGGGAGACGATGACCTCTTTATCCTCCACGCCTGGAGGTCTGCGTTCAAATTCTACTCCAGTCACTTAACTAGTTTTAACTAGTTAACTTAACTAGTTAACATGTTTCCCCAGCCATGTCACTAACCTCCTCAACCTCAGTTTCCTCACCTATAAAATGAGAGGCTTGGACTTGCCGGTCTCTGTGGTCCCTTTCGGTTAGTCAACAAGCATTTATTAAGCACTTGCTGTGTACCACACAATGCCCCAAGAACTGGGAACACAAAGAAAGGTAAAAACAGTCTTTGCCCATCAGAATTCTCATTCTGACAGGAGAGACACAATATGTAAATAACATATATAAGATAAATACAGAGTGGATAGAAGGTCTTCAGATATTTGGGAAATACGCCGCAGAGGTGAAAGTGGTGAGAGACGCTAGAGGAGATACCGGCCAGAGATGCTACAGCGGTGAAAGTGGTCAGAGATGCTACAGAGGAGATACTGGCCAGAGATGCTACAGAGGAGATACTGGCCAGAGATGCTACAGAGAAGATACTGGCCAGAGATGCTACAGAGGAGATACCGGCCAGAGATGCTACAGAGTATCGAGATACTGGCCAGAGATGCTACAGAGTATCAAGATACTGGCCAGAGATGCTACAGAGGAGATAATGGCCAGAGATGCTACAGAGGTGAAAGTAGCCAGACATGTTGGGGAGATGAAATTGACCAGAGAGGCTACAGAGGCGCTCAAGAGGAAAAATTGGCCAGAGATCTTACAGAGGTGAAGCCTACAGTTCTGGGCACCGTTTTGGATCTGCAGGGGTGGGGATCGGGGGAAACATGAAGTCAGTTTTGGACATGAGGAATTTAAGGTGTCTAAAGAACAACCAACTTAAGATATCTAAAAAGCAGTTGGAGGTGCCAGATTGGGGTCAGCAGAATGTCTGGGGCAGGATAGGTAGATTGGAGAATCCATGGGAGGAGTATAGAGAAGAAGCAAAGATGGCCCAGGGCAAAGCCTTGAGTGTGACCTGGAGGAATATCTAGTGAAGGATTCCAGCTCTAAATGGATGATCCTGCTGCCTCCTCAAACCAACAATGGGGGCAGCTCGGTGGCGCAGTGAGTACTGAAGGCAGGAGTACCTGAGTTCAAATCCAGCCTCGGACACTTAACACACTTACTAGCTGTGTGTCCTTGGGCAAATCGCTTAACCCCCATTGCCCTGCCTCCCCGCCTCCAAAAAAAAAAAACCAACAACGGCTTGGTAAATGGTAGGAGGCCCTTAAATACTTGCTGCCTATGTCCCCTGCCATCAGCCCAGGCAGGTTTCTCACTGTCTTTTATACCTGCCTTGCTCCTTCCTGACCACCCCCCACTTGATTAGAGAAGTTTTCTCTACTCTTTTCAGCCAACTGAAATCCTTCCTTTCTTTGAAGGCCCAGCTCAAGCCCCACTTTTCCAAGGAGCTTTCCCAGATTTTCTGGGATGTTCTAGGAATATCACACACTTCCTCTGTCTGTGCCCCATACTGGTTCACTGTCTTACTGAGTTTTCTGTCCACTGTGCAGGGTTTTTCCTTCCTACTGCCCATCATCCTCTAAAGCAGCCTGATGAAACAATCTCTACCTGTACTCTAAGAACAAGAGGTCCACAGTGGCCTCCACTCATCTCCAAAGGCCAAGAAAAAAGCCAAGCTCAAACTTACCTCTGCCATCGACGATGAGCTTGTCCATCCCTCGGGGACCCAGGGTGGTCCGGACAGCCTCTGCGATCACCTGGCAGGCGCTGATATTGCTGACAAGCTGAGGGATCCCTTGGGAGCTGTCCGTCCCCTCCTTCAGGAGGATAACAGGCGTGGGCTGGAAAAGGAGAGAAAAGCCCAGGGCTGTTGTTCAACCATTCCTTTCAGTATATGCAAGTGTGACCAGCCAAAACAGTAAATGCAACTTCTATACTTATTTGTAATGGGTTGTTTTTCCTGCTTTCCCAATGGGTGGGGAAGGGAGAGAATCTGGAACCGAAATTTTTTTAAATTGAATTTTAGAAACATTTTTTAAAAGGATTTAAATACAATCCTTCACCTCCCGCCCCCACCCAGTTAAAAGAGCCAGCCAGCACTGCCTTCAGGAAGAATCAGGCCACTGAAATTGGGATGAAGCAGAAAGGAGGTTCTGTCCCTTCAGGTCCCTGTAGCCAACAGTCACTTGTCTCACATCACAGCTCAATCAGAGGAGCAGATGGAGCCCTAGTGAGAGCCTTCGGTGCCAAGGGCTTCAGGTGTGTTCCAGGGATGTTTAGACAACATGCCCTCAGCAGAACCAAAGAATGGTAATCAGCCGGCAACTGCAGGGTGGGGGACAGCCAACATCAACCCCTCTGTAGCTCCATGCCCTGGCTTGAACCCCTCAATCTGGACGCCATAAAACTTCCCCCAGTAAGGAGCCCCTAACTGTGGGCTAAACACCATTCTACATTTTCCACGGGCGAGAAGAAACAACCAAGAAGTTTCTGGAGATCCCGAAATCTAAATGAAAATGAAGCCACAGTACTTGGGATGTCAAGGCCACCCTCCCCAGACATTCTTCCTCATAAGCAAACCAGGGCTTCCCTGGGATTTAAAGCAGCAAGAGACCCAAGAAATTCACTTAACAAGTATTGATTAAACACTGATCATTATTTGTCAGAGAGGCAAAGCAAAGTAGGCCTCGAAGACACAAAAGCTGGATTCAAATCCTGCCTCTGACACATGTAGACTGTAGGACACTGGAAAGGTACCTTTACCCTCAGTGCTGGGTAGACAAGTCTTTAAGAGAAAAGGAGCAAGCTGCCCTGGTAGAGGGAGAATGCTCAGCAAGGACTACCAGATACCAGTGCAATCACAGGTGTTTTCCCTATCCTCCATGCGCCAGGCACTGGAGACAGCAAGTCCCCAGGAGAATAACCACTGCCTTCCAGAAAGGTTCACTCTAACGGGAAAATCTCGCTTTATAGACCCCACTGGAAGCTGGCCCAGACAAGGCCTGAGGGTTCTCTAAGGGGGTCTGGCTAGAGAAATCAAATCGTGAAGACAGCTTTCTCTACTGCCCTTTGCTGTTGTTTTCTGGCCAAATCGTGGACTCTTCAAGGCTCAGCTTGTGACTGGCCACTGATGCCATGAACTCCAAGGGGGCACTTACTAAATGCTTGCTGAGTGACCGAGAGGGCTCCTGGTGGCACGCTGTACGGCTTCTGTCACAGCTCCCACAGTGACCCCAAGTCAAACAACACCGAGGGTGCCACCCAGCAGAAGCTGTCCCTAGAACTGGCTCTGGTGGAAAGACCCATGAAGAAAGGCAGACCAGGAATCTCAGCCCTGCTGCACCCCTCCCCAACTGCCTACGCCACTAGCAAAGGTGCTGGGTCAAGGTCAAGTGGAGTAAAGATGGTCAGGCCAAGAGTGAAGCAGGGGATGCTCCAAACATCCCTTCTGTCTAAAGCCAACAGTTCCTCAGGGTCTCCTTGGCTACCACAGCCCAGAAGAACTAGGAGAGCCCTGAAGATGGAAAGCAGGGATATTGGCCAAGGGGAAAGGAAACAGCCATGACACCTCCAAGACACTCTCCAGATGTGGCAATCAAGGTAACTTCTCCAGCCAGTTCCTAAGCTGGGGCTCCCAGCCTATGATGCTTAGTTCTTTCTCTTAGTGCACTACAAAAAAGAGAACTCCTCGCAATAAGAAGATCAGGGCTCTCCACGCAACTCTGGAACAGGACCAGATGTTGGACAAGTCAGAGAACCAGAGATTCTGAGCTGGAAAAGCTGACAGGGGCCAAGTGGTCCAATGCATAGAGCACCAGTAATTCCCTCTGCACTCCCCCTTCAAAGGGGTCCTTCCTTCCCAGCATGGCCTGGAAGTCTAGAGCCTTCCTGAGCAGCTTCCATCTGGCATCCAAGCGAATGTATCCAGTCCCTCATTGGCAGGATGGCTATAATGTGCTCATTTCTCTAGTTTCCTCTACCCCAGGCTAAACATCCCTTTCAACCACTGTCTCCAGATCAACGTCCTGACTACACCAGTGGGCCAGAACTGGCCCTACTGGCCCCCAACGTGGCCTGGTAGAGACAGATGCCAGGAAGTGTCTATCACCTCCTGGAGCCTGCATTCTGTGACCTGTTGAACATAGCTTTCCTTCACAGTCAGCATTTTCCCTCCAAGGATCTCTAAGGCAGGGGTTCCCACCATCTTGAGGAAGAGGGGGGCTGGTTTTTTATTAACAAAAAATGTCAGACTTCCACGTAAATCACCATTCTAGTGGTATCTGTTAATTGAGGAAATACACGATGACAAAGAGCTACACTGAACTTCTTAAGGTTTTTGGATTTTTTTGTTTGTTTGGAGAGGGGATGGCAGGGCAATTGGGGTTAAGTGACTTGCCCAAGGTCACACAGACAGTAAGTGTGTCAAGTGTCTGAGGTCGCATTTGAACTCAGGTCCTCCTGACTCCAGGGCCAGTGTTCTACTCACTGTGCCACCTAGCTGCCCCTTTCTTAACACTTTTAAGTGAACAGGTAAATTTATTGATCACAATGCTGAGACACACTTTTAAAAAGCCATCCATGTATTTGTTAGCCATGGTTTGGTCTGCAGAAGGGAGGGCAGGCCAGCTGCATAACTGGATCTGGAGAGCCCCGGCCCAGACCGAGGGCATGGCTAAGATCCCACCCCACCTTAGCATTCTGTGCTCTGGTGGCCTGCTGACTGATGTACCGCTGTGATTTGGTGACTTGAGGAAGCCAAGCACCTGGGCCTCTTACCCAATTATCAAAACAGAAAAATCCATTTACTAAGCATATGCTGGCATGTAGAGCGTGCTAAGCGCTAAAAACCTAAAACAAATAAGCCAGACAGAGTTAAGCCTAACAACCAACCAAACAACCATACACAGCAAGTGAGTTAACATAGAGACAGAGGGGGAAAGTGAGGCCAGTAAGTGTTACACCTAGGAAATTAAAGAATAAAACTGCTTTCAATTACAGGGCATTTCTATCATATTGGTTAGTTTACTAAAATACCTAAATTAATTCAACAAAGGTGTAATTCAAATGCCATTCATGAATGCCACATCATTCATCATTATAGATAGTAGTCAAGCTTGACTCCAGCTGAGAGTCTGAGAGGCTGACCTTCCTTCCCTGCACTGCCAGTGTGGCCCAGAGGCTGGCAGAGGGCAGGGCATCACTCGCGCGCACACACACGCGCACACACACACACACACACACACACACAGCTGTCGTGAGTTTTAATGAACTTTTTTCTTTCTTTTTAAATCCCTGTCACAAGGGATGGTTCAATGGGGAAGGGAGAGAGAAATACTTGGAAACAAATGGACATAAGTACAAAAGTGACCCATAAAAACAAGGTGACATCTTTAGTGTCCTGTTTCTATGTCTCCTGAGCTTTTCCTCTTTTCTGTTCAATTGAAAAGCACTTGAAGGTCAACAAAAAATGCCACACAGGGCAAGTGGGTATTATGCCCATTGATGATGGGGAGACCAAGGCATAGGGGTTAGGTGACTTTGCCATGGTCACACCTCTGATGGGTCAGAAAGGAGGAAAACAAGGTGGAAAGCCAATTCCTTAGATCCATGTTCCTATTTCAATACACATCAAATACCTCCGTTGGACAGAAGGCTCTTAGGCACTGGGGGACCAAAAGACCAAAAAGAGACTGGTCTGGCCTTAAGGCACTCCCCTTCCCCTGGGACTGGGCAGGCCCCAAGTATTCAGAAGGAAAACAGAGGTGAGGTCAAACTAGGAGCTTTACAGAAAGTGGAGAAACACCTGAGGGCTGAGAAGCGGGCATGGGGCCTAAAGGAAGGTCAAGATCCTGAATGGTAGAGGAAGGATAAAGGACATTCTCAGCCTGGGGAGAAGCAGGAAGAAGCTATACTTTTACCCATGTGATGTCAAGTGGATGAAAAACAGAGTGAGCTAAGGCTGGAAAGGGAGACTGAGGCCAGATCTGGGGGTGGGGGAGCCCAATAGGGAGACAGTAAAGGTCTGGGGTCTCAACAGTGTCACGGTCATAACTGTGCCTCATAATAATTTTACATCAGCTGCGTGAAAGACAGATCAAAGACAGGAGACACTGAAGGCAAGGAGAGAAAAGGGAGGGATGAAATGGTACCCACGGCACCCAAGTGGCAAGGGTCTACAGGGCACCAGAACACTGGTGGAACTAGGCAAGAGGCTCTATGTCCCAAGAACATCCCTTTCTGCTGGTGGCTTTGGCTCTCCTCTTCCTCTGGACTTTCACTTGGGCCTGTTGGATTCCTGATTTGAACCTTTAGGTTCTGGGTGATCTGTTGTCCCAGAGGGGCCCTCCAGGACAGACAGGCCAGTCTGAGGAGAATCAAGGACAGTGTCCCACCTCCCAATTCCTTGTTCCCTTCTGAGGGCCAGCTCAGATGCCAAGCCCGACAAGAGACCATTCCTGACTCTCTTTCCTCTTCTCTGCACCCAGACAGCATCTTGCAACTACTCTGTAACTACTTCTGTCTCCTTGCCTTTCAAGAGGCAGCTAGGCATCATATATACTGGACAGAACATGTATTTGTAGAAGGGGACACCACAGGTTTATGAGGCACATCAGAGGCAGCTAAGTGGGTCAGAGCCTAGATCTGGAGTCTTCACTTCACCACTTCCTGACTCAGTCTGCTTCCTGGAGTGGTAGAGAGTGAAAGGAGATCGTTTTCATAAAACTCTTCAAAAACTCCATACTATCTACTATCACCTTCCCCACAAAGAGTAAAAGCTCCTGGAGGATTCTGTCAGTGTCCCTAGCGCAGTAGCCAGCACAGAGTAGAAGCTTTAAAAAAGAGGGGAGGGGGGACACTTGTTCGGAGGAACGAAAGAGAGCTGGATCTAAAGATCTGGGAACCACCTCTACAGAAACAACTGAAGTGAGCGTAGGAGACACGAAGACAGAAAAGACGAGCCCAAGGCAAAACCTTGAAGGAATAGCTACGTTCAGGAGCCAGGAATGATGAACCAGCAAAGGAGACTAAGAAGGGACAGAGAGAAAGAAAGGGAGACAGAGAGGAAGAGAGGGAAGGAAGGAGGGGTGGGTGAGTGTGTGACAGCGAGAAAGAGGGGAGAAAGGAAGAAAAAGGGAGAGAAAAGCAGTTGAGGGAGAGCCAGAATAATCAAAGGGTGGGGCATGTGTCAACAGCCCCCATAGGGGAACTCAGAATACATCTAAAAAATCACCATGGTCGAGTTAGATTTACACCAGGCATGTTCAACGTTAGGAAAACAATTAGAAAAATCCTGTAATAACTAAAAACAAGACGCCAAAAGGTCAAGGGCAAGGAGGGCTGTGTGAGCAGGAACGAATGAATGAAGGCGTCATTAGACTGGAGGCACCAGGGCTAAGCACGCTCTGGATATAGCACAGTGGGCGCTCTATAAATGCAGAGGAGGCTGATGGAGGCAGCCCGTTACCATCCCGTGGCAGTTGCGACCCGTTGGAACCTTGGCGGCGCCCCTTCCTCTCGGGGTAGAATTGGGACGAGCAGCGGAGAGGCCGGCGTTCCTCTGGCCGGGTTCGAATCGCCGGCGCTCTACCCGCAGAGGTGAGAGTGGTGGCAGGGCAGGCGCCTTCGCCTCCCTCTCCTCCACGGATTCTTGGCAGCTCCACGGCTTCCCTTGGGTTCAGCACAATTAGCTTTTCAATACCCCTCGTGGAGCCCACGCCGCGGCCACGCCCGCACTACAGCTCCCAGCATGCCCCGCGCCTGGGGCCCGGCGGCGCCTTCAGGGCCGGGCCCCGGGGCATGCTGGGAGTCCGAGTCCCGCGCCGGCCCGGCCTGCCCTCCCGCCCCGGCGCCGCGCGACTGCCCCGCTCCCACCTGCGGTCTGGCCCATGCCCTGTCTGGCTCTACCCCGGCCCGGCTCCAGAGGCTGCGCCAGGCCGCGGGTGAGCCCGGAGCGCAGCTGCTTTGCCGAGGCTGCCCCGGCGCCGCTACAACGGCCCCGAAGAACCATCGGGGCGTGGCGGGGTCCTTGGGGACCACCCTCGGCCGCCCGACAGACAACCCGAGGCGGATGGCAGCAGATGGAGCAGGCGGCCACTCACCATCATCTTGGATTGCGAATCGGGAGCCGGTGGCCCGCTCCTCTCGCCGCTCTGGAAGCCTCCTCCGGCCCACAATGCCTCGCGCGCTCGCGCGGCCCAGAACCTTCGGCGCGGAGCCGTTGGACGCGCTGAGCCAAGGGGCGGGGCCCTCCGATGACTCTAAGGTTGGAGCGGCCATAGAGTCGGCAAGGGAAGGAGAGAAGAGCTCCAAGGGCGTCCAAGCGCGCCCTCCTCAGTTCGGGAGGCAGAGTCTCCACAGGCCAAGAGCGGCTGCCTGGAATGTTTCCTGGACTAACAAGGCAGAGACTCAATCTTTGGACGTGGCCTATTCTGAGAATTTGTTTTGCTTGACTATACCTGTTTGTCACAAGGGTTTTGTTTTTCTTTTCTTTTTCGTGGGTGGGAGGAAGTGAGAGGGAGAAAAAAATAAATGCTCGAAAATTGAAAAAAAAAACCTTCAATAAATAAATAAGTCAATCAGTGATCATTTATTAAATGATACCTATATGCCAAGCACAAGCGCTGGGGATACAAAAAGAAGTAAAAGACAGTTTCTGCCCTCAAGGAGCTCACAATCCAATAGAGAAAACAAGTAAACAATTATGATAAATAGGAAATAATTAAAAGAAGGAAGGACTAGAATTAAAAGAGATTGGGAAAACCTTAAGCTTAATTATAAAAACATGTTGCCTAGGTGACCTCCTTGTTTAGAGGCAGCATGGTTCATGCAGCTAATAGAGGGCTAGTCCAGGGGATCGTGAAGACCTGGATTCAAGTGCTCCCTCTGACAGTAGTTATGTAACCTTGGACAAAGTCACCTCACATTTCCAAGCCTCAGTCTTTCTCATCTGTAAAATGGAGAAAAGAAGAGCTTTCACCACATAGGATTATTGCAAGGTTTGAGATGACATAACATATATAAAGTTTTTGCCAGCCTGGAAGCATCAAATGAGCATGAGCTATCATTTACTTAAGAAAGCATAAATAAAGCGGGAGTTCTTTTAAAAAATACATTTTTATTGATAGGTTTTGTTTTACATTGCCCAAATCCCTTATACCAAAAAAAAATTTTTTTTTAGGGAAAAAGAAGAAGAAAAGAAAAATCAACAAAACTGAACAAAAAAGAAATCTATACAGTTTCACACCGATGGACCTTAGGTGTCTGTCCTCTCTTCTGGGAGCCTCCCTTGTTCTTTGTTATTTTGTAACATTCACTTTTGATTCTTTCGCCATTGTTGCTCTTCCCCTTTACACTGTAACCATTATTTACACTGTTTCCTTGGCTCTGCTAATTTCACTCTGGATCACTTTGTGTAAGTCTTCTCATGCTCCTCTGTGTTCATCACATCCTTTGTTTCTTACAGCACAGTAATATTCCATTACGTTCATATACCATCATTTCCTAAAGCTATAATTATTGCTGTTCCACCTGGATCAGCAATTTTTTTTTGTTTTTTTACTACTTTGATAACTATATTTCAATATAATTGATTTCCTCTGTGATCATGGGTATTTTATTTTCGTGTTAAAAATATGATTCTGAGAAGGAATCCATAGGCTTCACCAAACTACCTGAGGGATTCAGGACCCAAAAGAAGGGTTTGGAACCCCTGATCTGAACCTAATCTAGTTGAACTCTTCATTTTTAAAGATGAAACCAAGGCCAACAAGGTTGAAGTGATCTACCCAATGATATGTGACATAGCAAATGCCAGAAGAGGAATTTTAACCTATGGACTCTGACTCCAAAGACAGCACTATTTCCAAGTGAGGTCCTGCATATACTAGAAAGAACTGGCTTCGTTAAGCCAATATGGCTGGGTCAGTGAAGTGTGTGGAGGGGGATAATCAACCAAGTTCCCTCCAGCTTGCGGACTTCAGATATTACTGATTTGAGGTCGGTTATCAGTGCCCCACCTATTGTCGTGCAGTTAGTGCTTCCATCTGATTTATTCACCTCTGAGAAAGGGGTGAATGCGGTTGGTGTAAGAAGCACATTCACTGCCACCTATCTACCCAAGATGGAAAAGCGAGGATGAGACTTTAGACGATGACTGTGTAATTGACTTGGATGCCTTGCTTTCCCCCCAGGAGGACCTGAAATTCCCTTAGAGAGAGTGGACTTTGGCTGGCATACTGATGGATCTTGCCTCAGAAATGAGGAAGGAGACTTGGTTGCTGGTTATGGCATCGCATCACCACAAAAGTGGTTGAATCTTCATCACTGTCTGATGCCCATTTGACACAGGAAGCCAAGATCAAGGCAGTAGCCTGGACTTGTGAATTAGGAAAAGGAAAAAGGACTGATATCTACACTGGTAGCCTGTATGCATTTAGGGTGGCACATGACTTTGGGATGCTATGGAAACATCAGGGCTTCCTCACCTCCTCAGGACAGCCCATTAAACATTAGAAACAGATTTCCCATATATTAGACTCTTTACTGCTTCTTCAAGCTGTAGCAATAATTAAAATTCCAGGACACAGTCACAAAAATAGAATTCATACCCACGGAACGAACTTGGTTGATCAAACAGCAAAAACCACAGCTTTAACTCCTCAAATTCCTAAGGTACAAGCCCCCATAAGCACAGTCCTAGTACCTCCATCTCACTCTGAAGGCCTGCCTAAGACCTAGCCTAACAAAAGAAGAGATAGCCACTAACCAGAAAAGAGGGCTTATCACAAAGCATGATAAACTTCAAAAAGAGGGATGTAAATTTGATAAGACTATGGGACTATGGGTCAGCCCAAATGGACTTATAGGACTCCCCAAGAATTTATGCCTTCCCATGATGGAACACCTTCATTCATTCAGCCATTGGGGACCCAAAAAGCTAGTGAAACCAGCTTGAAAATACTGGTGGGGGAGTTTTCACAGAGCTACTGTCACTGCCTCTGAGACGTGTCCCACCTGCCTTAAGCACAATGTGTCCAAGCTTCTGAAGCCTGCTCATGGCCAGTTTCCTCTCCCAGATGCACCCTTTGAAACTTGGCAGGTGGACTTTGTTCATTGCCATGTGCCCTTGGATACAAATATGCTTTGGTTGTGGTCTGTATATTTTGCTGGTGGGTAGAAGTATTCCCCTGTTGTATTGCCACAACCTCTGTGGTAGTAAAAATCCTTTTAGAAGGGGCAGCTAGGTGGTGCAGTGAGTAGAGCATTGGCCCTGGAGTCAGGAGGACCTGAGTTCAAAATCAGCCTCAGACAATTGACGTACTTACTGTGTGACCTTGGGCAAGTCACTTAACCCCAATTGCCCTGCCTTACCCCCTCAAAAAAAAAAAAAGAAAAAAATCATTCCATCATGAGGGGCTCCTGAAAACATACATAGTAATAGAGGTACCCATTTCACAGGGACTCATTAGCTAAGCTACTTTCATCCTGGCCAATCACTCAGCACCTCCACTGTGCCTATGACCCTCGGTTATCAGGAATGGTTGAAAGAATTAATGGGATACTTAAAACCTCCCTTGCTAAATTCTCTGAGGAGCTAGGTATTGCCTGGCCTGCCTGGCCCAAAGGTGTTCCTGTAAACCTTAGGTCCAGACCAACTGGTTCCCATAAGCTCAGTTCCTATGAGATAGTAACAGGACACCCAATGCCACTGTACCCATGGGTGGGAAGCATAGCAGTCAAAGTCTCCCTCCTACAATACTGTATTGAGTTGGCTCAGAAAACATCAGAGACTTACTAACTTGTCTCACAGTCCTATTCTTTAGAAACTCCAACTGAAATCAGCCCCTGATCCTGTGGTGCCAAAAAAAGTGAGACCCAGATATAAATTTTGATGTGGATTTATTCAAGCGACTATTCATGTGACTATTCGGACTATTCGGAGTAAAGACTCAAATCGAACAGCCCCGAGCAGGGGTAGGGTCAGGTTATTTAAAGGGAAAAAACATAAACTGATTTCCGTGGAGATGGGAACACAGACAGTGGGGCAAGCTAGGGCAGGATTATTTCCATGGAGATGGGAGCACAAACTGTGGGGCCAGCTGGGGCAAGATGGAGGCTAAACTGGGGGACAGGGCACAACAATCCAACCTGGTGACTGGGTCTACTGAAAACATCACCTCCAAAAACACTCCTTGAAGCCCCCTTTGAAGTCCTGCTATAACATTCCAACTGCAGCCAAACTCTGGCAAGTAGAGGCCTGGATCCACCTGCCACATTTCAAAAGGGCAGTGCTGCCCACTTGGATTTCAGAATCCATAGGTGACCTCACCCTAAACATTAAGTCAGCTGTGAAGCAGCCGACATCTGAGACACCCAGCGTGAGAAGAAGTCAACATCTGATGTAGACCACCAGCCCAAAAACCCAGATATGGGCTGAGGTTTGCAGTTACTCCTTCTATGAACTAAGCCTTTCTCTCCTTGCTACTATCTCCTCAATCTCAGTGTCAATGGAAGCAGCAGGTTTTTTTCTTTCACTTTTGTGTTGTACTTATCTTCTTAAGTTGTGATTGATGAAAATTTTGCTATTTGAGGTAAAAATTCCTGGGACAGTAATTTCTTTTGAGCTTTGCAGCAATAGTTGTCTGAATCATCACAAAGTCAATAATAGAAGATGGTGTGTGTGGCAGTCTGAGGACTGCTGAGGTGGATGTCTGCTCCTGGGAAAGGGAAAGGAAACCTGGGAAAGGAATGGTTTAGGACACAGCCTAGACAGAATCCTCCTGACTTTATTTCCCCATTGTGTTATTTCCTTTCTGGTTAATCCTGTGCCTTGGTTTAATACTCTGTAACTACCTGATTGGCTGTCAGATATGACTCATGCCTGGAATCAAACAGAGCTAAGGGAATTTTTGCCCCATTATAGGATAACTCTGTTCTTTTTTTTTCCTCTTTTATAGCAAATTTCTATAATTAAGACAATTTTCAAAATCACATTTAAATAAATGTTCTTCATCAGCCTTCAAGGGTTGCTCCAACCTTTTTGGCCAAAAGGAGGGAATGAGAAAGGAATTTATAATTTTCACATTAATAGATATATATGTAATGAATATACTAATAATTTAGTTTTCTCAAGAGCCACCTCTCTGGCTCAGGAGGGAGAACTCGCAATGCTATGTAAACTGATTAATCAAAACCCAGACAATGCTCACAATTACTGGACCTTAAGTGAACCGAATCAAAGATTGTAGAACCTGTTCCCATCACAGAACTCTGGTTCTGTGCCCTGGAGGTGGTCACCCCCCCCCCCCACACTTAACTCCAGAATTGCTGCATTGAGGGACTTGTGGGAAACCACTAAATGACTGTTTGTAATCCACCTTCCTCCTGGCTTCCCCACGTGTGTGCTTTCACTTTAGTGAAGAGAACATTCCTCACTCTGAAATTGATTAGGCTGATTGATTACTGGCACTCTCGGCTCTAGGCCTGCTTTAGGGGGCTCCACACATTCTCAGGTTAGAGACTGGCTCAGTAAAAATCCTGTTAACATAAGTAAGAAGGCCAAAAAGATTGGATAGGGTCAGATTGTGAAAAGTTTTAAATGCCAAACATAAGAATTTATATTTGACCCTAGAGGCAATAGAGAACGATTGCAGATTGCTGAGGAGAGGGAGAGAAGGGGGAGGGAGAGAGAGAGGGAAGTAGGAGAGGGGGGAGGGAGAGAGGGGGAGGGGAGAGAGGGAAAGGGAGAAGGGGGGAGAAAGAGACAGACAGAGGAGACAGAGGGAGACAGGAAACTGACCTGATCCAACCCGGCTTTAGAAAAATCATTTTGGCAGCTGTGTAAATGATAGACTGCAGTGGGGAGGAAATTGAGACACCAGCTAGGAGGCCACTGTAATAGTCCAGATAAGAGGAAAGAAAAAACATTAAGCATTTACTATGCACCAAGCATTATGCTAAATGCTTTACAATGATCCTCACGATAACCCTGGGAGAATCTAGGTGGTATTATTATCCCCATTATACATATAAGGAAATGGAGGCAGACAGAGGTTAAGTGACTTGCCTAGGGTCACACAGCTAGTGAAAATCTGAGGCCAGATTTCAAGTTAGGAAGAAGAATCTTGCGACTCCAGGCCGGGCGCTCTGTGCACTGACAGATTACCCCTACTATCTTCTCCACACTCTTTCATCTCTCCCTCTCTATTGGCACCTCCCCTTTTGCTTATAACATGTCCGTGTCTCCCCCATTCTCCAAGACCTCTCCCTTGATCCCTTTGCTGTCATCCTATATCTCTTCTGCCCATAGTAGCTAAATCCCTTGAAAAGGCCATCTCTGACAGGTATGTTGGCAATCAAAATGGGCTCTCAGCACTTAGTTCAACCAAGTGCCCTTGAAGAGTTTGGCCTTTATTTCCCTGATTAAATTAGGAGTCCCTGATGACCTCCTTGCCTCAAGGGAAAGCCTAGTTTACATGGGTTTGAGTGACATGTTTGTGAAATCAGAGGCTTTTAGACCACGTGGGTTTAAGTGGCCTCTTTGTGACAATTTTAGGTCACTTGGGTGAGTTGCATGTGTGACTCACCCTTGACCCTGAAAAATATATAAAACCAGGGGTTGACTTTCTCTTCTTCGGAGCTCTTACCCACAGCAGTGGTGGTGTGCCCGACTCTGGGCCAACCCTTGTTATGAGCTCCCGGGCTGAACCTAGATGTTGGTAACTATGAATTGTATTTGGCTTGTCGATGTTTGTAATCTGTTTGTATTTGCTGTGAAGTTCAAGGTGCTGGCTTTTTACCCTGAACTAAGTGAATGATATTTTTACGCTGGATTAAAGTGAGATTGTTAACCCCTTAACGTTGCTTTCCTTAGTAAAGCAGATCAAAAGAACCTGGGCTTTTGCAGTGTTCTGTGACCTGGTTGCTGTTGATTTTACACCCCCCACAGCAGCTGCTAGCCAGATTGTTGGAACAACAGGTGCCTGCACTTTGTCTCCTCTCACTCTCTTCTTCATCCCTTACAGCCTGGCCTCCAGCCTCATCAAGCCCCCAGAAATGCTTTCTCCAAAGCTGCCAGACACAATGGCTTTTCTCAGTCCCCATTCTCCTCGGCCTCTCTGCAGCCTTCGAGACTGCTGATACCTCTCCTCCTTGGTGTTCTCCTCTCTCGGGTTTCAGGATGCAGTCCCATGATCATGAACTCTAAAATTCCTCTGTCTGCCACATTCTCCTCTCATTCCAGCTCTCCCTGGGCCTCGCTCCCCATCCTAAACCTTTTCTTTGTCCTCACGGTGCATCGTCATCCCTGTATACATCAGTACTCTCACTGGCAATGACTCCCCCTGGGACCAGGTTCTTCCCTTAGTAATCTGGACCCATTATTAAATCAGTTGAACAACACACTGTCTTCTTTGCTTGTACCTCTTGCTCTCTGCTCCTTTCACCATTCATGCCCTGCTGGACCTGAGCCCTGGATGACTCATCACCAGCCTCCAACCCTCCCATTCACCTGCTGCCCTCACTGAAAGGAGGAGATCTTTTGACTCCTCCCTAATTGACTGGCTATGGCACTCACTCCAGGGGTCGTTTCAAACTGGTGGAACCTAGGCTTGAAGGGAGGAACACCAGGGGTCAAATTCTGCCTCCATGCTAGCTCTAAGTTCCTGACCTGTTTGCCTCGGTCTCTTCACGTCTAAGAGAGGTAACTGGGCTCTGTGATTTCCAAGGTTTCTTTCATCTGCAGCTCTACGATCCTATTACTCTCTCCTCAAATCTTTAACTCCACCCCCACCCATGCACATACATCCTTTCCTCTGAGGACATTTACACAGGGTGTCCCAAATGTCTTAAAGCACTTTTAAGTAACTAAAACTTTTGGAACACATTGTATAGTACCTTAAGGTTTACTGAGCACTTTACAAATATCTCTCCACCTGCTGACAACCCAGGCAGTTGCTTGGTGAGCCTGGAATAGAGGACCGTGCCTGACTTCAGAGCATACAAGGGGCGTTCTGGGGCTGATTTCTGTCACCTTTGCTGAGTGAGGATGAAAGCCTCTTCATTGACTGCTGGGCTTTCCTGCTTGCTGGCCAAGGTTTGTAAACACAGTCTCCAACCTCCAGATGGCCGGGGGTGGGGGGGTGGGCAGAGGTGGACAGGTGAAAGGTGTTGCCCGGAACACCCCTTCCACGTGAGCACGTGGGCTATGCTTGGGAAGGGACTGCCTCCTGTTTGTGTCTTCTTTCTTTCTTTCCTTCCTTCCTTCTTTCAGGGCTTTGGAAGGTACAGGATTCCGTCTTTTTAGTAAACGTCCCTCTGTAAGAGCTCATTGGGTTAGACAAGGTTGGGGCACTAATCACACCAGGCGGGGAGCTCCAGCCAATAGTATCAGAAAGATACCCCAGTGCTTCAGGGATACCCCTAGAACCCTGAGATGAAGATGGAGCTAGCCGCCGGGGACCAGTGGAATAGGAGTTGGGCTAAGTACACTCATGGCTGCGTAACTGACCGAGGCAGGCGGCAGTGGGTAATGCACGTGCCTGGGATCTCCACCCAACAACCTCCACTCTAGGCTTTTAGTCCTCCGCAGCTCGTTGACCTAGGGACGGACTGTTCAGGTGACTCCCCGCCCCCTCGGCCAGCACCACAATGCTTAGAGAACCTTAAAGTGAAGAAGAGACGCGATCCACAGAGGTAGGCCTGAAGATCCATCCGCCCGTGGGCCCCTGGCAACAATTTCCTGCTTCCCATTTATTCGCGATCTGTTGGTAATGCCGAACAAAGTTGTAGAGGCGGGGGGAGGAGCCAGGGCGAGACTTGGGCCCAATCAGATATTAGCCCCGCTCCCTTTCCCCGATGGCTCGGGGCATCGTCTAGGAGAGGCTCGGAAATGACAAGACTATTGACAGCCATTTTCACCAATCGGCTCTCATCCATGCTCCTCGTTGCCACCAATGAGCACAGGGCGTAGGAGAGCAGTGAAAGAAGTTGGGGGTGGGAGGTGAGAACAGAGAATATCGAAAGGCACAGGACCCAATCAGTCCTAGGCGCCTCCCAGATTAACCAATGAAGCGGAAGGGGCGGGAGGAGGCTGTCAATCGACGGGCGCTCTTCCCAATCAGGTCTCGCCCGAGGTTTTCCAATGAGCGGGGGCAGAGGGCGGGTCAACCGGAGTAGCTGTCAAGGGGCGCGCGGTCCGGAGGAGAAGACGGAGACAGCGGCTCGGAGAACTAGGGTACCCTGGCGGGCCCGAGATGGTCCGGGGCGTCGCGGGCTGGGGCTGCTTCTGGCTGTGGTGCTCCGCGTGCGCGCTGGCCCATGGTGAGCCAGGCCGGACGTGCCAAATGTACTGGAGAGGCGGGGGTGGGGGGGCACCCTGACCTTTGACCCCACTCGGAGACCCGGGATCCGGGAGGGAACCGAAGCTGGGGTCAGTTTCCTCCTGTCACATGCCAGCGCACGGCGGGGGGGAGGGGGAAGGACCCTGCTTCCGTCGATGACCCCGGGACGCCTGGGGCAGGTCCTGGGATCCTGCTTGGGGCTGGGCCCCCCACTCCCTGTCCAAATGACCTTGGACGAGTAGTGTCCAGGCTCCGGGCCTCATTTCTGCCCCCCACCACGCTGAGGGGCTGGACTCGATGGCCTCCCAAGCCCTTTCCAGCCCTACCATGTGTCCCTGTAAAGCCCCTTCCTCTCCCCGGGCCTCGACTTCCCTCCCTGTAAAATGGGTAGGTCAGACTCTGAAGCCCCTTCCAGCTCTCGTCTGTGACTCTGCAGTGGCTTCCTCTGCTCAGACCTCAGTTTCCCTCTCTATAAAACAGCTCCAGCTGTGATCCTAAGACTAGCCTGTGGTCAGATGAGTTTGACGTGGCAGTGAATGCCTCGGTTCAGATCCTGCTTCTGACACTTATTGCCCGTGTGACCTTGGGCAAGCGGGGAATTCCCCGTCCCCGAGTCCAGGGAGGAGTTGGAGCCCAGAGATCTCTTTCGTAGGCAGAGATTAGCGGGCTCAGAAATTCACTTCCAAAAGACAACTTTCCAGCTGCCTGCTTCTTGTGGAGAAATCCTAACTAGAAACCGGGGAGAATGCCAAGTGTGGACGCGCCTGACCTTTTTGAGGGGCCTCCCTTCCCGTCTGGGGAGAGGGGTGTAGAATACACTCGGGCAGATGGATCCCTGCGTCACCCAGAGTGGGCTAAATGCCCGTGGTGAGGGCAGACTCGCGATCTCATTGGCGGAGGGGAACTACTGGGGAGGAACTCCTCCCCAAAAACTTCGAGTCTAGGAGAGTTGTCTAGGGACACTTGGCCAGGCAGGGTGGACACAGGTCATAGGACGTGGCGCCCCTTTCCAACCCCCGCCCGGGGCAATGCTGCTACCGCTGTGAGAGGTGAGCCTGGGAATGATATGGAGACCGAGATGGGACCAGGGAGCCCAGGAAGGCCCCCGCAGGGGTCTGGGGGGCTGGTGGATGGCTCGAATCCTCCCCCTCCCCCGCCCCTCCTGAGAAAGGAAGCCTCTGCCCTAGATTAGAAAGGCCCCTGCTGGGGACGCTTGGGTTCTCCTGTCCTACTTGTGCCCACCCTGTGTTTACTCCTCCTCCTTTCTCACCTGCACTTCTTAAACTCTTCCGCTGGGCTCTAGGATGAGCCACCTCCCAGAACTTCCCAGAGCTTCTCCTGTTGTTAATGTCCCTCTCTGCCTTCTCCTCTGAATTTGTCCCAGTACAAGTTGCATCCCTCGGTGGATAGTGCTTAGAATCAGGAAGACCCCCAAGTTCCAGCCCTTGTACAGTCGTGACCCTATTTGGGGCTTTCTTGGCAAAGATCCTGGAGTGGTTTGCCATTTCCTCTTCCAGCTCATTTGACAGATGAGGAAACTGAGGCAAACAGGGTAAAGTGACTTGCCCAGGGTCATGTAGCTAGTAAGTGTCTGAGGCCAGATTAAAACGCAGGTCTTCAGGCCCAGCACTTTATCCCTGTATTTACTGCACCACACTTCCAGCTCTGCCGTGTGTTGTCCTTCATTCCTGAAGAGGACCATGACACCAGGGAGATGTTGACATGAGGCTGACATGAATTGCAATTCTATTGGAGGGCAGGCGGGCTGGCTGACCTCACCAACCCACCCTGGGCACGTCCCTCCACCTCTCTGTGGGCTTGTTTCCCATAAAATGAGGGGGTTAGACTCAGTGCCCTGCAAGGTCCCTTCTGTGAAGGTCAGCACAAGTCTTCACTGTCTCTCTATCCTCACCACCTGGCACAGTGCCTGCAGAGATTTTGTTGAATCAGTTGGCTTGTTTGTTTAGTAACACAGATATCGAATGTGTGTCTTGGCAACCTCAGGCAAATCACTTCCTCACTCTGGGGCCATTTCCTCTTCTGTAAAATGGGGTGGAGTTGGACTAGCTGGTCTCCGAAGCCTTTTGGCTCTAGCATCCAAGATCTTGACCTAGTCTTTGCATTGGGTTCCCAGTCAGTGCCACACTTCCAGGCCCTGCCCTCCTTCTGCAGTTCCCACAGGAATACGTCGATGCTAGGCAACTGCATAACGTGACCAAGAGGATCCCTGCAGAAGCACAGGGCCCCACTGCCCTGCAATCTCTCTTGTACACGGTCATCAGGCCTCAAAACCCTGCATGGCCCATGGGCTCAAAAGAGCCTTTCTGTCTTCCCCGAGTTTGGGAAGTTTTACTCTTCTCCCCCACTTAGGTCAAACTCCCCTAGGCCAGTGAAGAGTTCTTCCATCTTCACCAACTTAACCATAGGCCAGACCAAGAAGGGGTGGCTAGTATTCCACTCTTCTCATGCTGTGTGTCTATGGACTCCGCAGTGGTCCTTCCCCCTCAAACTCAGAGCTGACGGCAGGTCTGTGCCCTCCCCGTCACATCAGAGGCTCCTTCAGAGCACAGCCATGACGACATCCTTCCAGATGAGGGGACAGGCTGGACCATGCCCGTCCGGTCCCCCAGGCTCTCACCTCTCTGCCTCTCCATAGGTTTGCGCATCCATGAGTATCTGTACTTCCAAGTGCTGAGCCCAGGGGACATTCGCTACATCTTCACTGTCACTCCTGCCAAGGATTTTGGGGGTGTTTTCGTAAGTGCAGGCCTAAGACAGGGGAGCTTTGCTCCCTCTCCCTTCTGCCTGGGGGAATGAAGGATCACCTGCCCTTCTAATCCCCAAGGGCTGGACCATACCAGAGCACATCCAATGCTCCCAGGGCCTTGCATGGTCCTACGCGCAGTAGAAGCAGGCAGGCCCTTCACTAAGTGCACCAAGTCTAATGAGAACAGGAGACCCAGGGTCTTCCATCCACTATGCTTATGACTTGCTGTGTGACCTCAAGCAAGCCATTTGCCCTCTTTTTGGAGCTATTGAGCCCTGCCCTGGCTGCCTGTGAGGATGCAGCTCCTGGCTGTCCCCCTGCCCCCCATTTCCACCCATGACTCTTTCCTACGGAGTTCCATGGCCCATCTTCGTGTTTTGCAGCACACCAGGTACGAGCAGATCCAGCTTGTCCCAGCTGATCCCCCGGAGGCTTGTGGACCACTCAACAACGGGTTTTTCATCCAGGACCAGATTGCCTTGGTGGAGCGGGGGTGAGGGCCTGGCCTGACCAGGGGCATGGGGTCAGATGGGGTGGAAGGGTTGGCACTGACAGGAAGCCCACAGGAAGTGGTTGGTGGGTTTTATTGGTTGTGTTCAGGTTTCTGGGGTCATTCCCTTGGTGAGCATGTTTTGAGGGTTTATCTGTTGGATTTTGGGGTTATCCACAGTTCTAGAATCATTCCCTTGACGTCCACTTTTGGGTCTCTTTTTGATGCTGGGGTGGACTGGATTTGGTCCATTTTCTGGATTCTCCATGCCACAGAGCCCACTACTCTTCCTGCCTCCCAACAGCCTCTTGTTTCTGCCAGGGGCTGCTCCTTCCTCTCCAAGACGAGGGTGGTTCAGGAACACGGGGGTCAAGCGGTGATCATCTCTGACAACGCAGCCGACAATGACAGCTTCTACGTGGAGATGATCCGGGACAGCAGCCGCCGCACAGCCGACATCCCGGCTCTCTTCCTGCTTGGCAGAGATGGGTGAGAGGCCCCCCGAGGGAGGTGCTGTCCCCAGCTCTCACTTCTGCATCTTTTGAGGGACACCCAGGTGCAGCCTCCTCTTTCCTCTTCCCCCAGCTATATGATCCGACGCTCTCTGGAACAGCACGGTCTGCCCTGGGCCATCATCTCCATCCCTGTCAACGTCACCAGCATCCCCACCTTTGAACTGCTGCAGCCGCCTTGGACTCTGTGGTAGGAGGGAGGCCAGGGCCCCCAGCCTCAAGACCGGACAGGAAAAGGAGGCACCAAAGCCGGGAGCTTCTGCTGTTTGAGGCTGGCCGACACTGGGGGAAGGAAGCCGTGTCTTGGGGACAGGCTGAGCAAAGAGGGGGGCTCCCAACCTTTGCCTTGGCTAAACAAACAGGCCGTTGACCTCCCTCTTCCCTCTCCTCCGCACCTTGGGGGCACAAAGACACCAGGGAGGTAGGGGTAACAACGGTGCACCTTCTGGGCAGCCGCTGCCGTCAGCACAATAAAGTCTTCCTAGATTTTTAGCGATGTCAATTGTCTGCCTGTCAGAATCGTCCTCTTTGAAGCTTCCAGAGCTCCTAAGGCTCTGGTCTGGCTTCCTCAACTAGAAAAAGAAACACGCCAAAAGAGAAAGAGATGTGCCCAAGGTGCTCGGGCTCGTGGGATGGCAGGAGCATTCCCATGCAGAGTGGGAGCTCAGTAGCTGGGCTCTATGAGCCTGTTTAAAAAAAGAGCAAACCCAACCAACCATTCTCTAACTGTATTGCCATATAATTGGTTTCTCCTGTGTAGATGCACGTAAAAGCATTTCTCAGACAAGGGCTCCCCATGGGCTTCCTGACCTGTGCTGAGGGAACCAAGACACAACGAAAGAGACAGAGACTCAGATTGGAGCTTGAAGAGCTGGCTTCCAATCTGGCCTTGGGCAGACTCGAGGTTTGAGCTGAGCAAATTAACTCCAGTCTGCCTTAGTGTCCTCATCTGTAAAAGAATTTCAGAGTTCACAAGGTCGCTGTGAAATTCTATATGGGACAGGGTCTGCCCATCTCTGAGGACTGTTGGGGAGTGAGCAGTGATGGGAAGAGCCTCTCAGATTAAATGGGCCCCTCTGGGTCTGGGGTAGAAGCTTCCTACCCAGGGAGAAAGCCACTGGAGGAGGCTAGGAAGAGGGATGGCCAAGAGGCAGGTCAGGGAAGGGCAGGAACTGGGAAAGAGCCAGGTCCTCACCTCCCCCTCCCCAACCTAAGCAAAAGTTGCCAACGCTCCTTTCCATCCATTCTCCCCACTCACAAAGTGCAAACGCAATGGTGTACTAGGGGCACTTTGCAAACCCCACAATGCTCTGTGAAAGGCTGCTGTGGTTCCAGCCATAGGTCAGCTGCCAAAAAAGGTCCCCTGAGGGCAGCAGGGGGAGCCCTCCTAACAGTCGGCTGGGGCAGACTGACCTTGGAGACTCTCATCCATACAGAGGGGCCTGTTCACCAGTCACGGTTTATTGAGAACACTGAAAGGCTGGGTGGGATGGTGGTCAGCATGGAGCGAGCACCAGACAGAACGGGGGAAATGGAAGATGTGTGACACCTCCTCCTCAGGGTGGGAGTAAGGGACAGGGGGAGGGAGACAGAGAAGGAGGGGGAAGAGAGCAGAGAGAAAGGGAAGGAGGGAGTGAGAGACAAAGAGAAGGGAGAGGAGACACAGCACATCCTTTCACAAAGTACAAGGAGTGATTAAGAGACCTGGGAGTGCCCACTGACCTGTAGATGGAGCTGGGGCAGAGGGCCTATACCAATCTAAGCCCAAGGCAGAGGCAGGCATTGATTATATCCCTGGGGAAGGCCAGAGACTTTGTACTGGGGGGAGGAGAAAGGCAAGTCAGCAGGATGGAAAGCCCGCAGATGGAGCCACCCTAGTCCGTGGCTAGCCACCACTGCCCGCCTCTGCTTAGTTCCCTAGGTCCCCACTGTTCACAAGTCTGCACAGCACCAAAAGTGAGGAGAGGAGGAAAGAAGGAATGGCATTGGCATTGCAAGAAAACCAGCTCCCAAAGCCCCTGTGATTGGAGGCCCACAGCAGAGCCTGTCAGTACAAATGACCTCCAAATAGGAAGGGTGGGGGGCAGGCAAATGGGAGTTGCACCCCCCCCCAGGAGGAGACCCAGTTCTCTCCACAAATGATCCCAGGCAAAGAGCAACACTCCAGCCCCTATGAGTGCCCTGGGCTGCCAGCAGGGGCCAGTCCCTACCCTTTCAGGGAAACACTCAAGTCTCCCCCCATGCACAGTGGGCTCCAACCACCACCCCTGCCCAGGCAGGGAAGAAAAGGCACAAGATGAGATTTTGAGGGCTGGGGGAAGGAGCGTCGAGGCCTGACTGTGAGGCTGAGGAGCCCCCAGAAAGGGAGGGAGGCAAGCCCAGGAGGGAGAAGGCCCTGCCAGGCAGAACCGGCCTGCAGCCATCTCCACTGAAGGGGTGAGCGGCTTCCGTGCACCAACTAAAAGGGACCAGCTGAGACTGGGGAGAGCCAGGAAGTGGAAGAAAGCTCTGGAAGAGAGGTGAGGTCAACTGATGCTTCCTCAGTGGGGACCCCATATTGACAGTGTCCAATAACTCAGCTTTGATATTTTGTTCCCAAAATAAATAAATCAATTAACAGGCTGGGGTAGGCAGGAGCTCCAAAAAGCTGCAGCCAATCCTGGCCCCCAAATGGAATACTCCCGTGGAGGGCTTTCTAGAGGGGTGGGGAGGTAGAGGCGGGGCCTGGCCCCCCACCTGGGCTGCCCCTCCACAGGTCCAACGTTCCTGGTTTTCCACATAAGGCTCATGACGCCTTACTCCCTGGGCAGCCAGACTAGGGAGCAGGGAGGTCAGATGCTCCTCTCGGGACAGGGAATGAGGTTGGGGGGCAGCTTCCAAAGACCCATTTCCTGCATGAGGAGGTCAGGCTCGGCATATCAAACATCAGTCATCTCATCCTCCAGCTCGGCGTCCTCAGGCTCACCCTCCTCCTCCTCCTCCTCCTCTTCTTCTTCTTCATCAGAGGTCACACTGGGATCCTCAGCCTCGGCCAGGCATTTGGGGCAGGAGCAGACAAACAGGTAGTTCTCCCTATAGAGCATGAAGGCGGGCATTCGGGCTGGGGGTGCCAGGATCCTAGAGGCACAAGCCCCATCTCCAGTTGTTCCTATCCCCCCAGCTGCTCTCCACCCCCTGCTGCTCCCATCCCCCTTTTTGTCCCCACGCCCTCCCCACATGCCCTCCCACCTCCTTCCCTTCTGGGGTACCTGAGAATCTTGTGGCGGCTGTGGCGGCTCCGCTCACGCTGGCAGCAGTCCAAGTAGCTGATGCAGATTTCCTAGGGGGTGGGGATGGGAGGATGAACAGAGAGACAGAGGAGGGCCCTCCCCTCAGTCTACAGCAGGAGGAGGAGCTGGGGCCATGCCCACTTTCTGACCTGCACCCCACGGAGGGTAGGCTGTGCAGCTCTGTGAGCTCTTCTGTCTGTCCACCACCCTGGGCCTACAATCAATCTCTCTATGCCAGCCAAGAACAGAAGCTGGGAGGTGGGGAGAGCCAGGGAGCCAGGGCCCAGAGCTTTGGAGCTAGAAAGGACCCCAAGAGCCAGTGAATCCAAGGCTTACTCTGAGGGAGGCCTGTGCCCTAGGCCACCCATAAAGGATGTGAGAGAGCCAAGGGCTGCCCTAGAAGAGGCCTGAGGAGCGAGTTTTAGTTCTGGGAAATGGAAGGACAGCAGGTAGGACGGGAGAGGAGATGGGAGCTCAGAGCCCAGAGCTGGGCAGGGACCCTGCCACCCAGGGGTGCTGGCCATGCCCCCATTACCTCTCCAGGCTTGATGTCCTCCAGGGCCGTGACATGGAGAAGGAAATTGTTTTCTGGGAAGGAGGTCTCTGCGTTGGGGACACAGCTGTGATTGCCTGAGAGATAAGGGGGTCAGGAGGATAGTAAACAAGAGAGCGAGTGAGTGGGCACTTGCTGCCACCAGCCAAGGCTTCCCATGAGATCACTGATCTTTATGGGTTTGAAGGCTCAGGGCCAGCAGGGACGTATGAGCAGATGGGGAAGCTGAGGCCAAGGTCACCCAGGTGGTCTGGGAGAGACTGTGGGGAGCATTTTTACTGACCTCTAACTAAACCTTCTGAGAGGTCCGGACATTTCACCAGACTGCCCATGTGTGGGTGGCACATGAGCCCCACAAAGAGAAGAGCCTCTGCCCCCTGAGCCACTCCCTAAGGTCCTATTCCCCCTGGCTCAGCGGTCCGGGATGCCCACAAAGACCTGGCAGGCACATGGCCCTGTGGGGCAGGCAGGAAAAGACTCCCCTCCTCCCCTAGTGGGGGGCCAGGCTGTCCCTCACATGCTGTGGGGGTCTGAAGCCACCAAGGAGCCAGAGACACCCCCCAAATGACTCACAGCAGCTCTGGAGCACGAAGAGCCCGGATCCTTCACAGTTGAGGAACTCGCCGCTCACTGTAAGACAGACAGACGGAAGAGCGTGGCAGCGGGGGAGGCCCAGAGAACACGGCCTGAGCTCACCTCCTCCCTGAATCCCCCTGCCTCCCGCCTGCCCCGGACCCTTTTTAGCCCAATAGCGGCTCCGGCCGTTGGGGCCCCGCGGTCTGTGCCTATGTGTGGGGGAGGGGGCAATGGAGCAGGCCCCACCCACCTCTCTCGATGTCCTTGTACAGCTGATCAATGAATACATCCAGCTGCTGGCGCTCCTGGGACTTCAGGTCGAGGGCGTCACAACCGCGGACCCACTGACTCAGGGAGCTGGGGAACATGGAGCGAGCCGAGCATTGGCGGAGGAGGGGTCTCCCCAGCCTGAGCTCCCCCCCCCCGTCCCCACCCCCCGCCGATGCTGTGGTTGGGGGAGGCAGCGGAGACGCTGACCCAGATGGCCAGCAACCGAACAAGACCCAAACCACAGACTGCAGGAGCAGCTGGCAGGCAGAGCCCAGCCCCGACTTTCATCTGTCTTTGGTACTGGCTATTTCACTGTGGTATCCTGAAGCCCCCAAAGGACGGGTACTCCAGGGCCTGCCTCCAGAACAATCCGTCCCCAAAATGCACTCGACACAGCGGTCTCTTTATCCCTTGTCGGTGCCAGGGACCCTGGAGAACAGAGGGGACGCCTCCCACTGTCCTTGGCTCACCCAGCCCAGGTCCGGCCCAAGGCTCTGCCCACAGGACGTGCTCAGTGGAGGGGGGCTGACCAACCTTCCACTTTCCACTGCTGCCCGGCCCACTGGTCAATGGGGGACAGCCCCCTTCCCCCCTAGCAGATGTCCTCATTACCTGGTCCCAATTCCTTGACCATTTGTCCCAACAAGAGCAAACAGAGACCGGAAACCATCTGGCGTAAACCACTGCATGTTAAACCCAGAGGGAGAGAAATGAGAAGAGGCGGGTCATGGCCTAGCTTTGGGCCAAGTACGTACCCTAGAAAGCTGCCCCTGGTTAATCCCTTGCCCTGCCTCCCTTCCCACTCCTCGGTCTCCAGGCTGAGCCCTGAACTCTCCCTTTAGCTCCAGACACAAATCTCCAGCCATCCCTGGGAGACATTTCCACGTGGCTAAGGCAGAACCCAACTCGCTGGCCACACGGTGACTTAGAAAGCCACATATCACATTGTATTTTTATTTCATTAAACATTTCCCAATGATACTTTAGGGCCGCATCAAGTCCCCGTCCTCAGGATCACCTCCATCGGCACACAACCGTTCCATTTCCAATCCTTTCACCTGCACAACTGCACCAGCCCCAAGTCCCTCCCGGGCTGAGCCATCCCTCCACAGACGCCAAAGTGATTCTTCCAAAGCCAGGCTCTCTCTACTCTGTGAGCTCCAGGGGCTCTTCATCGCCTTCAAGATCAAACATAAAATTCTGCCTGGCTTCCGAAGCCCCCCATTAGCCCCTTCCTCCTCATCCAGTCTTCTGTCCTTACTGCCTCCCATGGATTCCCACAGCCTCCTGGCCAGTCCTCCAACCCCATGGTGCCACTGCATTGACTGGACCCTCCCCTCTGCCTCTTGGTCTCCCTGGCTCAAATCCCACCTTCTGCAGGCCTGTCCCGGCCCTCCCACAACTGCTAATGTCTTCCCCTCTTTGACTGCACATATCTTGTGTGTGCCCAGGTGCCTGCTGTTTCCCCCTTACATGGGAGCTTTTGGAAAGGGGGCCCTAGATTTGCCTTTCTTTGTTTCCCCAGCACTCGGCATGGTGCCTGGCATACAGTGAGCACTTAATAAATGCTTATAGTAACTGTCATCTACCAGTGTCCTATACCTCGAACCTTGGCCTGTCACTCTTCATGTGTAGAAAGTAAGGCTGCAGACAGGCTGGGAAGCCTCAGAGTTCAAAGGGTCGGCTGAAGGCGGGGAGATCAGTCTGGCCGTGGCTTTGGCTTGGTTAGTGGGGCCAAAAGTCCCCACGGGACTTCAATGCAGCTGACCTCTGACCCTGAATCCCTTCTCTGCACACAGTAGATGCCCAGGGAATGCCAGGAGAGGACGAGGCCCCAGCAAAGGATTAGTTCCAGATCCTATGGCACCCCGGTTTTAAGAGACTCCAGGAGTCAGTCTGCCATCAGCCCATTCCCCAAATCAAGAGACTCTGAGGAGGATGTGGACAGACAGATGGTGCAGTGGATAGAGTGCTGGGCCTGGAGTCATGGAGACTCATCCTCCTGAGTTCAAATCCAGCCTCAGATACTTCCTAGCTGGGTGACCCTGGGTCAGTCACTTCACCCTGTTTGCCTCAGATTCCTCATGTGTAAAATGAGTTGGAGAAGGATATGGCAAACCACCCTAGTACCTTTACCAAGAAAACCCCACATGGGGTCATGAAGAGTCAGACAGGACTGAAGCGACTCCATAACACCTGTGACGGGGAAGAGGGCTTCCTGCCCGACTCACCCGACTGAGCTGTTCTTCATACAGAGCCTCGGTGAACAGCCGCCTCAGAAGCTCCAACTGGCCCTGGTCGGAGAGGAGGGAGCAGAGATGAGAAAGCTCCTGGGGATCCCCAAGCCCGGGACAGGCTCCTGGGCGCCGGGGGGAGGAAGAAGAAGAGCCTTGGCTGGCCACCTCTCTGTTCTTCCACTCTTGCTTAAGAGTAATCCCCCCCAAATTTCTCAGCTGCTACAAGAGGTCTGCACCAAACCACTGAAGGCCTTGGGTTTGCAAAATCTTCGGATCCCAGCTGTAGAGCAAGGAGGAGCCTCCGAGGGCATCCAGACCAACCCCTCATTTTACAAAGGAGAAAAGGGGCCCAGAGAAGTGACCCCAGGCAGCCCCCAGAGACCTGGGGGAGGAGGGGTCAGGTGCACAGCCTGATCTGCCTGTCGGACTGGAAGCTCCCTGAAGGAAGCATGACTCAGAGTGGGGGGGCCTCCTACACCCCGCACAGGCCTAGCCCCAGCCCCACCCCCACCCCTAAGCTGGCCAGCTCAGACCCAGCAGATCCCAAGGCTCCTCCGTCAGAGCAAGGCCTGGCAGGGGCCCCAGGGCTGACCTTAAACTTGTCTCCCAGGAGTTTGTGGACGATCTCGTCCTCCTCGTTGGCTGTTTTATTACAGAACTGGGAGAAGAGTTTAATCCAGCGCTCCTTATCCTTTGCCTACAAGACACACGCAGACATAACACAGAGCAATGTGGCCTCAGGCTACTATGTTCCCCCACCCCAGGGTGCCACTGTCACCTATACTGTCCTC
Source organism: Phalanger gymnotis (assembly GCA_028646595.1). NCBI lineage: Eukaryota > Metazoa > Chordata > Mammalia > Diprotodontia > Phalangeridae > Phalanger > Phalanger gymnotis. Next base: position 311,766,951 of record CM053625.1, read on the forward strand.
CCTACCCCCTCCAGGGCACAACTGGTGCCTACACTGTCTTCCCCACCCCCCAGGGCACCACTGGCACCTACACTGTCCTTCCCACCCCCCAGGGCACCACTGGCACATACACTGTCCTCCCCACTCCCCTGAGGACCTACACTGTCCTCCCTAGCTCCCAGGGTACCACTGGCACCTACACTATCCTCCCCACCCGAGCCCAGGGCACACTGCTCCTCTGATTGGCCCTCACCTCCCAACCTGAGCAAGGAAGAGGATTACAGCGTGGCTCAGAAACCCAGGAAAGGAGGCAAGAACCTATTGGGGGAGGGGCCGCTCTTGGGTTTCTATGTCCCCCACTTCCTTTCATTACTATCAAGCCAGCAGTAAATCAAACTATCTCAGGCACCTCTGGGGGAAAATTGCCCTGTGACAAGCCACCCGAGCCTTCTCCTTTCCCTTGGCAGGCCTGGTGACAGCAATGCTCACGTCCCATGTCTGGATGCTCAGAAATCTCGGCCCCTCTGCATGGAGTTACCCTGCCTCTCTAGCCCACCCCTACCTGGTTGAATTAAGGGCATCCTGGAGCAAGAGCGCAGTCCTGGGTAGCTCCAGAGGCAAAGAAGGTGCCAGCTCCAGGCTGGGTCCCCTGAAGGAGGAGGAAGAGGAGGGGGAGAAGGGGGAAGGAGAGGGCTGACACTCACCTGCTTCACGGTCGCCACCATCCGGGCCATCAGCATGATGCTGGCGGTCTCAGGAGGGTAGTGGACGCTCCTGCAGGGGGAGAAACAAGACAGGGTCAGGAACTCCACCCGCAAGACAAGGCCCCTAAGAGAGGCCCAGGAATGATTTGTTTTGCCCCATCCTCACCCAACAGAAACTGAAGAGGGGTAGAGAAGCCAGGCATAAGGCAGGACTTGCTGAGCCTGAGGACTTCATCCTTGGGGAACAGAAAGGGACAGGAGCCTCTTGTCCCGGTGACAAGGATCTGCTGGGAGGGTTAGGGAGGGGTCTGATAAATACACTCTGGAGTCTGGGAGAAGCCCAAAGAAGGATCCAGCCCTCTTGCCTGTGCCAACATCCTGGGCCGGCTGGACAAAGGCTGTAGAACAGACTCATCTCAGGGAGGGACATTCTGGGAAAGTTATTTCAAGGGAAGGAAAAAGGGAAATGGTTGGGGAGCAGTGGGGAGGCTGACCTCCAGGCCTCCTGAAGCTTGTTGAGAGGATGCTCAGGGTCATTCTGGGAGGGACCCAGGCACAGGGCTCGATGATACTGCTCCAAGGCTGCCTGGCGACACTCCACACTACAATATGCCACCTGCCAATCAGAGGGGAGGGTCTGTGAGGGGCCCGGGTGCGGGGAATCATCATTCACTTAACAGGTCAGCATTTGCCACTGGGCTAGGGAAGGGGGAGAGGAAGAAAGAGAAGGAAATAGGGTGGGAGGGAAAGAGAGAGGCAAAAACTGAAACAGGCCTGCCCTCGGAGGGCTTACAGTCTATGGGGATAGATGGCAAGCATTTTTAAAATCATTTGAAATTATAAGATGTTAACCCTAAATGTCCGCTGCCTCAAGGAGGCCCCAGAGGACATTAGAGGAAGAAGACAATCCCATGATCCTAAAAGTGCTCCCCACAAAATGGAAACTGTCGTTCTGCCAGAGCCATGACACCATCAAGGCAGGTGTCAGCAACATGCTTCCATTCCTGATTGCCTTGTACAGGCCACCCAGTCTTCTTCCTTCTCTTAGTCTGCTGCTTCCTATATCTGAGTATCTGAGTCACTCGGGTAGGTCTTATTTCCCTGGACCTTTTCATTTATCTCTATCTCCCCCAGCATCAAGCTCTCTATAATGCATACAACAAACACACAATAAGTGAATTTGGTAGCAATTCAAACATGGCGGGGCGGGGGGGGGGGGGGGGGGGGGCCTCTAGATCTCCTACTCAGAAATTTCAGATGAGGGAGTGGGGGAAGGGAGAGATTCAGACAGAAGGGGAAGACCCAGCCCTGCCTTCTAAGTTATAAAAGACTCTTCGAGAACCTCGAGGCATCAGAGAAGGGTCAGCTATTTTTATTAATGTTGTCACTGACAGATAACATCTGCTTTGATCCTACTACCTACTACCACCAAGGCTAGATGGTGAAACAGGCACAGGAAGACAGTGAAGGGCTATCCGGGTCATTCACCATGGGAGGGTCTGGGAGGCAAGGGGAGAACAGGCTGAGATCACATCCCAAAAGCCCTTTGCAGCATCACAGGAGCCTCAGAAATGGGAGCTGTGACTGGGGTGATGACTACAGGAGAGCTGTTCTCATCTTGTTGGAGGAAGCTCTGAAGGAAATGGTTCTGGAACAGCTGCTGCTGCCTCACCTTAGGCTCTTCTGCTTAATGCTCTGTGGCCTGTGGCCCAGGGAGGGGAGCAGCCAGAGCATGCTGCAGGGAG
>CM053625.1:311769878-311797667 GCA_028646595.1 Phalanger gymnotis
AGAAGAAAAAGGAGGAGGAGGGAGGGAGGGAGAGAGGGCGAAGTGAGAAAAGAGAGATAGAGACAGAAACAGAAAAAGGGAGGGAGAGATGGAGGGAGAAGAGAAAGACAGGAGGGAAGGAGGTAGAGAAAGGGGGAGCAAAGAGAGAGAAAGAGAGGGGGAGAAGAGAGAGAGGAGACAGGGAGGGAGAGGGGAGGAGAGAGAAATTAGAAGAGAAAGAGAAGTTGGGAGAGCAGAGACAGAGAGAAAGAGACCAACACTCAGAGAGAAGGGAGGAAACAGAAAGAGAGACAGAGAGAGACTAACCCACTTTCTCTAGAAAAACAGACAAGGGGAAGAGCGGGTAGGGAAGTCTGGGAAAGCAAGGTGTTGATGGGCCTTGAATGCCAGACGGAAGAAGTTTTGTGTCTGATGATACACAAGCTCTGTTTGAGCCCAGATGACAAAACCAGCGGCAGTGGGTCTGAGGTACCCAGAAGCAAGTTGCTGGTGACTGTTAGGAAAACTTAACAATCAGAGCTTTAGAAATGGAAGGGCTGTGCCCCTCTCAGAGGTTTTAGAGCATAGGCCAGAGGAGGCCTCAGTGGCCAAGATGCAAGGATTCCTTTGGGGCAGAGGCAAGACCAAAGCTCCGAGGTCCTCCACCTCCTTCTCTGAAGTCCAGCAGTTCTGATCTGGGAGGATTTTACATAAGACAAGGAAGACATTCCTCTAGGGGCGCCTAGATGTCCTCCCCTTCAGGGGTAGACTCCCAACACAAATGCAAATTGACTATAAGGGAGGCCTCTAGAGTGGCTGGAGGCACAAAAAGTTAATTAACTTGCCCAGGTCCCCACAGTCCGTAGGCAAGGTGGGTGGGGGCAGGGGGGGAGGGGGGGGATGAGCTTCTTCATTCCTGATTCCAAGCCCAACTTGAATAGCTAACACCTATATAACACTTTAAGGTTTCCAGAACCCTTTCCACATATTGTCCCCAGTGGCTTTTCGAATAGGACTTTCCTTCTTGCAACACTTGGCATTTTCTCTGCTGGTCCCCTAGGCCTGGCACTCTCCCCCTCAGGCCTCAACTAAAATTGTACTTTCTGCCAGAAGCCCCCCTTAGTGCCAACGTCGTCCTTCAGAGGTCACACGTCTGGTTTAGTCTGTCTTGTTTCTGCCTGGTCATACCTTCCCCATTAGACTGTGGCCTTCTTGAGGGCTGAGTCAGTTTTTGCCTTTCTTTGTATCCTCGGGGCAAATGGTAGGTGCTCAATAAATGCTTGTGGCCTTGACTTATCTCATTGGATCCTCACAATAACCTGGGAGTCAGGTGCTACTCTTCTTTCCAGACCTGGGCAGACTGCCTAGGGTTGCAAAGCTAGTATGGCTGTATTTGAACTCAGATCTTCCTCACTCAAAGTCCAGCGTTCTATTCACTATACCACTCTGCCTCTACTTCTATAAAATAGGCACAAATAATGGCATGGCTCACCCACCTCACAGGGTTGCTTGGATAGAAGAACAAACAAGCAAAAGTCAAAGAACCAACAATGCTAGTCTTGTTGTTTAGACTGTCTTTTTTTTTTTTAAGTCATGTCATACTCCTCATGACCCTATTTGGGGTTCCTTGGCAAAGATGTTGGAGTGGTCGGACATTTCCTTCTCCAGCTCATTTAACAGGTGAGGAAACTGAGGCAAGCAGGCTTAAGTGACTTGCCCAGGGTCACACTAGTGAGGGTCTGAGCTGGACTTGAACCCGAGTCCTCCTGACTCCAGGGCAAGCACCACCTAACTGCCTAACAGCACTATAATAAAATATAACCTAGTGTCATCATTCAGACGTTTTCTGTGTCGGGGACCCTTTGGGCAATCTGGGGAAGCCTAAGGACCCCTTGTTGGGACACAAAATAAAATGCAGACCATTACAGGAAGCCAAGTTTACTGGAATACAATTATCAGGATTAAAAACAGGGAAGTCACCGTCTCTAGGTTAAGAGCCCCTGGTTTAGAGTGAGTGGGCAGGGAAGGCAGGGCCTGGGACCACCACAAGCTGAGCAGCCACTGAAGGCTTCTGCGCAGGTCAGACTTGAACTAGGCTTTGAAGTCAATAGCTTATGTGACTTTGAAATTTTCTAGAAGGAAGGGAAAAGATGGGGTGAATAGATAAAGCTTTTACTGCTAAGATTATGAGGAGGGAACCTTGAATTGCAGACAGAGTGGAGCTAGCAGCTGGATGGAACCACAGCTAGGGCACTGGGCTGGGAGCCAGGAACTTAATATCTGTGTGACCCTGGGCAAGCCCCTTAATTGCTGTCTGCCTCAGTTTCCCCATCTGTAAAATGGAAGCGATATTAGTACCTTCCTAGCTTGTTGTGAGGATCTGAAGAGATGATATTTGTAAGGAGCTTTGCAAACCTTAGTAGTAGCAGAAAATGGGGAGCTGCAGCTCTTTCTTGAGTACAGCATGATTGAATGTAGGAAGGGGGTGTGGGGTTGGCCCTGAATCCACGTGCCCTGCTGTTGGAGTGCTGAGCCCCAGGGCACACGAAGAGGCCCAGCTCCCTGGATTAGGGGGTGAAAGCTGCCCTCACCTAGGCAGGGAATGGGAATCCAAATTTGAGTCAGATGATTTCTAAGCTGCCCTGCAGCTTCTGAGGATTCTCTGAAGAAGTCAGAAGCTTTCATATCCAGGCCCCTGAAAGTGTGAGCCCCATGTCGTCAACGTCCCTCCTCACCCAATCCTCCTCCCCTCCCTTCAAGAGCCCGTCTTTGAGATTCTTCCTTTTCTTCCAACACCCCTCCTCCGGTTCGGCTAGTCTTCCAGCCCTTTTCCCGTTCCTTACAAAGCCGACAACCTCCCACCCAGACTCCTCTCAAGCTGAAAGTCGAATTACTTCTTTCCAGACACCCCAACGCTTAAGTTACTGCAGATGCCCAAGGTACTCGGCTGTACACAACCCTCGGGTTCCAGGAAGGCCTCAAGCTCGTTCCCAGAGAGACGGACAGAAGCACTGCACTGACCTGCGGGGTCAGGAGCCGGCCCTTACCTTGGACAGGGCAGGAGACGTCAGGAAAGACACCAGCAGGGTGCGGGGCGTGGATCGCCGACAGCAGGGTCTTAGGAGAATGTTGGTACACGTAAAGATTAGGAAAGGCGGACACCAAGCCCATAGAATAATCGTAGGACAGTCGCCAGTTCGGGGTGAACGGAGAGGTCAGGGGTTTTCTGAGCGCCATGCGGAAGACCCCAGAAACTCGAGGGGATTCCCGTGGCTGAGGGTTGGCCTTGGACAAGATAGAGTCGATGGAGAAGGGCAACTTGGAAGAAACCAAGGGCTGCTGGGGGTCAGAGGGTCGTCTGCCCCCATCGTTCTGTGTCATGCTGAGGAGCCCTGGAGAAGCTGAACTGGTGAACCTCCGCGAGCAAGGGGGTGTAGGATGGCCAAGACCCGGACCCTAGAGCAATAGAGAGCAACATGGATGAGGAGAGGGAGTGGGAGATTTAACACTGGAGAAGAGACAGATTGCTGGAAAAGTGGATGGAATGTTGGAGAGAAGGGGCTAGAGAGCCTACCGCTCACCTACCCGTCAGTCCAGTGGAGTGGAACGCCGTCGGACGTCCGACGGACAGCGTGGCGGTGGCTGACCCCGGTCCCCGGAGATAGCAGACTCAGAGATTCCGGAGCAGCAGCGTCCAGAGATGGATGTGGGGGAGCAGGTGCTGGCAGGGGCTAGAGGCAGACCTGGTACTGAGACCAGGAGGGCGGCTGTACGCTCCAGCTCCTTCCTTTTCAGGGCAAACCAGAGAATGGAGATCCAGCAGCCAAGAGCTAGTCGGGGAGTCGGGGGCGGGGTCCGAAGCTTTTTAAGGCGACCCCCTGCCCACCTGCTCCAAGTAAAATGAATCATTCATATGCAAAATGGGCGGGCGTTCTTGGAATTTGGAGACCCAGGGTCCCTCTCACCCCTCAACCACCCAACCCTCAGCCAGGAGCACTCTGAGGCTGAGGAGGGGCTGCGAGGCTCGGGAGCTCCAAGCACCTGGGCATCTGGGATGTGGAAGGTTTCTTAGCTCTTAAACCCAAGCGGCTCCTTCCCCTCCCCCCCAAACCAACACTCCCACTTCCGTATCTCCCCCCCCCCCCCCCATCCACCTACCCCTACAAGAAGAATGGGTGGGTCCTGGGAAGTTGAAGCTGCAGTCTGACGCGACCCGAAAGAAAGTATTTCCAGCACTTTATCTGGCGTCTGGCACACTGTAGGTGCTTAATAAATGTGTATTGACTGACAGAACTCCACAAAGCTTTCTAGGTGGGGTGTGTGTGTGTGTGTGTGTGTGTGTGTGTGTGTGTGTGTGTGTGTGTGTGTGTGTGTGTGTATTTGGCCGTTCGTTCTAACCGCTCGAATTTTTTATTTTTCTAATTTTATTCTTATAAAGCATTTCTTTTCTCCTATCCCACCCTTCCCCCAAATTGGCCAGGTCTAACAATAACTGTTTTCTTTTGCATCCGGAATCCCTCACCTCCTTGTCAAGAAGCGGCAGCGCTTTTCATCACTGATCCTCTGGAATCCCGGTAGATCTCCGTGTAGATCACTGTTTTTAAGCCTTCCAAAATTGTTTCTTTTTCCAATGGTGATGTCATAGTATAAATTTTTCTCTGCTCCTCCACCATACAGTCTTCCCAAACTCTCAATAACTCTCTTACACCTCACTTCCCTTACTCACCCTGTTAGGTATAGTTGCCAGCCTGGGCCATCCGCAAGCTTGATGCCCATACTGTCCTTGCCTTTAATCAGTCACTGATTAAAAAAAAAAAGTTGAAAAATGCAAGGCCAAGGCTACATCTATCAGGGGTCATATTTTTTAGCCTTCCTCATCCCCTTCTTGGCTTCCATTAAGGAGATCGTAGCATATCCTCAACAAATCCTAGTTAAACTTTTAAAAACTTCTGTAGAACTAATATTAAAAATGATAGGTGCTGAAGTCCCCATTTCCCTAAAATCAATAAAGCCTTGTTAATTGAGTCTAATCCTGGCTCAGTTCCAAAACAATTGGGTGACTTTGGGCAAGTCATTTCACCTTTCAGTTTCTTTGGATGTGAAATGGGCGTAATAACTGAGGCTTTGCATAGTGTTGCTAGCTAGAGAAGGAAATGGCAAACTATTCCAGCATCTTTGCCAAGCAAACTCCAAATAGGGTCACAAGGAGTGGGACAGGACTGAAACAAATGTACAACACTATTGTTGTTGTGATGATTAAATAAAATCAAGCATGTAAAGCAACTTTAGAAACCATAAAACATTATACAAATGCTGTCATGAGCAAACTCCTTAACAGTAGGGACTGTGTGTTTTACCTGTGAGCTAATAAAAGGAATCAGAACCATAGCCTTCCAGACCAGATCAATCAGTTCAAACTCTAATTAAACCCTCATTAAAGGATCTTTGGGTAAATTGTTTTTATCTATCTTTTTAAAAGACTTTTTTTTTTTAGAAATTCTGACCTTAATACCAAATAAAACCCACATATCCATATGCATAGTAAAACAAAAAGGGATTGTAAATGAATCTGAATGTTTGTATTATGTACACTTTATTGTTCCTTTAAAGTGCATAATAAAATAAGCATGGAACTTTCAAAGCTGTCCTAGTTGTCTGGGCTTCTTTCTAAACTTTCATTCTTTTCAATGCATTTTAAAAAGGATTTGATGACACTTTTAAAAAAATTGGGGGAGGCTTCCCTGGTCCTAGCCCCCTTCTTCCTTCAATTCATTACCTTCTCACTCACGAAAAAAAAAAAAGAAAAACTTTGCAACAAATATGAATAGTCGAGAAAAATATCTTCTCACATTGGCCACATCTTACTTGGCATCTTTAGTGAATTCACTTCTTTGTTAGGAGGTGAGTAGAGAGATTTAGCATCGGTTTTCTGGAATAATAATAATAGCTAGCATTTATGTAGCACTTAAGATTGGCAAGCACTTTACAAATATCATCTCATTTGATCCTCCCCAAAATCCTGGGAGATAGCTGCTATTAACCCCGTTTTAAAGATGAAGAAATTGAGGAAGACTGAGATTAAGTGACTTGCCCCCTTAATATTGCAAATATGTGTCAGAGGCTGAATTTGAATTCAGGTCTTTCTGATTCTAAGGCCAGTGCTCTATCCACTGGGCCACATAGCTGTCCACTGGAATTGCAGTTACTTATTTTCTTCCTTAATTGAATCCTTAGTCTTCATTTCTCAAAGCCAAGATCTCAATAAAAGCAAATAGAGTTTCCAGTTGCTGAAGTGAAAATGATGGGAACTTTGGGAGTAGGCATTCTAACACAGGACTCATGCTAGGTAAGGAGGAAAAAGCTGCACCATAGATCTGGGGAGAAAAGATTTCAAAGATTCAGAGGAAGAATGGAGAAGATCCCATGATCCAACATTCTACAGAAGAAGTTGATGCCAGACACACGAATGATTCTAATGGAGAGGAAAAGGGAAAGTCATTCAAAGAGATAGATGTGTATGCCAGGAAACTGGCCAACTTAAAGTCTTTCATCCCATTTAAGTACAGGCCTAGTGGTGATATCAACTGGGTATGTTCAGTTTCCTCATTTGTAATGTAAGAGGGTTGGACTAACTGATCTCTAAGGCTCTTCTGGCTTTAAATCTATGATCCTATGATTGGCAGCAGGAAAATATCCCTATTTTCAAAAAAAAAAAGGGGAGACAGCATAAGCTTTCCACTATGGGTCAATGAGCTTGACTTCAATTCCCAGTAAAATTCTAGGACATATCATTAAAGGGATGGTTAGCAGATATATAGAAAAGGAAACAGTGATCAAAAAGATCCAGTATGGCTTCATTAAGAACAGGCCACACCATGTCTGTTACGTACAATGTCATAAAATTCAATTTCCTTTTTTTTTGACAGGTTTACTAGGCTGGCAGATTAGGGGAATTCTCTAGATATAATTTGCCTCGATTTAAATAAAACAATTGACAATCTGCTAATCTTTTGAGCAAGATGGAGAGACACGGGCTAAATCAGGTACATTCAGAATGGGTGGAATAATCAGACCCAGAGCAGTTATACTGGCGGTCAGTGGCAGTCAGCTTGGAGAGACATTGCCCATGAAGTGCCACAATGGATCTCGGTGACTTAGATGAAGGCAGAGATGAAATCTACAGGTCCATGTGTTTATCAAAGGTGGAGGTAAAGAGGGGTGAATGACTCCAAGATTTCAAACCTGGGTGCCTGGGAGGCTCTCTTAGCCAGCTGTGTCTAGTGGGGGCATTGGAAAGATGGATGGATTTAGGTCCCATACTCACCACTCACTCCCTCACTAGATGTGTGATCCTCTGACAAATCATTTTGTCTTTTTGAGCCTCAGGTCCTTCATCTGTGATGTGAGGGAGTGGGAATCAAGCTACCTCTAAATCCGTGATCTTATGAGCATCTTAATAGGACAGAGTCCTCCAGGAGGTTTTGATCCATGAGACAAGTAGATGACAAATATGAGAGATCAAGTTACAGATTAGGGGAGGAGGGGCCGGGGAAGGAAGGGACCACAGATTTGGACCTGGACGGGGACTCACTGCATTTTACAAATGAGGAAACTGAGGCCTAGAGGAGTGAGGCGAGCCCAGGGTCACCCAGCATATTAGGTAGGATTTGAATTGAGGTCTCTGCTAATTAAGGATGACAACAAAGGGGGAAACCATTGAAGGGGGGGCACTTTTCCAGTTGTTCAGGAAGGACTTTTATCCCACCCTGACCCCCTATGATGAGCTCAAAGAAAAAGGCCTGAGCCTATCCACCTGTGGGGGATGGGCCCAAGAATGGGTGCAGAAACAGGAGAAGGTGAAGGGCACGGACTTGTATTCAGGAGTTTCGCAAAGCAGCTGGGGATAAGAGAAGAGAGGGATAGAGATGGAAGAAGAGGTGGAGGCTTAGGGAGGGGTCATGTGGGGACAGGAGGGGCCTTAGATGAAAGTTCTCTGTACCAGCATAGTCAAGCCTCATTTCCTAAGGGGGAGCTAGGAAGCCCCATCCCCTCCCCCAACCTGTTCCTCCCACCATAACACCCCACCCCCCACCCCCAAAGGCCACCCTGCTGTGCTCTTTTTCCTTTCCTGGGAAATCTCACACCTCTGAGGTATTGCAGACCAAGCTGCCAATCCCTCCCCCTCACACCTGAGACTAATCACCTCCAGTCATCCCCTAGTAGCACGGAATCCAGCCCCTACTGCCCACATCTGGCAAGACTGGGTTCTGGAAGCCTTAAGCATAGGACTCCCGTGACTGGATATGCCACCCGTTCCTGGTCCCTGAACCTCCCCTCCCAACATCCACACCTCTGTCTTTGCCCACCAGTCTCAACTCCCACCCCTCTTCTCTTTGCCCCTTCTCTAGTTTTCTCTCTGGGTTTCCTTTGCCTGTACCCTCACACCTTTCCATCCTTCCCCTTCCATTCATATGGTCCATAGAATTTGGAACAGCAAAGGACTCTAGAGGTTATCTACCTAAACCCAGTCATTTTACGGATGGGTAAACTGAGGCCTCATGGAGGTTAATGACTGCTAGTACTTGGTCAAGCTGAGTCCGGTATTCCAGCTCCTAATCCAGGACTCTCTGGTATCCCCACTTTCCCTTTCCCCTTTTGTCCTGACAACCTACCGGAACCCAGAATCCCCTCCCTCCCCAGGAGGAGTCTGAGTCATATAGGGGAGGTGTAAATGACTCCATCCTCACTGAAAATTTTATCCTAAATTGGGACATTAGCCTACCTGTCAAACAGCTCCGGCATTGTCATTACACTGGTGGTTGTCAGGGGCGAAACCAAGGAAATTGGTCCCTTTCTCCCACCCCAAGCTGGCTCCATTTTTTAAAATGTAAGTAGCATGTAATTTTTCCAAATTATACATAAAGACAATTTTCAGCATTCATTTTTATAAGATTTTGAGTTCCAAATTTTTCTCCCTCTCCTCCACCCTCCTGAAGAGGGCAGGCAATCTGATACAGGTTATACTGGTCCAAGCAGGTTTTAAATGGATCTTTCGCTTAGACAGGGTAGTCTACGGTGCTGGAGGCCAATGGAACACCAACTTTGGGGACGTGGAAAGGGGAGCTCCAGCCTTTTCTCCCTGGGTCATCCTCCGACCCTTTCGTTTTGCCAGCTCTGGTGTCAGCCTTGCCTCCAGAGTCTTAACGACTCTGAGCTGCTGGCTTGAGGGTGGATACATTATACTGACTCGCCTCACCCAGCCTGGTAAAGGAGGTGAGAAAGGCATTCAAAGGGCATCCCTCCTCCGTTGGCATCACCTTCTTGTAAAGATTCAACATTATCCAGAGGTTGTAGCTCTAAGCTATGGATTATGCAAAGCCCCCTTTTTTTGCTCCCTACCTCCCCAGGGAAGTTCCTACAGCCCTCTCTAGGTCTGGTCCCTTTTGGGTCCTCTGTACATTTCTATCTTAGACTCTTAGAAAAGTAGATAGATGATAGATAGATAGATAGATAGATAGATAGATAGATAGATAGATAGATAGATAGATAGATAGATGATAGATAGATAGATAGATACCTTGTGTTTGGGGGGAGCAGCTCAGCAAAATTAATCACATCCACTGGGTGATACATTTGCTCTTTCACATTCACAATTCCTCAGCTCTGCAAAGAAGAAAGGTTCCTATTTTTCTCTCTTCTTTGAGGGTCCAACTTGATTGTCTCAAGCACAAAGTATTTTGTTTCATTCTTCTTTCCTTTCCATTCACCCTTTATGTGTTGCTTCTGTATTCTGAGGAGATATCAAGTCTCCTTTCCTCCCACTCCCCCAGCTCCCCACCATCTCCTCCACAGAGCTTACAACCCTGGAGCTGGAAGGAAAGGCCCTTAGAGAATATCTAGTTCACTTTTCAGCCCATTTCTTTTATGAAGCTGGAGACTGAGGATCAGTAAGCACAGATCAGAAGTAACTTGGCTGGTCAGGATGAGAAAGTAGTGCAGGAACTGGAACCCGGACTCATGACCCTCAATTCATGGCTCTGGACCCTCTATGGCATTCCTGTGGGACCATGCCTCCTTGGGAAGCTTGTCTCTAGGTCTGCTTGGCTGGCTGCCTCTCTCTCTGCCAACAGCCTCAGCCTTCCCAGTCCTCTCTCAGTGGCACCTCGTTCATTCAATCCCAAACCATTGGAGTACAGAGCCTTGTGAAGTTCATACACAAAAGCAGCAGCAGCAGACAGTGGCTGGAATCCCTGCCTTGGAGGCATGGGCAGTGTATTTGGGGAGACAGGATGCACATGGCAGGACCCGAGGGTCCAAATCCCAAGATGAGCTTGTGCCACAAACTGACTACAAAGGCCAAAGAGACAGAGGGATTAGGATAAATCAAGGTTAGTCTGAGAAGTCTTCCTAGAGGAGGCAGAGGGGACAGAAGGGAATCTTTAGGGTTTCTCCTCCAAAGCAGGTGGTTGTGAATCCTTTTCTTTTGGTAGAGTTTGTTGGGAGGAAGCAGGAACAATTAGGGTGAGATGAGGTTGGGGAGTTGGCTTGATACCAAATCCTCAGTATCGGTAGAGGTAGGGCAAAGGACTCTGGCTCTGCCACTTGGGCCTCAGTTTCCTCATCTGGATAAGGGGGCTAATGGGACCTAAATATCTTCTTTCTCCAGGCTGCTGTAAGGATTGAATGAAATGATGGCAGATTAGAGGTTTAATTTGCTTTATAACCTGAAAACGGCAGCCATCAGGGACTGACGTTGGATCAGTATTCCATTCATTCCCCAGGGAGTCACTGAACACTCAGGGTTGTATAGCGCTGGCCTGAGACACAAGATGAGGAGAGTTCCTGCCATCCTGGAGGTCAGAGTCTGTTTGCAATGACGATACATATCCAAGAAACAGGGAGGGCTCTAAGGCATAGGATTGTAGGAGGTAAGTCACCTCATGGAGGTGCCAGGCTTCGTCCTAAATGGGGTGGAAATAAAGGAAGGCAAGAACAGTCCCTGCCCTCAAGGAGCACACAGTCTAGCGGGGGAGACAACATGCAAACAACTATGACAAAGTTAAGCAAGATATATTAGAAACCATCTCAGAGGAAATGCACTAGCAATAAGGGGCTGTCCTCTGCTCATGTTTTTGTCGTTCGGTTGTGTCCGACTGGAGTTGTTGCCATTTCCTTCCCCACTTCATTTTGTAATGAGGAAACTGAGGCAAACGGGATTAAGTGACTTGCCCAGGGTCACAAAGCTAGTAAGCGTCTGAAGCTGGATTTGAGTCAGGTCTTCCCGACTCCAGGTCTGGCAGGCTACCCACTGTGCCAGTCTGCCCCTCTGTTCATACAGAAATATGAAAATAGGGGAAGCTAGGTGGCCCAGTGAGCAGAGCACTGGCCCTGGAGTCAGGAGGCTCTGAGTTCAAATGTGACCTCAGACACTTGACACACTTACCAGCTGTGTGACCTTGTGCAAGTCACTTAACCCCAATTGCCCTGCCTTCCCCCCTCAAAAAAGAAATATGAAAATAGTATGAAATAAAAGTATTGAATTAAAGAGGAGGCCCCTGCCTGTGTGACCCCAGCCCAAGTCACTTTCATTCTCAAGGGTGGTTTCTTCTTCTAAAATGATAGGATTTGGATTAGAAGATTTCCTACATTCCCTTCTAGGGAAAACAGCACGGGCCAGAGGCTTCAGTTCAAGCAAGCATTCGTTAAACACCCAGTGTGCATAAAGCTCGGCACAACAAGGACATCCTGGAAGAGCCAGGACTGAAGTCGGTCAACAAACATTTATGAAGTGGCTACAGTGTGCCCAGTACTGTGCTCAACACTGAGGGACAAAAAGAAATGCAAAACCATGGCCCTTGTTCTCCAGTAGCTTGGCTTCTAACGGAGGAGACAGCAGGCAAAGAGCCATGAATGCCGAAGTCATATAGAGGGTAAATGGCAGATCGTATTTATACATACATACATATAAGGAACATACAGTGTAAATGAGGGTCTGCCTTCTGTCATGTTTATCTGTATAAATAGCTGAGCTTGCTGGGAAGATTCAATTCTATTCTCTGCCTCAGGGGCTCTGCTGAGTTCTTGGGTTATCAAGACAAAAACTAAATAATTCTTGACCACATTCTCCAGGAGGTGGATGGCTAGGGGGACAGCATGTGCCCAATTAAGTAAAAAATACCAAATATATAGTAATTGGGGGAGGGGAGAGGCACCAGGAAAGTCTTGGTAGATTGTAAACTCCTTGTATCTTTAGAGCCTAGCATACCATGCACATAGTAGGATCTTTGTTAATTGATTGGAATCAATAAGGTAACCTCTAGCAGGTAACTGACTTGGCCCTCCCTCCTTTTTCCCTCCCTCCCTCCCTGCCTCCCCATGGCTTTTTTTTTCCCCCTTCCCCAGTCCTCCCAACAGCTTGTTCTCTCCTCATTGACCTCCTCCTGGGGGGAGAAGGGAGAAGACAGGGGGTTTATCAAGTGCTAATGAGAGCCCAGTCTCATTTCCCAGAATTAAGCAGACAAAGAGAGCCTGCCTAGTGCCGAGGTGTGGAGGTGTGAATTGTCTTTAAGCTGAGAAAGTTCTGCTAATAGCCTGTCTCCTACTTGCCTGCTCCATGCCTCAGTATCCCCTTCTCTTCAGAGGAGAACCTCTGGAGGAGGCAAAGAGGGAGAAAACAGGGCGCAGAGATGGGCAAGCCATGGTCTGATGGGAGAGATGCTTGGTTCCACTCAAGAAACATGGATTAAACATAGGCTGTGTTCTGAGTACTCTGCCTAGGCAGTGGGAGAAGATCCAAATTGTAAATGACAGGCCTCCACACTCTGTTAGGGAGACAGGAGTCAAAAATAGATGTCTACAGATTTAGAACTGAAAGGAACCCCACATGTCCATCTAGACTAACTCTCCCACTTTACAGATGAGGAAACTGAGATGGGGGGAAGGGGGGAGAGAGAGAGAGAGAGAGAGAAAGAGACAGAGAGAGACAGAGACAGAGACAGAGAGAGACAGAGAGACAGAAAGTGATTTACTGAAAGTTGTAGTCTTGATCTCCCTCTCCCCTCCCCAAACAATTCAAAACAGAACTAGAGTTTGAAGAGGGAGAGGGAGATAACTCTAATACCAAGCAATACAGGATTAATTGGGGTTCTGTGTGTGAGGAGAGGAAATCATTAGGACAAGGCAGGGAGCATCGGGAAGTTTTTATGGAAGACGATGAGATCACAAGCCATTAGAGCTGGTCTTGGCCCCAAAGAAAAGGTGTAAGGACACAACCCCCCCTTTCCTCTCAGACGTGGGGAACTACGGGTGGGGAACACTGTACATAATGTCAGACTTGGCTAATCTGTGGGTTAAATTTACAGAATTGGGTTTTTTTCATCCTCTTTTATTCTTTATTTTTAGGGGTGGTTCTCTGGGAAAGGGAGAAGGGAGAGGCATCTTAAGAAATGAAGGTGATGTTAAAACAATAAAAAAATTAAATTAAAAATAGTTAAGAGTGGAAGGGACTTTAGAAATCATCCTGTTTACCCATCCCACCCATTTTACAAATGAGGAAATCGAGGCCAGGGAAGTTTGGCGAGGTGCCCCGGGTCACACAGTAACAAAGTCAGAAGATGGAATTTGAGGCTTTAGAGGACTGCTAGGATTTCAGCTGGGTGGAGGGAGTTCCCATAGGGAACAGCATGAGTAAAGGCCTGGGGCCCAGTGATAGTCCCTTTGGCTTTATGAGACAAAGCCAGAAAAGGAGGTGCCTTCAGATTGTGGGTGTCAGCTCCTTATTATTGTCTAAGGAACAGCATCTCTCAGCGATGGGGAACTTTTAGCAGATGTGTCTTATGTGGGCTGCTCTTCCCTCAAGAGGATTAGGGTGTAATTGGGGGAAAATCATAATAACAGCCAACATTTGTTTCTACAGTGTTTGCTTTAAAGTGTATGCTATCTCACTAGAGGTATATCTAGAGGTGTGCGTGTCTGTGTGTGTGTGTGTGTGTGTGTGTGTGTGTGTGTGTAGCTATCATCTGAACCTCGCAAAAGCCCCATAAGATGGGTTCTATGGGTGTTCTTGTCTCATTTTACAGATAACAAAGTGGAGGCTTGGTGATGTCAAATGATTTGCTCATGTGGTCACAGGACTAGCAAAGATCAGAGGCAGGTCTGGGGAAAGATCAGCCTAGGAGAGCATGTGCTGGGTGACCGTGAATGGGAGGAGCTGGGGGAGGGGTGGGGCACCGTTGGCTGAGATGCTCCTTCCTGCTTCTGGGAGGAGACAGGACTGGAATTGGGCCTTGAAGGATGGGTGAGAGTTAGACAAGTGGAGAAGAGAACAACGAAGGTGTCAGAGGAAAGCAAGGGATGGGGAATGATAATAATAGATTGGGTTTAGGATTCCCGTTGTGTTTTGCTCACAAGTATCTACCGAGGGGGGCTCAGATTTAGAGCCAGAGGGACCTTTGAGACCATCTCATCCAACATTTCCCTGAATTTGACAGATGAGGAAAATGAAGAACAGAGAGTTTGGGTGAGTGACCCAACTAGGAAGCCTCTGAGGCAGAATTTGAACTCAGGTCTTCCTGACTAAGTCAGGACCCTCTCTACTCCATCACTTAACTTCTAGTGACGGTTTGCGATAGACATTCAGGCTCAGAGAGACAGGCAGACAGTTCATCATACCTTTACTTGTTCCCCTGACCCTCCCCCCATGCTGTTCCAGGCAGGGATGGGTCCGGATACTGACTGTCCTCAATCCCTCTCGAGCCTGGGCCAACAGCCTCTCACAGTGCTGTTAGGGCAATGGGATCAAGTTCGGAATCTCCCCGGTCCAGATCCCTTGGGAAACATCAGAGCTAGAGCCTGGCCCGCAGGAGCCTGATAACTGCGCCTCCAAATCCTCCAACTCGAATCCTCTCCATCTCTAGGAGGGCAGGCCATTCCCAAGCCCAGGGCTGCCCTGACAGAATCCCATACTGGGGAGATCAGATACCAAGCTCTAGAGTAGGAGGAAATGGCTCAGCCAGCCTCCTAGCCCAGGCCATCTTGCCACAGTTTGTTTCGACCTTTCCTTGTTGGTCTGGTTCCCTCCCTCCCTCCCTTCCTCCCTAAATTTCCTTCACCTCTGCCTTGTTAAATCCTCTGGCCCAGAGGATCAGCTCAGCCAGAATTAGCAGACTGGGGTTTACCTGGGGGAAAACTTCAGCCATCCCTTTTTTCTTTTTCCCCCCACTTCCTTTCTTTTTCTTGGGTCCTATCAGGGGTAAGAGGCAAAGGACTGACTGTCTCAGGGTCTCATAGGGCCATGAGATTTAAAGCTGGAAGACACATTGGAGATCATGTTGTTCAACCCCTTCGTTCACAGAAGGGGAAACTGAGAAGTGAAGTGACTTGTATTGAGGACCATGCTATTTAGAGCAGGGCAAAAACCCTCAGATATCATCTAGGCCAGGGGTTAGGAACATTTTACGTGTCAGGCACCCCTTTGGCAGTCTGGTGAACCCTGTGGAACCCTTGTTTGAATAATGTTCTGAAGTAAATAAAATAAAATACATAATAATAGAATTTTTAGAGCTTTTTAAAGGTTACCTTATTCACTGACCAAAGATGAATAAAAAAAAAAGATGTAATTTTTTTTTTCCTGTGAAGATCACAAGCTTTATGACATCTATCCATGGGCTGCTTTGGAATCTAAGGACCCTAAATTGAGAACCCCTGACCCAATGCTTTGCTCTAATTTTGGAGGTGAGGAAAATGCGACCCGGAGATGTTGCGACATGCCCAAGGTCACTCAGAGCCTGACTTCTGGTTCCAAAAACGAAATCAACAAGCATTTGTTAAGTGCCTACTGTATGTCAGCCAAAGACCAAAGTGGAATTAATCCCTATTCTCAAGGAGTTTACAATCTAGCCATATCAGCGTCTACACAATCTGAACGTGTCATGTTACTCCTCCACTCAATCAGCTTTAGTTCCTTCCTTTGGCCTCTGGGATACAAAGTAAACTCTTTTAATGAGCTTTTCATCCAATTCTTTCAGCCTCATTGTACCATTGTTACTCTCCCTCCCAATTCAGCAACACAAACTGGTTGTGTCTCTCTTCATACAAGCCACTCCAACCTGCTAATTATCTCCAATTTATCCTGTATCTAGCTTGTCTGTACATCATCGTTTGCCTGTGGTCTCCCTCCTTAGACTGTAAACTCCTTGAAGGCAGGCAGAGTCTGTCTTTTTCCTTTCTCAGTATCCCTAGCACTCAGCATGGTGCCTGGCACTCAGTATCCACTTAATAAACTTATTCATTTACTAAACAATAAAATTATTAATGAGTTTATATTAAATTATTTTATTAGTATTTTATTAACCAACTGGCCATCCCCATTGCTGTTGTCTCAGAATCTTTCTCCACCTCTAGGATGCAGCTCAAGCACCACCTTAGCATGAATAAAATCTTTTGTGTTTATATGTATATATGTACACAAATACATGTATGTGGATGCACATGTGTGTTATGTAAATATATGTGTGTATATCTGTGTGTGTTGTCATTGAGTCATTTCATTCCTGCTTGTGACCATCCCCCTACTC
This sequence comes from Phalanger gymnotis, assembly GCA_028646595.1. Classification (NCBI taxonomy): domain Eukaryota; kingdom Metazoa; phylum Chordata; class Mammalia; order Diprotodontia; family Phalangeridae; genus Phalanger; species Phalanger gymnotis. Next base: position 311,786,432 of record CM053625.1, read on the forward strand.
TCTTTTAAGCACCCTCTCCCATCCCTGCTTGTGTCCCTGTTGAGTTTGATATATTTTTCCATCAAACTGTGTGTGTGTGTGTTTAACCCTTCTCCATCCACCTCAGATAAGTTATCTAATGTCCCTTTTCTCTATGTTTGCATATTCTTCTTAAGCACCCAAATTATAAGAAAGAGCAAATTTCACTCCTTTCTCCTTCCTTTCTATACTAATAGATTCCTTTTATTTCCTTTTTCTCCTCTTCATAGCCAGAACAGAGCCTAACCCGTCGTTTAATCCACTCTTAGGATATCTGTTTTTCTTTTTTCTTTTTTTCTAATCTCTCTCAATACCTTTTGAAAGATTTAAGATTTAGAAGGAAGCTTTGTTTCTTCTCCTCCTGTTTCAGGGTCAGCATTACACCATCATACACTTTCTTCCTCTTGCTCAAATAAATAAATAAATCTTTCTGGGTTTCTCTGGACTCCTGTATTTCTATTTCAAAGGTGCTACTCATCTATGGTCTTTTCATTAGGAAGTCCTATACTCCATCAAAGATCCATTTTTCCTCCCTGTAGGATTATACTTTACATAAGTAAGATAACATTAACCTGGGAGCTTTGGATTTAGGCAGTGACATTCCTGGGATTTTTCTACTTCCTTTCAGGTGGTGATTGGGAGATTGTTTTATACCTTTACTCTGACCTGTGGTTCTAACAGACCTGAGTAGTTTTCATTTACAATTTCTTGAAATGTAGAAATAAAACGTCCAGTGTTCCTCCCCACTTTAGTCATGGTTTTCAGGGAGTCCAGTGATCCTTAATTATCTCTCTTTAATCTGTTTTTCATGTCAGGTTTGTTTTTTTTTTATATTGGATAGCTTTCTTCAGGTATATTTCTTCTATTTTTCAATCTTTTTATTTTGTTCTAGTATTTCTTGCTGTCTCACAGAGTCGTTAATTTCTGTTTAGTCTCTTCTAGTTTTCAAAGACTCCATTTCTTGGGTAAAATTGACCATTTTTTTTCTTCTATGCCACTCATTCTCCTTCCAATTCTTCTTCTAGTGCTTTTCTTTCATTTCAAATCTCTTAGTTCATTCCCCTCCCATTCCCCACTCCAGGTATTCATGTAGTCCTTATGGAAAATTCATTTTTTCTTTTTTCCTTTGAGTCTTTGGTTATGGGATTACTTGTACTTTTTTTGGGGGCATCTAAAGATTTGCCCTAATTTATTATACATGTGTGTGTTTAATTTACACATCTCTCCAGCTTTAGTTACTGAACCGGGTTTGTTTTTTTGTTTTGTTTTGTTTTGTTTTTTTGCCTCTGGGGGCTCCTATAGTCTTGGGGGGGGGGCAGGAGGAGGGATAGACAGCCCTGCTTGATCTTGACTTAGGTCACCTAGGTTGACCCCTGCTTGATCTTGACTTAGGTCACCTAGGTTGACCTCTACCTCCTGAGGTCAAACTTCCCTGGATCTTTGAGGTTCAGAACTCTGGGCCTTCTTTGACATCCCAGAACAGTTCTATTACTAATCTCTAGAGCTTCCTGGGTTCCCACCCTGGAGCTTCCTCCAAGAAGCCCTCTGGTCTGGTTGCCTCTAATCATCTTTCTTGTTAGCTTAGCACTTCTTTTTTTTATATAATTAATTTACTTATTTTTAGTTTTCAGCATTCACTTTCATAAGATTTAGAATTTTGAATTTTTTCCTCCATAGTCTGCTCCTCCCTCCCCAAGATGGTGTACGATCTGATACGGGCTCTACTTATACATTCCTATTAAACATTTTCACATTACTCATGACATAAAGAAGAATTAGAACTAATGGGAAGAACCATGAGAAAGAAGAAATAAAACAAGACAACAAAAGAAAAGGAGAGCAGATAGTCTGCTTTGATCTGCATTCAGTCTCCCAAGTTCTTTCTCTGGATGTGGACGGCATTTTCCATCATGAGTCTTTTGGAGTTGTCTTAGATCTCATTGGATTTCTTGATCTAGTGTAAACTTCAAGGTTTTGTCCCAATAAGTTTGTGGGAGTTTGGTGGGTTGCCTCCTGCTTATGGGTCATCTTGGTCAAAGGTCCTTATTTTAATAGGCTGGTGGTTATAAAAGATGCTTGGAATTCTTGGGGCTATTGTCATTTAGGAGAGATCAATTAGCCAGTTTCCCTGCTTCTGTGTAATCTATAACATCTTATCATCCTGGATTCATAGCCATCATGTTTCCCTTCAGGAGATACCTTGGCAACTTTCCTTCCCTACTTACCATGAATTCTTCCCAGCGGAGCTCAGGTCAGACTAACTAACTACTGGGCTCCAGTCTGCCAGGGCAAGCATTTTATGAACACAAACATGGGTCTGATAGGTATGATTTCAACATTTGAAGGATTCAGGGGCTTATCCATATGGGTACCTCCTATCACACTGCAAATCTCTACCCTGTGTATGACTTAGCAGATAGTCTTAGAAAGCATCCAAGGGGGAAGAGGGGTGGGGAGCATTCTCCGGGGTGCTAACCTGGTAGTACACCCAAGGACCAGCCAGGGTCAGTTCTAGGAGGTACATTTCCTATTTGGCCATAGGGCAATTAACTTTATTTTGGCTCCTGCATCTCCCCCCTCCAAATTGTAGCATTATATGTAATTGCAAAGGAAAACCCCCCATCCCTCTTAAAAAAATAAATTGGAAGTCTCCTAAATATCTGACAATGAGGGAGTAGTTAAATAAACTGGCCCCCGAATGCAATAGAAAGTTGTAATGCAAATAAGGCTCACAAGAATGAAGAATATAATGATAGTTGGCATTTTAAGATTTGCAGAGCTCTCTACAAATGTCATCTCATTTGATCCTCAAAACGATTGTATGAGATAGTTGATGTTTTTGTCCCCATTTTACAGATGGGGATAGTGAAGCTGAAAGGGGGAGGGTAAGTGGTGTCCCGTAGTTAGAAAGGGTATGAGGTAGATTTTGAACTCAGGTCTTCCTAACCCCAAATCCAACACTATCCACTCTGACACCTAACTGCCTCTGAAGAAATCAGGAAGGACCTTTACAAAACAATGCCAATAGGGAAAGAAAGTGGAGCCAGAAGAAAGGAGTGCTTACTAAGGCCAGTTAAGAGGAATGAATTGACAAAGAATTCTTATGGAGACTCAGGGAGCCACTGGGGAGTGGTGACATTTTATTCACTGAACTTAAGGAGAAAAACTGGGCCTGTGATTTTATTAGTGTAGGGAACACCTGGCTCAGAGAAATGTCTCCTCCTGCTCAGGTCAGCACCTTCTCTATAGTGTTATGGTTGTAAGCACCACCAACCACCCTCCCAATCACCCAAGCTCCCTACCAGCAGCATATAATCCTCAGCTCTTCACTCTCTCTCATCCCCCAAGTCCAATCTATTGCCAAGGCTTGTGGATTTCATCTCTTCAGCATCTCTCAAATACACCCCCTTCTCTCCTCCAACACTACCTTTCTGGTGCAGACTCTCAATACCTCACGGCTAGACTATTGTACGATAGCCTGGGATCTGCTTGCTGCAAGTCTCTCCCCACTCCAATCCATTCTCCATTCAGTCACTAAAGTGATTTTCCTAAAATTCAGGTCAGATCATAACATTCCCCCTTACTCAATAAATCCTGGTGGCTTCCTATCACCTCCAGAAGCAACATGCTCTGTTTGGCATTCAAACTCCTTCATAACCCAGCTCCTTCCTCCTTTTCCAGTTTTCCCACATCTTTCTCCCTTCACAAGTCCTCTCTGACCCAGTGATATTGGCCTCTTTGCTGTTTCCCAAACAAGACCCTCCGTCTCCTGACTCTAGACATTTGTTTTGTTTTGTTTTGGGAAGCAATTGTGATTAAGTGACTTGCCTAGGGTCATACAGCTAGTAAGCGTCTGAGGTCACATTTGAACTCCGGTCCTCTTGACTCCAGGGCAGGTGTTCTATCTATTTCATCACCTAGCTGCCCTATCTCCAGATATTTTGAATGGCTGTGCCTTGTGCCTGGAATGGTCTTCCTCCTCATCACCTCCTCCTGACTTCTTTCAAATCCCAGCTAAAATTCTACCATCTTCAGGAAGTCTTTCCAGTCCCCTTTAACATTAGTGCCTCCTCTCTTCTGATTATCTCCAATTTATCCGGCTCGTTTGTAGAGTTGTTTGCATGTGGTTTCTCTCGCCCATTAGACCATGGGCTCCCTGAGGGTGGGGACAGTCTTTTGCCTTTCTTTTTGTGTTTAGCCCAGTGCCTGACACATACCATTCCCCTGGCAAATGCTTCTTGACTTGGCCTGACTTCCAGATTTTTATCCGCCACCAGCCTCTCAAGTTTAAATATGAATAGTTACTGAGTTCATTTCACAAGCATCCATTAAGTACCTCATTGAATACTTATGACCATTGTACTAGGAGAAGAAGGTTTAAAGACAAAACTTAAACAGGCTTTTAAGGAATTTACATTTTCTTTTTGAAGGAATACAGGGGAAAACTTGAACAAAAATTAGAAAGAGTGCTGACTTAGTCATCACAGGAACTCCTCCTTACTGCTGTAGTTAGAAAAGAACCAGTGACATCACTGAGCGAGAGCTTGACTTCCCTCAGATTGGATTTAAGTGAGGCAGAGTCGCACAGTCAGCGTTACTCTTTTTTCCTGAGTCATTCAAGTTCAGTGGCAGGGCAAAAGTCAGGATAACTGGCCATGGCCCGGGATGCGGTGGGTGCCCTTGGTGTCTTCCACATCTGACCAAGCTCTAAACTCTCTGCAGCACCTGCTTCAGCCACCTTCATGGCTATTGGAACAAATTGTTCTCATCCACCCATTCCACCAGGGGAAGACATCATTCTAACTCACCGATGGGGTTGAGGTCCGTAGGTTACCTTGTTCCCGGCTTAGCCTATCTGCTGAGATGGTTTACCAGGTGCGGCTGCTGTGCATGCTACGGCTTCTTGGAGCCATAGGTGAGAGTTGGGTGAAAGGGGGAATGAGCAGCCCACAAAAGGGCTCAGCAAGCCCTCACACCAGAGATGCCACCCAGATAAGTTTGGTTAAGACAATTCCCTTTTCTGAGCCTCAGTTTCCTCATATGTAAAGGAAGGGGATTGGATTAGATAACCTCTAAGAGTGCTACCAATTCTGTAATTCTATGATCTGAAGTAAAGATAAATATGCAAATGAGTTACTGTCATTACTTTAAAATTATTATTAACTTCTTCACAAGATTGGTGGAAAGATCAGTTGAGGTAAAAGGAAGGAAGCTGACCAAGAGTCATTCCACAGTTGATAAATGGTCAAAGGATAGGAAGGAACAGTTCTGACAAGAATTGCAAATTTTTTACAGCCGCATGAAAGAATGATGGAAATCACTAATAATAAGAGAGATGCACATCAAAACAACTTGAGCACTTCATTTGACACTCAGCAAATTTCCAAAGGATGGGAAATCAACATGAGAAAGTTTGTTGGAAAATACACACATTAGTGCATTGTTGGTGGAACTGCAAATTAGCCATTTTGGAAAGCAATTTGATATTTTGCAAATAAAGTGACTAAACTGTCCATACTTTTGGACCCAGAGATTTAAAATAGGAGGTATATACTTCAAGGAGGTCACTTATAAAAACTAAAGTCCCCATATATAACAAAATATTTATAGCATCATATTTTGTGGCAGCAAAATGGAAACAAAGTAGATAGTGAAATGAATTATAGTGCTTGAATGTAATATTACTATGCTATAAGAAATGACAAATATAATGAATACAGAGAAGCATAGAAAGACTTGCATGAACTGATGCAAAGTGAGCAGAGTTGAGAAAACTTGAGAGGCTGTAGTAGAACGGAGGATAAAAATCTGGAAGCCAGGCCAAGTCAAGAAGCATATACATACCGAATAAAGCAAGATAAATGGAAAAAACAACCACTCACAAAATAATCAAAAGTGAATATTACAAAATTACAAAGAATAAGCATGGTCCCAAAGAAGAGATGAGAAGACAGCACTTTACATTCCTTTGATGAGGTGGGCAATTCATGGGTCAGGCACACTGCATTTATATTGCCAAACTTTTTTATGTGTATTGGTCAATTTTGTTTACTTTTTTCTTCCCCCTTTTCTTTAAAAATTATTTTTATATAGGATAGCTCTGAGGAGGATGGTGGAGGAGGAATACAGAAGGAAATTTATAAGATGTAAAAACAAAAGATAATAAAATTTTATTTAAAAATGAAAGAGCCGAGACTCAACGAAATGACCTGAGGTCTAGTCTCATTACCTCATCTAGACCTGGACAGAAGGGGAAGAGTCTTGATTCCCATCCTCCCCCATCCCCCACATACACATATACCTACAAATGTTTTTCTCTTACCTCCAAAGCCTATCCCTATTTCTTCATGCCTCCCTTGTGCTTCCTGTCTTTAGTCAAATGATTCCCCCCCCCCCATTTTCGGGACCAAGTCTTGCCCTAGAGGTTGTTTTTCTGCAGTGGAGAAACAGAGGATCTCAGAGAAATTAAGACTGGAGTGGCTGCTCTAGGTGTCTCCCCCTTCTCTCCTCTTCCTTAAGCTGTCTAGTCAGTAGAATTATGGATTTAAAAAAATTTCATAATTGAAAGAAATGTTCAAGTTTGGTTAGAGGTTAGTGAACATAAACCTGTAACATTTTTTCCCATTCAAGTTCAAGGACCTCCAGAATATAGGTTAGAGACCTCTGTTTTATAGGTTTGAAATCCTAGTTGTACTTTAGGTAATGCAGAGAGGCAAAGAAAGAACCAGCCTTCTGTCCCTGGATTCCGAGTAGGGGTGTGGGAATGGAAGACAGAGATGGAGATTTCAGTTCTATTTGAGATTTTGGAAAATTAAGGGCAGGGAACTAGAAGCTGACAGGCTGTGAAGGTGCTCTCCTCCCCATCCAATAAAATTATCTTTTTCATAGACTCTCTTTTTCTGTCTCCCTTCTTTCCATCCTTTCATCTTTACACCTGCCTCTTCTCCCTTTCCCCTTCTCCCTGTCTCACCTACCCCCCATCTTTATGGGTATCTCCCATATCTCCTTTCCTTTCTTTCATCTATCCTCATTTCCCATTTCCCTTCCCTCTCTCTCTCTAATCCCATCCTCCCTCTTCTCCTCTCCCCTTACCCATCTCTCCCCTTTTCATGTCCCTTCTCTCCCCATTCTCCCTTTTCTCCCCTCTCCCTAATCTATAGCCCTTTCTCATCTCTTCCTATCCCCTTCCCTCCTTCTGTCCCTCCTCTTTTCAGTCTACACCTCTCTCTCTTCTTCTCTTTCTCTCCTTCCATTCTCCTTCCCTTCTTTCTTTCTTCTCCCTCTTCCCCATCTCTCCCCTTCCCCTGCTCCTCCTCTGTTCCAGTTTTCCCCATTCATTGTCTCACCTTGTCTTCTACCTCTTCGCAATCTATACCCTCTCCTCCTTGCCTTTACTGCATCTCTTCATGTCCCCTTCTATTTTTCCCTCTCTACCTCCACCTGTTCCTCCTTTTTTCATCCCCTCCCCCTTCTCCAAGTTAAGGCTTTTAGGCCCCCAGGAGAACCTTCATTAGGGGCCCTTAATGAGTCACTGCAGGCTGAGATTACTGGGAGCAGGAAGTGGGGGGAGGGAGGGCTTTCTTGTAGCCCTGTTTCCTCCTCCTCTCCCCTAAGGGACACAAAACATGTGTGTGTGTGTGTGTGTGTGTGTGTGTGTGTGTGTGTGTGTGTGTGTGTGTGTGCAGACTTTGGGAGGTGTCCCACACCTCCTTCCTAAACAGTCCCAGCTTCAGATAGACACCTGTTTTTCCCTTTCCCTCCCCAACCTGACACCCCAGTGCTGTTGGAGAAGGACAAACACAGCCGTATTTGTAGGAAAGTACAAAGACAGCCCTGGGTGGAAGGAAAGGAGGTGTGGGGGTGGGGGTAGGAAGTGGGGTGGGGAAATATGGTTAAGAATATAATTGGTCCCACCTTCTCCACTTTCCTTGGCTCCCTCCTTTCCAGATCCCCACCCCTGCTTCCCTAGCTTCAGGCATCCAGAGGACTGGTTAGGAATTGTTATCAGAATAATAATGATAATTAAGTGCTGCCACGTTAATAGCACTTTAAGGTTATTAGCCAAAGGCTTCACCGACTTTGTCCCAAGTTTCCCAAGCATTCTATAAGATGTGGGACTGCAATAGATAATTTTACAGATGAATAAACTGAGGCCCCGAGGAGTTAAGTGGCTAATTTGTGAGGCTAATGGTGGCATTTGAACTCTGATCTTCTCTACTACAAGTCACTGTATCTCCCCACACCAAAGCAGAGCTGCTTCATACATTTATTCTGCATTAGCTAAATGTAGAGGTTAAAATGTAAATCCCATCTGAAATGTTTAGCCATTATCTACCTTGACAGATTTTAAAAGAAGGGTAATTAGTGAGCTGCTGGTGAGACAGGCTTTTATTCCATTCACCCCTTTTTTGGCTAGAATGACTACAGATTCCTAATGTTTAGAAAACTTGGTTTCAGACATCTACTGAGGGAATGTGGGTCTTTTAAATCCCACCAACAAACAACTTTATGGAGAAAACTTTTTTCTCTGATAGTTAGCCAAGGAGGACAGACTCTGCTCCATGTAACTGGATATATAAATGAAGACAAAGTAACTATGAGACCATCCTCAGAGTTATCACAAAATAGCGACATTTACAACTGGTCCTATTATAGCAATCCACATGGAAATGACCAACTGGTTGTTGACTACGAGCATATGCCAGTATTGTTGCTTGGGGTTAGAGACAAGGCTATGGGAGGGTTCAAGCCTGGAATGTTTTGCCCCTTAGGCAAAGATTCCTAATTTGGTGGAAAAATTGGGGTGGTCACCCTGAATGACTTTAACTTATGCATTTTCTGGCATATTCATGGGGAAAGCAACAGCTGAGTGCCCTCCTGCCATTTTCAGTTAGACTAAAAATGGACTGAGTTTTTACATTTTAAAATAAAGTTTTATTGTATTTTAAAATGTAAAAACCATTTTAAACTCCCTGACTGTACCTTCCCTACATACTCCCCTTCCTGTGCCCCCAAAAAAACAGCGGCTGATTTCAGCCTGGGCCAGTTTGCTGATCCCTTAAGGTATCACAAAATACACAAGAGTGAAAGTCATGAACCATTTTCTCCATCACAGTGTGCTCACTCCTGTGTCTAATCTGTAAAATCCCTTTTCTGTTTGCTCTCTTCTTAGATAAGCAAATTTACTGCTATTCACTATATGTGGTAGTTTTTTTGTGTAACTAGCATTTGGTGGGAAGGGACCAAGCCTATGGATGTAACCTTGGAATACTCTTTCCCTTAAAGAGATAGCAAACAGGGAAGCTAGCAGCTACTAAACCGCAAACAAGCCATGCCCCTAGACCAGCAATATTGATGGGTTAAGGCAAAAATCCTAGTTTATCCCGGCAAGGGGTTGGCGCGAGTCCAGAGATACCTATCTATCCCTCTCCTAGAGCTGCCTGCCTGTAGGCTTAAGTATTCCATGTGGTAATACACTTCTCAGATGGGTAGGACACACTCTTACATTGACAATTCTATACATGTTTACATAGCCCTTTCTCCTAATATCTTTGAAATTACTTTGCAATTACTAGTTTTACATATGTATGTATTCTTTATTTACTTTTATGTATATTTGTGCATATTTACTTTTGTATATATTTACTTTATTTACAGTTTATATATTTATATATTTACTTTATTACATAGATATATATAGATATGTATATAATATATATATTATAGATATATATTTATATATATAGTAAAGTAAATATAGATATATTTATATATAATATAGATATATATTTACTTTATTATATAGATATAAATATATATCTATATTTACTTAATACTGAAGCATTTAAGCCCCTTGAGATCAGAGACTGCTTTGGGGTGGGGGTGGAAGAGGTCATCACCTCTCTGATAGGGCTAGGTGCCCTAGCACCTCACGAGGGGAGAGAAAAGGGGAACAGAGTAGACATTTGTAGAGTGAAATGGAACCAATCCATGAATGCAGACCATTGTCTGGAGAAGTGGGTAGGCAGGTTCTGAGAGCCCTATTCAAAATAAGAAAGATTCAGAGACCACCCAGTAAGTGAACAGTCAGTATGACCATACCCATAGCTATGAGCTTTCTAATTACTATCATCTAATAAGAATTGAGGAAGCACACAGGTCAGGGCCACCCCCAACCCCTCCAGTTACCCCTAGAACCTTGAGGGGTGCAGTATCCAGTCTGCCCGTGTGAATGGGGCTTGGCATTGAGGCTCTAAAGCCTGCCCTACATTCGTAAATGGGTGTTGGATTTAGTTGCATCATCACTTGTCCAGATTCATCTTTCCTTCCTTTGACCTATTGTGCTGCCATTCCAAATCCACTTTGGTAGTGGACCCTGTTCTGACTCATTTGTTTCCTAGAGAAGTGTTACAAATCAATGGAATGTCAGCGTAGGGAGAAATGAGGGTCAGCGTCCTAAGAAGAGAGAGCATTAGAGCTGGGAGAGCCCTCAGAATACAGAAAATCAGAGCTATGGTGGGAGATTTTAGAACATAGAATGGTAGAGCCATGGAGGGACCTTAGAACATAGAATGTTTTAGCTGGGAGGGACCTTAGGACGTAGAATGTCAGAACTAGGAGGGCGCTCAGAACATAGAATGTCACAGCTGGGAAGACCCTAAAGACCACCTCCTCTAACCCTCTTGTTTTTGTGCATGAGAGACCAAGGCTTTGATGGCTCCAAGTTCTCCAGGGCGCCTGAATTCTCTTACTCTAGGGCTCTTTCATAGCTCTTAGCTTAAAGCTGCTCACTGGTCCACAAGCATGGCGCTGAACTCTTCCAGCTGAACAGCTAGCTCCGTGTGAGTGGGGAGGAGGGACAGAGCATCCTCATTCTTCCTCTGGGGGTGGATGGGAAGGCTATTTGAAGGAGCTGTCTTTGAGCTGGGCTCGTATGTGTGTCAGTTGGTCAGGTTGGGGGGAAGTGTAGACCATTCACACTTAGAGAGCCATGACACTATTACTTGGAAAGGACCTTAGAGGCATCATTTTACAGAAAAGAGGCTAGAAGGGCAACATGGCAGAGTGCATATGGCACTAGCCCTGGGACTTGGAAAAGCTGGTGTCAAATCCTGCCGCAGACACTCACAAGCTCAGTGACTTTGGTCATGTTGATCAATCTCTCTCAGTGACTTCCTTTCTCCTCTATAAAACAAGGCAGTTGGACTTGATGGTCTCT
>CM053625.1:311798167-311828661 GCA_028646595.1 Phalanger gymnotis
AGGCAGTTTCCAGAGGAAGAAATTAGAGCTATCTATAGTCATATGAAAAAATGCTCTAAATCACTATTGATTAGAGAAATGCAAATCAAAACAACTCTCAGGTGCCACATCTCTCCTGTCAGATTAGCTAACATATCAAAACGGGAACATGAATGCTGGAGAAGATGTGGGAAAATTGGAACACTAATACATTGTTAGTGGAGTTTTGAACTGATCAAACCATTCTGGAGAGCAATTTTGAGCTATGCACAAAGGGCTACAAAAATGTGCATATCCTTCGACCCAGTAATACCACTTCTAGGGCTGTATCCCAAAGAGATCATACAAGGGGGGAAAGGAACCATATGTACAAAAATATTTATAGCAGCCCTTTTTGTGGTGGCAAAGAATTGGAAATCAAGGAGATGCCCATCAATTGGGGAATGGCTAAACAAATTATGGTATATTGTAGTAGAATACTATTGTGCTATAAGGAATGAGGAGCAGATGGACTTCATAAGAACCTGGAGAGTCTTATATGATCCGATGATGAGTGAAGGAAGCAGAACCAGGAGAACATGTACACAACCATAGACATGTTGCTTCTATGATGACGAACTTTGATAGATTTGGCTCTTGTCAATAATGCAAGTTTCTAAGACAGCTCCAAAAGACTCATGATAGAAAAGGCTATCCACATCCAGAGAAAGAATTACAGAATCTGAATGCAGATTGAAGCAAACTCTTTGCTCTCTTTTAAAAAATTATTTTATTTTTTGTTTTGTTACATCTTTCTCACGGTTCATTTCATTGGTTATAATTCTTCTTTACAATTTGATTATTGGGAAAAGAAGCTTAATGTGAAGATATATATAGAATCTATGTCAGATTACATGCCATCTTGGGGGTGACAGGGGAGGAGAGAGGAGAGGGAGGGAGAGAAAATTTGGAACTCAAAAACTTGTGGAACTGAGCATTGTAAACTAAAAAAAAATTAATTAATTAGTAAAAAATCATAGGAATAATAATTATGTAAAGAAAATGATAGTACTAAAATTTCAGTGATACAGCTGAAGCAGTCTTCAAGGGAAAAAGTTATAGTTGCAAAAATATACATTAACAAAATAGAAAGAGAAAAGATTAGTAAACTGAATGTGCATTTTTAAAAATTAGAAAGCCAAAAAATAAGCAAACCTAAAGTAAGCACAAAAAGGTGATATTAAAAATAGGAAAACAGATAATCTGGATCCCCTCCAAAAAACTATATAAATGATGAACAAAACTAAGAAGCTGGTTCTTTGAAAAGATAAATGAAATTAATGAATTCTTAATTAATCTAAATATAAAGAAAAGGGCAGAAGATCAAGTTAAGAAAAATAAAAAAAAACCCAGGTGAAATCGTAACAAAACCACATGAAAAGAATAATTAGAATCTATTATATACAGTTAATATACTAAGAAAACAGAACCCAAAAGAAACAAGAATACCTTCAAAAACAGGAAACACTCAACTAACAGAGGGCCAAATAGTGATAATAAATCATCTAATATAAGAAAAGAAAATAGAGCTAGAGGCAAAGGAACTGCCAAAGAGGGGAAGGGGGACCTTCTGGTCCTGATAGATTCACAAGAGAATTCTAACAAACTTTAAAAGAACAATGAGTACCATAGGGTTAGAAGTATAGGTCAATTCTCTGCTGCTTGTGCTAATTTGGACCTAACAATTAACACCAAGAAAACACAGGTGCTCCATCAGCCCCCACCACACCATCCAAAGGTGGAGCCATCAGTTACAGCAAATGGAGAAGTTGTGAATGCTGTGGATAAGTTCTCTCACCTTGGTAGTGTACTTTCGAGATGTGCACATCGATAATGAGGTTGACGCGTGCATTGCCAGAGCTAGCTCAGCATTTGGGAGGCTCCAAAGAAAAGTATAGGAGAAAAGACTGACTGCCACACTGAAGGTCTACAGAGCTGTGCTGCTGACCTCATTGTTGTATGCCTGTGAAACCTGGACGACCTACCAGCACCATGCCAGGAAACTGAATCACTTCCATTTGAATTGTCTTAGGACAATTCTGAACATCATCAAGCAGGATAAGATAGCAGACACTGAGGTCCTTACTTAAACTAAACTGCCAAACATTCAGACTCTGCTTCAGAGAGTGCAATTCCGATGGGCTGGCCACGTTGTTGGAATACAAAATGTATGTTTGCCAAAAAGACTATTTTATGGCAAACTCATACAGGGCAAGTGCTCACATGGTGGTCAGAAGAAGCGATACAAGGACACTCTCAAGGTCTCTCTCAAGAACTTTGGAATTGATTGTGTGACATGGGAGACACTGGCACAGGACCACTCAGCGTGGTGTGCCCGCATCAGAGAAGGTGCTGTGCTCTATGAGCAAAGCAGAAATGAAACAGCTCAAAGGAAATGCAGGCTGTGCAAATTTAGAGTATCCACCCCAAACATTCACATGGACTATTTGTGCCCAACCTGTGGCAGAGCATTCCAAGCTCATATTGGCCTGATCAGCCACAGTTGGACACATTGAATCTTGACTCAAGAATAGTGATGTCATTTTGGTCCTCTTTGAGAATGAAAGCCAATAACCAGTATCCTACAATAAGCTACACACACACACACACACACACACACACACACACACGGATGTATGTATCTCACACATATATCCAATGTAGCTCCAGATGTGTGTATATATGTGTATATGTACATGTGTATACATGTACTTGTGATTATATTACATTACATTACATTATATTATATTATATTACACTATACTATGTTACATTACGTTATATTATATTATATTAATTATATTATCATAGGAACAAAGAAGGCAATACCTTTTACAACTATGGATAGATGAATAGTTCTTGACCAAACAGGAGATAAAACAGACAATTTTGATGATATAAATGATATATTATATATGGATACACATACACACGTAATTGAGGTCTGATACATGCAGATACCGCATCATCGTGATAACACAGTCTTTTCATGTGGAAGAATGTAGTGAGATACTTCTGGGAGAGTCCTGACATGTAAGAGAAGTAGCTTGGAGATACGGACTGTGGAACATGTGTAGATATTCTATTTCTGGTTCTGGTCAGCTAATACATGCTGAAGAGAAGGCCCTTTGATTGCACATGGAGTCAACTTCAGCCTTCTCTTCTTGGCTTAGTCTTTGCCCTCTCGCTTGAACACAGACTGGTAGAAATTAGAAGCACCCTTACTTTGGTCAGCATGAATGTGCCCTATCACTATATAGTTAGTGCCCAATCAGACAGGCTCCTCTTCACCACATGGTTAGCTGCCTGGAACCAATTACAGAATGGACCACAGTCTGCTTAAGATCATGATTATCCCTAGAATCTTCTACATAGAAATGACTTAGCAAGCTAATGGGGTGTTATGGGGGTGATGCCTGGTATCAAGGGCAATTCATTATTTATTTATTAATTATTATTTATTATTATTATTTAGGAATCCAAAGGAATTGATAAATGTTCCAGGCCAGGAGTGGACTCCACCCTTCTTCAGGAAGAGGAAGTACTGCTTACAAAAATGAGGTCAGCTTTATAGTGTTAGACCGAAGATTGATGCAGCATCAACTCATTATCTCCCCTCAGTGAGCAGATTGGTCCGCTCCACTCTTCCTGATACACCTCTTTGTATGTTCTCTCCTTGATATGTGTAAGCATGTCCCCCTCCCCTCATCATGACTTCCATGTTCAAAAATGGCAGAAAATTCCTCCCTGTGGGTGTGTGAGATAATATTCAATTTGCCAATTAAGCATGCAAGGTAGCCATTTGACCCAGTTTTCTCTTCAACCCTGATCGTAATCTGGCTGGTTTAAGCCAGTTTTGCCTATGTCCAGAGTTCGAGGTTTTCAGAAAGCCACTAGGTATTCTCTCATTGGCTGGGTCCATCTACCTTAGTTAACTTTTATTCCCTTCTTTGTTCAAGCTGACACTTCGTTAGCTATTCTGTGGAAACTTAACTTTCCCTAACTTTTACTAATCTCTCACACTTGGTTGCTTTAAAGAGGAAGATAAGCTCAATTGTTCCAGCCACCCCCTCCCCCACTATGCCCTTACTAAACGCTGGTTCCAAAAAAGACAATCAGAAATATTAGGTGACTTTCTCATCAAAGTGAACAGTAAGCATTAAAAAATATGCAGATTGCCTTATACTCAAACGTCTCTCGGTCAATCAGGAGTCACATCTCTCTCCATGTGCACAGTACACAGAGTCACAGTGCTGCCCATCAGAGAAGCTGACTTTCGACATATGTGTTACATAAAATTGAAGGGTTTTTGCCTCATCAAGCCCTGGGCAGCAAAGCATATACTCTGATGTGTTCTACCATGCTGGAAAGATTTTGAGTATGACCTGAGGAACTGAGCAAGTCTATGTTCAGAGGACCAGTCTAGCTACTCATGGAAAGGAATCTCACTGGTACCCTGGCCATCTTGGGATGAAACTTTTTGGTCATGGCAACCCATAAAACAGGGAAAAATAGAAAATGTCCCTCAGTCTTTGGTGGCCCCCCTTCAGCTTCTGCAGTGATGAAATTAGAGTGGCAGAAAACAGAGTAGAGCTAGCCAAGAATAACACAGTTATTAGTCTATTGACAAACATCCATTTGATTGTCCTTTAAATGTGAGATCCTCGTCAAATGGCCAATAAGGGTGGAAGAGCTGAATAAAATTCATCTTGACATCCTTACTATAAATGAAACCAGTTGAAAGTTACTCCTCAGAGAAGCAAAGGAAGGACTTGGTGGAGTGGGGTTTATTGTACACCTCAAAGTTACATGAGATAATATTTCATGTGACAGCTGGCCATCATGTGTTACAGTACCAATGATAAGTATTTGCAAAAGACAGACCCTCTGAAAATAAATGCAGCATGCACAACATCAGATAAAGTCTGTGAAAATCTTGAGCTTCCAGGTCAAATAGCCAGTTGAAAGATGGGAAAAGGTGACGATGAGGAGAAATAAATGGGAAACTGTGGTTCAGGAAAAAGCAATAAAAGAGGCCAATGGCATGGAGATTATACAGAAGACTCACCCCTATCATAAGCCCTTCAGGAAAAGAATTGGCAAGCACTAAAAATGATGAATATTTTTTAAAAATCAGTAAGAATGAAATTGTGTCCATTTTAACAGATAAGAAATGATATGAGAGTTATCCTTGAGTCACCTGCCTATGAATAGTAAGTCAATAAGCATTTATTAAGCACCTACTGTGTGCCAGACACTGTACTAAGCACTGGGGATACAAAAAAGAGGCAATAGATAATCCCTGCCCTCAAGGAGCTTACAATCTAATGGAGGAGTCAACATGCAAACAACTACATACATACAAGCTATAGATGAATAAGTTGGAGATAATCAACAGAGAGAAGGTACTAACATTAAGAGAGGTTGGGAAAGGCTTCCTGTAGAAGGCGGGAATTCAAATGAGATTTGAAGGAAATCAGAGAGCCAGGAAGCTGAAATGAGGAGAGAGAGCATTCCAGGCATAGGGACAGTCAGAGAAGATTCCTGGAGCTGAGAAATGGAGGGGTTTGTTCAGGGAATAGCCAGGAATACGGCGTCACAGGATGGAAGAGTACTTTTTGGAGAGTAAAGGGTAAGAGGACTGGGAAGATGTAGGGTATGTGGATGGAGGGGTGGGGGTTATGAGGGCTTAGAATGGCAGAGATCCTGGAGATAAAGGGAATCACTGGAGTTTATTGAGCATGGGTGACCTGGCTGGACCAGCACTTTAGTAAAATCACTTTGGTAGCTAAATGAAGGATAGAGTGGAGTGAGGAGAGACTTGCAGCAGCCAGACCCACAAACAGGTTATTTTAATAGTTGAAGTATGAGGTGATGAGTACCAGGATGGTGGCCCCAGCAAAGGAGAGGAGGTAGATATTTGAGCGATGTGACAGAGGTAAAATCGATAGGTTTTAGCAACAGATTGGATGTGGGGGGGGGGGGGAGATAGTGAGGAGTTGAGGGTGACTCCCAGGTTTCAAGCCTAGGAAAATGGGAGGATAGTGGTGCCTTTGATTGTACTAGGCAAGTTAGGAATGAGGAGGGTTTGGGGGAAAGATGAGTTCTGTTTTGGGCATGGCAACTTTAAGATGTCTACTGGACATCCAATCTGACTATCTCACACTGTTCCCAGATCAGGCAGGACATTGAAAAGCTGGAGAACTTTGCAAAGAGAGCATTGAGAATGGTGAAGAGCCTTGAGATCATGTCACATGGGGACCAGTTGAAGGAACCAGTGATACTCACCTTGGGAAAGTGGAGACGCATCGGCTGTCTTCCAGTGTCTGGAGGGCTGTCACTTGGAACAGTGACTAGACCTTTTCAGTTTGGCCTCAGAGTGCAGGACCAGAAGCAGTGGATGGCAAGTACTGAGAGGTAAATGTAGGCTCGATGTCAGATCCCAATGCCAAAAACTTCTTAATGAATACAGCTCCCCCAAAGGGGCATTAGGATGCCAGTAGATGCCAGGGATGTGGTGGGTTCTCCCTCAGTCAAATCTTCAAGAAAATGTTAGATGACAACTTGTCCAGCGTGTCATCATGAGCTTTTGTTTTTCAGGTCTAAGTCGAATTGGATGGTGACTAAGGTCCCTCCAATCCTGTGACCCAGTAACGGTGCAGAAAGGGGAAAAAAATGTTCCCCATACTGGCCACCAGAGGGCGTTCATAGACTGTGAGATTCCTAGCTGTCTCTGCTCCTGAGTACCCAAGGCAACCCAGTCCCACCAGAATACTCAGGCAGAGAGCACAAGAAGACACAGAAATTGCCCTAGCATCCCCTGCATTTTAGAGGAAGCTTCCCCATAGAAGGAGAAGACACTTCAGAAGTGTATGGACCTAAAGGAGGAGATGCAGAGCCTTTGCCAAATGCAGCCAAAGAGCCAGAAGTTTCTGTTTGGTCCTTGGTCTCTGTTTGGTTTCCAGAGGTTGGGGGGGGGTAGGGGAGAGAGTAGCCAGTTGTGCTAGAAGAGAGTGGCCGAGGTGCGAAGCAGACCTCTGGAAGGAGAGGGGAAAGGAGCGTGAAGAGCAGAGGGCAGGGTCAACGGGTCACTGCTTCCAAGCATTCGTTAATGAGGAATACTGAACAGCTGTTACTGGCCTCCCCCACCCCCCACCTGGAAAAAAGGAAAACGGACTTAAAGAAAAGTGGGAGGGACGGTGGTAGGACCTAGTGAAGAACTTCCTGACCTTCCAAGACGAACTCAAACCCTGCAGCGGGCCACTGAGGATGAGTTCATGGGGATTTCCAACTCAGGAGGATCTTAAGGCCAGGACAACTATGTGGCAAAGATTTAGGCAGTGGCCTGTGCGGAGGCAGGGGGGTGGACTGAATGGCTTGTCAAGGCCTTCTGCACACCTTTACAAGGATTTAATGAACATATGATCAACCAGTCTCTTCAGGGAGGAAGAAAAGGTGACCATGAAGAAAGATAAATGATAGAAGAGGAGAGGTGGAAAGGACAGGCTGTCAAGGTCAGGGAAGGGACTGTGGAGTAGACATCTGGTGATGCTTCAGTCATTGCAGCATTAATAGAGGTCAGATTGTAAAGGCAGTGAGACTTTGGAACTGGAGGTCCAGCTTTACCTTCCTGGAAACTTAAAGTAATTTGAACTTCAATGTTGACAAACATGAATATTTCCATCTACATCTACTACTACTACTACTGCCATTACTGCCACTACTACTACTCCACTTCTCCTCCTCCTCCTCCTCCTCCTACTATTACTACTTATAATATCTAGCACTTAAGTGGTTCTTTAAGGTTTCCAAAGTGCTTTACAGATGTTATATTATCTCATTCGATCCTGACAACCTTTGAGGAAAACTGAGACCCAAAGAGGCCCAGAGTAATGCAGCTACTAGGTGTTCAAGGCAAGATTGGAACTCAGATCTTCCAGCTCCCAAGTCCAGCTCCCTATTATCCACTGCCTTTTGGAGGCCTCTGGGTGATACTAAGCAATATGGTGGAGGCAGGAGGAAGACACAGGAAAAAAAAAGACTCCCAGCTTCACAGAGCAGTCTAGTCCAATTGCACTTGATCAAGAACCTCCCCTACCTAGAACACCCTGACAGAAGGCCATCCAGACTTTTCTGGATTGTCAAGTTCATAAGGGAATGAGCCTGGTGCGGAGTGGAGACTGAGCAGATCTGCAGTAAGGAGTGTGTTGGTGTGCTGAGGGGGAGAAAGAGCTGCGGGATGGGGCTCGGTTTATGGAGGTCTTTGAAAGTCAGCCTCGGGAGTGTTGGCCATGGGTTAGAAACCCTGGATTTATGGGTTTCCCAGACACCTGCCTCAGAGAGATTATTATAGCCTATGTCAAGTCATTCCCCAAACCAGATGTGGACTAAACAGCCAACAGATGTTTCTCTGCAGAGGGGCTCCCGCCCTCTACTTGTCAAAGGCCAGATGCTGAACCAAGCACAGATTTGGCCACCAGGGGGCTCAGTATTACCACAGATGGTGTCTAGACTTTCCCCTCCCCTGCCAGCCCACCCTTAGACTATCTAGGGACTAAGAACATTGTTCTTCCTTCTCCCACCCCAACTCACACATCTGGAAAAGGGCCTAAAGTCAGGGTTCCCCACACCCACCGGCACACTTCCCTTTGCTAAACACAAAAGCCACTCCAGCTTCCCCCTTCCCGGCCCATCTGGCCCAAGAGTTTACTAACAGGCCTCCTGGGGCTTCATTTGAAACCTTTATGGGTCTGGTCCTTTGTGAGGGCAGACCCTCTGCCAAGTCCCCCCATCTTTCTTTTTCCCAAGGCCCTCCAGCCCCATCCCAGCAGGAATGTCTGGTAGAGGTTGCAGCACCCCAGCCAGAGAATGTGGAAGGAGAGAGAAGGGAGGGGAGGACGATGAAGCCTGTCTTCATTCTTAGCTCAGGTGCATCCTCTTCCTAGAAGCCTCCTTAGGTTCCCCAAGGTGTTAATGCTCTCTTTATCGCCTTTCATTTTCTTCTCCGTGCTCACGATGTAGACTGTAGAATTCCTTTCATGGGCCTAATCTTCAAGCTGGTGAAATCACCAGTTTCTCTGGGAAACAGGGGCTCATCTGAAAAAATGTCAACATTCTACTGGTGTTGTGTAATTGTGAGGAGGAGAAAACAGCAATCCCTGAAGAGCAACAGACTCAGAAAGCTGGCTGTAGGTCTGCTCCAAACCCTAAAGGAATCTACAGTTTATCAGCTGTGGTGCTTGTGGAGAACTGAGCATTTCCATACAGCTCCCCAAGCCTCGAATGCCCATCTAAATCCTACTTTTCTCGCAGGGTCCACCTCAGAGCCCTCTTCCATCAGGAAGACTTCCTGACTACCCCAGTCCACACTGATTTCTTCTTCCTCTCAACCCCTACGGCTCCCAGAATGAACACAGTATTCTGGACGAAGTCTGAAGTGGGCAGAATATAGTGGGGCAATCTCTCTGTTTTCCTGGAATTTATATTCCTAATACAGTCCATGATCACATCAGCTTTGGTGGTGGGGGAGGGGTTGCCATGTCACACTCCTGACTGGTACTGAGCTTGGAGTCCACTAAACCTCCAGATCTTTTCCAGAACGATTGCTTTCTAACCCCGTGTCCCACAATGTGTCAAGATGGATATCCCAAAGAGGGAAATGGAGAGGCTTGCAGTGGGTGTGAGCACAGCATACGAGTAGTGAGGAGCTTTGATACAGGGAACTTCCAGGTGAGGAAACACCCTCTTCCAAGATAAGTTGGCACCTTCTCTGAAACGTAGAAGTCTTAGAGAGCTGCCTCGGCTCAGCATCAAGAAGCCATAACTTTCCCAGAGTCACGTAGCCTGGAGGTGTCAGAATGGGGACTTGACCTCTGATTTCCTTGGCTCTCTCTCTGCTCACTGTAGTGATCTGCCTCTGTCCTGAATAGTTCTGAACATCTTCCAATGCTTCCAGTGCAAAGGGCCCCTAGAATGAATGCCCTTCTTTGATATTTGTAGTGTTAATGGAATATAAGATCTTCTCCCCCCCATTAATAGGCCTCATGTGGAGCCCATTGGGGGAGGAGGTTGCTTAGGGAAGGCTTGCTTGTAGGAAGGCTTCCACACCTTTTGGTACTAAGCTAATTAGGCACTGAATCACAAGGGTTGTGATGCCTTCTGGCTCTGAGCCTATTAGCCAAAAGTGTATATACATTCTGAGGTTGGCATTTTGCTTTGAGGGCTTGCTTATGAGAAGGAACGTTTGATTTCCTGATTGAGATTCTGAGTAACTGTATGTTTGGAGCAGCTGTATGTTCAGAGCTCCCTAACTACTCAGATGTAAAGGCTCTCTCAATCCAGTGATGTAAATAAAGTGTACAGCAATATTGCTTTGATCGGGCAGTTAGAGCCCTGTCGGTCTTTGCGCTAATTTCTCTACTTGTATTTTTTTCTGCTTTTATTTTCTCTGACGTTCAGGGTGCTGACCTTTCTCCTGAACTAGTGCATGTAATTAAAAGTAAGATCGTTAACCCCTTTTTGAGCAGTCTTTCCTAGAAAAGCAGATCTAAGAATCTGTGCTAGCAGCCATCTTGAGTATGCTACAGTGCTTGCTGTTACAACATTCACTCCACTTGCTTCCTTCTCCAGCTGGTCTTCCCTTTCTTTCTCCTCCAGTTGTCTATCTCTCTGTTTCTGCATTTCTGAATGTCAGAAGGTTTTTCCTTTATGTAGGATTGAAAATCTGCTCCCTCCCCATCAAACTCCCACCGACTGCTCTTGGTTCTGTCCTCTGTCCTCTGGAGCCCAGCAGAATAAATGCCTATCTCTCTCTCTCTTCTCTCTGTCTTCTCTCTCTCTCTCTCTCTCTGTCTCTCTCTCTGTCTCTCTCTCTCTCTCTCTCTGTCTCTGTGTGTATCTCTCTGTCTCTCTCTATCTCTCTCCATTCCTCTCTCTCTTTCCTTCCTTCCTTCCTTCCTTCCTTCCTTCCTTCCTTCCTTCCTTCCTTCCTTCCTCCCTCCCTCCCTCCCTTCCTTCCTTCCTTCCTTCTTTCTTTCCTTCCTCCCTCCCTTCCTTCCTTCCTCCCTCCCTCCCTCCCTCTATCCCTCTTTCTTTCTCTTTCTCTCTGTCTCTTTCTGCTCTCTGTCTCTCCCTCCCCCTCCCTCTGTCTCTTTCTTCCTTTTTCTCCCTCCCCTCTCTCTGTCTCCCATTCTTCTCTCTCCTTTCTCTCCATATTAGCTTCTCTCATGTTCTCACTTTCCCTCTATGCCCTTGTCTTTGTCTCTTCATCTCTTAGCTTTTATCTGTATTATTTCCTTATCCTATCTCCTCCGGCTTACTCAGAGTTCTATTTATTCACAAGGCATTTCACAGCCATGGCATTTCTCACATTCCTACTTTTTCAGAGAATTGTGTGCCTGGTTTTGGGTGGCCCCTCTGGATTGCTTCTTGTCAGGTGAGCCACAACCTCTCAATCTCTGTGTATGTTGGGCAATCCCAACCCAAGCTGATATCACCAGACAATGTACCTAGGGCTATCCTTGTCTGAAAAGAGAGCCCGTATTCAGCCTTTGGGTGTTACAGGGACACATCCAATACGGCACAATGTGGTATACTAGAAATAGTGCTGGATTTGAAGTCGAGAGTTCTGTGTTCAAATTAATTCGCACTCTGCTAATGACCTGTCTGACCTCAGGCAAACCATTTTACCAGTTTTCTCTTGTGTAAAATGAGGAGTTGTTCTAGAAGGCCCCCCAAAATCCTTTCTAGCTCTAGATCTATGAATCTAATATCCTATCTTTGTCATCTTGTCATCTTAACTTCTCTGGGCCTCAGTTTCTCTTCTGTAAAATGAGGGGGTTGGCTTAGAAGATCCTTTCCAGCCCTAAACAAATGCCCATCTCTGTCTCTGTCTCTGTCTCTGTCTCTGTCTCTGTCTCTGTCTCTGTCTGTCTGTCTCTCTCTGTCTCTGTCTGTCTGTCTCTCTCTCTCTTTCTCTCTCTTTTGTAGGATACTAGGACAGAATATGCCGGAAGGTCCCTCCTGGCTCTAAATCTGTGATGTCATCAAGAAGCAGCACAAGCACCCCGGGTTCGAGTTACATTTCCAGCGAGCTATTGGCTCATGACACTGACCTCGTCTGGGGTGAAGGGGGAGGGTCACTGCTCCTTAGCAAAACTGACCGTTGCTCACGCAAGGCTGTTGTGAGAACAGAATGAGATAAAGTGTAGAAAGCCCTTTGCAAATGTTAAAGCACCACATAGCCGTTGTCATTACCATTCTTTGTGCTTGAAATCAGTGATGCGAGATGAAGATGTCTATTATTATTGTTACCAATCCCATGGTCACCCCCATCACCTTCGGGTAAAAAAAATCAATTTATTCAGCTTGGTCCCAGAGGGCAGAACGGGGAGCCAGAGGTGAACATTACAGAGAGACAGATTCCAGCTCGTTGTAACAAAAAGAAAATCATTTTGTTAGAGTTGTGCATAAGTGGACTTGGGCTACCTTGGCAGGCAGTGAAATTTCAGTAAAGGTTGGGGATGTCATAAGGGGTTCTAGGTCATCTATGGATTGGACTAGATCATGAGGTTGAGACCAGGGATCCATGAACTCTTTTAAAAAGATATTTTGATAGCTCTATGTGATATAATCAGTTTCATTTGTTGTCCCTGGGATTTTATTTTAAGCATTTAAAAATGTGATTCTAAGGAGGGATGTATAGGCTTCACCAGACACTGCCTAAAGTGACAAAGAAACACAAAAAGCTTAGGAATCCATGAACTGCATGATCTCTGAGATGGTCTCTTGGGATTCTGTGATTTAAATAAGAATAATAACTTGACATTTATGTCACAGCTTCAAGATTTGCAAAGTGAATTCCAGGCATTATCTCGTTTGATCCTTACTATAGCCCTGGCGAGATAGCTGCTCTTGTTGTATTATTGTCATGCTATTTTACAGATATTCTGTGCCTGTGGGTGATAGATGAAACAGTCTCTGAAGAACTGAAAAAGAGGCACATTCCAAGGGTAGTGGAGGCAGTAAATGGGTGTGAGCTACATCTTAGAAACAGGGAATTCCAAAGGAGAGCCGAGCTAGCAGGAGAAAAAATGGACTGGTCATATGTTAAGAGTGACAGGTGGGTTACTTAGTGCCTTTGACCTCCACTGGCATCTTTTTGCTGCCAAGAGAAGCAAAGGAAGGATCTAAGCAAGTTGGGTACACGCCCTTTGTCTAACTTATAGGCTGAGCAGGCATGGGTCTGCACCCATGGGGAGAATGGAGAGATCTCTGAGACCTTAGAACCATGTGAGGATTTACAAAATGAGGTTCCCAGAGCTTAAGTGAATTGCTCAGGATTGCACAGCTAGTAAATGTCTTAGTTTGGAGGTGAACTGAGGTCTTCTCAACTCTGTCTTTTGTCAGCTCCCTCCCCACCATTGATATCACTACCAACGTTGACAAGCTGTGTTCAGAGCTGGGAAGAAGCCCACCTAGAGGGCCTAGGAAGGTCACTGAGTCTTCTTGGGTGAAGCTCCTAGCTGGTCCCCACGCAGTGCTGAGTTCCAGCACCGCCCTCACTCTCCATCCTGGACCCACATTTCTTGACCGCTTCTGCACACCAGGTGGGCAGGCACCATTTCCTATTTCCCTCTCCTTGGTCAGGGAAGAGAGGGGCTGATGGTTCGGGGCGTTCTTACATTCTTTAGAAACCAATTCTTTTCCTCCACTCTTTTGGGACTGCTTTGGGATGTGTCCTCGCTCTCCTTCACAGGTCCCCTCTGGGCTCTTAGAAGGACATCTGGACTGGAAGGGAGACAGCTGGGAGGGGGGTGGGTGGGTCTTGTTCTTGACCCTGGCAGGAGGGGGCCGCGGTTGAACTCGGCGGCCGCCCATCGGCTCTGGAATTTCAAAGGCACAGTCATGGCCAAACACAGCCAGCGTGGAATTGAGGACAGGGGATTTCAGGGCGGCCGGCCGGTCTGTTTGTCAACAGCCCTCCCCTCCGCGCCTGGTCCCCCTAATCTCTGATACAATTGCAAGTGGGCCGCCGCTTCCCCGGAGTCGTCCCCTGCCTGCGCGTCCTGGCCAGCCAGCCGGACGG
Source organism: Phalanger gymnotis (assembly GCA_028646595.1). Taxonomy (NCBI): domain Eukaryota; kingdom Metazoa; phylum Chordata; class Mammalia; order Diprotodontia; family Phalangeridae; genus Phalanger; species Phalanger gymnotis. The sequence continues at coordinate 311,812,272 of CM053625.1, forward strand.
CAGCCTAGCTATGTCCTTTAAGCTGCCTTCCATCTAAGCCTCCCAGGGAAACGCAGGACACGTCGGGCGGATTTGAAACCAATTGCCCTTCTCCTCCCTCGTAATCCCCAGCTTGGGGCTGGGCTGGCCTCCCCCTCTGGAGGGCGTCCCCCGCCCAGGCGTTATCTCAAATATTGATTGGCTCGTTAGAAAGGCTAATAATGTAAATAGAATTATGTTGGCAGGCACGGGGGATGCCTGCTAGCTTTGCTCTGGGATGCCCTCCCCTCCAACCTTCTCCTCCCCACCCTCTTATGCTCGGTGTCCCTCTGTCACCTACAATTCTCAGCATCATCCCCATAATCATCTTCACAGCATCCCCTTCATCCCTATCAGCGAATTAGAAGGTAACAGGATCTGAAAGCTGGGAGGGACCTGGGAGGTCACACTGCATCAAGCAGGCTCTGTCCCTGCTTGAAGACTCTGGGGAAGGGGACCTGGCTCCTCCAGCTTCTCTTTGTACTTTTGGACAGATCTAATGCTTGAGAAGTTTTCTCTCACATGAAGCCGAAATCTCTCTCGTTAGACCTGGCATCCACCCTCCTTGTTCTGCTCCCTAGGGCCTAGCAGAGTAAAGCTCATCTCTCCTTCTGTCATACCTTCCAACGCATTCAGGCAGCTATAAAGTTGGATCCCCAAGTTTGATGTTTCCCAAGCCAAACTTCTCTGGTTTCTTTAACAATTCTCTGCATGACATGTTTTTCAAATCCCTTTACCTTCCTCCTTGCCCTCCTCTGGTTGCCCCTTGCTGTGTCAATGTCATTCCTAACATATAGGACCCAACTGGGCACAGTATTCCAGCCGTGGTCTGAGCAGGACTGAGCCGGACTGTAACTGCTTGCCACAGGATATTATGCTTCTATTAACACTCCCAGACAAAAGTGAGATGATTTACACAGTCAGTAAATATCTGTGGTTGGATTTGAGCTCAGGTCTTTCTGACTCCAAGTCCAAACCTCTCTCCACTATAGAAGTTCACAGGAATAATTTCAAAAGGCCGCTCACATCTGGAAGGAGGCTATTTGAAGTCACCTCAGACCATGCTTTCCATTCCGGGGAGTACCCATGGAGGACTCATTTCCTTGAGGTTTGGGGGAAGGCTGAAGCATCAGGAAAGACTGGAACAATCACAGAACTGAAAAATGTTAAAACTGGAGATGGGTTTTAGAAACCATCAAGTCCAGCCCTCCTCATCGACAGATGAAGAAACCGAGACCCAGAGAGGGGAGCGAACCATTTACAGTCGCACAACGGGAGGGTTAGAATGAGGAGCTGGGCTTTTTGTATCCCAGTTCTTTGCACTATTCACTAAACTGTGTAGCCGCCCTCTATGGAGTACAGAACCCTGATGAGTCACAGAAGAGTCTGGGGCCTACCTGGGTGGCATTGTGAGGATGGCATCACTCATTCACTCATTTATTCATTCAACAAACAAACAAATGTATTTAACACCTGCGGGTATTCCACACTCACAACGGCCCATTAGATGAGCTAACCCAGGGTCACCGTATTCTGCAGTGTCCTCATCCACTAGAACAATAGCTCACAAGTCCCTACCAGTGTGTGCTCTAACGGGTGATAATGCTGACGATAAGCAATGTAATTAGTTCAAAACAAACGTGTTTATTAAAATGGAAAAGTAAGAAAAGCAGTAACAGAAGCTTTAATAATAGCTAACATTTATATAGATCCTCAAAGTTTATAAGCACTTTACATATATTGTCCCAATCTTTGTAACACCCCTGTGAGGTCAGTTCTACTAATATTTCCATTTTATAGGTGAGGAGATTGTGATCGAGAGGTTATAAATGACTAGGCCAAAGTTACATGGCTAGTAAGTGTCTAAAATCTGGCTCCAGTTTACCTTCTGAATCTCATCTCCCATTCATGCCATCCCCAAACTTCTGTGCTCCAATCAAAGCGGACTGCTCACTGTTTCCCAAATAATCTAGTGCTTTCCTGTGTCCTGGGATGCTTTAATCTCTCTTTCTACCTGTCAATATCCTGCGCATCAAATTCGCTTTGACAGAGAGGCTAAAATAACCCTACCTGTGGATGACGTGAATTCGGATTTAGAAAACCCAACCAAGAAGTTAATTAAAGTAATAAATAAATTTAGCAAGATAATGAGATACAAGGTAAACCTCCAATAATTGTCCACAGCTCCCTTTAATGTTCATTCTGTGTGGCAACTCTTCCAGACCAGCAATCCTGCTTCCATTACCCTCACAGCCATCATCTGAGGAAGTAACTCCTGGAGAGAAGGGGCCAGCCATCCCCACCAACTGCCTCAAGCAGGATAGGTAGGCTGGCTTAGCTGGAGTGGCCAGGCCCCCAAGGGAGCACCTTGAGCCAGTTGGAGCAGCCAGGCCCCCAAAGGGGCAGCTTGAGCAGGGCAAGTCAGATCATCATCACTTTGACCACCTTTTCCTCTTCCATGCTGCTGGAGACAGCCCAGGAACCTGTACCAAGAGCCTTGAGAATAGCAATGCTCCCAGCCCAGGGCCTTCACCATTATCCTGGGAAGTGACCTCTATGGAAATCAGCTTGTCAATTGCTCCTGCAGAGGCTGCAGCCATAGCTACTGAAGGTCCAGGCAAGAAAGCTCTGGTCACCGAAGTCCCTGGCCTGGCAAATGGTTCAATATCAGAAACTGACGTGGTTTTATCAATGGAAATGACATTGAAGAAGAGACCTAACCATCTGCTTTGATGCTGCACTCTAAGGGCCATGGGACTTTTGCATTTAACTCGAAGCTGAAACCTTCCACATATGTTGTCTCCTAACCTCCACCAGAATAGGAGCTCCCTGAGAGCTTTGCACACAGTAAGCACTTAATAAATGCTTCACTCATTCATTATGAAGCAGCTAAGTAGAGTAATGGATGGAATACTGAGCCTATTCATTCATTCCCCTGAGAAAAACGACTTCAAGGTATCTGCCTGCTAAGGCATACTGAGGTTATCATTTATTGACTGATAACAATAATAGATATATCTGAGACATGACAGAGAGCCACTTGACACTTTTAAAATACTATTACTCAAGACTTATAAAGACATGATGACACTTTCAGAAGGAACTTAGTATTGGGAAGAAATCCTTTAGGGATATATTTTCATCATAGCTACCCTTCAAAAAGCAAAGGATTTAAAAGAGAAAAGCCATTTGGGAAGTGAACAAACACATGGTTAAGAAGATGTTGCCTGAGAATGTAATTTGGATTTTGAGACCATGACTTAAAATATAAAATGACAGTCTCTTGGCCAGGGACAGAGGGGACTGAACAAGGGCTGGTAAGAATGTATTTGCCTGGCATCTTGCAAAAGGGCTTTAGGAAGGGAGAAGGGAAGGGGAGGGAGAAAACAGCCAGTACATGTCTATCAACCTGGATATCATAGAAAATAGCTACACATAGGGAGACAAATAGTAGTAGATGTGGAGAAATTCATAGGAGACAAAATTTAACAAAGGAGTGTGTAATAAAATATATGCTGATATATACATTATACATATCCGTATATCCAAATGCAAAGGCTATGGGTAATAAACAAAGAAGAGTTAAAGGCCCTAAAGCAAGGAGGGCAGCTAGGTAGTGCTGGAGTGCATAGAGCACGGGGCTTGGATCAGGAAGACTTCATGAGTTCAAATCCAGCATCAGACACTTAGTAGTTGTGTCACTTCACCCTGTTCGCCTCAGTTTCCTCATCTGTAAAATGAGGCAGAGAAGGAAATAGTGAACCATTCTAATTACTTTGCCCAGAAAATCCCAAAGGGGGTCACGAAGAGTCAGACACAACTGAAAAATGGCTGAACAACAACAAAGCAAGGAGGCGAATGTAGCTTTACAGGTATTACTAGATTTCGTGGGATGACTGAAGTATATACCCTGGAAGGGTGTAACTAAGTCGAAAGAAAGGAGAGAAGAAAAGAATGATGGTGTAACATCAGAAAAGAAAATCCAAGAGCCACAGGGCGAAAGCATGATGGACGCCATTGAGGCAAAGACCAACGAGAGGCAAAAATAGGAGTGATAGCGTCAGCAGAATAGACAACAGACCATCTGGCAAGAAAGAGGAACTAGAGGAGGAAAGGCACACCATAGTGGCGATGAGGGACTCCAAATACTCAGAATCTGCTGAGCAAAGAACCAGTCATTTTTAACTTTGCCTTAACGATGATGATTTCATTCTTCAAGAAGTAGAGGAAGCAAGGAGGAATAATTTCATTGCAAGATTTTTAACTTATAGGGTGGAACTGATTGCTGGGGTAGGAATGAGGGGCTGTTCTCCATGATGTGCGATACAGTGGGAGAAGTGGCACTTGGAGTCAGGAGGTGCATGGACAGGACTGATGACCTCTGCAGTTCCTTCTTGCTCTAAATCTGAGGTCTCGTGCTCTCATTGTCTTAGAGCAGGGGGTTCTTAACCTTTTTTGGGTGTCAAGGACCCCTCCCACAATCTGGTGAAACCTATGGCCCCCTTCTAAGAACAGTGCTTTTAAATAAGTGAAGGAAATGCTAAATTTCAGTTAGAAGTGAATGAAAGTAAAGATGGTTTTTCCCCCTCTAAGTTCAGAGGCTCCTTGGTGATATGTGGACCTCAGTTTAAGAAATTTTGGCTTAGAGTTTGTTATAAGTAAGGAGAAGAAGTCTAGGCATTGTATGACATGTACCCAAGATTTTGTCTAGGTATAATATGACATGCACCCAAGATTTTGTCCTAGCATATCTGAAAAATCTCAGTAAAGGATAAATAGGATCTTATGGATGAAAATTCTATCAGAAAAATCAGCCATGGAAGAAGGAAGAGTTCTATAGAAGTAAAGTAAAAATAAAATGAAGAGTTTGGACTAAATGGTCTCTAAGGTCCTTTCCATAAATCCTATGAGCCCATTTGTACCACATAAGTTAGGGAACTTGTGTTAGACATCCAAAGACCTGAGTTCCAATCCAGCCTCAGACACTTACTAGCTGTGTGACCCTGGGCAAGTCACTTCCCTCTGTTTGTCTCAGTTTCCTCATCTATAAAATGAGCAGGAGAAGGAAATGGCAAACCACTCCAGTATTTCTGCCAAGAACACCCCAAATGGGTCCACAAAGAGTTGGATATGACTAAAAGATGACCCAACGACAAAGACAGAAAAATATGACTTGTGTTGGATGAAATTTTGAAGACAAACAGAAAATTTGGACGAGGAAGAAAAAGGTGAGTTGTCCAGACATACTTTGTTGCATAAGAAACTCAGACACCAACTCAGACATACAGAGGACAAAACCAGAAATAGCACAGATTGTACTGATGAATACAAAATTAGAGACCAGGACTACAGAATATCATCAGGAGTACAGAGACTCAAAATGTGTTGGTGAGACAAGCTCTCTCCCCCTCTGTTATCCTGTAATTATTTTGTATTCTGTATGTTGTTTCTTCTAAAAGAATATATTCTCCTTTGGAGTAGGGACTGTCCCATTTTTGTCTGTATAGCCTCAGGACTAGGGACAAAGTAGGTGCTTAATAAATGCTTGTTGTAATACAGTGTTTCTCAAAAGTGTGCCACAATAAACCTTGAAACATTCCAAGTTTTAAAAAATTTTACATTGTTAATTAATAGGCATTAAAAATAATTTTGTAGGATTTTACTACAAGAGTTTTGCTAAGGTTTTGTTTAAATTGGAGGGTTCTACAGTTGTCTGTGGAAATGTTTGAGAACCACTGGTATAGTGGATTGAGTGTCAGGAAGAATTGAGTTCAAATCTATCTCAGACACTTATTACCTCTGTGACCCTGCTTAGCTTCTCAGAGCCTCAGTTTCCCCATCTCTAGAATTGGCATAATGATAGCAGCTGTCTCCAGGGGTGGTTATGAGGATCAGATGAGATAACATGTAAAATAATCTCTTAACCTTTAAAGGCTGTTGTTTGTTCAGTCATGCCTGACTTTGCATGACCCCATTTGGGCTTTTTGTGGCAGAGACACTGGAGCAGTTTGCCATTGCCTTCTCTGGCTCATTTTACAGATGAGGGAACTGAGGCAAACAATGTTAACTGATTTGCTCAGGGTCACACCGCTAGTAAGTGTCTGAGGCTGGATTTCAATTTAGGCTCAGCACTCTACCATTTTGCCACCTAGCTGTCCTCAAACCTTTAAAAGTGCTAAATAAATGTTAGCTATTGCTGTTTATTGGTTTGCCTATGTTGGAGAATCAAAGATGGGGCAGGCCTGCTGCTTTCTGGTCAGAGTATCTGGGATGAGAATAAGTGATGACAAAGAGAAAGAGAGAGAAAGGAAAGAGAGGGAAGAAGAGAGAGGGGGAGGGAGGAAGAGAAGGCTAGAGATAGAGGAGAGAGAGGAAAGAGAAAAAGAGAAGAGGAGAAAGGAAGAGAGAGGAGAAAGGAAAGGGGAGAGAGAGAGGAGGGGAAAAAGGAAAGAAGGGAGAGAGAAGAGGAGAGAAGAGAGAGGAAAGAAAGAAAAGAAAGGGAAGGAGAGAGAGGAAGAGAAAAGATGAGAGAAGAGAAAAAAGAGAAGGGGAGGGAGAAACTTCTGTTTTTGCTGCCAAGGAGAATGATCTTTGGACTAGAAAGGGCGGAATAAATATGGTGCTACATAGTTGCTAGCCAAGATAGAAAGCAGCTCTTAAGAAAGCAGCATCTCCAAGGCCTCCTTTGATAACAAGCTGCATTCTCAGGGGCAGGAAGAATTCCCAGATGTGAGCACAATCTTTGAAAGACCATAAAGAATGGAGAAGTACCCCCAGAACTGGCGATGGGGCAAATGGCCCAACATTTGAAGATGAAGAAAGAGTGTTGTCTGCAGACTAATGGCTGGGGAATTCACTTTTTTTTTTCCTGGCAAGACTCTGGGGAAATGGTGAGCAAACATCTGGAAAAGGAAGTGGTGCCCACAAAAAACAAGCTTGGCTGCATCGAGACCTAGTCATGTCATAACAGTCTCATTTTCTGCTTCAATAGGGCTGTTTAACTGCTAGATCAGAGAAATACTATAGACAGAATTTACCTAGATTCGTACTAAGCATTTTACAGTTTCTCATGTTTTTCTTGTAAAAAAGATGGAGAAATGTGGGATAGATGATGAATTCTGAAATAATTAAATCTCCTAGGAAGAAGGTCTCTAGTGGAGTGCCCCAGGGATTGGTGCTTGGATCTGGGCTGTTTAACGTTGCTATAGATGATATGGATTAAACGACAAAATGAAATAGGTGGTGCGTTTATAAGATTTTAAAGATGGCATGAAACTGGGGTGGGGGAAGGGGAGAGGGTATGTGAAAAAGAAGCAGCTAACACACTGAATGATGGTCTAGAGCCAAAAAGAGCTTAAGAAGCTAGAGCATCATAGTAAGTGAATATAGGAAAATGAAATGTAACAGGGATAAATGTAAAATCTTCCTCAGGTTCAAAAGATTAATTTCATGAGTACAAGATGGGAGAGTCATAGCTATGGAACAGTGTGTCAGAAAAAGATCCTGGGGTTTTGGTGGACTACAAGCTCAATATGACTTATCGGCATGCTGCAGCAGCCAAGAAGGCTAATTGAATTCCACTGAGAATCCCAATTAAGAGGTGATCACAAGTTGGTGATATCGCTGCTTTATTCTGCTTTGGTCAGACCACAACAAGTAGGTTGTTGTGGGAGAGAAGAGGCAGGTAACTGGCATGGGGAGTGACCTTGACTCCATCTACCCATCCATCCATCCACCCACCCACCCACTCATCCATCCATCCACCCATCCATCCATTCATCCATCCATCCATCCATCCATCCATCCATCCATCCATCCATCCATCCAATATTTATTCAGCATCTCCTGTGTGTCGAGCGTTCTGCTAGGTGCCAGAGATAGAAGGACAAAAGAAGGACAAAAATAGAAGAATCCTACTGCTTACAAAGAGTTTATATTCTAATCGGTGATCCTTATGGCACCTGAGGCTTGGTGGAAGAATGTTTAGCCTGGGGAAGAGAAACCTTAGTGGGTCGTGTCCTCAAGTATTTAAAGGGCTGTTTTGCCTTAGAAGGCTCAAACTTATCTTGCTTGGCCTCAAGAGGGCAGAGCTTGGAAGCTGCAAATAGACAGTTTTAGGCTCGGTGTCCGGAAAAATTTTGTAACCCTCCGAGCTCTGCCAAAGGGCTGCCTCCCTCCTCCCCGCCCTTTGGAAGTCTTAAGTCAGAAGCCAGACAGCACCGTGTCAGGGAAGATGCGTAGGGATTTGTGCTCCATGGTGAGGGGCTAGACGGCTGCCGGGACCCCTTCCAACGCCGGGATCTTTTTTAACGTCGTCTTTCTATGAAACTGATTCCGCGAAGGCAGCAAGTGCTTAAGAGGGCCAAGTGGAAGGTCAGCAGACAGGGCCCCAGTTCTGAGGCTGGGCATTCCGCAGCAGCAGGAAGGGAGAAGGGAGGGAGCGCAGTCTGAGTCAGCAAGCTGAGGTCAGGGTCGGGAGGGGCCAAATCAAGGCGAAGCCGGCAGGCAGGAAAGGCGATGAAGCGAGCTGAGGTCAGCGCCCGGACCCAGACCACGCATCGATGGATGACTTCGCCCGTTTACAAAGTGCAGACCTCACAACCATCTCCGGGGTCAGCTTATAGGATCGAGAGCTAGAAGGGACCTCAGAGACCATTTTCAAATTTATTTTTCCTCGTCTGTATTTTTGAGTTTTATTGGTTTTTTTATTTCTGTGACAAAGCTGTCTCTAGATATGCGTCCACCCCCAGGGGTGTGTTGGAGCCAACTTGGCTTGGAAAATGTTAAAAATGCAGATTAAACCTAAAAGTGTGTCCTACAAATATTTTTTGGAGGGACAGGTAGTTGTTAAACATTTGCCAATAGATCCCTGTGTCCAGTGGTTCTTAGCCTGGGAGCCATCAGTCCATGGATAGGTTTCAGGGCATTCTGGAACTCAAATGGGGAAAAAAAATGACACCTTTATTTCAATAGAATTGCTTCCCTGTGTCATTGTCTGTTTTTTTTTATTTTATGCATTTAAAATATTCTTCTGAAAAGGGGGGAAAGGGTTCCATCATCTTCACCAGACAGCCTAGGGAACCCACAGCACAAAAAGGGTTAAGAACCCCTCTGGCCATATCCAGCCACCGCTTTTTACAGAGGAAGAAACTGAGGCTTGGGGGGAGAGGATGAAGAGATTAGGTAGAGGTCACAGAACTGATGAGTAGCAGAACCAGGCTTTAAACCCAGCGCTTAGGACTCAAGGTCAGGGAGATCTCTGTGTAAACCTGATTGGTACCGATCTAATAAGGTGAAGTTTGATAGGGATCAAAGTAAACTCTTACCCCTGGGTTCTAGAAATTGCCTTTACAAGATTGTAGAGGAGTGGTTAGCTTGCAGTTGATCTGAAAAAGATCTGAGGGTACTAGTGGACTGCAAGCTTACCATACACCAGCAGGTGTGAGGCAAGCAGTCTTAAAAGCTAAGGTGGTCTTGAACTGCATTAAGAGAGGCACCTGGTCCAAGGAGGACCTCTGTACTTCATCCTGCTCAGCCTGCCTCTGGTCTACCATAGTCCCAGACTCCACATTCAGAAAGGACAGTTGCTGAAGCCCAGGAGTGACTCTGGGCTGCCTGGTAGTTTGGGTTTGGGATTGGAAAAAAATAGGATGCTTGTAGATCATGTTACAGTTAACAACAGGAGGTTTTCTTGGTCATGGCAGGGAAAGAATGTTCAGTAAGGATACAGCATTGATACACTTGGGTGAGGCTTTTTTGCTTCTAGGTTGGCCACACTGGCCTGGTGACTGTGTTTAGGCTACCAGGGAACTCCATCAGTAGCCCAAACTTTAGTCTCCTGAGACATGTTTGTCTCAGGACGGTTTCCATACCTATTGTGAGCATTACAAGGCTATTTTGAGGATGAAATGAGATAATATTGGCAAAACTCTTTGCAAATCTTCAAGCCTTCTATGAACATTAGCTGTTGTTACAGTTGTCATCCAGGAGAGGGCTAGAGTAAAGGGCCCCTCGAGGTCCCTTCCACTCTGGCAGCCTATGGGTCTGTGGTTCCTCTGCCCCCTAATGCACCATAGGATCATGGGTCATAACTGAACCGTCTCCTCTGTCCTTGGAGTGCTGCCTGGGCCCAGCTACTCCTCTTGCTGGGAGGAAAAAAAAGCCCATTTACTTGGGATGTGCATTGGGGGAGGTAACCTAGAAAATTTCAGAGAAAAAAACCACTTTTTTTTTCTCACACAGACATTTTGAGTTTTTCCCAAAACAATCAGAAAAGATGCTTCTCCTCTCTCCACAATTTCTGTTTTTCCCCCCAGGGCTTCACATCTCTAAATATACCAAATATAATTTTATGACCAATCTCAGCTATACATAATACATGCCTAAACTCACCAAATGACTTCAACTCTTTAAAGGGCTCTAAAAAAATCTGTGTTGCATCTATTTCAGTTTTCACAAAATTTCCAGGCCTCTCTTGCCCCCTCCTCCATCCCTGCCCACCTCCACCTCCCAACCAGGGCCTCTACATTTCCCATTTCCATTTTCTGGACCAGTTAGGAGTCCTCAGTTCTCAGGAGGATTAGAAGATAGACCAGGGCATCTGTCAGCTATGCCCATCCCCAGATCTTTTACACCTAGGAAGTGAGGGGGCAGGAAGCTGGATGTCCCCCTGGCTTGCAGGGGCTTCCAGGTGGTGAGATGGGGCAGTGGAGAGGTAGAAAGGGGAGGCTGAGATGGATGGTTGGAGCAGGAACTACCAAATTCCCTGGGGATGAAGAGCCAAGGAAGGAGGGCACATCACTGAACAAATATGTGGAAATAAACCTTTCCTAAGGTCTCAATGACCTCATTGGTAAAATGGAGTTGGGCTAGATGACCTTGAAAAGTCCCTCTAGCTTCAACACTCTATGTTTAAAGGTAGGTCCCTTCCAGCTCTGAGAGTCCACATTTTAGGTCCCTTCCTGCCCCCAGTTCACCAGTGCTCACCCTTGAAAAAGGCATTGGAAATGGCCTTGCAATGTGAGGATCTGAGTAGTACCAGATAACTGATACTGGAGTCAGGAAGACCTGAGTTCTAATCTGGCCTCAGACACATACTAGCTGTGTAACCCAAGACATATCTCAACTTCTGTCTGCCTCAGTTTCCTAACCTGTAATGCCGCCTACCTCCCAGGATTGTTGTGAGGTTCAAATGAGATAATAGCTGTAAAGCACTTAGTCCAGTGTCTGGCATACAGTAGGTGCTTAATAAATCATTGTTCCCCCTTTCCAGCTCCTCCTTACAACCAAGACTTGCTGTTCAAGGACAAAGAAGGGCCCTGCCATTGAGGGTGGGAGTCGGGGGAGGTATTAGTCAGACTTCCTGGAGGACAGTTAGTTCTACTGTACACTGTAGCCAAGGGCTGATGACAAATGCCTGTTGACTTAATAATAGCTAGCATTTTAAAGTTTGCCAAAAAAGATATAAATATATATACTACATGTGTGTGTATGTGTGTGTATATATATACATTTGTGTGTATACACACATATAATGTATATGCATGCAATAATATATGTATAATATAATGTATGTGTATATTTATGTGTATATACACACACACATATAAAATCACATTTTATCTTCCTGACCACCAGTCCACCACTGTCTTTTCTAAAGCTGACTCCTTATCTCAGTCCCAGAGTGCCAGAGTCATACACTGAGCCCTAGCTCTAGCCCCCCTAACTAACTGACCTTGGCCGCACTTCCCAGGGCCTACTGCTTGGGAACCGACCACCAGGGAGCTCCATGGACCAATGTGCTTCTAGACGGTCAATAGCTGGAAGAGACCTCCGTGGAGCCCAACCTCAGAGGAAGGATGCATTCTCATCACTGCTTCTTTGGTTCAAAGAACCAGAGCCCTCCTAATCCCAGCACCAAGTCAAGACCCCAGACGTCTCCAATCCCCAAGCCCCGTAACTCCAGGGCTCAGAGATTCGATCTTCCCTTCCCTTCTTTCCTCATCCCATCCAAAGGAGAGGCACCAGGCCAGCTTCAGTTGCTCCTGGACCCCGGGACTGGCAAGGGGACTCGGGAGAGGAAAAAGCCTGAGAGTTCCAGACCTTTAAAGGTCACAGAGGAAAAGACCAGTGGGAAGGAAGGAGGAGGAGGAGGAGAGAGAGAGGGGAGGAGGCCGGGCAGAGGAGGAGGGAGACTGAGCCTCCTCCGGCCCCATTCCTAAAACAAAAAAACATTATTTCTCCTATTTCCTCTTTCCGAGATTAATGATAAACCGTCCGTCCCCCCAAAGAAACCGATAAAGGCTCTAATTTAACTGGGAGGCTTAGAAAGGCCATTTCTACGCAAAACAGGGAGCCAATAATAAAAATGCAGCCCGGCGCGCGGCTTGATGGAAAAACGCGGCGTCTCCGAGCCCCCACCCGGAGCCGCCGGCCGGGATGCCCGACAGCTAAGAGCCCGGCTCGGCAAAGCGCAATCATATTTTAGTCAAAACAGGCCCAGAGCGCTCGCAGCCAGCTGTAAATTAACATCTGAGGGCAAATATGCAGCCAATTTGAGATAATGAGGCCTGATTATGCCATCCAATGAATGTTAACGAGGCGGCCCAGGCGGCAGGAGCCTTATCTCGCCGGCCTTCCATTTATTTTTTTAATCGCCTCGCATTTGAACTCTTTATTTGTTTTTGCTTCTACTTATTCTCCCCCCTCGTCCCCCGCCCTCCTGCAGCCCTCCCTCCTCCGCAATTCCCGGGGCTGCAACACCTTACTCCCAAGCCCTGGTCTACCACCTTCACCCTGCTGCTCCCAATGCAACCCTGTCTCCTGGGCCCTGGAGGGAGGGGACAGGAGAGACGTGTGACCCACCAGAGGCTAGGGAAGGGTGACTGCTGAGAGGTGAGCCCGAGAGCTGGGTCATTCCGCCCTCCTTTTGCCCCTGGAGACGGGCATCAGAGGGGGATGGCCAGCTCCTGGTCTGATGGGGGACACAGAAGTCATACCCTGAGGGAGCCCCTGGTGAGATAGGGGCACAGCTTTTATCCCCCTCCCCCACCTCTACTCTGACGGGGAGACCCACCTTCTGTCCTCAGGGATCCTCTGATCTTTTAGGTGCAAGGCACAGCCCCTGTCCTCCTGTATCTGTTGACTAAGGGAGCCCCACAGCTCCTCCCCTCAGGGCCCCTCTGCTTTGGTCTGAGGGGATAGGCCCTGTAATCTTGGACCTCTGGGTCTGTTGAGGGATGGGGCGGGGGAGGGCTTCCAAATAGGTAGAGCATTTGGCAGCCCATCTGAGGAGATGAGGCATCCAGGCCTCCCAATAGTTTGGGAATAATTGCCAAACAAAGAGAAGCCGTGTGAAGTCAGCAGGGTTGGGGAAATGTCCTCTCAGGACCAACTCCGAGACCAGCTACTGGGGAGGCCACTTGGGAATCAGAGGATCCATGTTCAGATCCCTGATCTGCTTGTGTGACCTTGGACAAATCCCTTAATCTCTCTGAGCTTCATGTATCCTGGACCAGGGCAGGCCCGTGAACTTTTTTAAAAACGCCAAAAATTGTATTTTCAATAGAATTGGTCGCCTTTGTAATCCTGTGCATTTAAAGACATGATTCTGGGAAAGGACCTGTGGTCTTCACTGCTCTGAGTGCCCAAGGGGTCCATGACTCCACCCCTACCCTGGGTGATGGGGATCAAATCATCCCCAGGGTCTCTTCCAGCCTCCATCTTGTCTCTGTGTCCCCCACTCCTCGGATCTCTTCCAAGGCCTAATCTCGGATCCTTCCACCCTACTAACCATAGTGCAGGGAGATCTCCAAACTCCCTTTGATGATTTGTTAGAAATCCATCCTTCTGGCATTTGGCAAAAGTCCTTTGGAACGATTTTATCTTTTCAGGAAACTTGGAACAAGGGCAGGATTTACCTGGAGAGTTGATGAGCCATTCATCTGGGAAGGAGGCTTTCTGGAAGAGGGGTCTAAACCATTCTCTGGAAAGCAGGCAAGGCAGCCCTGGTACCCTAAATGCTTCTTGGAGCCAGGCCTTGGGGCTGAAGGTCTGGGAGGGTATTTCTTGTGGGTAGATGGGCGTGTTTCCTTTGCTTGGTGAGCAGCTGTCTCCACATCTGTGTTCTCTTTTCCAAAACATCTATTCTTTCTCCTTTGTAGAGCTGGGGCTGCTGGGGAAGGCCAGAGAGAGAGAGCTACATCCCTGAATATGTGAACATGGCAGGTAGGAACAAAGGGTCCCCTTCAAACTCCTACACCCATGTATCCCAACCCCCAGAGCCCAAGACTCCAGCCACTGCACCGCCCGATGCCACTGAGGCCAGAAGGGATCATAAGGAGAATCCAACTCATCCTTTTTGCAGATAAGAGACTAGAAGGTCAGAGAAAGAACATGATTTTTCCAGGGTTACATGGGTAATAAGTGTGATAGTTGGAATTTGAACCTAAGCCTATGACTCCAAATACAGCACTTTTCCCAAAACTTCTGCTCTAGTGAGGATGATGAGGAGGCAGGTAGGTGGCACAGTAGACAGAGTGCTGGGCCTGGGGGTAGGAAGACTCATCTTAATGAGGTCAAATCTGGCCTCAGACAATTACTATCTGTGTCACCCTGGTCAAGTCACTTCACCCTATTTGCCTCAGTTTCCTCATCTCCCAGGTTGTTGTGTTTGTCCTTCATTCTTAAAGAGGACCATGACCTCAGGGAAATGTTGACATGACTTGCAAAATGATCTGGAGAAAAAAAGTAAACTACTCCAGTATCTTTGCCAAGAAAACTCCAAATGGGGTCATAAGAGTCAGACACAACTGAACAACAGAGGGTGATGAGACACATATATAAATGAACATGAGACAAATTAGAATATGATAATTCTGTAAGTGGAAAACCCAGGGCTCTGGGACCAGAGGAGGAAAGGACTTTTTTCCAGTGGGGGAAGTCAGGGAAGACATTTTTGACCTGGAGTCAAAAAGAAAGGGAGAAGATGCCAATAGGGAGCAATAGGGCAGATGGGATTCCAGGTAGGAGGAGTAGCTAAGGCATGTCCAGGATCAGAGGAGTCCAGTTTGGCTGGAGAGTCAAGTATCCTACCTGAGGACAAGGTACTGGGCTGCCCACCACCCTTTCCCTAGACTCATAGTAATACACAAAGGGCCTATGATTTCCTCAGGGAGCTCCCTCTAGAAACAAGATTACAACCTGTCTATAATTTAATAGTAGGACATAATCTTAAACATTTAGAGCTTGAATAAACCTTACAAGTTATTTAGACCCAGCCCCTCATTTTGTAGATGAAGAAATTGAGGTCTAGAGTCAAATGACTTGTTCCATCCAGATCACACCAGGAACAGAACTAAGATTCGAACCCAGGTCCTCTGATTCCCGATCCAACATTTTTTCCCATGGTACCTGAGAAGCCCTAGAGGGTTGCCTAAGCAATCAAGGTTAAGTGACTTGGCCAGGATCACACAGCTAGTAAATGTCAATGGCAAGGTTGGAATCTCCCCTTCTTGACTAGCATTCTATCTACTCTGCCAGGATGTCTCTAATAATAAATAAATGAAGAAGCAAACAAATATTAGAGGAAGGCTTCCTGCCACAGTGGGCACCCTCTCCCTGGGAGAACTTCTGGGAGCACACGAGCGGCACAGGACAGGCAGGCACGGAGGGGTGGTGATGGCTGGAGGCAACGCTGAGCGGTTGAGATCATGGAGTCAGTGAAGCATTTCAGTAGTTTAAAAAATTCAATTTGAGTGATTGTTTTTAGAGTTCTTTAAAGCTTGCAAAATACTTGACGTCTCATAATTATGATTATTTTCATTTTTCCGATGAGGAAACTGAGGCTCAGGGGGTTAATCACCTTGCCCAGGGTCAGTAAATGTAGGATGCAGGATTTGAACCCAGGTCCTCCTAACTTCAAACCCAGGTCTCTACCCACTGCCTAGTACTGCTTCTGGTAATAACAACAGTAGCTCTAGTAAGAGTGGCTGGCATTTCTAGCTAAGGCTTGCCAAGCTCTTTACATACAGCATCACATTTGCTTCTCATAACAACTTTGAGAAGTATGTTCTTATTATCCCCATTTTATAAGTGAGAAGACTATAGCTGAGGGAAGTTAGGCCATCAGCCCAGAACCACACAGCTCATCCCCAAAGCAAGATCTGAATCCAGGTCTTTCTTAAATCAATTCGAGAATTCCCAAGAGCATTCACTGGCCTCACTCTGTCAGTTGGGACTGGGAGATACTTCAACAGTGTCTCCCTCACCCTGGACCCCTAGCTCCTTTGGTCCTTTTTGGGAGCCTAGGGGTAAGAGGAATCAGAGCCTGTTCGGCAGTTCTCTCCCCACCCCCCGCCCCTGGCCCCATGCA
>CM053625.1:311829161-311852346 GCA_028646595.1 Phalanger gymnotis
AAAAAAAGACTGGTTTCAGAAACATCCCATCAAACCAGAGGTACAAGGTCCATGTTCCACATAGTTCCCGTGCCTGAAGAGTAACATATCTCCTGGCTTTTGGAGGCCCTTTTTTCCCTTTGTGGAGTCCTCATGAAGTTCCCCTTTGGGGTAGCTCTGCTGGGCTCCAAGGTCACTGTCCTTCCAGTTTCCCTTGATGTGTCTAGTGTGTCCTCCATGTGACTCTCACTTCCCAATGGAGACATCACTAGAACCATTGCTACTGGCTCCAAAGATGCTGGACACTGCTACCATGGCCGATGGGAACTCTGTCTCTGTCTGTCTCTCTGTCTCTGTCTCTCTCTCTCTCTCTCTCTCTCTCTCTCTCTCTCTGTAACACATCTCCTGACCTTTGGAATTTCACAAGGTTGTCCCCTGGTCCATGGGAGTCAGGGAGAAGAAAAAGAGGAAAATCTTCCCCTTCCCCCCAACCCCAATTCTCCCTCAGGAATCCTTCACTGCTGGATTCAATAATCACTCCCCTAGCTTGCTATTGGTGTCATCCAACTCCTGGGCTGGGCGGCTATTTAATCCTCAGCCTCCCAGGGCATGCCTGATTGTCTTCAACCAATCACAAGATCAGTCCCTTATGTACTCAGCTTTTATCCAATGACCGAAGCCTGTATGATCCTCAAAACTGATCGAGACTTTATCCACACATCTGCTTTACTTTTGACTGATTGCTTGATTCCATCAAGGTGTTTAGGCCTTCTATGATTGATTAATTGGGGGCAGGAGTGGAGGTGACCCCCCCCCCCTTCTCCCAACTCACACCTGCCAAGGAGACCTTGTGCTAAAGTGGGAAAAGGATTGGATGGGATGATTTGGGTTTTTTCTTGCCTATATTTCTTTTTGTAGGGAGGTGAAAGATTCTCAATGGGGAGTGATTGGGAAGTGATGTTAAAGTTTACAAAAAGCATCATTAAGACTAGGAGAGAGAGAGAGAGAGACAGAAACAGAGAGAGACAGACACACAGAGACAGATACAGAGAGAGAGACAGAGAGACACAGAGGGACAAGAGAGAGAGAGACATAGAGGGACAGAGAGAGACACACACACACAGAGGGACAGAGACAGACAGACAGACACACAGAGAGAAAGAGAGACAGTCAGACAGACAGACGGGGGGGAGAGAGAGAGAGAGAGAGAGAGAGAGAGAGAGAGAGAGAGAGAGAGAAAGGCAGACAGTCATGGCCAACTCTTCACAACCCCATGGACTATAGCATGTCAGGCCCTTCTTCTTTCCTCCACTAGCTCTCAAAGTCTGTCCAAATTCATGTTCATTGATTCCATAACACTCTATGCATCTTGTCCTCTGCCATCCCCTTCTCCTTCTGCCTTCAATCTTTCCTAAAATCAGAGTCTTTTCCAATGAGTTCTGTTTTCTCATTATGTGGCCAAAGTGTTTAAGCTTCGGCTTCAGTATTTGACCTTCCAGTGAATAGCCTAAATTAATTTCTTTAAATAATGATGGATTTGACCTCCTTGCTGTCTAAGGGACTCTCAGAAATCTTCTCCAGCACCACAATTTGAAAGTATTGATTCTGTGGCACTCAGCTTTCCTTGTAGTCCAACTCTCACAGCCATACATTGCTACTGGGAAAATGATAGCTTTGACGTTATATAAGGAACTTTGTCAGCGAGGTGATGTCTCTGCTTTTTATTTAGTATGCTGTCCAGATTTGCCACAGCTTCCCTTCCAAGAAGGAAGTGTTTTTTAATTTCATGGCTGCAGTCATCATCTACAGTGGTCTTTGAGCCCAAGAATATGAAATCTGACACTGCTTCCATTTCTTCTTCCTCTGTTTACCAGGAAGTGATGGAGCCAGTTACCAAGATTTTAGTTTGTTGGATGTTAAGCTTCAAGCCAGCTCATACACTCTCCTCTTTCACCCTCATCAAGAGACTTCTTAATTCCCTTTCACTTTCTGCCATTCAAGTGGTAACATCTGCATTATCTGAGGTTGTTGTTATTTCTCCCAGCAACCTTAATTCCAGCTTTTGATTCATCCAGCCTGGCATTTTGCATGATGTATTCTGCATATAAGTTAAACAAATAAGGTGACAATATATAGCCTCGTCCCACTCCTTTTCCAATCTCAAACCAATCAGTTGTTCCATATTCGGTTCTAACTGTTGCTTCTTGAACTGAATACAGGTTCCTCAGGAGAAAAGTAAGATGATCTGGTCCTCCCACCTCTTTGAGGACTTGCCACATTTTGTTGTGATCCAAACAGTCAAAGGCTTTGGTGTAGTATGAAGCAGAAGTAGATGTTTTTCTGGAATCCTCTCGCTTTCCCCACAATCCACCAAATATTGGCAATTTGGTCTCTAGTTCCTCTGCCTCTTCAAAAACCAGCCTGCTGTTCTGGTAATTCTCAGTTCACATATTGCTGAAACCTAGCTTGTAGATTCTTAAGCATAACCTTGTGGCATGTGAAATAAGCGTGATTGTTTGGTAATTTCAACATTCCTTGGTATTGCCCTTCTTTAAGATTGGGATGTAAACTGATCCTTTCCAATTCATTGGCCACTTTTGAGTTTCCCAGATTTGCTGGCATATTGAATGCAGTACTTTGACACCATCATCTTTTAGGGTTTTAAATATCTTAGCTGGAATTCTGTCACCTCTACTGGCCTTATGGTTAGCAAGGCTTCCTAAGGTGCCACTTGACTTCATTTACCAAGATATCTGACTCTAGATCAATTAACTACACCATCATGGTAATCAGTGATGTTAAAATCTTTCTTGTATAGTTCTGTGTATTCTTGTCACCTCTTCTTAATCTCTTCTGCTTCTGTTAAATCCTTACCATTTTGTCTTTTATCACATCCACTTTTGTATGAAACATTCCCTTGTTTTCCGGAAGAGATCTCTTGTCTTTCTCATCTGTTGTTTTCTTCTATTTCTTTGCATTGCTCATTTAAGAAAACTGCCTTACCTCTCCTTGCTATTCTGTGGAATTCTGCATTCAGTTGGGCATATCCTGCCTTTTGCCTTTCCTGTTCTCTTTCCTTCTTTCCTCAGCTGTTTGTAAAACCTCACTAGATCTCCATTTTGCTTCTTGCTCTTATTTTTTTGGGGATGATTTTTGTTGCTGTCTCCTATACAATGTTGCAAACCTCTGTCCACAGTTCTTCAGATACTCTATCTACCAGATCTAATCCCTTAAATCTACTCTTCACTCCTACTTTATATTCATAAAGGACATTATTGAGGTCATATCCACACAGTCTGATGGCTTTCCTTACATTCTTTTAATTAAATCTGAATTTTGTAGATAAGAAGCCCATGATCTGATCCACAGATACCTCCAGGTCTTTTTTTAACTGACTATACAGAGCTTCTCCATCTTTGACTGAAAAGTAAAGAATCAGTCTGATTTCGATATTGACCATCTGGTGATGCCCACGTGTAGAGTGGCCTTTCAGGTTTTTGAAAAAGAGCGTTTGCTATAACCAGAGAGTTATCTTTTAGAAGCTCTATTAGTTTCCACCCTGCTCATTTTGTACTCCAAGGCCAAGCTTGCTTATAATTCCAATTTTTTTTTTTTATTTCCTACTTTAGTGTTCTAATCCCCTGTGACGCATGTGACATCTATTTTGGTGTTATTTCTAGAAGACGTTGTGGGTTTTCATATAACTGAGCAGCTTCGGCCTCTTCAGCATCAGTGATTGGTGCATATACTCGTATTACTGTGATATGAAAGGTTTGCCTCTGAATTCAAACAGAAAGATCCAAAGACCTGGGTTCAAACCCCCAATCCTGATACTTCCTTTCTGTCTGACCTTGGGAGAATCACTTAAACTCTTTTGGTCTCAGTTTCCTCATCTATAAAATGGGGGTGATGGAGTAAGCAGACTCTTTGGCTCTTTCCAGCTATAAATCTAGGATCCCATTGTCCTTTTAAGAGGCAGTATAGCCTAGTGAATAGACCTAGCTTTGGCATTAGGAAGGCTTGGGTTCAAGTCCTGCTTCTGGACAAATACTGGCTGTTGTGACCCTGGGCAAGCCCCTTAAACTCTCAGTGTCTCAGACAATGCTTATAGACTATAAATTGCAGAGGGGTGCTGATCTTTATTGGTCCAGATTCTTACCAGGAGCTCCCTACATTGATGAAATCACAAGCAACATAAAAAAGACTCCTGTATAGAGGTTAATTAATGTTGATATTATTATTAATAACAAAACATACAGCATTTAAGATTTGTAAGACCCTTTGTAAATGTTTTCTCTTTGGATTCTTGTGAAGAAGGTGCCTCTATTTTACAGGTGAGGAAACAGAGATGTTAAGTGATGAGCCAAGGGTCACACAGCTGATAAATCTCTGAAACTTGATTTAAACTCAAGCATTTTTGACTTCCAGCTTCAATTAGCTGGTTCTGTGATATAGTCAATACATATCCTATATATTCTACTGCAGAGAAGCCCGGAAGGGCAACTTTTATTGTTCTATCTTCCAGATGAGGAAGTTGAGGCTAAGAGTGTCACTTGCCCAAGGCTATATAGCTTCATAGAGGCAGAACCAGGAACCCAGATCAGTGCTCTTTGTCTTAAACCAGTGGTTCTCAAGTTCTCAGCCACAGAGCCTGGGCTGGGAGGGGGAGGGAGGAGAAGAGAGGAGGAAGTAAATTGTCAGGCTGGTCCCAAAAGGGTGGCTAGCTACATCTTGCTTCAGATTCTGGGGGACTCTGGGCTTTTCTAGCATTAAAGGCAGTTCAGAACCTTTTCTGTTATTAAGCCCCGACTGGTGTGTTCCATCCAGTGATGGTCAGTTTATATCAAGACTCACGTGACTTTTACACATGGGTATTTATTAAGTCAGAGTAGCGAGACCAGATGCTACAAAGCATAAGGATATCCAGAGACCAGGGGAAAGAAAGTTCAAGTTCAGAGTGTACATCAAGAAAAGATTCTGTAATAAATCCTTTTCTCCCCTTTGGGAGCCTTTGTGAAGCTCCCTGTAGATGTGGTAGAGCTGCCCACAGGCTCCTTATGGAGTCTAGAAGCTGCCTTTCTTCAGCGTGTTGGGTTTGTCCTTTGCTTCCGGTGAAGATGCTGTCTCAGGGATACTGTTAGGACATCCTTTGACCTGCTCAAGTCCTCCTCTTGTCAAGGGGGAAGGGGGAGATTGGGACACTCTCGTCTTCCCCTAAATGATTCTCTTTCAGGGGCTTGGGTCTCTTCTCGAGGATCCCAGGCACTGGAATGCTAGGTTCTGAACTGGCTTGAAAAGGCGCGACAGGAAGCGCGTTAGTTTAATGCCTTTGATAGATCCATAGTTATTTTAGGTAAGAGTGGGGTGATTAACAGCTTGACTCACTTGACTCCCACTCTTACAGGAGGGGGATCATGACTTTAGAGTTGCGCTATAAAGATAGTTTAGTTCAACCCTGTTAGTCGTAGACGAGGAAGATTCAGTCCCAAGGAAGCCGAGTGATTTGCCCACCGTCTTAACAGGTAGTTAGTGGCTGAGCCTGGCTTAGCATCCGGGTGCCTAACAAATAAGCAAACGCCTTTTGTGGGTGGAATAAACAATATGTCTCACAGAAAGATATGAGACTACTCGTTAAATGTATGTGGATCCTATTTTGGTTAATATAATACAGATCCATTGAAAAGAGTTACTAAATTCATAGTTATCTCTTATCAGTAAATACTTCCTCAGCCAATGGGCACCAGCAGTATCATTGTTATCATTGGAAGGGAGTGTTCCAAGAAATTGACAATAAAAAGGATTCCCTCATCCTTGAAAGGGTTGAGACCCACAATCCTCCGCTATGCTTTCTTGGTACATAGTAAGCACTTAATAACTGCTTTTTGATGGATTCATCCACTCATTCATTCCTAGGATTAGAGCTAGAAGGAACAGTCTAGGTTAATTAACTCTCTCATTTTATGTGTCAGGAAATTAAGGCCCAAAGAGGGAAGTGACTTGCCCAGAGTCACACAGGGGGCAGAGCCATGATTAAAACTCGTTTATTCTAACTCCAAATCCAGGGCTGACTTTATTATGCCGCATTGACTTTATGTTTAGTGTGGCAGTGTCGGTGAGCGAGTGATGGGCTGGGGGTGGGGAGAGGGTCCTGTACTCTTCCGTTACCTTTGAGCCATCAGGGTCCAGGGCAGCAGACGGGAGGATGTGGCAAATTTAACCCTTTTCTTTCTTGTGGTTCAATTGGGCAAAGCTACTGGATTCTGATGAGTTAGGATTCTGAAGATGCTGTCCCTATTATAATGACTTAGAGCAGGGGTGGTGAACCTACAGCCACTAGGCTGTAGAACAAAATCCTTTTATTACTGAACAAATCCTTTTATTAAGGGGATTTGTTCTGTGAAGTTTGGATTCAGTCGAAGGATGGCCCTTGAGGACCTGGAGGGCCACGTGTGGCCTCAAGGCCGAAGGTTCCCCACCCCTAGAGAACAGCCTCTTCTGGGACAGCTAGGTGGCACATTGAGCACTGGCCCTGGAGTCAGGTGGACCTGAGTTCAAATCTTCAGACACTCGACACATACTAGCTGTGTGACCTTGGGCAAGTCACTTAACCCCAATTGTCTAGTACTCCCTGCTCAAAAAAAAAAAAAGAGAGAGAGAGAGAGAATGGCCTCTTCCTTTCTGGCTAAGTGATAAGAACACCATCTGGACCAAGAATCCTGAGTTAAGCAGGACCAGCCAGGACCTCCTTCTCCCCATTCTACTGCTAAGACATTTCCTCTTTAGACAATGAATCGATCAGAGGATTCATCCTTCTGGGAAAATGATTTGTTCCTTCTGCATGGACAGAGCCTTGAATGAGTAAGTCACACAGAGGCAAGACAATCCTGTCCTCAGGAGTCCCTGGCCCGATGGGCAAGAGAGACTACTCTGACAACACTTCCACAGCAACATATGAAAAGTATAAATTGCCAACTGACTCCATCAATACTGGCTCGATAAATACCGAAGAGGTTTAGAATAAGGGAAAGAATCACTGTAGGGTGGGGCCAATCTGGGAAGACTTCCTGGAAGAAGAAGAGATTGTTGGTAAACAGACCATGAGGAGGGATTCAAGGAGAGGAGAAAGGAAAGAATGTCCCAAAGAAGAACGGGAGAGGGAAGAGTCTGTGATCTAGAGCCAGGGAGGTGAATCAGGCTGTATGGAGAGGAGAGAGATGTTTTCTCCATGAGGTCACTGGGGGCTCAGGTTGAGCTCATCGTGAGCTGGGGCCAGCAGAGCATGGGGTGCCCTCCCTAGCCTGAGCTGGGTGGTTGGCTCTGGTGTGGGGATGCTGAGTCACAGGGTGGTGCTGGGCTCTGGGGCGAGCTCACCCTGTATTTATCCACTGTAGCCAGGGACAGCTCGGGCCAGACCTCCTCTGGGATCCAGGACACCTGGCTTCTGTTAGAGTGTGCAGAGACCTTCTTCCCCCTCCCACACCCAGCCTCCTCTGGGGCCATTTCCTTTGGCCCGTTGCCTGGTTTAAGAATAATGCCTTTACAGCTCTTCAAAAGGACCATGTGGCTATTTCTCCCACAGATGTACATGACATGGCCTTCATGCTTAGCAAACAACTTCAGGAGCCACAAGGCTAAAAACACTTCATCCCCCTGTGGCCCGCCCTGTGGAGACGTGACGACTGTCTCCGAACTTAGCTCGGCTCAGCCTCCGAGGACAAATGACCCGTTTATTACCAGGCTATCCTTGGAGCCTCTGTGGTGTGGTTGGGCAGGGAGGGCCTGCCAGAGCTTGTGTGCCTTTGGCAGAGCTTTCAGGATGCCAGCGTCCCCACCCTGCTCCGGAGGCACTGGAGCTGGGTTTGGGGCGGGGGGAACTAACAGAAGAATCCCACCATCTCCTGGCATAGGCGGGGTGTTTTCAAAGAAAGGGCTCTGGCACTGATGACCTCAACCTAAATGGAGACTGTAGGGGCTTTAGAGCCGAGGAAAGGGAGGGAAGGGACTTCTCTAAGAGGTGCGGCTAGGTTGTAAGGGCGGGGGTGGGAGGGCTAAAACCCAGTCTCCCAAATTCCAGACCCGTGATCTTTCCTAAAATTATTCTGCCCCTCCCAGCCAAGGACTAGGTTAGCTTTCCAGGAATTGTCCTCCCTCCCTAATCAATCAATCAATCAACAAGCATTTATTAAGCACCTACTATGTGCCAGATTCAGTGCTAAGCTCTAGGGGCCCAAAGGCCAAAATGAAAAAGTCCCTATTCTCAGAGAGCTGACATTACTGGGGGGGAGGGGCAGATAGATGTATATATGTAGATGGAGTCTGACACGTGCCCCAAGGACCACTGACGTGATTCTCCATTTTGAAAAGGCTAGAGAGCCTGGTCCTGGAAGTCAAGATCCTGTGTAATTGAAATATTTTGGGGATGGGCAGCTAGGTGGCAAAGCAGACAGAATATTGGCCCTGGAGTCAGGAGGACCTAAGTTTAAATCTAGCCTCAGACACTTACTAGCTGTGTGACCCTGGGCAAGTCACTCAACCCTGATTGCCTCAAGGGAAAAAAAAAGAAGAAAGAAATGCTTTGGGGAGATCTGTAAAGCCACTCCCCCTCTCTCCTTCCATCTGTCTCCCTCCTCTGTCTCTCTCTGTCCCTCTCTTTCCTTATCTCCCTCCCCATGACCCCCCTCCCTCTCTCTTTTTTGCTGACAGCACACAGTGAGAGGTCATCCTGTAAGAGTCTTCTCCCCTCCAAGGCCAACACATGACTCCCCCCTCCCCAAATAGTGACCTCGGATCTTTACCTATCTCTGAATTCACTGAATCACTTCAGTAGTTGAAGGTGATCAATCTGGAGGCTCTGACCTCGTAAGTTTTGAAAGATCAGGACAGCAAGCTCCCTGGGAGTCTGGCCAAGCGAGGTTTTATAGCCAGTCCAGCACTAAATGAGGAGCAAAGAGTGACCTTTGGGACCAGACCACAGATAACAAAGATGAAGACTCACCCTGGATGATCCTAGGTGAACTTGAAATTCCTGGGCCCAAAGCTATGCAGAAATGTGTTAAGGAGTGCATTCTCCTTAGACTTGAGCTGGTTCAAGGGAGCTTGTACTTTGAGGTGTTGGGCAGAGCAAGTGGAAAATGTGTGCACTTTCGGTCTTACTATACTTTCACAGTAACTATCCCTTAGTAAGAGCCAATTGATGTTAATTGGTTAAATGGAGCTGGGATCCTAGTGACTGGTGGAGGGACACACAGCAGGTGAGGGCTAGAGTGTGGTCATTAAAGATATTCCAAATCCCTTGAGGAAGCAAGGTGGCAAGCAAGGTTTGGGGACAGGGAGCTCAGAGCATACTTTGTACATGTGGAGACTACGGCATACTGGCTTACTTACAAAGTAAGTAAGAGTCATAAGAAATAACAGGTAGCTAAGTGACACAGTAGATGGAATGCTTGGCCTGGGGTCGGGAAGACCTGAATTCAAAGCTGGCTTCAGACATTTCCTGGATGTGTGACCATGGGCAAGTCACTTAACCCTTTTTGCCTCGGTTTCCTCATCTGTAAATGAGCTGGAGAAGGAAATGGAAAAGCATTCCAGTATCCTTGCTACGAAAACCACAAATGGAGTCACAAGGAGTTGGACACAACTGAAAAAAGACTGAATAATGAATAATACATAAAGAATAGTAAGAGTAAATACGAGGTAATTTTGGGGTAGGGAGGAGCTGGCGGGTGCAGACATGGACAGGTAACATTGAACCGAGAGGGAAGTTGGGTATTCTAAGAGGCAAGGATGAGGAGGAAGAACATTCCAGGCCGGAGAATGGAATAGAAGAAATGAGGAATGGGAAGAGGTCAGTTTGGCTGGAGTAACTGGTGCCAAAGGGTGTAATATTTCATAAACCTAGGAAGGTTGTCTTTAGCCGCGTTGTAAAGGGCTTCAAGTTCCAAACCGAAATGCTCGTATTTTGTCCTCAAAGTAGCAGACAAGTAGGGGCTAAATGGATGCTAACTATTATTGTTGCTAGAAGCTGGACAACCACTTGCCAAGTACGTTATGGTGGAGAAGGCAGGGAATAGGTTAATATTTTTAGTGTTTCACTGATGCCCTTTTCTTTTTTTTTAATTGTTTTTTTGAGGGGGGAAGGCAGGGCAATTGGGGTTAAGTGACTTGCCTAAGGTCACACAGCCAGTGTGTCAAATGTCTGAGGCTGGATTTGAACTTGGGTCCTCCTGATTCCAGGGCTGGTGCTCTACTCACCAGGCCACCTAGCTGCCCTTTATTTTTTTTAAAGTAAACTCCAGTGGCTCCCTATTATATCCAGGATCAAATATGAAAATCTTCCCTTTGGCTTTCAAAGCACTTCACAGTCTGCCCCCTTCCTGTATTTCCAGTCTTTGTGTGTCTCACTTCCCTCTATGTATTCTGGGATTCAGTGACACCGGTCTTCCTGCTGTTCTTCCTATGAGATGTTCCATCTCCTGACCGCAGAGTGCTTTCATCGGTTGTCCCTCGAGCCTGGAATTCTCCACCTCCTCATCTCTGACTTCCTTCAAGCCTCAGTTAAAACCTCACCCTCTGCAAGAAGCCTTTCTCTGTCTTCCTTAATCTTCGTGCTATTCCTCTGAAATTATCTCCAATTTATTCATCGATAAACATTTTTTAAACACCTACTATTTGCCAGGCACTGTACTAAGCATCGGGTTTGGACATAATTGTTTCACGTTGACTCTCTTTTAGACTATAGGGTCCTTAAAAGCAGAGACTGGTTTTTTTCTGTTTTTTTTTTCCTTTCCTTCTCTCTCTGCCCTCACCCCTACTCAGCTCTCTAGGGGATAAACATTTATAAATATTTTCTCTATCACTTAAGTCCAGACAATCAACAAAATGATAAATCAATCCCTAACTGGTAGCATTTGTCAATTTCTGAGGTATAAATCCCACTGAAAAGTGAATAGTTCACTCTTCAGAGCTTGGGAACTAGAGCTGACTCCAGCAACATCCCAAGTAGAGACAAGTAAACCAAGTCTGAATGTTGATTATGCTTGAATGTCCATCTCACTCTGCAACTACCTCTTTGTCAAGAAATGGGAAGCTTGTTTTATTGTTGTGTTTCTGGGATCAGGATCCATCATTGTACTGATTCATTCTCTTAAATCCTTTCAATTCATTTTTTGTAATCATTGTATAACTTGTTCCCTTGAGTCTGATCACTCCACTCTGCATCAGTGCATACAAATCTTCCAGGAGTCTCTAAATCCTGTCCTTTCTATCATTTCTTAGGGCACAATAATATCCTATTACATTCATATAATATGATTTGCCTAGGTATTCCTCTGTAGTCTTTCAGACTTTGCCCCTTTACATTAGTGTGGTCATTCCTCTGGTTCTGATTGTTTCACTTGATGTCAGTCCATACATCTTCCAAGGTTTCTCTGAATTAATTGTATTCACCACAATAATATTCCATTCCATTCATGTGCCTGTTTATCCCCTTGGCTGTGTCAGTGATAAAAATGTCAGGCAGTTCAGGGCCAACCAGAAATCCCTGCCTCATTCTACCCCAGACTCCCTTCCAAGCTACACTGGACCATTAATGACTGCCCTTTGAGTCTGGCCTTTCAACCAGTTCCAAATCCATGTAATCATTTCTATCTGTTCTACATCTCTTCATCTTTTCCACAGGAATAATGAGTTATTTTATTAAATGTTTTGTTAAAATCTAGGTAAACTTCATCTACAGCATTCCCAGACCTAGCAGTTAAATAACTCTGCCAAAAAAAAAGCAAATAAGGTCAGTTTGGCACACCCTGTTCTTGACGAAACCCTACTGGCACTTTGGAATCACTGCTTGCCTTTCTAAAAGTTCCCCAACCTTAGCTTTCATCTTTCCTTCTAGAATTTTGCCAGCAATGAGAGCCAAGCCCACCGGCCTATGATTTGCAGACACCATTCTCCCCCTTTTTGAAAACTGAGGTGACATTTGGCCTTCTCTAGTTCTGTGGAATGTTTGCTGTTCTTCAAGATTTTTCAAATATCACTGGTGGTGGCCCAGGTAGCACACCCACCTCTTTCACTTGGGCCAAGTGATTTGAATCTCTCTAGGTGCTTTCCTACTGTCTTGTGAGCTGGGTTCCTGAGGTCTTCTCATACCCTCGGCCAGCCCCTCTGCTGCCCCACCTGCTCCCAGACCCTGCCAGGGACTTCCCTAGCAGATACCTTCTGCTATCCCTTCCCCTCTCCGGCTGTTCTTCTCCTCCCCCACCCAATTGTGATATTTGCCCCCAGACCCAGAATCACTAATTACATGCACTATACTCACCTGGTTTCCCTTTCTCTTGGATACTGACACCTCTATGTCCACCCTGCTCTAAATGCGGCACCCCCAGAAGCTTTGGCCTTATCCTCCCTCCCCCCATCGCTTTCTCTCTGTTCCTCTTTTATCTGCCTTTTCCTGTTTCTCCTCCTTCTCCCATCCTCTCTTTCTATCTCTTTTCTGTCTCTGTCTCCTTCGACTGGATCTATAGTTTCACTGGGGTAGGGAAGTCCTGGTGAGGAATCTCTCTTTATTGTTGAAGAGCTGCAGCTTACATAGTCAGAGAGTTGGGAACTGGGGGCTAGTAGCTAGCACTTATATAGTATAAATTTAAGGTTTGCAAAACTCTGTCCATATCATATCATTTGGCCTTCACAAAGC
This sequence comes from Phalanger gymnotis, assembly GCA_028646595.1. Lineage (NCBI taxonomy): Eukaryota > Metazoa > Chordata > Mammalia > Diprotodontia > Phalangeridae > Phalanger > Phalanger gymnotis. Next base: position 311,841,829 of record CM053625.1, read on the forward strand.
CCCCAGAAGGCAGGTTTTACCGTTATTGTTATTTTTATTATTAGGCAAGGCAATCGGGTTGAGTGACTTGCCCAGGGTCACACAGCTAATAAGTATCTGAGGCTGGATTTGAACTTGGATCCTCCTGAGCTGGTGCTCTATCCACTGCGCCACCTAGCTGCCCCTGGTAGGTTTTATTATTAATCCTATTTTACAGATAAGGAAACAGAGGCTGGAAAAGGTTAAGCAACTTGCCCACAGTGAAGGAGTTGGTAAGTAAGAGTCTGAGGCCAGATTTGACTCCAATGGTCTACTTGCTGAGCCCAGGGTAACTCAGCAGGATGTGTCAGAAGCATTGAACCTAGATCTTCCTGTCTCCCAAGGCAGGTTTCTAGCCTCTCGGAGCTCTGCTCTCTCCCTGATTTCTCTCTCTCTCTCTCTCTCTCTCCCCGTTCATGACACCATCATTCACCAACACGTGAAACCTTGAGCAAGATCAAGCTTCCACCTCTATCATCAACTAACATTTATTAAGCACCTACTATATGCCTGGCACTGTGCTAAGAGCAGGGATGTAAAGAGAAGCAAAAAATCCACCCCAGTCCCTCCTTTCAAGGAGCTCACAGTCTAACAGGGAAGACAACTTGCAAATAATCAGGTACAAACAAGACAAATAGGATATAATAGAATCAGTAGGAGATAAGAGAGGGAAGGTACTTAATTAAGGTGGACTGGGAAAATGAGATTTGGGCTGAGTCTTGAAGGAAGCCAGGGAAGCCTGGAGATGGAGATGAGGAGGGAGAGGATTCCAGGTATGGCAGCAGCCCGAGAGCATGTGGAGAGATGAGCAAGATGGCTGGATCACAGCGTATGAGGAGGGAGTAAGGAGTAAGGAGAGTGCAAAAGCAAGACAGGTTTCTGATAGCTAGATAGAGGATTTTATCTTTGAGCCTGGAGACCACAGAGAACCATTGGATTTTGTTGAATGAGATGGGGTTTGACATGGTCAGACCTACTCTTCAGAAAGATAACTTTGAAGGGGTAGCTAGGTGGTGCGGCCAATAGCATACCAGCCCTGGAGTCAGAAGGACCTGAATTCAAATCCAGCTTCAGACACTTTCTAGTTGTATGACCCTGGACAAGTCATTTAACTCCAAATGCCTCTCTCCACCCTGCCTGCCTCTCCCCGCCCCCATCACTTTGTTAACCTCAGTGGAGGATGGACTGGAGTGGGGAGAGATTTGAATAGTGCAGGTGTGAGGTAATGAAGAATTGTCCCATAGTGATGAAAATGTCAGACAGAAGGGGAACTATGTAAGAGATGTTAGGACATTAGAATTGACAGGACTCCGCAAGAGACTGGCTATAGCAGTGTGAGAGAGAATTAGGAGTCAATGATGATACTTAGGCTGGGGGTCTGGGTGACTGAGGGGGGATAGTAGTGCCCTCCACCCTTTTCCAATAGGAAGGTTAGGGAGAAAGGAGGCTGGGGAGAGTTCAGTTTTGGTCATTAGAGTTTCAGGTACCTATGGGACATCCAATCCAACATATCCAATAGGCAGTTGGAGGTGTGAGACTGGAGATTGGGAAAGAGGTTTGGGCTAGATATGTGGATTTGACAATCGTCAGCATTTTTCTCATTTTTCAGTCAATTTCAGTTGTGTCCAGCTCTCCGTGACCCCGTTTGGGGCTTGCTTGGCAAAGACACTGGAGTGGTTTGCCATTTCAATGCTAACTGAAACCACAGGAGTTGATGAGGACGCCAAGTCAGGTAGCGTAAAGGGGGAAGAAAAGAGGGCACAGAAAAGAGGGACAGAGTCTTGTGAGACCCTCAAGGTGGGCTGCCATGACCTGGATAAAGATCCAGCAAAGGAGACTGAGAAGGCATGATCAGATAGCTGGCTAGGAGGAGAACCAAGAGAGAGCAGTCAGGGAGAGCCTAGAGGGAAGAGAGTAGAGGGAGAAGAGAGTGGTTGTCAAAGGGAGCAGAGGTCAAGAAGGATGAAGATGAGAAAAGGCTACCATTCACCTGGACCATTTTCATAGCTAAGCAAAGTTGGATGACTAGGGGTGGGGGTGGGGGTGGGGTTCCGAAGTGTTTCCTAGAAAGGCTGGGCCAGTTCACAGCTCTCCCAGCACAGTTTATTAGGCTGCCGCTCTTCCTGCCCCTCTGATAATTGACGTTTTCTGTTTTTATCGTCTTTGCCAATCTGAGACAGAACCCTAGAGATGGTGTAGCTTGAATTTCTCGTTATTAGAGTATTAGAGCTAATACTAGAGTATTAGCTCATTGAGTCATTTCACAAAACACGACCATTTCCAGGGAAACAAACTCACCTTGAAAGGACTTGTTGCTTTTCGATGATGCAGAAAACCTTAAGTGGTCCTTAGGTTCCTCCGAGACAGCTGAAGTAGGTTTAATCTCTAAGACAGAAAGAGGAACCCACTTAAAGCCTTTGAAAGACCACTTAAGGCCTAAAAAGGAGCAACTCTGATTCTTGTCATCTTCCTGATTTCAAATCTGGCCTCAGATACTTGCTAGCTGTGTGACCCTTCACTTCATCCTGCTTGCCTCAGTTTCCTCATCTGTCAAGTGATCTGGAAAAGGAAATGGCAAACCACTTCAGTATCTTTGCCAAGAAAACCCCAAGTGAGGTCATGAAGAATGGGAAACAATTGAAATAAAAACAACAACAACAGCGACACTCCAAGTAACATTCCAGTTACTCATGCAACTCTGGGACATCCTGTGAGGGGTTGGGAGGTCTGATAGCCCTCCCAATACTGAGATCATGGCAACTGTTCCCAAGGACATTTCTAACCTTGAAGGATCTCTTTTGAGTTTGGAAGTCCATCAATCTCAGGTTCTCAATAGGTGCAGAACGTACTCACTCTAGGTGTGTCCTAATGGAGGTATTCTTGTATCAGGCCTCCTTAGCCTTTATTATTTTTAGACCATCCTAAAGAGAATGGTTTTACTCCATTCTATCTCTCACTCTATCCTCTTTGGGCTTTTGCCTTCATATCTGCCTCTGTAGTGAGGCTTTCTTGGTTTATTCCCATGGCCTACAATTGAAAGGGTGTTCTGGGATGGTTGAGGCTGGTCCTTCTTTACATGATTCCTATGGTCCTCCATCACTGCTGCACCTTGGCTAAGACCATTGATGGTACTGAAGAAGAATGGAAAGTCAAGAATATGTGCAGACTGAGAGACTTTGAGTAAAGGAGCTGGCCTGGATTGGGGTACCAGATGCCATGGACTGGGATGCCATGGTGGGAGGATGGTAGGGCCCTCGGTGCTTTTCCCACAGGAAAGGCAGGCAGGCAGTGGTTCTCAGCCTTGGGTTAATGTGGTGGAGATGAGCAAGTCAAAGAGAGCTTTAAGCTCATTTGGATTTGAACAATTTTCTCTCAAGTTGATGGAGAAAGGAGTCAGAGACGTGAACTACCTAGAAATGGTGGTTCCCACCATCTCTCAGCTATACCCCCTTCTCTCCTCTGGCTACCTTGTTGTTCCTTGAATAAGACACCCCATGTCTCAACTCTGGGCATTTTTACTGGCAGTCCCCAAGGCTGGAATGGTCACTTGCCTCATCTCTGTCTTCCTGGCTTCCTTCAAGTATTGGACCTTCCACAGGAGGCCCTTCTCTATCCCCTGTGATGTTAGAGCTTTTCCTCTGAGACAACCCCAGTTTTTCCTGTCTAAATCTTGTTAGTACATAGCTATTTATATGTTGTCTCCCCATTATACTCGGAGCTTCTCAAGAAAGGGGACTGTCTTTTACCTTTTTTTGTATCCCTAGGCCCTAGCAGAGTACCTGGTACACAGTAGGCACTTAATAAGCGCATATTGACTGAAAGATTGTCTTTTATCTTTCTTTGCATTCTCAACATTTAGCAGAGTGGTTGGCACATAGAAGGTGCCTAATTAATGCTTATTGGGTGACTGACATGACATCATTGACATTTTTTGGGTGGGGGGAGAAGACATTGGAAGATCACGGGTACAGAATGCTGAAAATGTTGTGCCAGCTAGGAGAGACTGGCCTGAAGTTTTCACCTGATAAGTCACACAGTTTTTCAGAATCTCTTTCAAGCTGGTGGGGCGTTCACTGTCTCAGCAGGGCATAAGCACTGACCCAGAGACTTGGCTGAATCCCCAGAACCTTCTATGACTGGGTGCTTATAATCCCAAATTTGTCAAGACCTCTGCCTCTCCGAATGTCTATGTGATTGAGATTAGGAGAAAAACATCCAAAGTCATCTGGTGAAGGCCTTCAGAGCTGCCGTCAATGGCTTTCTTCCTACCCACCCCTGAGTCCCCAGGCAGAACCAAGCCAGCCCTTGTACCCGAGATCAGGGCATCATGGCTCTAGAGCTGGGGAGGCCCTGGAGTCCAGCCCTCATCATCTAATCCGGTCTAATTTTCACAGAGATGGAGGCCTCAGAGGGGACACATTTTGCCCAAGGTAACTGGAGCCAGGATTAAAGTTCCTGTCTTCTGACTCTGTAGCTAAGGAGTTTTGGGGGGGGGGGGTTGTTTGTTTTCATGGCACTAAATGGCCCAGATTGTCTCTAAGGCTCTAAAGGGTCTTGGGTTTTTATTGTTTTTGTTTTCTAATAACTGGGTGGGACAGGATTAGGCCTGGGGTGTTTGGACCAAAGATTTTTCAGGTCCTCCTCTCCTGCTCTAGAGTCCGTGCTGCTATGAGGCTCCTGCCCCTCCCTTTCTAGGAACCCCAAGCAGCATATCAAGGCTCCCTGGGAGGGCCCCACCCAGGCCTCTCTGCAACAGCAAGGAGGAAACGTAATCTTGCCAAATCGAGCCTCCGAGGGCCAAGGGTGAAGGAGGTTTTGTCCGGATGGGACTACCCCATCTTCCTGCCCCGGTCACAGTGACATCCAGACCGGAGGCTTTCTACACACTTTGAAGGCCACCCAGGGAGCCAACACCCCCAAACTCCTCATGCAGGCAGACCTCATTCTGTGTGACAACCAAGCCGGGCTCAGGGCCTCAGTGCCCAAGTTAATCCTCTTAGGGGTGGATAACAGCCCTGGGAGGCGGGTGGATAGAGTTTGGAATGTAGAGACAGGAGACCCTCATTCACATCCTGCTTCTGACCTTTAGGAGCTGTGTGACTCTAGGCACATGGAACCTCTCCGAGGGTCCAGATTCTCATCTGTGAAATGGGTATAACAACACTTCATATGGATTTTGTAAGGCTAAAATGAGAGCACAAACCTGAAGATGCTATGGAAATGTCAGTTATTATTACAGAGAATCAAGGGTCGTTAAAGAAATATTTGATTGGAAGATAAGATCCAGCTTCTGACACTTAGCAGCTATGTAAAAGTCATTTGCATGTCTTTGTGGTTGTTGCTATTTTTGTAGATAAAGTAGAAATCTTCCACTGGTATCCCCATTTCATAGACGTGGACTCTGAAGTTCAGAGAAGACGAATGTCCTGAAATAGGCCCTTCATTTCTGTCCTATTCAACGGATTTCATTCAGGGGCCTGCAAGGGCCTGACCTTGGACCAAATACACATAGCCAAGCAAAACAAATCCCTGCACCCTCCACCTCCAAAAGTATGTGTCCCATTCTTCCTCTTGAGCCCATCCCCTTTTGGTGAGAAGGTGAGGAGCGCGTTGCATTGACTGTCCGTGCTTAGCTTGGTGTCTGGCGCACAGTGGGCATTTAATAAATGTTTACTGAATCGATGTGAATCGTGGGGGGTTATCGCGTTGATTAGGGTTCTTGACTCTTTCAAAGTTGCCCTACATAAATTGTTCTTCCGGTTCTGCTCACTTTCATACACACCACTTCGCACAGTGTCCCCAGGTTTCTCTAAAACTGTTCCTTTTATCGTTTTGTATTTGTTGTTCAGTTATTTCAGCCATGTCTGATTCTTCATGACTTCATTTGGTGTTTTCTTGGCAAGGATACTGGAGTAGTTTGCCATTTCCTTCTCTAGCTCCTTTTACAGATGAGGCAAACAAAGGTGAATAGAGTTGAGTGACTTGCCTAGGGTCATATAGCTACTAAGTGTCTGAGGCCACATTTGAACTCAGGTCTTCCTGATCTCAGGCCTGGCACTCTATCCACTTCACCCCCAGGTGCCCATCATTCTGTATAACAGTACTATTCCATTACATCTAAATACACAATAACTTGTTTATCCATTGCACGGAAAGTTGATGGGTCCCTCCTTAGCTTCCAGTTCTTTGCTATAGATGTTTTTGTACCCATGAGTCCTTTTCCTCTTTTTGAGTTCTAGGTCAGCAGTAGCATTGCGGGATCAAAGGCTATACAGTTTAGTAACTTTGGGGGGCATCGTTCCAAATTGCTCTCCAGAAAGTCTGGACCAAACAATGGCTCCATCGACAGCGCATTAATGGGTCTGTTTTGCTTGGGCAAGTCCAACAAATTGTTATTTTCCTCTTGTGTCATCTTTGCCAATCTAATGGGTGTGACTGGAACCTCAGAGTTGCTTTATTTTTCATTTCTCTAATGATTAGTGATTTCAAGTATTTTTTCATATGGCTGTTGATAACTTGTATTTCTTTCTCTGAAAACTCCCTGTTCATCTTTTTGAATCATTTGTTCAATGGGGAATGGCTCTTTGTTTTACTACATTTGAATCAGTCTCTTATATATCTTGGAAATGAGATTTTTATCAGAGAAACTTGGTTAAAAATGATTTGGATTTCTGTTTTTCATGACTTTAATCATTTGTTACAAAGGATGGATTTTTGGGGGTGTAGTGGGGTAGAGAGTTGGTGGACAGTTGTAGGGATACAAAAAAAAAACCAAAGAAAGAAAAGATCATTAGTGAATCATTCAAAAAACGCATTGAAAAGAACAAAAGAAAGTTCAGAAGAGACCCAGACAAGCCAGGCAATGTTGGACCTACATGTTCAATATGAAATTTTCCCAAGAAGCCCAATCCAACCAAATGGTCAGGAAATTCAGCGTCACATGAAATCTTTTTCTGTTCTTAACAATATATGGAAATGTTGTGGTTGTTATCTGTAAAATTCCTAATGGTAAAAAAAGTTAAAAAGCAATTAATAACAGGCTGTTTTTTAATCTCATAACTGGCTCAACTTCTCTTCCCATCACACAGTTCCTGGATGATACTCTTATGCCCCTCCCTATGAAAAGGCTATCCACCCACAGACAAACACTTTAGACTATGCCCTCTGGGTCTCCTGAAACCTAGACTCTTCAGAGACTGGGGTGATCCATGATGTGCAACCATTCAATATCACTGGGAGAAAATTGGGGTTAAAAATGTTTTGTAGGTATGAGACTGAAGCGGGGAAGCAATTTAGCCAAACTAGTGGTGGTCTCAGAATTACAGAATGTCCCAGGTGGAAGGGGTCTCAGAAACAAATGACCTCATCGAGATTGGAACAAGAATCTCCAATCTTCATCATTCCTGGCAGGCATGACTAACCAGTCATCCAGCCTTTTGTTTGAATACCTCCAGTGAATGGTGCCTACTACCTCTCAAGGCAGCCCATCCTACTTTTGGAGAGTTTTTCTTACTATTCAGCTAGACTCCTCTCATTGTTCTCAGTTCTGCCCTCTTGGGCCAATCAGAACAAGCCCAATCTGTCTTCCCCAATGCAGCCCTTCAAATAGGTAGCCAGATACCATGGGCTACCCAAGGCTTCTCTGCAACTGACGCTAGCAGGATGTTGAGGTCCTTCGCCATTCTGTTGGCCATGCTCTTTCCAACATCCTTCCTAAAATATGCTACTGCGAATGGACCACCACACTCCCAAGGCCCCTTGACCAGGGCAGAGGACAGTTGGACTACATCCTCTTGGGTTCTGGACACAACACCTCTCTGATTGTAGTCTGAGGTCCCAGGAGTTTTCTTAGCGGCTGTATCACACTGTTGATTCCAGACCTAAACCTTTTTCGGACCTTTTAGTGAATGACCTCCAATGAGAAAGTCTTCATTCTGTCTAGTGCTCTCTCCCCTTGGGCAGAATCAGGCACAGCATGAGAGTACAAGCCTCTGTGTGAGGAAGGGGCAGAGGCAGATGGTCTGCTGATGACAGCAGTCTTCTCCATGGGAATCACTTTTTGATTTTTTGGTGGTTTGGTACAGCTCCTAATACAGCATGCCATAGTCTCTGAAGAATGAACATTGAGGACCACCCAAATAATTATCATAGGATCCTAGTTCTAGAGCAGGAAGGGACCCTGGAGGCGGTCTAGTCTAACCCTTTCATTTTACAGATGAGGAAACTGAGGCCCAGAAAAGTTGTGTTAGGAGGCCCAAGGTCACACAACAATGCTGGGAGGTAAATGCTAGGATCTTCCCCTTTTGCAAGTGAGAAAATGGAGACTCAAAGAACTTAGGTGACTGGCTGAGGTAGAATCTGAACCCGGATTTTCCTGACTCCAAGTGAAATGTTCTGTCTTGGTCCTCTGTGCCTCAGTTTCTTCATCTGCAAAATGAGAGCCTTGGACTAGATGGACTCCATGATCTCATGGTCTGCTTCTCTCTTTGCCTGTTGCAAAGGGCAATGGAGAGAGGGCTGTGGTGAGAATGAGCAGCCTGTTGGCAAATGCTTTAAAAAATTAAGAATAGCACTGGAGGGCTGGTGATATAGACATCATCAGATGAATATGCACCCAGTGAAAAAGAGGGTCACATATCGAGAAGGCAGGATGACCCACAGTCAGCCTCCATGCTCCACTGTCCTCAGGCAAGGTCAGGGAAAATTGAGGAAGGCCCTCGATATGTTGGGGGCATCCCCTGGGGAAAGCTCGGGGAGTACCTGGACTCGATTCCTCCCTGCACAGCCAAGCACAGAGGGTCTGCATCAGTGGAAGGTGTTCCGGCTCCATCAAGCAGAGAAGTACAAATTTGGAGCTATTTTTAGAGCTGGAAGGTACCTTAGAGGTCACTGAATGTCGCTGTGTTATCTTTGCCCATGGCCAGGGCTTCCTGTAGAGGACCAAGGCTCTCACTCCCCTCCTTCTCTCTGGGATCCAAGCGCTAATTCCTGGGCTCAGGGAGAACATTTAAATATTAATGTGTTTATTCATTTATTCATGAGCTGGCTGCTTCTTGTCTCATTTCCCCTGGTATAGCTCTGCTCCCTCCATCCCCATGCCCCTGAACACATTCCCTGTTCTAGGTTAACTCCCCAAGCTCCTGGAATGGGGCCATGGTTGGGGTGGGAGTGGTTTCAAGTACTGTATGTGTTAGATAATGATGACTGATGATATGCTGGGATATTCTGAGCTTGTGACCCTAGTGGGTGGGTCTGGGTTAACCTGGGCAAGCAGACTAGAGAATCATAGGACCTCGGCATCGCTGATAAGAAGGGACCCCATTTTAAAGATGAGGAAACTGAGGCCTGAGGCACACAACAACCAAGTGGCAGAGACTTGTTCCCAACCCACACCCTTTTGGGTACTCTCTTCTGTCTTGAACCCTGTCCTCAGGAAGCTTACTGTCCAATATGGAGTACAGTCTTGGAAAGACTTCAGAACATCAGCCAACAACTAGCTGAATGACCCTGGGCAAGTCACTTATTCTGTTTCCTTACCTCTAAAATGGGAATAAAACTATTAGAACTGAGTCCCAGGGTTGCTGTGACTGAAAAGTACCACAGAAATGTGAGTTATTTACAAGAGAGCCTGCTGCCTGGGAAAAAGCCCTGGGTTCTGGAGCCAGAAGACATAATGAGTGGGCTGGACTAGGTGTCCTCTGAGGTCCCTGGCAGCTCCAGAGCCCAGATCCTGATGGGGTGAGGTCCTGCGTCATTCAACCTTCCCCAGTCTCAGTTTCTCCACCTGTAAGTGAGGACAATCCTCCTTGCCCATAGATGACAGTAAGGATGGAAGGAGAGCATTGTGAAAAGCATTACTGAAATGCAAGTTAGCCCACTTCAGTATTCGTTCCAAAGACCAAGAGGGCAGCCTGAGAATGTCTTCCAACCGGGCACACTTTGGACTCTCTTTGGCTTAGTAGGTAGTTTTCTGGAGTCCACAAGGCTGCAAAGCTCTCACCCTTGGCCCAAATTGCTGGGGAGACCCTGGCCAGGTTTAGCCAGGAGGGTCCTCAGCCCAAATACAAAGCTTCCCCACTTTGGTAGCCCCCCCCCCGCCCCCCCGCCGCCGCACAGCTTTCAAGGACCTCAGAATCATAGCCGAGGAAGGAAGGGGGACTCCAAGAGCACCCGAGCCATTGTACAGTTGAGAAAACAGGTGCAGCAGCTCCCCAGCCATGGTTAGAGCTGTTGGAAGGGGCTGGTTTGGCACTTAGTAGGGGCTTCAATTTGTTTGTCCTTGGTTTCCAAGGAGGACCGAAGACATCGTGGGGTGATGTCTTGTCTTAATCAGTGCTTGTTGACTGACCTTAACAGCCATTTACAGATGAGGAACAGTCATAACCCCAGACTCTGGGGCAGCCTGGCCTGGAGCAAGCCTGCCTCAGGTCACTTGAGTTGCCTGGGACAGTGGCAGAATCTGAACCCTGCTCTGCTCACTCCAAAGCCAGCCTGTTTGCT
>CM053625.1:311852846-311925408 GCA_028646595.1 Phalanger gymnotis
GGGGGAGAGGAGGTGAGAGAAGCCTTAGGACAAGAGAGGGGAGGGGAGGACAAGGAGAGGGGAAGGTGGGTGAAGGGGAGGGGAGAACAAGGCAGGGGAAGGTAGGAGAGGAGGGGAGGGGCAGGGCCCGGGATGCACGGTGCCGCCCCCTCCCCAAGCCCACAGATCTGGGGGGCGGGGCAGCCTCGGCTCGGCTCCGGCTCCGCACTGCCCCTCCCCCCGCCCCGAGGACGCTACGGAGGCGCCCTCCCCAGCCCCGCCCTCTCTGCTCTGCACTGCAGCTCACCGCATCGCCAGCCCCGCTCCCGCTAGGCCCCGCCCCGAGTTCGCCCGCTCCGCCCCCGGGTTCGCCGGCTCCGCCCCCGCCCGGGGTGCCGGGCGCTGCTTGGCTGGGCGAGAGGCGGGCGCGTGGCCGGGGGCGGGGCCTGGAGGGGGCGGGTCCGGCGGTGACGTCAGTCCGGGCTCGCGGCCGGCCGGCGCGCCCCGCACGAGCCGATCGCAGGGAGCGGAGAGAGCGGAGGGCCGTCCGGACCCCGGGCGCCGCCGCCGACGCAGGGGCCGCGCCTCCTCAGGCCCCGGCCCGGCCCCGGCTCGCGGGGCGCCGTCCTCGGCTCGCGGGGCGCGGGTCCTCGGGAGCGGTCATGGCCCTGCGGCGCAGCCCCGAGCCCCCCAGCGGGCCGGCGCGATGGCTGCCCACGCACGTCCAGGTGACGGTGCTGCAGGCCCGCGGGCTGCGGGGCAAAGGCACAGGGGGCAGCAGCACGAGCGACGCGTACACCGTGATCCAGGTGGGGCGCGAGAAGTACAGCACGTCGGTGGTGGAGAAGAGCACGGGCTGCCCCGAGTGGCGCGAGGAGTGCGTCTTCGAGCTGGCCCCCGGAGCGCTGGACGGGCTGCTGCGGGCGCAGGACGCGGCCCCCGACGCCCCGGCCCCGGCGCCGGCCGAGCCGGCCTGCGAGCTCGTGCTCACCGCCATGCACCGCTCGCTCATCGGCATCGACAAGTTCCTGGGCCAGGCCACCGTGGCTCTGGACGAGGTCTTCCGCCAGGGCCGCGCCCAGCACACGCAGTGAGTGCGCGGGCCGGCGGGGGGCTAGGGAGGCTGCCCGGCCCGGCGGCGACATTCCGCAGGTCTCTGCTCCGGGAGCGCACAGAGCTGGCGAGAGCGCTTTGATGATTGCGACTTCTCCTTTCTGAGTGTTTTGTGTGTGTGTGTGTGTGCGTGCGCGTGTGCGTGTGTGTGCGTGTGTTCGTTCGTGTTCGTGTTCTCCTGGTTTTCCCGGAGCTTCACTGGTGGATACCCTTTGGCAGCCCGTTCGCTCCCCTTTTTTAGGACTTTAAGGTTTCCCCAGGTCATGGCCGTGGAGGTCAGCCCTTCCTTTCGCAGAGAACACTGAGCTTCAGGCCGGTTAAATAACTTGCGAGTGTTCACACCGCCCGTGACTTAGTGTGTTACAGCGCCTACTTTGTAGGAGCAGAACTTGGCAGGATTGGAACGCAGAACTTCTGCACTCGCAAGGGCTGCCCCTTGTCCACTAGGCCTTCTGCGGGGAGCAGCCTAAGAGCTGTTATCCCAAATAAAGTCACTGAGGCCCCGAGGCCCGGGCCAGGAAGCATGTCGTCATCCTCCCGACCAGTCCCCGTGAGTGCTATCCTCCTGGGATGGCTTATCCTTCCTCTCTCATTAGGTTGTAACTTTGCCTCTGTATTCCTGGCCCCTGGACCAGGACCTTGCTCAAAGCAGGCACCAGATCAGGTGTTTCTTCCTGTGGACTGATTGGCCCAGGGTCTGACTTGAACCCAGGTCTTCTGACTCTCAGACCAGTGCTTTAGTTCCTTGGTTGACTGTAGCCCTCCAGAGATGGACTTCACCTGGCTGGAATGAAGGGTGACCCAGGGTGGTCAGATGACCTCATTGTAGTCTTTGCTCTGGGAAGAACTGGGATGGGGGCAGGGAGGGCACAAGGGCTCAGAAAGTTTGGGGGGGGGGCGGGGCAGGGAGAGCAGGTAACAGCCAGGTAAACTCCAAGGGTTCTGACAGTTTAAGTAGAGAGCTCTGTGGCCCCTGTGGAGAGGGAGGCCCTGGGTAGTCGCCTTGGGGAGTGGATGTCCTCACAGTGAGGAACCCCAAGGCCCTTCTATCTGGCCTTGGAAAGAAGGCAGGCAGTGGTGGATTCTGACGGGCCCTCCTCCTTCCCCCAGCTGACACTGCAGTCAGTGAGTGAGGTCGTTTCCTCTCCAGGGGCCCCTGGGGGAGAGGAGTGCCTGGTTCGGGAAGGGGGAAGGTGCCTGGCACATCTGTGTGGGGTTAATGGGAAAAGGGTTCGTTTTGTTTTTTAACCCTTGTTTTATGCAGATGGGTCTGGGGAGGGGGTCAGCAGGGCCTTGGGTTCCCTCCCACTGTGAGACATCCCCAGCCCCCAACAGCTGAGCAGGGCTCAGGCTCTCTGTGGGTGTGAGTGGAGGCAGCCTCCTGGGAGGGCTTCTTGGGGCTTGGGGGTGGAGGTCCAGGCTAGGCAAAACACAGAGGCAGAAGAAAGCCAAAGAAAACCCCTGTGTCTAAGGAAAGGAGTCTGTACGATGTGGAAGGGAGAGGGTGAGGGGCACCATGGGTCTCTGGCCCTGTCCCTGGCAAGGCTGGCTCCTGCCTTGATCTCCCCCTCCCTCTTCCCTCCTGACTTGCTGTTAGGTGGCTGGATGAGGGGTCATGTGGTCTGTTTGCATCACTCAGCTGGACTGCCGGTGTGTCTGGGCCAGCGATCTGTTAGTCTCCCCCACTCCTCCCCTTCCCTTCCTTCCTGGCTCTGGAGCAGCTCCAAGGTGATCTGGGGCTGGAGGGGCCCCCGACTGGGGGTCAGCTGAACTGTTCCTTACCCGCTCCATCATTCTGAGAACTCCAGCCTCCCACCTCACCCCCAATTCTCACTTTCTCCTGCTGGGCCAGCCAGACCAGACCCCTGACCTCCTGTCTCTCCAGGGCCTGGATGGCTCCTTCTGCCCCAGTGCCACATTCCTGGTGTGGGTGGGAATCTGGGGTCTCCTTGACTCTCATGCTCCTCCCTCCCTAACCCCATTTCAGACTCGGCCTCAATCCTGCTTGGCCAGGAGGGCAGTTTCCCTATTGAATCTGACCCAGTGATGCCCCACCATGAGTCCCTGAAAGATGGAAGGGACCCCCTGGGAAGGCTGCAGGATCTCCCTTTGAAAGATTTCTTAGGTGCAGTAGCAGCCAGTAATAACCAGCATTTCCAAGCACCTCACCCATGTTCTCATTTGCTCCTCACAACAACTGGGTGAGCTCTGGTGCTACTGTTGTCCCCATTTTTCTTATGGGTAGAGAGAGGCCCATACTAGAATAGAATTTGGCCTGGGCTACCCAGCTAGCGTGGGGCTCAGACTGGATTTGAACTCTATCCGTTATCCTCTCCCCAGCTCCTGGGTCTATTTCTTTAGTGCTAATGGCTGGATGGAGGCTGGAACTGTTAATGTCTGAGCTGCCCAGAGCCAGGCTGGAGCTGCGTTTGGGCCAGCCCAAGGGGGATAGGAGGGGGATAGCTGACATTTAGACGGTAAGCAGAGGACTCCAACCTTCTGTAGACCTTGACCACAGTTAACTGAGGAAGGCTCTCCCCCTCCCCCCAGCACAGCCGGAGGCTCCCCGCCCCATCCTTTGCCTTCTTCCTCTCAGATCACCTGCACCTCCCAGAGGCCCTGCCCTGTCTGAGCCCTGTCCCAGCTCCAGATCGGAGGAGCCCCGCACCCCCTTCGCTCCTCCAAAGTGGATTGTTGGATGGCTCGGCAGGCACTCAGCCCCTGCGCTTGGGTTGGGGGAGGCCCAGGCTAGTGGTTTCTGGAACTCTTGAAACCCACCACTCTCCACTTGTCCTGGGGGGTAGGTGAGCGGAGGATACCCCTCCCCCAGGAGAGACTGGGGCTTCCCCCTGTGCATTCTCTTTGTCGTTGTTCGATATTTTCGTTCCTGTCTGACTCTTCCTGACCCCATTCGGGGTTTTCTTGGCAAAGACGCGGGAGTGTTTGCCCTTTCCTTCTCCTGTTCATTTTATAGATGTGGAAACTGAGGCAGACAGGGTGAAGTGACTTGCCCAGGGTCACACAGCTAGTATGTGTCTGAGGCCAGATTTGAACTTATGCTTTCCTGACTCCAGGGCTGGCGGTCTATCTGCTGCTCACCCCAGGAGCTCTCTTCTTTGGGATATCCTGGATTCAAGTCCCCTCCTGGACACTTAGCTGTGTGACCCCGAACCTCACTTTAGTTATCTGCAGAATGGGGGTGGTAATAGCACCTACCTCACTGGGTCCTGGTGAACATCCCCTGACCCGACGTATGTGAAAAAGCTTCGCACACCTAGAAGGGCTAGAGGAAGACTGGCAGCTCTTCTGCCCCGAAGGGCAAGGCTATTTCAATTCTGTCTCCCCACAATTTAATGTTAACACGACAATGAAACTGTTATTGGTGTTTACTCAAAAGTCCCGCAATTTTGAATAACTCAGATGACATTCTTTATATCAGATATATTTACTTAAGCAGGAGTTAAATGTCAAAGAAGCCTAGGAGCAGAGACAGGAACTGTGAGGTTATCAGGGAAACCGAATGGGGGTATGTTAGTATTAGAAAGCGGACAGAACTATGCCTGGATCACGGCTCCCTTATGTTTGGTTTATAATGAACGATGATGATAATCTTTTAGGCCCGAATGATGGCTCCGTTTCACAGAGGGGTAACACTGAGGCCTGGAAGGAAGTCGGGGCCTGGGGAGGAAGCTGGTTGGTGGGAGTATCCAGGAGCTCCAAGCCTGAGGAGGGGTGGCAGGTTGTAGCTTCTGGACCGGCTGAGCTCCCTGGAGATGGGGCCCCTGGTAGATGCCCAGGGGAAGGGGAGCTGGCTGCCTGTCTCGACCCCCTCCCTACTCCTCCTGCTCCAGCATCCTGCCTTGCTCAGCCAGGCTGGGCTCAGGCCTGGAATTCAGCCTTCCCTCCCTCTTCCCTCCCTGTGGCCACTGCCTGGCTGCCAGCCACATTCCAGCTTTCTATTGGAGGCTGGTGATGGTGACAGTGACTTGGACATCCCCAGCCTCCTGGCTGGAGCCTGCCTGGGTGTGGTTGGGGAGGGGGCATTGGGGTTGGCATCGCAGGCCTGGCAGCCAGGTAACCAGACAGAAAGCATGCACTTCTTATAAGAAGCAGCATGATTTAATTTACTAGAATAGTGTTTTCAGTCTCATCCCTTATTTTTAATAAAAACAAAGCCTCCTCTCTCATGCTGGTGGTGTTCCCCTCACCCCCTTCAGGCCTCCTTTCTGTGGAGCCCGCAGGGTAGCTCATCTGCAACCTGAGGTCCTCTCTGCCTCCAGCTTTCTCGTTCCCCTTCCCAGACTGGGGGAAGGGGCGCAGGAAAGGGGAGAGTGAGTCACTTATATTTTCCTGGCCTCCTGTGCTGGAGGAAGTGGGGGGGGGGAGGTCAGAGCCAGGAGCGTCAGAGGAGAAAAGAAGTCAGGTTTTCCAGGTGAGAGGTCAAGGGGACTTGGGGGCATGTGTCTGATGGGGGAGGTAGCTCTCATCTGCTTTTCCTCCTGGTCCCTTCAGAGTCTTGGGGGTGGTAGAGTTTGGAGTCTGAGGACTTGAGTTCAAATTCTGCTTCCACCCCTTTCCTCTCTGAGCCTCTGTTTCCCTCTTTGTAAAATGAGAGGCTTGGCCTGGAGACTTGTATATAAAGTTCTTTCAGTCTCTAAATTCTTAAATCCTTCAGGGACATTTCTCCGCCCCCCCCCCATGTCATGGTACCCTTCTATGTTACCTGGCGGTGGTTAAGCAGGGAGGGGAGATAGGGCTCTGGGCCTGGTGTCAGGAAGACCTGGCTTGACTTCTGCCCTACGCTAGCTTTGTGACCCTGGGCAAGTTACTGCCATAGGCCTCAGTTTTCTGATCTGTGAAATGGTTAGAATAATACCTGACTCTCAACTCTAACCCCACCCTGGGTCTTCGCATGATGCCGTGGGAAGCACTCAGGATCTAGAGGTCACTTCCTAAACCTTTGTTTCATGCTCTCTAAGTTGGGGAGGAGGTGTTCAGCTGGGCCGGTGGTAGATGCCTGTCATCTCTGCGCATGGGGGAGGCTAGTGGCTCCCTTGATCGGGGAGTTCTGAGCTGCCTGGGTGTCAGGTTGCAGTGACACAGAATATGACTATAAACCCATTTCTTCTGATGCAGTCCGGGGCAGCTTAGGTGCCGACCAGTGGCAGTTGGGGTGCCTCTGGATAACTTGGGAGCTCACGATGGGTAGAGGAGGGAGCCCAGAATTCTGAGTGTGGACAGAGCTTTGAAAGGTCTTCTCACCCATCCCCCCATCTTTAGTCTTCAGGCCAAGAGAGATTGGCAGTAGCTTTCCTTGTGACCTGCTGGCTTCTGCAAATGGCCCCTCTTTGAGGATGGTGTAAGGACCATTGAGCCCCGAGAGGCTCCTCACCTAAGACAAGATTATTCATTCAGCTGGACTGGCTCAGGCCTCTCGAATTTACCTGTTGTCTTGGCTGTGGGCAGGGAAGGTTTTCTTCTGGCTCCTGGGATGGATGCGGCCTTCTTCAGGGCCCCATGTGGTGTCTGCCTTGCGGTCCAGAGAGAGGAATGGACTTCTTTGAGGTCCCACTGGCTGGGTGTAGGGCTGTCAGCTCCCAGGCCGGGTACAAGAGAAGAGAGGGGTGTTGTCATTATTATGACTGTAATGCTTTAAATTTGGAGAGTCTGAGCAGAGGTCGGATGGGGCAGGAGGGAGGGCCCCAGACTTCCCCTTCTTGGCTCCCCTTGCATCATTGGGGCTCCGTCCTGTTGGCAGGGTGTGCGTGCCTCAGTCTAGCCTCTGTGGCCGGTGCCCTGGAGGCTTCTCCTTTCTCCTCTGGCCTGTGCTGATCACACTTGCTGCTGTAGCAATTTGGCTTCTGGGCGACCTGTGTGTCAGCCACCCTCCAGATGTTTCCCCTGCTGTAGCTGGAGACAGGAACCACAAGCGTGTGTGCATGTATGTGTGTGTGTGTGTGTGTGTGTATCTGTGTCTGTGTAGGGGTGCACGCTCTTCTCTTGAAGGCTGGCCCTTGCAAAGTTGTGAACTCAGCAGAGCTTTGGTGGTACCTTGGTCTGTTCCTCCTAGGAGAGAAGTTTCTGAATTCACTGGGAACATGTCGAGAACTTCCCATGTTCTCCTTTCCTTGTGGAATTGGCTAAGCTGGGAGTCACTGCCCTTGTGGACCTCCAGGGTCTGCCCCTGTAAAATGGGGGGCTTGGCCTGGGAGGGGCCTTCTAGCACCGAATGTGCCTGGCTTCTCCTGAGGGAAGGGATGGTCTCGGGGAAGCAAGTTAGACCCTAGGCCGGCACACACAGCATGAAAGTACAGACTCTCTGAAGTGACTGAGATGCTGGAGATGTTTGGGCCTGTGCCTGAGGCCTAGAGGCATGATGGCATGGGCGGGGTGGGCAGTGCCAGGCCCCTGTCCCCAGCAGCGGAGCTGGCTCAGGAGTCATGGGATCTGCCGCTGACTCGATGGGTGGCTCCCCAGGGCCCCTCCAGCTCCAGGACAGTAAGTGGGTTGGATCTTCTAGGGGCCATTTCCCAAGCATTTATTAAGCATCTACTATTTGTCGTGTACCATGCTATTCGCAGGGGTGCAGAAACAAAGGAAAGCCACCCTGCCTGTAAGGAGCTTACCTTCCCACTGTCTCCTGAGCCAGTGGTTCCCCTTGAAGTCAGGAGAGCTCTGCTCCTAATCACAAGGCACAGGGCCTAGGCACTGGGACAGCTTGTGAGGGCAGGGGACTGGTTTTTGTGTCTCTGTGTGTACAAGGCCCTTGACACCTGGCTGGGTCAGGAAAGGCAGGGGCAGCGATGGTTATGGGGCTTGCCCTTTCAGCAGAGCCTGCCCTGTGGCTGATGCCCAGTGCCTGGCACATAGTAGGAGCTTAGTAAATGTTGATTGACAGGGTTTGAGAGGCTGAGCTTCAGTAGGTAGGAAGGATGGGGTCTGAAGGCTTGAGAGGTCAGTGGAAGTGATGTGACCTCATTCCCCAAGCCAAGGGAGCTGGTCCTGATGTGTGGGGTTTGAGGGCTGGAAATGAGGTCCCACTTCTTCTTGGAAAGAATGAGTATGGCAGGGAGCAAAGGGCCGAACAGGGAAAGGTTTGAGACTTTCTGCTGACAGATGATGTAGCTGCTGAGAAACCAGGGAAGAGGAGGCCAGCAAGGAATAGACCAGAAGTGAAGCCTTCCTAGAGCTGTGGGGCGGGGCTTCCTGGAGGAGGCTGCACGCAGGCCATGGGGAGCTGGCATCTCATCTCTGCCCTGCCTGCCTCTGGGACCCCTCGGTAAAATGAGGGGGGGGTTGGAGCGGAAAGGCCTCCAAGGCCCCTTCCCGTTTTTACTCTGTGCCCTCTCCGTCCAGCTTTGTGCTGTGTTGGGGCCCTTGGAGAGGCGGCGCCTGGCCCTGGGAAGGCTCCAGCATCTTGATCACTTCAGGGAGTCTGTACTTTCACACTTTGTGTGCCGGGGTAGAGTCTAACATGCTTCCCTGAGACTGTCCCTTTCCTCCGGAGAAGCCGGGCACACTCGGTTCTAGAAGGCCCCTCCCAGCCAAGCCCCCTATTTTACAGGGGCAGACCCTGAGGTCCCCAGGGGCAGTGACTGGTCCAAGGTTGCCCAGGGAGTTAGCCGAGATTGAGACCCACGGCCTCTAATTGCTGACTCTTGGGAAGAATTTTCTGCAAAGGAGAAAGGCCTTGGACCTTGAGCCAATTCCTGAGTTTACTCTCTAGACAGGGCCCCTCATGTGCTTCAGCCTTCCCACGTGATCCTTCCTTCCTCTGGTCTGGGAGCTCAGCCATGCAGGTAGCGCCTCCCCCACCACACCTCTGGTGCCCAACCTCTGAGACCCTCCCCATTGACTGTGCCCGTGTATGTGTGTGTGTGTGTGTGTGTGTGAGAGAGAGAGAGAGAGAGAGAGAGATGCGATAAAGTGCCTTCCTTTAACTCTTTTTTTAGCTTTAAATTTAAAAATAGTATTGACATATTTTGTTTGTACATCACCTTCATTTCCCAGTCTGCCCGTCCCCTCATTCCCACCCAGAGAGTGATCCTTTATTGTGGGGGAAGGACTAAGCATTTATTAAGCACCTACTGTGTTCCAGGCACCATGCTGATCCCTTTCCATATATTGTCCCATTTGATCTTTACAGCAGCCCTAGGAAGGAGCGCTGTTACATCCCCATTTTACAGGAGAGGAAATCAAGGTGCGTGGAGGTTAAGTGACCCGCAGGCTCAGGGTTTTACCCACTGCCTGCCCAGCTGAGCGTGACAGGGAATGTAGTGTCCCGTGCCCGTGGCCCCCGCCCTGTGCAGAGAAGGCAGGCACGGTGGGACATCTCTTTATAACCTCGGCCCTTTATTTTCATGTTTGGGACCACCACAGAGTGCGCTCGCTTCCTCGCCCCAGTGATCTTGCCGATGGTGCCTGAAATTCTGGCCTCATTCTCAAGATCATTTCATCCTGCGCCCAGAGCCTGTGCTTTGTTCCCACACAAACACCTTACATCTCCAGTGTAGTTCTCTGGCACATCAGAAGGGGCACTGGCTCTGAGCTCCGGAGGACCTGGGTTCAAATCCTGCCTCTTCCACTTTGTGTGACCATTTCCTTTGGGGTCTCAGTTTCCTTATCGGGAACAAGATGAGAGGGTTGATGGGATGAGGAGCCCCAGCTCTGCTCAGGACGTGGTGGCAACATTCACCTTGGCCCACGTGCTGCAGCCTGATTGATGGTGCCCACGCTGCACTTTTCAGCTGGCTTCTGGACCACCTTCTGGGTGTGAAGGCTGGGTCTTGGTGTCAGGGCCTATCTCTGAGGTGAAGAAATGAGGAGGCTTCCTCTGTGCCCGTCACTGGACTGAGCCCTGGGGGAGATGGTCCCTGTTCTCCAGGAGCTTCACTCTGGCATTGGACTGATGGGGCGGAGGGCCGGGCCTGGGGGTCCGGAGCATCCTGAGAGGCGGCAGAAGGCACATGCAAGTCATAAGGGAGGAGATGGTTGAGTCTCATCTCACCTAAGCAGGATCAGCAGTTAGGGGGCGGGGGGCGGAGGAGCAGAGGGATGGGGATGGGTTCCCCCCATGGGATGGCTCTTACCACTGCCCGCGAGGTCCTCTAGTTGACATGTGTGTAGCGCTGTAAGCTTTGCCAGGTTTTCATAGTCATGATCTCACGTGATCCACACAAAGGCGGAGAAGGTCCTTGTTTAACAGGTGGGGAAACCACATGCCTAGTTAAACGTCAGAGCCGGGCTTCGAACCCAGGCCCTAGTCTCTCTGGGGAGCCAGCGATCGTTCCCCTGGACCATGCTGGCCGTCACCAGGCCTCGTGTGAGGCACTGGGGAACCCACAGCTTGCCGTCCAGGAGCTTCCATTCCGCTGGGTAGAAGGTGGCATTATCAAGGTGGGCAGGTTGGGTTCAGGGAAGGCTTTGACCAAGGGCTCTCTGATTCTGGAAGGGAGCCGAGGGGGACCCATCAGCCCAGCTAGAGTGGTGGGTGCTCCCTCCTTCCCCCTCCCTCATGTCGGCTGTGAGGAAGAGAGACAGAGATACAGACTGGACTCTTGGGATGGATGGGCTGTTGGTGTGGCCTGGCGCTCATGGGGCATGAGTGTGACGTGGAGAGACTGGAGGGCAAAGCTTGGTGGTAGAGGGCTGGGCCTGCTGCTCAGCTGTGGAGGGGAAGAGTGCTTCCTTGTGCACTGAGAAGCCCTAGGTTCAAATTCTGCCTTTCTTACTTGCTAGCCATGTGACCTTAGGGAAGATGGGTTGCCTCTCCAGGCCTCAGTTTCCTTATCTGTAAAATGAAGGAGTTGGCCTTGATGGTGTGGAAGGTCCTTCCAGCTCTAAATCTGTGACTGATAACTGCCGGCTGCCCCTTCTCTATGAGCACATTTGTGGCTATTGAAACCTCTCCTCCTCCAGGAAGCCTCCCAGGCTTGAGGTTCCCAGCTCTTCTGCAATGACTGAAGAAGACGCCAAGCCTCAAGTGCGAGAGTCCCACCCATCAAGAGCAGCCTTGTTAGTCTTCTCACTTGGAGAGAGGCCTTGGTGGCCAGGACTTTACCCTCTGTCTTGTGCAATGGAGCAGGGCTTTGCTGTGTGCTTGGTGGGGGGTGGGGGGCAGGATTTCTGCAGCATCAGCAGAAGCAGAAAGAATCCAGGCCTCGTGGGCCCAGGGGACCATGGGTCCAGGCCGCTTTGTTATTCATTCCTTCATTCATTTGTTGGACGCCCAGCCGCCTTTCCTCATCACCTGTTCTGTGTCTGGCTGTGTTCTGGGGCCATGGGAGACACCAGAGGGAGGATGCAGTAGCTGCCCCTATCCTTCCACTGTTCTCTGCCCCCACCCCACAAGCTTATAGTCTAGTTAGAGGCTATAAAGACTGGAGAAAACCACCCGGCTGGGATTCAGAGGGTCAGTGGGATGGTTGGGCCGAACACAGATGCCCCTTTCCTTCCCTTCCATACTGTGAGACTCCTGCCCCATAAAGGACTGGCCAAAGGACTGAGACCACCTCAATGTCTGGATATGTCAAATGAGAGGTTGGATTAGATGAGAGGGGGAAAAAATGTGTCTTTTCACCAATGTTTGGTTTCCTTTGTAATCCCATGTATTTTATTTTTTGCATTTAAAAATGTCCTTTTGAGAAGGGGGCCCCAGGTTTCCCCAGACCTCCTGCAGAAGGGGTGCATGTGTGTGCATTAGACCAGTCTCAGTTTCCTTTTCTGTAAAGTGGGGTTAGTAAGAGCCCCTTCCTCCCTGGGGTTGTCGTGAGGAGGCAGTGAGATCCTGCTTGTAAAGCTCGCTCCATCTCTCTGTGCCGGCCTGGTGTCAGTCAGTTCTTACTGGGTGCTGGGGATGCCAGATGGGCAGAACCAGGCCCTGCCTGCCCAGAGCTCAGGTTCTGATAGAGGAAGGGCACATGGAAGTGATGGAAGGTGATCTGAGAGGTGGAATGAGCAGAGTCATGAAGGTACCAAGAGCAGTAAGAGGAGGGAATAAATGAATGGATAAAGCCTTTATTAAGCACCGACTGCACAGATCAGGGGATACAAGTGGAGGAGAAAGCCCTGCACTCCAAGAGCTCCCAAGGTATCCCGTAGCAGGGTAGATGGAAAAGTCCCTTGTTCCTGAGGGAGCAGGTGTCAGGCTTCTTCTTTGATGTCATGTCCACAGATAAAATCATGTTGGTTTCTGGTGTTGAACCTCTTAAGAAGCGGAGGCTTTGGTGACCGGAGCTTCCCTCCCTGGGTCTTCAGTAAGCGAAGCCCCTGCCAGACCCATCCAGGCTGCGGCCGCACAAAGGTGGCTGCCCCCATGATGCCGAGGGCCCTGGGCTGTCTCCATCGGAGTCCGAGGGGAGCTGGGATGGCCAGAGCTCCCTCTTTGGATGACGGCTGTGGGGCCTGGGCCGGGGGTGCCTCCATTCCCAGGACTCTGGTGTCTGTTGGTGACAGTTGGCCAGCGGTTGGTGCTGGTGGTGCCTCGGGAGGTGAGGTCCCTCTCCCCAGGATTTCTCCCTCGATGCCTGGGGCGTCTGGTGGTTTGGGAGGTGCTGCTCCTCCTAGTGCTTTCAGTTTTGGGGGTGGAGGGGAGATGGGGTGATGGTGGTCTCGACCCTGCTGCCTCCTGCCTCCGCTCCGGGGGCCTTGCTTCCCGCTCCCTGCACCTGCTGCCTTCTGAGTGGCAGTTGGTTGATGGTTGGTGGGCATGACCGGCCCCTTCCCCACAGGATGCTTCTCTAGCTCATGGTGGAGAGAAAAGAGAGAGGAGAGAGTATTCTAGGCCTGAAGGACACCTCAGGGTCACTGAGGCATGGAGAGGGAAGAGTGTCATATTTGAGGAGATGCCAGTAGGCCCCTGAATAGCCATATTGTGGTGTGCATGGAGGGGCAAGTACGAAGACTGGGGAGGTAGGAAGGGGCCGGGTTAGGGGACAGATTTAAATGTCCTGGGGGAATAGGGAGCCACTGGAGTTCACTGCTCCTGGAGGTGATGTGGTCATCCCTGTGCTTTAAAAGATTCCTGGCAGCTGAGCCTGGCACGCGGGGGTGGGGGTGGGGTCTGGGGAGCCGTTGGAAGACCGTTGGAAGGGTCAGGACAAGAGACAGGAGTGCCTGGCCTCGGCTGTGGCTGGTGAGTGGAGAGGACACTGGAGTGGACGGGAGATGCTGGGAAGGCAGACCCTAGATGGGGCCTCGGAGTGAGGGAGGGAACGTGGGCCTGGGTGATGGTGGCGCCCGGATGGTGAGGGGCCGGTTGGGAAGAGGAGACGGTTTGCGGGATGGTGATGAGTTCGGTTTGTGACGTGTTCAGATGTCTGTGAGAAATCCAGCTTGAGATGTCTAAGAGGCAGTTGGTGAGGTGAGCCTGGAACTCAGAGAGAGAGGTTAGGGCTGAGTATATAGATCCAGGAATCACCCATCTAGAGATGCCAACTGGGTTCATGGGAGCCGTGGTACAGAGGGAGGAGAGAGGAGGGCCCAGGGCAGCACTGGCTTGGCAGGTGTGGCCCAGATGAAGGTCTAACCAAGCGGACTGAGCAGGAACAGTCAGCAGGAAGCCTGGGACGTTCTGGTGACCATCCGCTGTCTTCTGCCTTGCTCATATGGTCTGGAGGGCTGCGCCCAGAGCTGCACATTGCATTTTGGAGAGACTTTGCCAGAGAGGAGGTTCTAGGTCTGGGCATCCCCAGATGGTAGATGGCTTCACGTTAGTTTCTTTTCTTTTTTTTCTTAATTAAAAAAAAAAGTTCTCTTGCCAGCTTTCGTTCATGCATTTATAAGACATCTTCCCCATCACCCCCAGTGAACCAAAGGAGCTTTCCCTTTCAGTAATGAAAAGTAACATCGATGGACACAGTGACTGGGTTCGATAGCGTATGCAGGCTTCTTCACCAGCAGCCCCCTACCTCTCTACCTTCCTCATCTCATCTCTGGCCTAAGGTCTGTCTTGGGGTCTATTCTTTGTCTTTTTCTGGTCATGCCTTTAGGGCCTTCTTCATGCCTTACAAGGATGGATGGATTCGAGGGCCTCAGTTTCCCCCTTGAGCCTGTCCAGCTGTTTTGTCTGGAGAAGATCCAGAGGGGAGTGTGGCTCTCCCTCAGTCTTGGAAGGGCTGGGGTCTTTCCCTCGGGGTGGTGCTTGGTCACGATGCTGTGCTGGGACCGCAGGGCTGAGGTCGTAGGAGCTAGTCTATAATGTAGTGTTTGCTAGTGGGAAGACTGAGGGTTCCTTGCTTCAGCGTGCATTTATGAAGCACCTTCTTGGTGCCTAGCAGACACACCACAAGCATTTATTAAGCACCTGCTATGTGACAGGCATTGTGCTCCGTGCTGAGGATACAAAGAAAGGCTATAATAAAACCTCTTCCTGCTCTCGAGGACCTTGTGGTCTGGGTCTGATGTGGCTGCGGGATGAAGAGAAGCGCCCAGGACCGGCATAGTCTGGGCCTCTGGGCCGTGATATCAGCCAGTGTTAACCTTGTGTTAGATCAGAGGAGACGGGTGCCCTTGAGGCTTGTCAAGGGGCAAGCTTGGTGGGCATATGAAGGCTTAGGCTATAGGACTCCTGCTGCTCTGACCTGCAGGTGCCAGGAAGACCTGGATTAGAATCCTGCCCCTGACACAGCCTGGCTAACTTAACTGTGTTCCAGAAAGCTCTGAGGTGCCAACAAGGTGGTGACCTGCATTGGTAGAGGGAATTTCCTCCCCCGGGAGTTCCATATGCCAAGAAAAGTCAGGTTGTTACTGAGCCTTGGCCTTTCCCTGCAGGGCATAGGATCAATCTTGTTCCTAGAGCTGTCCCCACCCAGAAGAGATTTTCAATGTAGACATTGTGTTTGGCCTCCTTGCCTTAAAGATTTGTTTTTCTTAAGACAGAGCCTTCCCCCTCCCTCCCCCCAGCCCTCCCTTTGTTCCCTGGGCACTGTTCTTTCTGCTTGAGTCTGGCCTCTGGAGCTGGTCTGCTCCCACACTGCACCCCCCCCCCCATTCTTGCTTATAATAATAACACTGAAAAGCTGGCCTCATCTTTTCTCTTATTCTGTGACCTGTCCCTGCACCGGCTCTGGGCACCAGGAAGGATTCAGACCAACATTGGCCTCAGGAAACTGGGGTTAACTCTTCCCGTGGCTGGAGCTCTGGACCTGATGACTCAGTCAGGGAGGCCTTGGTTCAAATCCTGCCCCAGACGCTCATTAGCTGGATGACCCTGGGCAAGTCACCTGAGCCCTGTTGGCCTCGATTTCCTCATCTGCAACATGGGGATGATAGCAGCATCTGCTTGCCAGGGTTGTTGTGAGAATCTGATGAGATACCATTGGGCGCAGTGCCTGGCACACGGCTGACACTAACTGTACTCGTGCTTGTTGCGGCCCCGGCCAGTAAGAGTGTGGGATAGACCCAGACTTGAGCCACCCCTCTGCACCATTCACGGCTGAACCGACTGGTGAGAGGCTGGCACAAGAGCGCTTCTGTTTTATGGTTGGGGAAACTGAGGCCTGGGGAGTCGGAGCAGCTTGCCTGTGGGGGCGAGGTGGGCAGGACTCAGACCCAGAGGGTCAGGGGAGCCTGGCCTCTGCAGTCATCCCCTTGGGGCTGGGGCCGGGCAGACCAGCCAGAGGTCCCAGCTGTAGAGCCAGTATGGACCTGAGAGGCACTGCCACCGACCCCCTTATTTCACTGATCAGGAAACTGAGGCACAGGAAGAGACTTAGGCTGTGGAGGCTGGCCCCCCTTTTACGGATGAGGGCATTGACTCCAGGACAAATGGGGTGGAGCCTGTGAGCCTGGCATGTGCTGGAGTAGACCTCCCTGGCCCCTCTTGGCTGCTGCCCTGCCCCTGGGCCAGGGGATCTGTCATTGGTGGCCAGGGATCGGTTGTCGGGGGCTGGGGATCAGTCACTGGGGCTGGACTTCCAACTTGGCACTAGCTGCCTGACTCCTGAAAGACTCCTGAAGGGTGTGTGCCCATGGTCACAGACACGTCACATGTACTGTCTTCTGGTGTGTGAGTCTGTGGCCCTGGCCTGGAGGAGACATTGCCCTGGGCTGGGCACCCTGGAGACACCAGGTCAGTGAAATGATCTGGGCCAGTGGGCTGCTGTGAGCAGGGCCCCGGATGGAAGCCTTGGGATTGTGGGCTGGTCAGACGGCTTCCCTGGGCGAGGGGGTTTGGCCACCTGGCCTGCAGCTGGGATCCTGTAGAGTCCTTCAGCCTCAGTGTTCCCACGTGTAAAATGAATTTTCAGTCTGTGATCCTCTCACTTAAATGAAGGGCCCCCCCCCCCTTCCACCAAGACCCTCCATCTCTGGCCATTCTCTGGGGCCACCGCCCAAGCCTGGAGGCTCTCTGCTGCCCAGCTGCCTCCTTCTCCAAGAAGCCTCCCCAGGGCCTTCCCTCTCTTTTATCTCTGGTTTGTCCTTTGCCTGGCTTGTCTCCTCCGCTAGGCCGCTCGCTCCCTAAGGTCAGGCATAGGGCCTGGTATCCAGTAGGTGCTTAATAAGTGTTTGTTGATGGGCTAACCAGGGGCCTCTGCCCTGCCATCCTGCTCCAGATCCATGGCCTATGTGAAATTCTTTGTTTGCAGAGCACTTTTTTATCTCCCAGCAGACAACTTAATAGCTAAGACTTGTTGGGGATAATTAGGCTCCCTTTCCAGACAGGGAAACTGGTTTGACGAGATGGCGGCTTGGGCTTGGCAAGGCCTAGGCACTGGGGCCCAGCTGGAGCTCTGGAGGCTCCATCCTCCTCCCCCACTCAGCCGTGTGCCCGAGGGCAACTCATGGCGTGTCTGTGCCTCAGTTTTCTTGCCTGTAAAGTGGGGATAATAACATGCATCTTGCAGTTCCGGTGAGATAATGGATGTGAGGAGCCGCGATGCCCGAGCCAAGAACAGAAGCCACACTGCCCCCTCCCCCCAAAAGGCCTGACTGGGGAGGCGTGGGGGGTGGGCTGCTCAGAGCCTGAGTCTGGGGGGATGCGCCAGCCTCCTTGGGGGGCTGACACCCAACTGGGAGTCAGGGCTATGGAGGAGGGAACTGCTTCAGCAGCCAGGGGTCCCTAAACAGAGGCCCAGGGGTCAGTTAGGGAATGCTGACCCGGGATTCTGGGATGACTGATACAGGACTGGAGGGCCCTTTGAGCGCATCCTGCTGAGCCCCTGGAGGCGAAGTGGTCTGCTCACACCCCCTCAGCTAGTAAGGAACACGGCTGTGATTGAACACAGGTCCTGATGAAATCCAGCACCCTGTCCATCTGGTGCCTGGCATGGCCTCTTGAGGGTGGCCTCCTGGGGGGTGGTGAAGGTCAAGGTGCGTAGAGGAAGTGGTTTTAGAATGGAGAAAACAGGGCTCCAGTGAGTGAGCTGTGTGACCTTTGGGGCTCTGTGCCTCGGTTTCTTCATTTGTAAAAATAGAAGTTAGAATCCTGCTCTCAGCACATGTTGAAGCATTTCCAAAGAGTCAGTCAGCAAAGTGCTTACTCTGTGCCAGGCAAGAGCTTGGGGCCTGGAAATAGAAACAGAGGCAAAAGTGTCCTCACCCTCTAAGGTGTGGTTAGTGAGGGGGCCAGCTGGTCTGTGCCTTCTGCTTTAGGTCCTGGGTTCAGATTCTCCCTGTGCTGTTTCCCAGCCTTATGATCTTGGGGTGTGTCACCTGTCCCCCTCATAGCTCTGTTTCTTCACCTGTAAAAATGAGGGTGCGAGCCAGCTGGCCTCCAAGGGCCCTCCAGCTCTCGATCTGGGCCTCGGCGGCCCTAAGTCACTCTAACCCCTCTGTGCCTCAGTTTCCTCGTCTGTAGAATGGGGGTGCTGAGCCAGCTGGCCTCTAAGGGCCTTCTCAGAGCCAAAGCCATGATTGTGGCTCTTCGGTGGCCAGTGGAGGCAGTGGTTCCTTTTCCCTGGATGACTGTACCTTTGGGGAGGAGGCTGCGTCTTTCCTGA
The DNA here is from genome assembly GCA_028646595.1 of Phalanger gymnotis. NCBI lineage: Eukaryota > Metazoa > Chordata > Mammalia > Diprotodontia > Phalangeridae > Phalanger > Phalanger gymnotis. The sequence continues at coordinate 311,870,879 of CM053625.1, forward strand.
AGGGAAGCCCCCATCTCTCTTGTCCTTCTGGGCTCAGCTCTGACCTACTGACCCCGGCAGGCCGGGTCAGGCCCAGGAAGTGGCCACTTTGGGTTCGGTCGGCCAGGCTGGTTCCCAGGAGGTGGGGAGGCGGGCCAGTGCCCACCCAAGGCAGGGACAGGCCCCTCAGGCAGCAGAAGCCCCCGCTGTGTGGGGCCTGGGGATGCAGCCGCTGCCTCCCAAACACAGTGAGTAAACTGGGTCTTGTGATCCTTAGGCCTTGGTTGTTTAAGTTAGGTTTTTTCATCTTAAAAGTGCCTTTGGAGTAGAGTCTTGGACTTGGGGGTCGGCAGGACCCGAGTTCAGCTCTTGCCTCAGACACTAACGAGTCACTTAACTTTTCCCTGCCTCACTTTCCTGATCTGCTCGATGGGATGGGGATAATCAGCCCCTCCCTGGCAGGGTTGTCCTGGGAAATCCGGGAGGTGACAGGCACAGTGCTTTGCAGGCTGTCGGCTGTGGCCGTTGCTATTTTTGTATCGCCCTCCTTCCCTCTGCCCAGGGACAGCCAGTCAGCATTTTTTTTTTTCTCAGAAAATAAGAGAAGGGAAAAAGTCAGTTCCCCACAAGTAACTACCTCAGAGATAAAACATTCATTCTTCCCAGAAAGACTTGGAGAGCTAAGAGGTGCAGGGGGTAGAGCGCCAGGCCTGGAGTCTGCAAGACCTGAGTTTGAATCAGGCCTCAGGTGGGCATGTCACTTAACCCCTGTTTGCCTCAGTTCCTCATCTGTGAAATGGGGACACACTGGAAAAGAAAACTGCAAACCGCTCCAGTATCTTTGCCAAGAAAACCATGGGGTCACAGCAACAAAAACGACAGTCGCTACCCTCAAGGAGCTTATATTCTGGAGAACCTGAGTTCAGATCCAGCCTCGGGGCCCTTGACCAGTTCTGTTACATACTTGACCTCAGTTTCCCTTTCATAAAGTCAGCCTAATACCATCACCTGTCTCCTAGGGTTGTTGCAGCGACCAGCTGAGGCAGTGTTTGTAAAGTGCTTCGGCAGAGAGGGCATCTGTGATGGGTCAAGATGGGGAGATGGTCTGCAGGGAGCGTGGACTGGCCCAGGTTTGAGCAGAGCTCCATGGCCCTTCCTCATGTGGAGGTTAGAGGAGCCTGGGCCCAGGGTTCGAGGGCCAGAGGGAAGAGAGTGGCCTGGGCCCGTCTTGGGCTGGTCTGGGTTCTGAAGGGCCAAAAGCCACCTCAGCGTGTCAGGCAGAGCTTCCCCAGCTCCTACTGCCATCTCTTCTGGCCCAGGTTCTCATTGGTCAGCACCAAAGCCTGGTCAGCACCGAGATTCGGCCAGAGGGCCGTGCAGGGATTCAAGCTTGAGTGGGGACTGTGAGCGTGAGCGCCCAGGCTTTCCAGAGAAGAGCCAGAGGGAGAGGGACTGCCAGGCCCAGCTGGCCTCCCTGTCAAAGTGCCTGGGCCAGGTCTGCTCTGCTCCTTGGCCCCTGAGAGGCTGGCCTGGTAACACTGACAGCCACTGGACCCTGGGCATGGGGATTAGTGACTGCTCCACAGCAGCCCCGGGAAGCAGGGGCCGTGGTCATCTCCAGTTGACATTTGAGGAAACCGAAGTTTACCCAAGGTTGCCCATCTAGTCGGTGTCTGAAGCTGTATTTGAACTCAGCTCTTCCTGACTCCAGGCATGGTGCTCTATCCCACCCGGGATTTTTGTCCAGTAGGCTTTTAACTGCCTACTCTGTGCCAGGCACAGTGCTAGGCACTGTTGGAGGAGACAGCATGGTCTGGGGTAAGGTAAATACAAAAAGTTATCTAGAATAGATAGAGAGTAACTGCAGTGTGGAGGAGCCTTAGCAAAATAATACTTGAGCTCAGCCTTGAAGGGAGTTGGGGGGTATTCTAAGCCTTGTCATCACGCACTTATTAATTACCTGCTGTGTGCTGGGGGTACAGAGAGCTCCTGTGCTGCAGAGGGGGATAATGTGTACCCATGAGTGTGTATAGAAAGCACAGATGCGGCGGGAGGTGGGGGGGAAGGGGGACTGCAGCTGGGGAGACTTCCAGGAGCTGCAGCTGAGCTTTGAGGGGTGCCTCTGAGGGAGGGCCTGCCAGGCATGGGCCCAGCCACATTGTGGGGGGACAATGCGTACCCACCAGTGTGTGTAGACAGCACAGACATAGGGTGGGGGGCAGCAGCTGGAGAGGCTTCCTGGAGCAGGAGGCGCTGCAGCTGAGCTTTGAGGGGTGCCTCTGAGGGAGGGCCTGCCAGGCAGGGGCATAGCCACAGCATGAGGGGAGATGTGGGCTGGAGCCAGACCCCAAAGGGCTTCAGATGCCAAATGGGGGAGTTTGGTTGATTCCAGAGGCAGGGAGGCATGAGACAGACCATGAGGAGTGAGCCCTGCTTTGAGAGGGTAGAATGGGCTCGGCCATGGGGGCTGAGGGGGGAGGAAGGAGACTCTGCTTTGCCCACCTCCTGTCCAGGATCCAAACAGTTGGCCTCATCTCCGCCAGAGGTGACTTTGTGTGACCCCGAGGAGCTCAAGGTGCCCTTGGCAGGACCAGGGAAGGTCTGAGGAGGGGTGGCTTGGGGCTAGGGAGCAGACTGAGGTAGATGAGAGGAGACCTCAGCTCAGCCCCACCCCCAGGCAGGAAGCTGTTTGGGGCCCACACTCTGCCACCCACACACAATGTCTCAGGGCCCTGGCCAGTCATGCCCTGACCCTCCCTGGGATTTCAGGTCACTTTATGGAAACTTTTACCTGGAGCAGATGGTTAACTTTTTTTCATTTGCTCTCCTTTGGTGGGAAAGAGATTTTTCAGCCTGGGGGGGTGGAGTGGCGTGGGGTAGGGAGCTGGAATGGCCTGTTGGAGGAAGGGCCCCAGTGACTCTGGGCTTTCTGGACCCTGGGCATGGGGATCATGAGATTCTTGGAGCTTAGGGCTCTAGGGCCCCCTGTGCCCCAGAGCAGACTTTGATGTGGCCAAGAAGGCTGGCACCTGCTGGCATGGGCAGGTGTCACCCACTGGAAGGTACCCGCAGCCATCTCAGTCTGGCTGACTTAACCTCGATTTCTCTGGGTCTGTAAAAGGAGGAGCTGGACGAAGTGGCCTCTGAGGCTCCTTGCAGCTCCCGCCCTCTCGTCCGGTGATGAGGGGAATGAGGTCCAGAGGGGTCCCACAGTGTCGGAAGCAGGGTTTGAACCCAGGTTTCCAAGTGTGCTACCATGTCACAGTGCTGTTGGGGAGAGCAGAATAACAAAATAGGGTTTTATGTGGATTTGTACGTTTGATTTCATCTCTGCAGCCACCCTTTGAGTTGGTGCTATCATCAGCCCTGGTGCCCAGGCTCACACACAGCTAGTAAGTGTTTGAGGCTGGATTCAAATCCTGGTCTTTCTGACTCCAAATCGAGTGCTCTCAGAAGTGTCTAGGAAAGCCTAACAGAGAGTGGAGACTTGGCCGCAGGACAGTCCTTTGAAGGGATGGCCTGGGCCTCCCTCCTTATGGGAATTGGGGGAAAAGGTGAGTCTGGGACCATGGCCTTGCAACAAGGCCTTGGGGGTCTTGTCTTTGCCATATGGTATCTTGAAGAAACTGAGGCCTTGATTTGAGCCCATGGACCTGGACGGGAAAATTCTCAGATCTGACCAGCACAAGTGAACCTTGAGTTCTGTCCCCTCGTTTTACAGATGTGGAAACTGAGGCCCACAGAGGTCATAGTGGCCAAGGTAGGATTCGAACTTAGATCTCCCTACTCTACAGTAACTTCTCTTTTCATGGGCTACAGCCAACCAAGAAGCATTTATTCAATGTTTACTGTGTCTGAGTGCTACAGACCCACAAGCCCCCGTGGAGCATGTGTGCATTGGTGGTGTGCTTACATAGCATACACAGGAGCCGGAGTCTGAGGCTGGGGGAGGGCTGAGGCTGGGGGTGCAGAACCTGGACAGCTGGTGGTGGGGATTGGGATGTATAAACCTGCTCTGGCCCTCCTGCGCTCCCCCAGGCCCACACTGCCCAATTCTATAAAGGTGTGGGCCTGGGCTGCGTGCTGTTGCCCTAGCAAGGACAAGCTGAGCTTGGTCGGATTCATGCTGGCTGCTGGGCAGGGCTGAGGCCCTGGATTGTGGAGGGAGGTGACTTTCCCTGAGGGACCTTATGACTCCTTCCATATTCCTCTGGTTTTGCCTCTGCAGGATGGGGAGAAGGTGGAGCAGCTGCTGAACTGAGCATGCTGGGAGCTCATCCAGAGCCTCCAGGCCATCCCTGGGCAAAGAGCCTGGACAGGTGACTTGGTCACTCTGGGCCTCAGGGTTCTCAGGTCCCAGATCCACCTTGGCCCAGAAGATGCTTCCACCAACAGTCCCAGCTCTTGGGGGATTTATGTTCTATTGACTTAACCCAGCTCCCATCTCTCCAGTGATGTGGCGTGAGCTCTCTGAGGGCAGGAAGTCCAAGTCCCTGGGTTCAAGTGCTGTCTTTGGCTTTGGGATCTTAACCTCTCTGTGTCCCTGCATTGGTAACTGATGTGGGGCCAGTGAAAGGAGGTCTGATTATATCTACATTCCCAAGTAGGCCCAAAACCCCTAGCTACTAGGTTCTAAACCTATGTGGGCATGAAGCCCCCAGGGTCCTAAGAGGAGTTGCTAAGACCAGAGCCAATAATAAGAGCTTACATTCCGTTGCTCAGAAGATGTTTAATGACAGCTAAAGAGTGCATAAAAAGAGAAGACAGAGCTATTTGCTTAGGGCTCTCACTCTTGGCAGTGTGCTGATGTGGAGACTCTGGGCAGCTGTACTTAAGAGCCCTCCAGCTTGCAAATCTGGATGTTTGAACTTTGTTAAACTCTGGTAACTATGCATTGAGATTTGTATCAGACAAGGTCTGTCTGTTGATGTTTGTATTTTTTTTTTATTTTTTTTAAAAGACTAGAACTATTTCAGTTTTGGGCTTTTTTTTTTTTTTGGCAGAGCAATTGGGGTTAAGTGACTTGCCCAAGGTCACACAGCTAGTACATGTGTCAAGTGTCTGAGGCCAGATTTGAACTCAGGTCCTCCTGACTCCAGGGCTGGTGCTGTACTCAGTGCACCACCTAGCTGCCCCAATTTGTTTGTATTTTACTCTGAAGTTCAGGGTGCTGGCTTCTTCCCCTGACCTAAGTGAATGACATTTGTATGCTGGATTAAAGTACGATTGTTAACCCCTTAACGTTGCTTTCCTTAGTAAAGCATATCAAAAGAACCTGGGCTTGCAGTGTTGTGTGTGCTGGTTGTTGTTGGTTTTACACCCCCACAGTAGCTGCTAGCCAGATTGTTGAAACAAATGGCGTAGTTGTGGGCAGATCTGCATTTTAAATGGAAAGTATGGCATTTTGGAGTACTGGGGTAGTTGAATGTTTCCCAGTTTTTGGATTGCTCTTTGTACTTGGGGTGGCTATGGTTCTATGGAGCCCCAGGAGCAACAAAGGCCTGAAGGAAAACACGCCAGTGGAAGTGGGAGATAATCTGGGAGATAATCCCTCCTTCTCTCTCCCCACTGTACTAGCACTCAGGAAGAGACAGGCTGGAGCAAAGGCTGTGGGAGAAAAAGCCCAGGCATGGGGGAGGGTTGGATAGCCAGAACAAGGGCTTGAGCTGATAAACCTGGCTCTGGAGTATTGTGCTGAAAGGGTGAATGTTTTGAGACTATATCGTATGAGGAGTTTTGGAACAGGAGCAGAGAACTGCCTTCGTACGGAATTGAGAGAAAAATTAGAGAATGGCCTTCGTGCAGATTTGGCAGGAGCGGCTGGCGAGGAGAAAGACGAAGCAGATGGTGGCTGCCGACATATTGACTTAGATGGAGCAGAAGACTGCCTGCATGAAAATTTTGGAAAGATGAGAGTGGTGAGCTGCCTTCCAGCCGACTTTGGTGAGGTGAACGCAAAGATGGGGAACCACCTACATCCGGATTTCAGCAGAAGCCAGGAGCGGCCAGCCAGAGTTGAATGACCAGGAACCCAGGAGGTTTGAGTTCAGCCCTGGGGCAAGATGGAAACTTTGCAGCAAGGCGCTGAGTGTGCCTTTTTGGTCCCTTCCGCTGGGACTGCTTGGGACCCAGGAGGGAGGGGTGGATTGGTTTATGGTGGGGTGGGGGAAGTGCCTTGGACCCCCAGGGACCCCACCCTGTTGGCTTTATTGCCCAGCCACCCCTCAGGACTTGGAACAGCATGGAGAGGACAGATTCCCAACAGAACTTTGGACCTTTTTGGGTGCTAAGAGGAAGCCTGCAGCAACAGTATGGGGAGGACATATCCCCAAGAGAACTTTATTTTGACTTTTTTGTTTGTTTGTTAGTTTTTGGACTTTACTAACTAAAGCGTGCCCTTGCCTGAGGTTACTGGGAAGAAGCCTGCAAGGGCAGTGTGTGTGTAAAAGGACACATGCTCAAGAATTACTTTACTCTGATTGATTGAAGAGAATTAACTGGCTTTGACCTAGCGGGTGGATCATGTTTGTATCGTAAACAAGAATTTGTTTTGTTGTGAACGATGTGTTTTAGTTTCTTGCTTGATTGGATCACAATGTATAATGCTTCTATTTGTTCCAGGATCTCTGGCCATTTAATTTAGATTTTTGTTAGGCCATGGAACCTAGAAGGGGTGGAGTGTATTGGAAATCAAGATGGACTCTTAGCACTCATTCAACCAAGTGCTGTTGAAGAGTTTGGTCTTTGTTTCCTTGATTAAATTAGGAGTCCTTGATGACCTCCTTGCCTTAAGAGAAAGCCTAGTTTGCATGGGTTTGAGTGACATGTTTGTGACATCAGAGGCTTTTGGACCACATGGGTTTAAGTCACATTTTTGTGACAATTTTAGGTCATGTGGGCGAGTTGCATGTATGATTCACATTTGGCCATGAACAGGATATATAAACGCAGAGGTTGGCTTTCTTTTTCGGAGCTCTGAGCTGCCCAGGAGTGGTGCATGACTCTAGGCCAGCCGTTGTTATTAGCTCCCCAGCTTTGATGTTGATGCTTCTCTGGTAACTGTGTATTGTGATTTTGTCAGACAGAAATCTGTCTGTTGATTCATGTGTATTTGCTCTGAAGCTCAGGGTGCTGGCTTTTCCCCTTGAGCTGAGTGAATGATATTTGTATGTTGGATTAAAGTAAGATTGTTAACCCTTTAACGTTGCTTTCCTTAGTAAAGCGGATCAAAAGAACCTGGACTTGCAGCATTCTTGTTGCTGGGCTTATGTTGGTTTTTCATCCCCCACAGCAGCTGCTAGCTGAATTGTTGTAACAGTCCCTGTCATAGAAGCAGAGCTAGAGAGCTCTAGACCCTGCCAGGAGAGGCATTTTGGTGGTGTGAATGAAGTCAGGGAACCCAGGGTTTCAGTCCGGTCTCATACTTAGCAGCTTTGTGACTTACATAGTATCTGTTATGTGCCCAGCACTGTGCTAAGCCATGTCTCATTTGAGCCTCACAACCACCTGAGAGTTGGTAGGTGCTATGATTAATCTCCATTTACAGTTGAGGAAACCAAGGCAGCCAGAGTGATTTGGCCAGAAATTGTCTGAGGTGAGATTTGAATTTGGGGCTTCCTGGCTCCAGGCCCAGAGCCCATCTGCCAGAAATGAGGGGTTTGGCCTTGATGGCCCCTTCCAGCTCTAAGTCAGTGATCCTGTGAACCCCCATCTTACACATGTGGAAACTGAGGCCCCTGGAGGTTAAAGGACTTGTGTAAGGTCACTGGGGGTGAGTGTCCTCGTAGAGGCTCTCGTGGGGGTGACCCAGGCCCTGAGAGCTGGTTCACTCATGGGGAGTTCTTTATGCTCCTCCAGCAGCAGAATTTGCCAATACTAAATGTTCTAATGAATGGATGTCATGCCCATTCCAGCAAACTGCCTTTACGAGTTGGGGGAGAAGCCAGGCATGTGCCAGCATGGGTCTGAGAAAGGTCCCGAGGGTTTTCATAAAGCTCGGTGGGAGTCAGCAGTGTCAGTGGATGGCAGCAACCAAGAAAGCTGGGTCGATGTAGGTCATTGGTGGGGGAGACAGTGACCAGAATTGGGGAGGGGCCGTGCTAGTTGCGCTTGGCTGAGGTCACGGCTGGTGGACTTAGGAAGGACACTGCTAAGTCAGGCCTGGCACGAGAAGTTTGAGGCTGGCAGTGAGTCCTTGCCTAGTGGAGATGGTAGCCTGGGGGGGAGGCCTTGCTGCCCTCAAGGGTGAAGTCTATAAAATGGTACCTGGAAGATTAAATCCAGAGTAAGTAGCTTGATGTGGGAAAGCCCTAGGTGCTCTGCTTCCTCCTTCCACCAGCTGCCCACATGGCTGAGAGGGAAGATCCAGAGCTCAGTATTGGGACGTGGGGGAGGAGGAAGGCTGTCTTCAGAGGCATTAGACTTGTTCTGCTTGACCCCTTGAGGGTCTAGTCCAGTTTAGACTTAATGTCAGAAAAAGCCACTTCTTGAGCTTCAGAGCTGTCCTGAAGTAGCCTGGGCCTGAGGCTGGAGGCCAAGGCCGTGAGAGCTTGCCCACACCTTCCGAAGGAATCCTTGTGCTGGCACAAGCAGGAGGGTGGGCCTGGCCCCCTCAACTACCTCTCCCCCTGGGGCCAGTCACCAGCAGCTAACCCCAGGTCCTAGCTTCTAACTCCTAGGGTCAGCCTCCTCCCTGGCCTCTCTGCCTCTGGTCTCTTCCTCTTTTGTCTGTCCTGCACATCACTGCCAAGATGGCACAGATCTGACCATGTCCCTCCCCTACTCAATCAACTCAGTGGCTCCCTATTAACTCTAGAATCAAATATGTTATTTCCCTGGAGATTCTTGACTTTTTGCTCCTCCAGACAAATGTCCTTATTTTTTCTGGCATCGGAAAGTGACCAGGGTGGTTTGGTTGGCATGGCGCTGAAGAGTAATTAGTAATTTTGGCTCTTTTGGCTCGCCTTCCCATGAGTAATTAGTAACCGCAGCATGTCTTTATTTAGGTGAAGAGGCTTTTCTAGTTTTGGCCATGCAGTTCCTGGGGGCATCTTGGTAATAGACTCCCAATTATTTTATATGTTCTGTCGTTCTTTTAAATGGAATTTCTCTTTGTATCTCTGCTGGGTTTTGTTGGTAATTCACAGAAATGCTGATGATTGATGAGGGTTTATTTTGTGTCCTGAGATCAAATTTAAACTCCTCTGTTAAATTTTTAATAGCCCTTCACAATCCGGCTCTGATATGTCTTTCCAGGCTTATTAGACATTACTCTCTCTCCTGGACTTCATGGTTGGACCAGACTGGTCTTCTCTCTGTTCTTCCCACCCAACAATCCATCTCCTGCCTTTGTGCCATATACCGATTATACCCGTTGTCTGGATTACACTCCTTTATCTCTGACTCCTGGAGACCCCCGCTTCCTAAAAGATAAATTTAAGTCCTTAACTCCTGCAGGGAAAGGATTCTTGGATTCCCCCTTTGTCTCCTGCCTTCCCCAAACTAGCTTGAATTTATCTATCTCCTGCAGTCGATCAGTAAACATTTATGAAGTGGCTTCTATGTGCCAGGCGCTGTGCTCAGGGCTGACTTCGGTTCTGAAGAGCTCTTCTATATAAAATCTCCCTCGTTAGACTGGAAGCTCTATGAGGGCAAGTACTGCTTTCTGTTTGTCTTTGAATCCCAAGCACCCAGTGCAGTGTCTGGCACGTGGTACATCATTTGCTGATTGACTGACATTGAGAACCTAATCTTTGCTTGGAACCCTTAGGATGTACAATGGGGATGGCTCAGTGGATAGAGTGCTGGGTCTGGAGTCAGGAAAACCCGAGTTCAAACCCAGCCACTGCCACTTCCTACCCGTATGACCCTGCCCAAGTCACTTCATCTCTGTTTGCCTTAATCCACTGGAGAAGGAAATGGCAGCCACTCCACTGTCCTTGCCACGAAAGTTGGGCATGACTAAGCAACAACAGCAGTGGGGACCAATCATAGTCCTGCTCTCAGGGCCCTGTGCGTGTGAGTCAGACAGGACCCAAGGCCTTGGCTCTTGGGAAGGGGCGTGGATGCCTCAACTTAGAGCTAGCAGGGCCCAGGAGGGGATGGATGCTCTGAGGGCCGCCAGATTCACCCACCGCCCACTCTAAGCATGGAGTTGGTGCCCTGCTCTGACCCAATGCTGGCCTTGGGGATGTTTCTTACCTTTGCTGGGCCTCAGTTTCTTCATCTCAAAGGTGCCAAGCCAGTTCTGAATTTTAGGATCCTGGATGCATGAAAGGAGGTGCTCTGTGATCAAGGGGAAGGATAGGATTTGAGTGTAGGTCAGGTGGTCATTGATGGGAGATGGCGAGGAATAGTCAGGGCGGGCCAAGTAAAGTCTAGAAAGCTTTCTGGAAGAGGGAGTGTTTGATCCAGATCTGAAAGAGCTTTCATTGGGGAGGGGAGGTATTTGAGTCTAGGGTTGGGAGGGGCTGGGGCACTTGTACTGGGATGAGCGGCCAGGCTAGTGGGCAGAGTTTTATGGGACAGGAGCCAGGCTGTCCCTCTTGGCCAGACTTGGGGCCCAGGCTTTGGTCATTTGTTCTGCCCCTTGATTTCTGCTGAGGAAGACATCTTTGAGCCTCGGTGGAGATGCTGTTCTTGAGCCTTCCCTCCCCCCAGGCCACTGCTCTGGGCCTCCCATCCAGCCTGTTCTTCCTGATCAGGCCTCTTGGACTGTGTCAAGTCGGGAGGCATTTGGGTCCCCAAGAAAAGGGGGAGAGCGCCTGGTGGTCAGCCCTGTGTTCTTATGGCCTAGGGTCACAGGCTATGGTGGGCTCCTGGCTGTCAGTCCCTCCTTTGCACCAGACAGTGGGCTGCCAAGAGCCTCTGGTCCATTTTCTCTGCTTCTGGTAGATGCAGCCAGGGGGGTGCCGCAGTACAAAGAGTGGCCTGGAAGTCCTGAGTTCAAATGCCGCCTCAGACACTTAAGTAGTCGCGTTGCCCTGGGCATATCACCCCACCTCTGTTTGCCTCAGCTTCCTCAGCTGTGAAGTGAGAATAATAACAGCCCCGATAAGAACCTGGTCGTGATCAAATGAGATACTTGTAGAGCGAACCTTAAGGCGCCATATAAATGCTAGCGGGGATGACATCTTCATGCGGGAGCTCCACAGAACGCCAGCTCCTTAGGAGCCAGATCGTTTCATTCCCTGTGCTTGTATCCCAGCACACAGCATGGTGCCTGGCACACAGTAGGTGCTTAATAAGTGTTTATGGCTTGTCGAGCCCCGTCTCAGGGTTCCCTTCTGATGGGGCCAGAGGCCAGAGCCCAAGCCAGCTGCTGTCTTCCTACCCTGTGTCCCAGTGTCTGGGTCCAAGTCTTCACATCTCTGCCCCTCTTTGGTTCATTTCAATGGTCCCTACTTGCCTGCTATGTGTCAGGAGTTGTGCTAGTTGAGGGGAGGATAAAGGGTGGGGTGGGGAGAAGGAATACAAAACCCAAAATGAAGCGATGCTTCCCCTTTTGGAGGCTGGTATCAGGCGGGGCAGGGGGTAGTGCTCAGGGCCTGGAGTCAGAAAGACTCTAGTGCAAATTGAGCCCCGGGCACTTACTCTCTGTGTGACCCTGGAAAGGTCTCCTGACCTCCCGAGGCCTGTAGCCGCCAGGGTTGTTGTGAGGATATTGGTAAAGTGCTTGGTAAAGCTTAAGTGATAGCAATACGATTATTATTGTCCCTGGAGCCAAAGCACGGGCACAGATGCCAAAGCATTGTGATTTGGGAAGGGAGAGGAGAGACCCAACTGTGGGGTGGGGGGACCTTTGTTCCCCCAGCTTCCCTTGGGCCCTAGCCTGGCAGGAGCAGCACCAGCTTCTCCTGCCTCTGCTCTGGCCCCATTTCTACCTTCCTGATTTTGCGGTGAGGTTAGGAGGCTGATGGAGACCTCTTCAGGGCCTCCCAAGGGCTGCCCGCGGGGCAAGGTGCCTGAAAGCTTTGTGTTGGGTCAAGTGCGAGGAAAAGTGGCGCCCACTGGGGCTTTTGGAGCCCTGTGTCTGCTGTCTGATCCTGTAGCCAGTTTGAGCTCTGGAGGGTGCAGAGTGTGGCTGTAGCTGGTCCTCCTGTCCCACTGCCATCCAGGGGTGGGCAGGAGCTGATTCCTTTGACTTGACATTCTTGGTAGTAGGGAGGAAGGCTTTGTCTCCAAACTGAGACTTACTGAATGGACAAAGGAAGTTGCAGTGTGGGGTGGATTCGGGATGCCAGCTGGCCCGCAGGGGGAGGGCATGGGGCGCAGCTCTTTGTGGCTGGGCCGTCAGGGAACCCCTTTCCCTTCCTCCAGTGTGGGACAGTAGGTGCCTACTATGTGCTGTGATGCCAAGAATGGGGCGTGTGTGCGCGTGTGTGTGTACATATATACAATATTTGTACATACATAGTGTGCTACGTGCACATGATCTATCCATAGTATTATTTTAAATAACCTTTGTAAAGCATCTTACAAACCTTAAGGCCCTTAAATAATTACTAGCCATTCTTCTTGTTCCTGTTCTGATCACAGGCCTGGAGGGCAGGTTCCCTTTCCACCCTTGCCTTTTTTCCTCCAGGCCTCGATAGTGCTTGGCACCCATGAAGGCTTGTTGTTGCTTGGTGCAGGCCACTTCCTCTCTGGGCCTCAGTTTCTCATTTGTCCTAGCTGATCTCTCAGCCAAGCAGGCAGAGGGAATGGAGATTCCTGGGGCACCAGGAGCAGAACCTGGTGGGAGGGGCACTGCCGGTCCGGAGGTGAGGTCGGATGTTCCCCGAGGAGGAAGACTGCTTTCGAAAAGACCAGGAGTCAGTCGAGAGGCCCTGGTTGGAGTCTACCTCCGTCTCATTTGATTTGCTGATGCCCAGGCACCCTCCCTACCTCACTGCCAGCCTCGGGCTTCCCTTCCTGGATGCTGGGCATGCTCAGTCTGCCCAAGAGCTGGGCCCTTAGAGCTCTCTGGGAATGTGAGCTGTTCTTAGTAATGAGACCCGGGAGAAAGCCATGTGCCGGCGACCGGAGCTGGAACCTGAGGCCCTAGGAGGCAGACTAGCTTCCCTGAGGCGTGTGCTGTTACATGGAGGGGTGGGCCTTGAACCCAGTGTTCTGTCTTAAAACAAAGCACAACTTTTTGTGCGTGAAGAGATGCTTTTACCTTAGGTGTTCCTGCTTGGGGGCATCTCCTGGCCCCACTTCTTTCAGGCAAAGACAATAATTCAACCAAATTACCTAATCCCGTGATGCTGTCCTGCCCCCCCAGAGGGAGGGTGTGTGTGTGTGTGTGTGTGTATGGGCATGTATGTACCTGTGCATGGGCATATATGTGTGCGTGTGTGTGTGTGCGCGCATGGGCATGTGTGTGTACCCCAATACCTCCATCCATGCTGCCTTATCCTTCTGCCCTAGAGGGATCACTAAGGGCAAAGACATGGTCTTTTCCAGATTCCATTTGCCTCAGTCCCTAGTGCAGGAATCTGGGTATCGTGGGGGCTTAATTAACATTAACAGTTAAAGAACCCCCAAATCTTAATACCTCCTGGGGAAGTCCCTTCCCTTCCTTTCTCTGGGCCTCAGTTTCCTTATCTGTGAAAATGAGAGGGTTGGACTTGATTGGCTTCTAGGATCCCTTCCAGGATTCTTACAGCTTCTCTGTCTCTCTCTGATTTCTCTCTCCCCCCACCTTCTGTCTCTTTCTCTGTCTCTCTCTCTCTGATTTCTCTCTTTCCCCACCTTCTGTCTCTTTCTCTGTGTGTGTGTCTCTCTCTCTGATTTCTCTCTTTCCCCACTTTCTGTCTCTTTCTGTGTCTCTCTGATTTCTGTCTCCCCCCACTTTCTGTCTCTTTCTCTGTGTCTCTCTCTGATTTCTCTCTCCCCCCACCTTCTGTCTCTTTCTTTATGTCTCTCTGATTTCTTTCTCTCCCCACCTTCCATCTCTCTTTCTCTATGTCTCTCTCATTTCTCTCTCCTTTTCCTGAGCGACCATCTTCCCCCCTCCCGGTGTTTGTCTTTCCCTAGCTGTTGAGGTTTGGGGTGCTGCTGACCACAGCTCTGGGTCTTGCCAGAGAGTGAGTCTTATGAGGGAGTTCGCGTCTTGGCCTCAGCCCTGCCATATGCTGTTCTTGCCCTGGCTTACGAGGGCCTGGGCCTAGAACTAGAACTATTCTGGGCTGGGCAGAGATGATTCAAACCAGGAAAAATGTGGGCATGTCTGGCCTGGATGGGGGATGGGGGTGTGGGGTGTGGGGTTTGCATTCACTCTGCGTGGGGGTGAGGAATGGAAGCCACTGGGCCTAGACCTTGCTGGACAGAGAGAAGGAGGGATGGGGGGAGGGAGATCAATACCAGGCAGCCAGGCAGCTCAGGACTTCTTGTACATCACCTTCTGGTGGAGGCCTGGCCCTGGGGACGGGGAGGGGGAGCTCTGGGTTGGCCTCTGTCCTGGGGAGCTCTGACCTGTGCTCTGTCCTGTCCCCTTGCTCATGCAGGTGGTACAAACTGCACTCCAAGCCAGGTAAGAAAGAGAAGGAGCGTGGTGAGATCCAGGTCACTATCCAGTTCACACGCAACAACCTGAGCGCCAGCATGTTCGACCTGTCGGTGAAGGACAAACCGCGCTCGCCCTTTGGCAAGATCAAAGACAAGATGAAGGGCAAGAAGAAGTATGAGCTGGAGTCCGCCTCGGCCATCATCCCGAGCAGCGCCTTGGACGACCCCGACCTGCTTGGTGGCTCCAGCAAGAAGGCCAAGGCCAAGACCTTCTTCCTCCGCAACAAGCTGCGCAAGTCCTCGCTGACGCAGTCCAACACCTCGCTGGGTTCAGACAGCACGCTTTCCTCCACCAGCGGGAGTCTGGCCTGGCTGGGCTCCGAGTACCTGACACGCTCCCCAAGCCGCCACAGCCGGCTCTCCACCGAAGGGGGTGAGTGGGATGTGGCGCGGTGAGGCCTGGCACAGGTGTGGCCTCCCTCCCACCGTGAGCCCTGGGGAGGAGATGGGGAGCTGTGGAGGGTGTCCTCACAGGGGGTACACACTGCCCTGGCCCTTGGGGGATCATGCCCATGGCCTGACATGGGAGCAAATGAGGGGATGCAGTCCTCACCCCGCTTTCATGGCAGGGAGGCATGGAACATACAGCTCCTGCCCTTGGACGCCCTCTGTCTGATCTGGTGGTAGGGGCAGAAGGAAGTAAAGGCCAGGAGGCGGGGCCTTCCTCCTCTTCTCTTTCCACACGTGTCCCAGCACTGTGTCTCTCTCTTCTCCTTCCAGGCAAGGACTCTGCTCCGTCCCCCAAACTGCTGACCCACAAACGAGCCTACAGTGATGAAGCGAGCCAGATCCAGGCAGGGCTGCCCCGCTCCGGCCATGACCCCGGCTCTGGCTCTTCCCTCTGCATCAACGGGAGTCACATCTACAGCGATGAGCCGCCTGCCCCACCGGCCCACCGGGCCTCTATCTCGGGCCCCTCTCCTTCGGCCAGTGCCCTCCACAGCCTCTCCCTTCGACGGGCGGAGGAGGGCACAGGGCTCTTGGACACGGCCCCCAGGGGCAGCTCTGAGACGCTGGCTGCAGCAGGTGCGGGCCGAGAGGAGGAAGGGGCCCGGTGGGCAGAGGGGAAGCCTGTCCAGGTGGCCACACCCATAGTGTTCTCATCCACATCAGCAGAGAGAGAAGACTCGAGGAAGGAGGAGCGTAAGCCCCGCATGGGTCTTTTCCACCATCATCACCATGGGGCTGGCCGCAGGGGCTCCCTCGGGGAGAAGATGGGCCTGGCCCTCGGGGCCTCTTCCCACCCTTGCTCCAGTGGGGAGGAGAAAGGCAGGAGCGGCTGGTTTGGTTCCCGAGAGGGGAAGGAGCACAGCCAGAAGCCCAGGTGAGACCTTGGCGGTGTTGGCCATCCTGGCAGCGGTGGGGATTGGGCCCAGGGGTGAGGCTGCAGTCTGGGGGGGCCCTACACAGTCAGCGCCCAGCTTTGGGCTGCCTCTTTCTCTAGAAATCATGGCTCCTCCTCCCTGGCCAGGGTGGCGAGTGCAGGAGGCACGGTCTGGTAGGGTGCTGGTCCTGGGTTCAAACCCCAGCTCTTCTACTTACTGCCTGAGTGACCTTGGGCCACTGACTTCCTTGTCCTCATGAGTTCTCAGTTTTCTCCTCTGTAAAGTTGAGGGGGCCAAGATTTCTAAGGTCCTTTCCTCTTAAGCAGATGCTTCAAGCTCCCCTCCCCCAGCCTATGCCCCAGAAGCCAGGAAGAGAAAGCAGGAGCCGCTGGGAGGGCTATAGAATGTGAGGTTGATTTGCCCCCATGGCCATATCCTCCCTGGGGGGCTGACAGCTTTAGTCCCTCCAGACAGTGTAGAACAGCATGCCCTGCCCACCTTTGTGCCTCCTCACCCTTGGGGAGAGCCTGGATAGAGGCTCTGGTCCACCCCTCACAGCAGTGGAGCTGGGGTCTGGCCCCATTTACTCACCAGCCCTGCTTGGGATCCCACCTAGGATCTGGAGGTGGGGCTGCAGCTGTGGGGAGGGCTCCCTGATAACATTGTTTGTCAGGCCAGTTTTCCTAAGGCCCTCCCAGAGGCGGCCCTACAATTTTCCTTGTCTGTGCTCTGAGCCTGGTCCCATTGTAGCCTCCCCAGACCCCTGGCAGAGGAAGTGTGCACTCCCATCAGGACAGGTCCCTGTTAGGGCTCCAGGCCACCTTGCTAACTGTCCAAAAGGCTAGACCTGAACCTGAGTGCCCAAAGTGGGAACATTGGCTTCCTTCTCCCTGGCTGCTTGGCCTATCTCCCTGCTGTCAGCGTCTCTACTGCTGCCTGCTGTGTGTGTGTGTGTGTGTGTGTGTGTGTGTGTGTGTGTGTGTGTGTGTGTGTGTGTGTGTGTGTGTGTGTAGGGGGGTGGGGGTGTGAGGAAGGTGCTCTGACCTCTCACTTGGGAAGGAGTGAGGAGGATGTGTTGGGAGACAATGATGAAAAGCCTTGTGGATGCTGACGAGCCTCTGTGCCCTGCTCCTTGCCTACTCTGGGCAGAAAGCTGACATCTTGGGCACTGCTTTGGGGGCCCGAGCTGCAGCCCCCACGTTCAGAGGAGAACTAATGGGGCTGGAGGCTCAGGCTAAGGTGAGAAGATGGGGAGGGCCTGGTGGGCATGTTAGGGGAGAAAGGAATTGGGGGAGAAGAAGTATTCTGGGACCAGAGACTGTTTTCCTGGAAGTTGGGTAGAGGTGAGGCTTGAGCTCGATCTCTGTTGCTGTACTGACCCTGAAAAACTGAGGAGAGACAGAAGGCTCTGGGAGTTGGCCTAGACTTAGCCAGGTCAGGTGCTGGAAGCAGCGCTACAGCTGGAGCCAGGAAGCCCCGACTGTGAATCCTGTCTTAGATCCCCACTGGCTGGATTTTCTCTGTGGTGAGATGAAGTGGAGTTGGACTCAGGGGCCTCTAAGGTCCTCTAAACTTTGGATCTGTGAGCCTGTGAGAAGTGAGGCAGCAGAGGAGAAAGGGAAGGCTTCTCATTCTGAGGGTGGCAGGCACCAGCTTACCACGGGGACTAGTCATTGCTGCCGGCTCTGGGATCGGGGCACAGCCTCGTGAACTTGGGCTGCGCTCCGAAGGAAGGGTAGATTGACTGCTGTGAGCAGGGACTTGGAGGTAGGAGTGAGGTGCAGAGGGAAGCCAGAGATGAGTTTGGAGAGGCCTTGGATACCGGGCTGAGTCTTTGGAATCTTGAGGTAATTGGGAACCATTAGATCCGGGGATAGGGGGTCGATAGGATTTTAGGAAGATTTATTTGGCAGCTCTGTCCCTGGGTTGGGGAGAGGGGCAGTGGGGGCCTGGAGGTGGGTTTAGGGGTTCTGGGTACAAAATGGCCAGGGCCCAGAGGGGATCCAGGGGCAGCTGGTTGCAGCCTAGGGCAGAGGCTCCAAGAGGACCCCACAGCCAGTACATGTCTGAGGCCTTTGTGACGCCTGAGTCCAGCCCAGGGTCACCCAGGGAGCCATTGGCAGAGTTGCACCAAACTAATGATAGGGAAGTTTGCAGTTGGGGAGCCTGGGACCAGTTAGGTTCTGCCCTCGGAGGCAGGGGAATGGGCAGGTTGGAGCCTTCAGGGAGCCCTCCCCAGGGTGCCAGCTCTTGACGCCATAACAACGGCCTTGTGTGCATCTCCCGGTGGAGTGGGTCTGGACTGGTACTGATGAAGCTGTGCTGTAGCTCATCTCCCTTCTCTTCCCCTCCTCACTGGTACGTGGCCCTGCCCTGCGCTCCCACCCCCTTCCCCAAACTGGTGACTCATTCATGGGCTAGGAGAGTGGCACCAAAGGTAAGGAGGGGGCTCTGTGAGGTCAAGTGAGGGAATAGAGCCCCCTGACCAAGCAAGGACAGCACCAGTGTAGGGGTGTGGGTGGGGAGAGAGGGGGCTGACTGGGGAGAGGGAGGCCCCTACCATGAGGGCTGAGGCTGGAGCCAGGCTGAGGCAAGGTGGGGAGTGGGGCTGGGGTCAGGGCTGGCTCCAGCTTCTTCAGAGTTGGGCCAAATGACCTCAGAGGTCTCCCCCAGCTTGAAAATTCTGATACCCTGCGTTCTCCCTCCCTCAGCCCCCTCTCCCCCAGTAGATAAGAGAGTTCTATGCTTTGTGCTTGGCTGGGAAAGAAGCTGGGAGAGGACCAGAAGCTGCCCTCTTAGAGAAGCAAAATCCCTGACCTGTCCCCAGCTTCTCCTTCCCCCAGCACCGATACTGAGGGAACAGTGGAGAGGTGTCTGTCCCACTCCTCACCCTGGGACCCTTGGATCTGGCCCATGTGGGTGACTCTGGGAGGCTTCCAGAGCACTTCCCTGACAACTCCAAGGAGTGGGTGGCCAAGTCTTGCCCCAGTCCCTCATCTAAGCTGTTGTGAGGGGGCATTCTGGGTCCCTCCCCACCCCAGCCTTCTCTGTTCTCCTAAGAAGGCCCAATCAAAATAGTGGTTACTTAGATGTCAACCTCCACTCCAGCCGGCCCTTTGGGCCTCCCTGGGCTCTAGCAGGGACCCTGGAGGTCATAGCTGAGAAAACAGGCCAGTGGGGCAGTGACTTGCCCTGTCAACCATTACTAAGTTTGTTCTTAAGAAAGAATAACAGAATTAGGCTCCCTGGGAGTGTTTCCTTGCAGGGTGTGCATGTCAAGATAGGAATGGGAGCTCATTTTAAGACAATGAACCCAAGGATAGACAGACCAATGAGACCTTAGATCTTCAGAGCAATCCCCTTTCACCCCCCCCCCCCAGGATGACTGTGTCAGCAAAAGTTATAGTTTCCATATGGTTAGCCATGATAGGAGAAAGGAATTTCTTAAATACAATAAGATAGGAGAGTGTCAAGGTGTCAATTGAAATTATAGATCCAGGATGTCTGTATTTTTTTTTTTTTACCATTAACATGGCATAATATAAGAAAACATAAAAGTCTCATTATTCAAGATAGTGTCTGTGTCAGGATGTCTTGTCCTTAGTGGTCATAAACAGAAGAATCCTGCTGGTCGGCTTCATCTGGCCTTGTGGTTGCTGACGTGGGAAGGGGCATTTTGAGTTCACTCGGAGAGCAAAGCAAAGCATGTCTGTTATGCTAGAACATGCAAAGCATTATGGTAGGCTAAGCTCAGAGTGGGCCAAAATGTCTCTCCTGATTGGCCATACCACGTTTTAGGCCTTTCTCAGGTCTTGAGGGTTCAGAATAGTTTGGGGAGGGGTCTACGGCTTGGACACACAGCTAGTCAGTGTCGGAGGTGGGATCAGGACCCAGGTCTTCGTGATGCTGGCCCTCCCATCTGTCACACCTTACTGTCACACCTTGCTGTCCCATCTGTCCGGGGAGGGGGTGGTAGTCTTGGTTATGACATCTTTGAGTTCTCTTCCGGCTGGGCCAGGGCTCAGGCAGGCTAGGAAGCCTCTGGACCCTTCCCAGAAAGATCGTTTCCAAAGCATAAAAGACCAAGGGTTCATCTCCCAGTGCCCAGGCTCCTCTAAGGCCATCCCAGTCTGCAAACCCAGTGATGTCACAGGCCACCCCTCCACTCCATACACTCATGGCACTTTCCACGCCCCAGTGGCCCAGATTCCTACAGCTGTGTTTCAATATCATCGGTTTCCTTTGTGATCTAGTGTACAGCCATCAGAATTGTTTTAAATCACAGCCCAAGTTGATGGACCTGAGGTTAAGAGCCTGGGCAGAGTTCAGAGAAGGTACCCAGGCCACCCCAGCCAGTGATGGTCAGAGCCCAGACCACAGCCCCAGAGTCTGTGACTTCAGGGTAACCCTGGGTTGACTGACTGGGAAACTCACTTTACCTTTAGTTTCCTTATCTATGAAGTAGGGATAATAATACAAGGTGGTCGTAATAAAACTACTTCGTAAACCTGGGCCTCAAGTTTCCTCTACAAAGTGAAGGGATTGGACCATATGAGGTCTGGACTCCTCCATCTCTGTCCTCTGACTTCTCTAGCCCAGGTGCTCTTCATTTTGTGTCCCAGCCCCAGCCTGTTAACCCTCTCTCAGAACAGTATTTTTAAATGCATAAAAATATGCATAGATTACAAAGGAAACCAATGATATTGAAACACAGCTGTAGGAATCTGGGCCACTAGGGGGTGGAAAGCGCCATGAGTGTATGGAGTGGAGGGGTGGCCTGTGACATCACTGGGTTTGCCTTAGGGGAGCCTGGGCGCTGGGAGATGGAGCCCATCGGGTGTTAGAGGCCTCTCAGGCCAGGTCTCCATCCCCTAATCTGTGCTGCTTCTCCCATGATGGGCATAGCTGCTTGTGTTCTGTGTGAGAATGACAGGCAGGGAGCTCTTCCTGAGCTCTGGTGCTGAAGGGCCTGCCTCTGACCCACCTTGGTTCCTACCACTGTCAGTCTCTGACAGACTCAGATGGAAGGACCACACATGGACATAGAAAGCCACAAATTCACACTTCCATGTTGTGTTGTGTTTCTAGTGCCTCTGGCATTTCCTGATTGCATTTGAATCTGTTTGGGCAGTTTGACATAAGGTTTCAAAGCTGCGGAGCAGTCCGTGCATGGACAGAGGGGGAGTTTCTTCCCAGGATTCAGACAGAAGAGGTCACCCTATGGTGAAAGGGCTGGGTGGGAAAGCAGATGCCTTTTGGGAATGTCTGAGCTTGGTTCTGTAGAACTGGATCCTTTACCAGAGGCCCTGGGGTCACAGCCCGAGGAGGTCATGCTGGGTGACCCCTGAGGCTTCTTCCATCTCAGGAACCTAAATGCATGCTGCGGTCCTGCGATAGCCCTGCGCTTCTGGGCTGTCACAGAGACACTGGGCTGGGCCTGGTGGGGAGGGGCATGCCCAGCACTGCCTCCTCTGTCCCCTCAAGCGCTCCTGGCCCAGCCCTGGGTAGAGGCGCTGCTTTGGGGACCAGGACCATGGCTGCTCTGTGTATGCCCTGTGTTGGGGGGTAGAGTGCTCTTTCCTGCTGCCATCCCCAGGCTCCCAGCTGTGGTGCCTTCTACTTACTAATCACTTCATAAATGCTAATTTGTGGACATCAGAGATCCCACTGCTTCACCATAGAATCAGGTCTTAAGCAAAGTCTTGCCTGGCCTGGCCTTAATAGGCCTTCTCTCCTGGCTCAATCTGCCTTTCTTGTTGAGCCAGATTGTTTTCTTTCTCTGGGCCCTGGGTCCTGGAGGGGTTTGGGGCACGTTTGGGTCCACACTCTACTCCCCACAGCCCTGGCCTTGTAGTGTACCTAAGAGTGTGTGTGTGTGTATATGTTTGTGTTTGCATGTGTGTGCATGTGCCTGTGAGTGTGTACATATGTGTGTGAAAGTGTGTGCATGCTTGTGTATGTGCATGTGAGTGTGTGCAGGTGTGTATGCATGCTCGTTGGTAGGGGTGGATCTGCAGCAGGACCAGACATTAACCAGGAGGCCCGTGATTTTGTCTCCTTCCGCAGCCTGGACGTGTCTCCTCAGGTAGAACCTGGCCCAGATGCGCCTGCACCGCCTCCTCCAGGCAGCCTCCCTTGCTCCCCCCCTGCTCCTGTTCCCGCTGCTGCCACTGCTCGCATGCTAAGCACTAACCTCTTGGCACCCGCTGCTGCCGCCTCTGCCTTTGCCCCTCTCCCTGCCCCCACCCCCAGATGTCTGGGATCCACCAACCCATTCCTCCCCTCCCTGCAGAGCAACCCCTTCTTTGAGGAGCTCGTGGCGGACAAAGCGTTAAAGTATGCTTCACCTGCTCGCTCTCTCCCCAGTGGCTCGCTGGTAGCGGCCCCCACTGCACCCTCCCTGCCAGAGTGGGACGACACCTTCAACGCCTTTGCCGCCAGCAGGGTGCCTCCTGATGGTGGGTATGGACTCTCAGCCCCAGCTGCAGAGATGGGGGCCTTGGGAGCGCCCTGGACCGGTGATGATGATGCAGAGACAGCAGAGTCTCAAGAAGATCCTGGGGGAGGGGGACGAGGCTCAGCATCGGCACTCGAGGTTGCTGGACCCCCGAGTTTTGATAGCTGGAGTGTGACTTCTGCTGGCTGGGATTCCCCTGTGTTCCAAGGACCCAGCCCGTCCTTGTCAGCCAAATGGCCCTCATCAAGCCAGGAGCCAGAAGAGGGAGAGACCCTCTCCCAGCCTCAGAAGGCAGACCAAGACCCAGCAGCCACCGAGTTTGCTTGTCCCAGTGCCCTAAGAGGAGTGAGCATTGAGCAGGAGAGGCCGCCTAGCCCCCAAGTGTCCAAGGAGCCTGAAGAAGAGCCCGGGAGTGTGGGAAGCCACTTTTTCCAAGAGTTGAATGTAATTACTGATCTCTGGTCATCAGAGGTGGTAAACATCCCTCCTAAGTCTAAGAGCCCTCCTCCCATCCCAAAGAGAAGCTGGGAGCAAGAAGAGAACCTTTGGGGGGTTCTAGATGAACCACCCAGCCTTCAGGAGCCAGGATCCCCAGGGCCACATCCAGACTCTCCGGGAGACGTGGGCACAGATGTCCTCTCACTACCCTCTGACAAAGAAGAGGGTTCCTCTGCACTAGAGCCTGGGACACCCCCGCCCAAACCACCACGCCTTTTCACCCCCTCGAATTCTCAGAATGAAGAGAAAGAAATGAGCCCAGAGGAGCTGAGCAGAAAAGGGGCAGAACTGCATGTCGAAGACCTCTTCCCAGGCCTCTCGGCTCTCAGCCACCAGGATAAGATGGAGGGGGTTGCATTGGGTCTGGAAGAGCTCGCGATCTGCCCCTCTCCAGACAGTCCAGGCCAGCGTGCTTCGGAAGGGGGGTCTGGCAGCTGCTGGGACGCTGTTCCCCTGGTCCCTGGGCCCAGTTCTCCACCGGCTGTCCTGGAGGGCCCTTCCCCAACGCTCACGTCAGAGAACACAACTGGCCAGAGTCGGCATTTTGGGGCAGTTCAGGAAACAGAATCTCAATTCCTTGGCCTATCAGGGACCCTCCGAGATAAACCTGAGCCCCCTGGGCCCCTAGCAACTTCTGGTTTGGAGAAAGATCCTTTCTGGGGCTCTGATGATGACGGCGGCACCTTGAGCCCCTCCTTACCTCACGGGAGCCCGACCTCCACCGTCCTTCCGGCCTTGCTTTCTGCCGGGGATGAAGCTTCTCCAGAATCTCTCAGCCTAGGACTTGTGGCCCCTCAGGACCCCTCCCTTGCTCCTCCCCTCCCTTCCCCTCTCCCTTCTCCATGCCCAGCCACTAATGTGAGCAGGAAGCCTGGCCAAGAATCCCTCTCTCTGCATGGAAGCCGGCCCTTATCCTTCTCCACCCCGGCCCTGGTGGACTTCCCCACAACCCGAGGCCCCTTCGAGTTCCCCTCGCCCATCGAGGGCTCCTCGAGCCCGCAGTGGGGCATCGAGACCCCTGCCACCCTGCTTGCGCTTCTGCCCCTGGAGACACGACCAGCTGAGGAGCCTTCGAGCCAGAATGGCACCAGGTGAGGGGAAGGGGGGATGGAGCTCCTCCTAAGCAGATCTAGGGCATTCTCTGGGCCTATATAAAGCGAGGGGGCTGCGCTAGACAGGGGTCATGTGTGTGTGCCAAGAGTAGGAACCTTGAGGGCAGGACAGAACCCGACCCAGAACAGTCCGAGGGGGATGAGTCTGTAGTTTGTCTGACTAGAGTAGAGGAAACATGGATTGGAGCGGGGAGGGACCAGAATCCAAAGGGGGTAGCCCAGAGGAAGAGTATGGTCTCTGTCATCACTGGGAGTAGAGGCCGGGCCTCGGGGAAGGGATAGGATGTGGCTGATCCAGCCCCGGGCCTGCCTGCCTGGGTGGGAGAGACCAGGCATTATTTGTAAGGGACCTCCAGTGGCCTTGTCAGAGAGGGGAGGTTGGGGCCTTCAGTGGATTGACACGACAGATAACATGGGGCAGTGTCCAAGGCAGGTAACCAAGGTGTGCCTGTGGTCACAGATACTCGGGATCTGTAGGAGCAATGCCGTAGAAGCCCAATAGATGGCGATGCTGTTCCATCCGACTTTTTTTTTCCTTAGTGGAGTGGTGGCTCTTTCAGTGAATCCTTGTAAGCTTTTCTGTCTTGCCTCTGAGTGTCCTCACCTGTACAAATGGATGGAAGAAAAGGCATTTATTAAGCTCATACATGGGCCAGGCATGTGCATTTACATACAAGCACTGCCTTCAGGCAGCTTATGCTCCTCTGGGGGAAGAGAAGGTGGGGGGAGGGGCCTGGGGCCTGGTTCTAGGATGCCAGGGTGTGGCTCAGGTTCTGGTGGGAAGGGGAAGAGGTTGGGCTGTACAGTTTGGAAATGGGCTGGGGGTTGGCTGGGATACCTCCTGAAACCCCTTTCTAGCTTATAGGGTTATGAATCTCTGAGCCTCCAGGCAGGATGTCAGAAATGGGAGGGATCCCTGTTATCTGCGTGAGCTTTAAAAAAGGCTGACCACGTAGTTCCCTCCCAGGGGTCCCATGGGGGAAGGAGGCTGCATGATCATCTCCCCGCTTTACTGATGCAGAAGCTGAGGGGGTGGGACCTCTCAGAGCATTCAGGGGCAGGTCTCCCTATCCTTCTCGCTTTTCTGTCAAGGCCTTCCTCATTCTTGTGGCCCTGGCAGGGTTCTTGGGGCCCAGCTGGTCGAGATGTGGAGATTACCCCGGTAACAATCGTCTTTATCTGGAGAAAGATGGTCTGTTGGGCTGAGTTGATCTTTAGGGTTCCTTTCATTTGAATATCTGACTAACTACATTCCCACATCCATGGCAGAGGAATCATGGTGTGATGGGAAGGGAGCTAGCTTTACAGGCAGGAAGGCCTGGCTTCAGGTACACGAAGTGTAACGAGTGGCTTGGGAACCCTGAGCCAACTTCTTAGGATCTCAGGCCTTCCTTCCTTACAAAGTGAGTTTGGAAGTGCCTTGGGAGAGGTTGGCACATGGGCATTCCCATACACCAACGAGGTTAGAGATTCAGACCAAAACCAAAAAAATCTGATGGTTAATTCATTCTAGAACCCTCCCACCAAGACTGCCCCTGGTTTGTCCTGTCTGCAGCTTGTTTGCCCACAGACTTTGCTTGTTGTCTTTCCAGTTAGACAGTGAGCTCCTGGAAAACAGAGGCGTTTCTTTTTTGTTTTGTTGTATCCCCAATGCTTGGTCCAGTGCCTGGCATGTGCTTCAGAAACGCTGGCTGACCTGCTGACAGGCACCATTTTGTTTGGTCCACCTGCCAACCCTGTGGGAGAGGAGATGGGATCCCCAGCCAGTCAGACGTTTCTATATCTCAGGCGCTGTACTGATGGAAGGAATGCAATGCAAGGAGAGTGAAAAGCAGTCCCTGCCTTCAGGGAGTTCACAGTCCAGTGAGGAGATAACCTGTAAACAGCTGTGTGTAAACAAGATAGAGACAGTGTGAATCTCAGAGGGACAGCAGTAGCGGATGGGGAACTGGAGAGGCTTCCTGCCTATTAGCTGAGGAGTGAGAGCATTCCAGGCACGGGGAGCAGCCATGGAAGAGGCAAGAGTTGGTAGGTGGAGTGTGCGTGACAAAGTAAGATGTAAAGACTGGAAAGGTAGGAGGAGTCCGGGCTGTGGAAGCTTGGGGCATCTGTTTGATCCTGCAGGTCAGGGGGAGTCCCTGGAGGTTTGTGAGTTAGGACAGATGAGGTTCTGGTGGATGAAAAGAGAGACTGGCGTAGGGTGACCAGCCTGAAGGTGACTGCATTTAGGCCATACAGAGTGGAGCCAGGACCAACCAACCTGGTGCCACGCTTAGTCCAGAAGATGTTGTTAGAGACCCCTCTGCCCGACTTCTTCCATTGCTAATTGGGCTTCCTTAGATAAAAATTAAAGTGGTCAGTACTTTCTCTGTTCCAGGCAACGTGTGGAGCCTGGGTTAGTCCGTCGACCGGCAAAGGCTGCCCTTGAGGGGCTTACTGAAGGAAGACAACCCAAAGGGAGGAGGAAGGCACTGTGATGATAGCCACATCTGGACGAGCTGTGGCCACTCTAACCACATTAGGGCACAAAAGTAAACCAGTAAATAAAGCCAAGAGGCTAAGGAAGGCAAGTTGGAATGGTTTGGAGAGTCAAGGGCTGAGCCCAGATAGAAATCAGCATGACTTGTATGGGTCCTCCCTCAACAGGAGGTTCCGTAGAGGAACTTGCCAGTCAGAGGAGGCCATTGAGAGGGGCTCATCCGCACTCTGAGAAGGCAGGTGGAAAAGTCCAGAGAGTCGGGTTAGAAGAGCCAAGATCCTTTTTCTCTTTCCCTCTTCCTTCTCAACTAGAGAGAAGTGAAAAGGAAGAACAGATAAAATTGCCCATTCTGACGGCTTTGTTCATAATGAAGATGAAGTGCCATGTGGAGTGAACAGAACCCTGGGCCCGGCATCTGAGTCCACACCTTGCCTCAGGCCCTCGGTAGCTAGGTGACTGAGGGCAGGCCGTAAGATCTCTCAGAGCCTTTGTGTCCTTGGCTGTAAAATGGAGTCAGTGATGACACCCGGGATGGTCCTAGATGTAGAGTTAGGAGGACGCTTGAACCCCATTCTACCTGATCCCATCACTTTGAAGGCGGAGGATGGAGGCTCCGTGAGCTTCAGAGACCTGGACATGGGAGCAGAGCTGGAATGGAAGGAGCCACTTATTACCTGGGGGGCTTTGGCCAAGTTCTGTCAGCCCCATAAAATGAAAGGTTGTACAGCACGATGTCAAGGCTCCCTCTCAGCTTTCAAAGAGTCACTTCGAGGTTTGCGAATAGGATCATGGGAAAGTCACAGGAAACCAGACGACCCCAAATGTAGGTTCCTCTTCCACCATTCAGTTGTTCAGTCTTTTAGTTGTGTCTAACTCTTCGTGACCCCATTTGGGTTTTCTTGGTAAGATATTGGAGTGTTTGCCATTTCCTTCTCCAGCTCATTTACAGATGAGGAAACTGAGGCAAACAAGGAGAAGTGACTTGCCCGGGGTCACCTTTGGGGAGGTCTTTCTGATTTGAGGCCCGATCCTTTGTGCACTGTGGTGCCATCTAGCTGCCCTGGGGACCCTCTTTCTACTGTAGTGTGATAGAAATCAGTGAG
Organism: Phalanger gymnotis; assembly: GCA_028646595.1. Taxonomy (NCBI): domain Eukaryota; kingdom Metazoa; phylum Chordata; class Mammalia; order Diprotodontia; family Phalangeridae; genus Phalanger; species Phalanger gymnotis. Next base: position 311,898,382 of record CM053625.1, read on the forward strand.
TCAGTCAGTAAGCTTTCACTGATGGTGTGCTCGGGACACAAAGGAAGGCTTTTAGTAAAGAGCTCACCAGCCAACAGAAAGCAGGACAGTTAAGAGGGCTGGGAAGAGGGCAGGGAGAGCCCAGACATGGAGGGTCTTGTTTGTGGAGCAGCCAGGAGGCCAGAGTGCCCGGAGGTAGGCGGCTCCTGAAGGGCCCCAATTCGAGAAGCGTTTATAGTCGGTTCCAGAGGTGATGGGGAGCCCCCTGAGTTCACTGAATGGGGTGACGTTGCATTGCAGGTGACTCTGAAGCCTCATTGGAGGCAAACCCTAGACAGTTCCGCCTCCTTCCACTAAAGTTGATGGTCTTTGGTTTTGCAGGGTCTGTCCTAGGCATAGAATTTAGGTAGCATTTGTTCTAATGCCCTCATTTCACCGAGGAAGAAAATGAGACTGAGAGAAGGGAAAAGAAGAAGACTTGTCCAGGGTCACACGGATGGTACAGATAGTACATGGCAGTCAGAATTCGAACTCCAGGCTTCCTTTCTCTAAAACCTCTCTCCATCACTGCTTGGACTTCTGCCGCCATGGCTGCAGTTTAGGCAATGGTCACTGGGTGGCGCCTCGGTGCCGTTTGGATGGAAGTTGGTTTTCAGTTGGTTGTTGTCCTACAGTGGGCCAGGGAGCCTGTCGCTCCCCAGAGCAACCTGGTAAGGAGCCGCAGACACTTGTAGCCTGGTGAACCTGAATGAATCAGTGCCTCTCAGTCTCAGTTTCCTCGTCTGTAGAATGGGGCTAATAATTGCAGCCCCTCGCTTTCCAGGGCTGGTGTGGGGACCAGACGAGCTTGTGTCGGTAAAGTGCTTGGCAAACCTTGAAGCGTGACATAAATGCTGGTTATCATTGTTGTTTTCCTGACTCAGAGCCTGACTATCCCCTGTGCAAATTCTCCTCTTTGCTTCTGACTCTGTCCTCAGGGTATTACTCCTCTGCCGGAGGGCCCTCCATATGCCCCTGAGCCTTCTCTGGCTGGGTCTTTGTGCCCAGTTCCTTTCCTGATCCTCGCAGCACTTGATTTCGAGGTCCCTCCAGATCCTGGGCTGCTTTCCCTGTGTGCTCTGCGGCTTCTCAGTGTCCCTTCTAAAATAGGAGGCCCAGAAGGGAACTCCAAGTCCTCCAGATGTAGTCTGAGTGCCACCCGGACTTGGGCGAACATTTTTAGCTGCCACATCCTATCGCTGCCTCAGATTGGGTGGTTGGCCTGCAAAGCCCAATCTTCTTCAGACAAACTGTCATCTGGTCCCCATGAGATGATCATTTGAACCCATGTAAGACTTGCTTTTCCCCCCGTTAGATTTGGCCCAGTCTTGTGGTGTGTGTGGAGGACCTTTTTGGATCAGGATCAGATTTAGTCTCGATGTCATCTGCAGATTAAATAAGCTTGCTGTCCATAGGCGTTTATCGTCATTGATAAAAATCTTCACGCGCGCAGGACCAAGCTCAGAGCCCCTGGAGGCTCCCATGATTTCTGCCAAGGTGCTGTTGGACCATGAAGGGCTTCTGGACCCAGCCACTGAGCCCGTCCTGAATCCAGCTCACTGGAAGCCTTTGGCAGAGGCCAGGCATCCAGGAGTTTTCGAGAGTTCCTCATATTTCCCTTGTGTCTTGAGTCTCCTGGGGAGCAGCTGAGTTCATACCATTTAAAAACAAGAGCCTCAAATCAGGGAGGCTGTATTGGCATCGTTCCCTGGTCCTCCCAGTCTGGTAAGGACGGGGCCAGGAGCTGTGATTTTATTGGCTCTCCTGGGTGAGGAGCTGCCTGGAGCACTGAGCCATGGCCGAAGTGGGCCACGAATTCAGCTCTATCCATTAGGACACTCTGCCTCAGTCCAGTGGTTGTCTAGTCATTTCAGTCATATCTGACTCTCTGTGACCCCCTTTGGGGATTTCTTGGCAGAGATCCTGAAGTGGTTTGGCCATTTCCTTCTCCAGCTCATTTTACTGATGAGGAAACTGAGGCAAACAGGGCGAACTGATACGTACACAGGGCTGTGCTGGGCTGGCTCAAACTGGCTCCAGGGAACAAATTATTAAATTTTCAGTGGGAACATTTACCATCAGAAATTGGAAATCTGCTAAACGCTACAGATCAGAGCTTTATTGTTTTTGTTGGTTGTCTAGACTTAAAATAATGAAAGAGAAGCTGTTACTAATTCAGATTACCCTTAAAGGTGTCTCCTGCTCTGCTTCTCCCCCCTTCCAGAGAGCCTGCCTCTAGGGGTGATGTAGCCACAGTTAGCTTAAGTAGGTTAGTTTAAGTAATACCGTCACTAGTTTTCACTAGGTGAAATTAAAATGGAATCATTTTCTAGTGTACTTCTGAGTACCCTAAAACATGTGTTGTGTGTGTTTCAGCCTCAGCCAAGGGTTAAGAAGGAGGACTTCTGGTTTCAGTGCATCCTAGGCAGGCAGGGTAGCCTAGTGGGAAGAGCCTTGGCCTTGGAGTCTGGACGCACCTGGGCTGGCCTCGTGTCTCACACACGGATCAGCCATGGCCTTGGCCTTGGCCAAGTTCCCCACGCCTCCATTTCCTCATCTCTAAAATGGTGATGAGCCAAACCCTTGATATCTCCCCCTCTGGATTGTTCCTCCAGCTGTAGTGACTAAGATTGCTTTTCCTTTCTTCCTCATCTGTTTATTGTTGGCTCATCTGTGGATGTCTTGTTCCCCCCATCTACCCTGAGAGAAAGGAAGCTCCTTGAGGGCATGAGCTGGCTGGTCTCTGCCTGGACAGGAAGGCCAGTCATTTCACTTGGTATGTGCCCCACCCTGTGGGCTAACCAGGGCAGATGTCACGTCTCCACCTTGCCGAGGAGGCAGGGGAGGGTATGGACCTGAAGTTGTGCTGGGAGTGACTGCAGACTCATGAAACATTTCTGAGCCCTAAGGTTAGTTACCTGTGTTCCCTGGGCCCATCACAGCCCCACTTCAGTGCCTGGCCCCAGCCTGCTCTCCTACTTTGTCCTTTAGTACAGATGATGGTCTGCTGTGGGAACGTGCTGTGGGCCTTCAGCCCAGGAAGGACCTTTTTTTGGTTGTACGGTTGTGTCTGATTCTGTGACCCCGTTTGGGGTTTTCTGCTGGAGTGTTTGGTGACTTGCCCAGGGTCACACAGCGAGTAAGTGTCCAAGGCCAGACTTGAACTCAGAAAGATGAGTCTTCCTGACTCTAGGCCTGGTGCTCTGTATCCGCCCTCCTTTTCCCCATGTGTAAAATCAGGGAGTTACACCAGGCAGCCTCGGAGGCCCCCGCTCAGAGCTAAGATGTTCTAACTTCTTTGGGCCTCAGAGGGCTGGGGTGGACAGCCCCTCCAGCCTCCTTATAGTCTTAGATTTTCAGTCTGTATGAGCTGAGGACCCTTTGTTGCCCATCCTGTCCCACCACGCTTCCTTGGTGCCTCGGAGGTTGATTGTTCATTCCTGAACTTGGGGCGTCTGAGGCCTGGCGTCTGCTTTTACTCTTGCTTCTTCTCTTGGAGTTCTTCCCCTGCTTCCGTTGTTGCTCATCTCCATGGTATCCAGCACACCGCACACAAGCAGCTCAGCTCCTCCGTTTGACTTGTTGGCTTTCTGGGTTTTTTAACTGCACGCTTAATTCACTGATCTGTTTTCCCTCTTTTTTTTTAAACAAAAATGGTTAGAGATAGACATTTCCTGCTGCAGCCTACTTTGGCTGCATACCCCAGGTTTTGGGACAAGGGATTGCTTTGGAGCATTGAGGGGTTAAGTGGTTCGCCTAGAATCAAATGGCCACTTTGTGTCAGATGGGGCACTTGAACCCAAGGCTTTCTAACTCTTAAGTCTTGTTCTCTATCCAACATATGAGGCTGCCTCTTTGGATTAGATTTGTTTGTCGGGCAGCTAGCAATTATTAATTGGCTACCATTTTTGGCACAATAGATAGAGCAATTAGCCTGGAGTCAGGAAGACTCATCTTCCTGAGTTTTAATCTGGCCTCAGACACTTACTGGCTGTGTGACCCTGGGCAAGTCACTTAAGCCCTTTTGCCTCAGTTTCCTTATCTATAAAATGAGCTGGAAAAGGAAATGGCAAACCACTCCTGTATCTTTCCCAAGAAAACACCCAAATGGGGTCACGAAGAGTCGGACACAGCTGAAAAACCAACTAAACATTTGCTAGGCACTGTGCATAGCACTTAGGATACAAAGTGCATAGCACTTAGGATACAAAGAAAGGCAAAGGTCCCCACCCTCAAGGAGTTTGCATCCTCCTGGGGGAGGCAACATGCAAAGAGCCCTGTAAGACAGGGTATACACAGGATGAAGTGGGGGTAAGCAACAGAGGGAAGACCCTAGCATTAAGAGGGCTTGGAAGAGGCTTCCCCGTGGAAGGAAGCTAGGAAGAAGAGAAGAGGGGGGCAGCCAATGAAAATACCCAGCCAACAGATGAGAGCAGCAAAGAGATGGTGGAAGATGTGAGGTGGGATGGGCTAAGGGATAAGGATCCTGGGAAGGTGTGTGAGAGAGAGGCAGGTTATGAAAGGCTTTGAATGCAGAAATAGCATTTTGTGTTTGATCCTGGAGGCGACAGGGAGCCCTATGATTGGAACTAGTAGCTGAGTGGAGGATAGGCTGGAGTGGGGAAAGACTTGAGTCTGGCAGGCTCCCTAGCACTATTGCAATAATCTGGGTGAGACAGTCAGAAAAGAGAAGGGGGTGGGGCATATACTTGTTACAAAGTAAAATATTTAAATTATTGACTTTTATAGTAAAAGTTACAACTTTTTACATCTTTAATTTTTTTTATTATGCATTATATCTCTTTGTTGCAATCACTTTTTAAAAAACAAAAGCATGATTTGGCATTGAATTCTCAAGAGTTCGAGCCATATCCCTTAATTTTTCATCACGCAAACCACAAGGGCCCACTGGAGGCAAAACCATAAAAACCTCCCCAAACTTGTTTGGGGGAAAGTGGCCTGATATCTTACAATGAACTTACCCAGATTTTAGAAGCTCACTTGGGTTTCTCTTGGACTGTTGTTTTTGGTATAGAGCTTTGAATAAAAAAGCCAATTCGTCAGTAAAAATCACCTTTTTCCAGTCTTTAGTATTTTGGGTCTGACAAGTACTTTTTCTTCATAGCAACGGTCAGCAACTCGTTCTTAAAACCAGTTTTCTCACTGTTCTTTGGGTTTTAAAAACCTGTGTCATTGTACTCTTAACAGAATGAGTGACACGTCTCCCAGCTATCAGGTCCTTTGTTTCCTGAGAATTAGTTCATTTCCAAACAATAGTTTCTTTTTCATTTTGAATCATGTTTTCCTTTGGGCCTTGTGCACCCAATCGTACCTTACTGAGGGCTTTAATGATCCTCGAAAAGCTTGCTTTTCCCACACCAGCAGCCAGTGCAATATCTTTGACAGTCACTGAAGTGTGCTCTTTAAAAGCTGTAACTAATGCATTTATCCCTAGAATAATATCTGTTCTTAAGAACCACACAATTACAAATGAAGCAATGAAACATGCGCATGGTACAAAATCCAGAGCACAAATTAAAGGTAGGGGCAATCGGCTCAATCTGGTTTCGCGTGGTCAAGATCAGAAGTTCTGAGTCTGCCTAGTGTCAGTGGAGGCACACACCTGTGACCACTGCTGTCACAAAATGAGAATCAGTCCAAACTCTCTTGTTCCAGGTAGTTCACACCCAATTGCACGTTCTTAGTAAATGTTTGTTGAATTTAACTTCATTGTTGTTTTAAATACATGGTTAAATGCCCCCGAGGTCCCTTTTTTATTATTATTAATTTATTTATTTTTGGTTTTCAACATTCAGTTCCATAAGTTTTAAATTTTCTACTCCTCCCTCCCCATATACATACACATTCCTATTAAAAATATTTTCACATTAGTCATGTTGTATAAAAGAATTATAATGAATGGGAGAAACCATGAGAAAGAAAAAAAAACAAAACAAAAAACAAAAAAAGAAAATAGTCTGCTTTGGTCTGCATTCAGACGCCATAGTTCTTTCTGTGGACGTGGATGGCATTTTCCATCACGAGTCCTTTGGAATTATTTTACATCCTTGCATTGCTGAGAAGGGCTAAGTCTATCAAAATCAGTCCTCGCATACTGTGGCTGTTACTATGTACAGTGTTCTCCTGGTTCTGCTCATTTCACTCAGCATCAGTTCATGTAAGTCTTCTTAGGTTTTTCTGAAGTCTGCCTGCTCATCATTTCTTATAGCACAATAGTATTCCATTACATTCATATACCACAACTTGTTCAGCCATTCCCCAATTGATGGGCATCCCCTTGATTTCCAATTCTTTGCCACCACAAAAAGAGCTGCTATGAATATTTTTGTACATGTGGGTCCTTTTCCCCTTTTTATGATCTCTTTGGGATACAGCCCTAGAAGCAGTATTGCTGGGTCTAAGGGTATGCACATTTTTATAGTCTTTTGGGCATAATTCCAAATTGCTCAATCGTTGGATCAGCTCACAACTCCACCAACAGTGAATTAGTGTTCTACCTTTCTCACATCTTCTCCAACATTTATCATTTTCCTGTTTTGTCACATTAGCCAGTCTGATAGGTGTGATGTAGTACTGAGGTCTCTTCCCAGGTACGGTGATTGTGTTTCCAGAAGGTTCTGAAGTCTTTTCCTCCCCAAGAATGTTTTGTTTGTATTATCTCAGAACAGTTTTAAAACCTGACTGCCTCCTTCTACCAGAGATAATGGCATTGCTTTTATTGTGATTTCCCTGCAGAAGACCACATTTGAGGAAGGAGAGTATCCTGAACAGGGGCCCCAGGGGGATGAAGGGCCTTATGAGGATGGTTTGGGGGCATTGGATGTGTCTAGTCTGGAGCAAAGAAGGCTTGGGAGATGGGACAGCCTGCCTGAGGCATTTGAAGCCCAGTCCCGTGTAAGTTCTGCCCCAGAAGGCAGAATCAGGGGCCTGGGTGTCCATTGCCAAAAAGCAGCTTTAGGCTAAGTGTGAGGAAGAAGGGGCTGTCTGGGGCGGGCTTCTGGCTAAGGCTGAATATTATCATGAGGGTTCCGGTTCAGGTATGGAGGGGATCAGAGAGCCTCTGAAATTCATCCCATCAAGGCTACCGTCTGACAGTTCTCCACTTGCCTCCCCAGCCCCCACCCCGTGAAGCCCCTCAGCTCAGCCCCCCCAGAGGGGGCTGTCGACAAGAAGCCACCTCGCTCCAGTCTGAGCTCGGCCCTGACCAGTGGGTTGGAGAAACTCAAGACGGTCACCTCAGGGAGCATTCTACCTGTGGCCCCCCAGGCTGACCAGATAGCAGAGTCCAAGGTGAAGCTGAAGGTGAGCAGGTTGGGCTGGAAGGGAACCTTTTGGGACAGGGAGTTGTGCCCCAATCCTGCCCTGACCGTGCCTGGCAACCTTCTCCTTCTGGCTGGGAGCCCCTGTGCCAGCAGTGGCACCTCAGGCATCAAGCTTGAAGCCGTCTTCCCCTTTGGTCCCCCATCCTCGTTCCCAGAGCCCTGCTGGCTCTGCATTTGGGCCGAGGGCACACGGAGCCCCTGCCCTCAGACTCTCGTGTCCGACGCCCTGTGCCTCGTCGGCAGATGTCAGCCGGCCGCGGCGTTCGCGTCCTACGTATGTCGTACGGCGCCTGCCCGCTCTGTTTGTGGCCGTTCCGGCCCCCTCTCTCCCCCACTGGCCCCGTTTTCCGTTAGTCATTGCTCAGATGGGCGCCTCGGAACAGAGGCCCCGTGAGGCCGAGGACGTTGGTTGTCTGTCCGGTGGGCCCGAGTGCCGTTGTTCAGCCCTCTGCTTCGCTCCTCATCAGGACCCCGGCCAGCCGGACCAGTCTGCCAAGTACTACCACCTGACCCACGATGAGCTTATCGCCCTGCTGCTGCGACGCGAGCGGGAGCTGAGCCGCCGTGACGAGCACGTGCACGAGTTGGAAAGCTACATCGACCAGCTGCTGGTGCGCATCATGGAGACGTCCCCGACGCTGCTGCAGATTCCGCCGGGGCCCCGGGCCCCCAAGTAGCCCCGTCCCTTGTCCCTTCCCTGAGGGTGCACGCACACACACACACACACACACACACACACACACACACACCCGCAGGCTGGCAGTCTTCCCAGCCAAGAGTTCATGGAAGTTTGGGGCCTTGTAGGGTAGTCTGGGCCTTTTCTGGCAGGGGAGGAGCCAGGGCCCTGAAGGGAACCCTATTTCTGCTCTCCTCAGAGCTCCCCCTGCTGCCAGGAACAGATCTGGGACAGCGGGGAAGCCTCCTGGAGCTCGGCGGTGCTGGAGAATCTTCCAAGGACGGCGGGGTAGTTAAGGGGGGGAGTTGCCACCTGGGAGGTAATGGTACTCCCTATCCTTGTCTGAACCTAGTCGTTCCTACCCCCGCCCCAGCTAGAACTGCTCTTCTCCCACCCCGCTGCCCTAACGTTACTGCCAGTGTTACCTCCTGGGAAACAAGCTGCCAAAATGTGGGCACCAGGCGGCTGTGCATTCCTGCCCCTGTCGTGTGTGTGTGTGTGTGTGTGTGTGTGTGTGTGTGTGTGACTGTGAGGCCCTACAGTTCAGTCTGGGGGGAGGTGGAGATGGAGCTGTGGATCATGGGTGTGCTCTGGGTCTGCAGCTTATTTTATTCAGGAGAAGGATTTGGGTTCTGTTGTTTCTCCTAAAGAGTAACCCCCCCCCCCACCCCCACCCCTACCCCCATCTTTATCTGATCCCAGGCTTCCTGTCTCTGGGGTTCTTCTTGGATCTGTTTGGGTTTTAATGTTTAAAAGCTTCTCTGTTCTCTGCTTACCCATTCAGATGCCAAAACTCTGCAGCCCAGCGGGGTTTGTACTTAGACAAAAATCATTAAAATGTAAAATGTGCCTTGTGGGGAGGGGCCTAGGCAGGGGTCTGGACTCGGGTCCACCTGCCCCGCCTCCCTTTCCATGATGGGCTTTTTCCACCCAGCACCCCACTCCTCCCTGCTGAAGAGAAGAGGGGGCAGAGCCTCCTTGCCACCCCTGGCCTGGCCATCTGCCTGCGCTGCTCTGGGCACCTCTGGCTCACCTCCCCAACCTTGAGCCGAGTGTGAGAAAATGGGAGGGGCAGAGTGGAGGGGCATAGGGAGGCAGCCCTGGGATGGCTGGCCAGCTCCATGAGTGAGTTCTCAGGCCCAGGAAACCAGAATTGGGGCAGGGGGTAGTAATGTTTGATGCCATCCCCCATTTCCCACTTCACTCTGTGAATTAATATGCAGCTCAGTGTCCCTGAGGCTTGTTCTGAGCTGGGTGCCCCCCTTCTTTCCCCTCCCAGTTACTGTTGGCCTACCCCTGCCTCCCTCCTCCTCTCCTGGCCAAATCGTCTCATTGGAGGCACTGGGACGCTGCACTTGGGGGAGGAGAGGTCTCGGCCCTCTCTCCCTCCCCACCCAGCCAAGCTGCTATTCCCACCCTCCCCACCCAGCTGCCTTAGTTAACTGGGCTTTGTTGTACTTTAAAGAGTAAGCGTTTGTCCTGTGTCCCATGTTCCCCCTTGGCCTGGCAGCCCCTGGGGCCTGACCTCAGCCGTCTGCCCTGCTCCCACCCATCTGACCCTCTGGACAGGTGCATGCAGCAGCTTTGATGGGTGAGAGCTTGGGATCCTTCTGGCCTGGCAGGCTGAGGTGGGTAGGAAAGGCTGCTCGTGGTAGGGCTCGAGTCTGCCTTTGGAGGTCTGTGTCATCGGAGAGAGGAGAAACCTGGGTGTGTGTGCGTGCATGTGCACATGTTTGCGCATATGCATGTATGTGCACGTGTGTGTGGTTTTGGGGGGTGATCTTGATGTGGGGATGAGTCCCTGGAGGTAGAAAGCAGTGCCCTTCGCCTTCCCTCAGCCTCTCTTGAAAACCCCGCCTAGTCCTTCAGAGCCCTGATCCCCTCCGCTCCCCTGAGCCTGAAGATGTCAGGGAGGTGGAGGGGAGGGCTGGCCCCTTCTTGGAAGGAGAAAAGGACCCCAGCTTTGCCAGGCTACCGCCAAGCCCCAAGTTTCTGCATTGAACCCCAAGTTTCTATGTTGTCTTTTCTGCCTCTGGCCCCAGCTGGGAGGTGTCAGGAGGATGAGAGAAGAGGGCAGACGTTCTTTTGCTTCACTGTTTGTCTTCCTTGTTGCGGTTAACATTTCTGAAGAGCTTGTTCTTTGCGTTTTAAGCACTTTACAAAGAATAAAAATTGGATCCATCTACGACGGGCGGCTCTGTCCGGTTACTGGGTCGAGAGCGGGGTGGCTCAAACAGGATGGACGTAGGGCAGAAAAGGGGTGAGCCTGCGCTGCCTCTGGGGGCTGCCCAGGGTGGGATGAAGCTTGAAGATTCACATCTGCTTGATTCACACCAGCTGTGCAAGGTGCAGGGGTGAGAAGGCGGCGAGCTCCATTTCACACACAAGGGGACTTGGCCCTCTGGGGCTTTGGATCACACACCTGGCGAGTGTGGGAAGCAGGGCAGGAAGCCGGGCCTCCTGGCTCCCTCAGACCACACAGCCCCATTGCTTAGTTTCATCCTGCGAGCTGCCGTTGGCAGACATCTGAGGGCTTTCTCTTGGATTTGTCCCTGGGTATAGGATGCATAACCCAGATTTGGATTTTGAGCAAACTTGAATGAGGCCGCTGTCAACCAATCCCCATGTCTCAATTTCTAGTTTGAATTATGTAGATGCTTTTATCCATGGGTTAATAAGTAATAGCTAATGTTACATAGCACTGTGCTAAGCGCTTTAAAACGACCTCATTTGATCCCCACGACAACTCTAGGAGGGAGGTGCTATTATGATTCCTATTTTACGGATGAGGAAACTGAGGAACACAAAAGGTAAGTGACTTTTCCAGACTAACCCAGCTAGTAAGTGTCTGAGGCCGGTGGGTCTTACTCCTGGCCCAGCACTGCTGCCTCTACTGGGTTATAGCCTCCAGGGTAGAGCATGGCATACTGGTGTCTGGGGTTCACCTCAGGCAACCTTTGAAGGGCAGTCCATTTACTGAGTTCCAGGCAGGGTCGACATCACAGACCCTCCACGAGCCAGCACGATCGTGCATAGATTCAGACCCGCTTCCTAACTTTTCAGAGGAGAAGCGGGGCCAGAGAGGCAGTGTTAGCTCAAGGTCACACAGGTAACACTGCAGAGCACCTCTGCTCCTCTGCCTCTGAGGTCCAGCCCTACTTAATTCTGTAAGAACTTGAGTACTCAGCTTGTCTCAGGCACTGTACTAGGCACAGGGGGCTTACAGAAAAAGGGAGGGTCCCAGGGCCAGGCTGTTTTCTGGAACTCCCCATTAGCAAAGGAGTGCCCCAGGATTCAGTCTGGACCAGAGGTTCTTGACTTTTTTTTGTCATAGACCCCTTCTGAGAATTTTTTTAAGTTTATAAAATAAAATGCATAGGATTACAAAGGAAGCCAAAGGTCAATGAAGATAAAATTGCATTTTCCTCCCCAAGGTCGTCATCATCATAATAGCTAGCCATTAGCACCTGGCACTGCACCGAATACTTTTTACATGTTATCTCACTTGACTCTCAACAGTTCTGGGAGGTAGGTGCTATCCCTCATTTTACAAATGAGGAAACTGAGGCAAACGACTTTCCTGAGGCCACACAGGAAGTACCTGAGGCAGGATTTGAACTGGGATCTTCCTGACTCTGTTCCCAACTGCCTATTCACTGGTTTAGAAACTGGTCTAGACTCTGAGTGCAGCCTTTTAACTGAGTCCAAGTTTTACAGAAAAAATCCTTTTATTAAGGGGTTTTGTTCCGTGAAGTTTGGATTCAGGCAAAGGACCACACTTGACCAGAAGTGGCCTCCTAGCGGCAAGTTGCCCACCCCTTGTCTAGAGGCTGACCAGCGGTATGTCCTAGGAACAGCTTGAGCTCCCTTTCAAGGGAAGCTGCCTCTGGGCCTATTCTTTGGGTACCACCCTTGGAACGAGATCTCGTCGAGTGCAGGGAGGTGTTGGCCACATCGTAAATGCTTGGTAAGTGTTTGTTGGCCTCACACGCTCCTCACCCGCTTACCCACCCTTGCCTGGAAGTTGGACCCATGATGGCCTAGTGGCAATGGCTGGACTGGGCGTTGACCTTATAGGAGGTCATACGAGAAAATCAAAGTTTTGGGGGCATCAAGGGAATTGATAGGCTGGTCTTTGCTTTTGCACACATAAAATCTAGCCCGTGTGACCATCTGTCTCAGAGTCAGGCACACCCTTCCTGGGGGGTGTTAGCTACACTTGGCTACCCATACCAAGATGGCCGCTGGTGCAAAGTCCCAGCCCCATGCTCTGCGGGAGACGCTCTGGTCTCTCTTGGCTCCCCACTCTATGGTCTCTTCCCGGGAGCGCAGGATGGGGCGCAGGGAAGAAAAACTACATCACCCACAACCTCCCACGCCGCCCTGACGCTGCGCTTGGCTGCAGCCAATGGGGAGAGGCAGCCGCGGCGGGGGCCGAGGAGGGACATTTTAAAAGGGCCGGGGATTGCGGGCATCAGTGGCCATGGCGGAGACTGCGGCGGCAGCAGCAGCGGCGGAAGCCGCCTCGGCGGAGACCCCTCCTTTCCAGCTGGGCAAGCCCCGCTTCCAGCAGGTGAGACCCACGGCGGGTCGTGCTGCCGAGCAAAGGAGTGGGTGGCACGGGACGGGCGGGCGGAGAAGGGGCCGGTAGCAAGCTCTCGCCTTCCCCCCCCCCCCCAGCGATGGGGTCTGCGGCGCGCGGCCACCGGCACCAGCCGCTGCAGCCGCGGGGACCGCGGCCGCCGCCTCTCGGCCATTGGACGGCACGGTGGGCGGCTCCTTGTTCTCTGGCTTTCTATTGGTCGCTGGTTCTGTCGCTCTCTGGAGGCTGACTCCGCCCACAGCCAAACTCCTGAGCTGCCCTCTGATTGGTTGGAGCGGGACCGGGGAGGGAGATGATTGGAGAAAGAGATTGCTGGGTCTGACGGGGCTTCTCCCTAGGCTGCGGTGCCCTGGACCCGAAGGTGACAAGTTCAAATACCGCAGGCGGCTAAGACTTTGCTGCTATGTAGCTAGCTTTGAACTCTCTCTTCCAGCGACAGCCAGGCCAGGCACATTAGGGGCTGGCCGACCCGCAGTCTCGGGGCCTTAGCCTTAGGTCACTAGCGCTAGCCTTGGCCAGCACAAGGCTCTCGATACCTCGGGATATATTGACCTGGCCAATGCCCTTCAGGACCCGGGGTTTCGCGTGCAGCCCCGACGGTGTAACTCTGGGTCCGAGCACCATGCCTCCTGGCCTTTCTTTCCGTTCCCCGGGTGGTCCAGTTCCTGGGGCCCCCAGCGGTGCTCTCAGAGTGGAGAGTGGGGGGTACCTTGACAGGGGCAGCTTGAGGAGGAGCTATGTCGAAGGGTAGGCAGATTGGCTGCCGGAAACCAAAAAGGGGAGTGGGAGGTGGTGGTGGAGAATGCTGAGTCATCATCTTGAACCAGCACGCCGAGCTGGAAGCCTGATTGTCCAGCTTCTTAGAAGGCTATCTCAAAAGTGGCCTCTGCGGTGGGGACAAAGGGCATCTACAGAAGGGAGCTGGCGGCAGGCCACGGCCGACCCCAGCCTGCCTGAGGCTCGGTAGCCAAAACCCCGTAGTCAGCACCTTTTCACCCTGGGAGGGCCTCCCTGTACCCCCTTCCCCCCCCCCCCCATTCCTTGCCTAGGAATGATACTTCCCAGTGGTGTGGGAGCAGATAGCTCTCCAAACCCTTTAGTAGCTGTTAACCAAGGGGATGAAAACAGGAATAGACTGACCTCTGCTCAGCTTGTGTCCTGCCCGTTTGGAGCCTGGGAAGAGGAGGATGTGGTCGGTGTGTGTATGTGCTGGTTTCCTCCTGAAAAGAGGGCGATTTTCAGAACTGCACCCTGGGACTTCATCGATAAGCGCACATTTGCAGGCATTCCTGAGCTCTCAGCATTTTGCCAGCTCCCTGAGGGGTGAGCAGCTGAGATTTCCCTCAAGGAGTAGAAGGAGAAAACAGACTTCCTGAAGGAAAAAGCATTTAAGCACCAAGATTCTCCTGAGCTGAACTTGAGGGCTGATGAGGATAGAGGAGAAGGTGGGAGAACCCAGATTGTAGAGAGAATGTTTACAGGAGCTCAAAGGTGGAGACTTTGCCTGGGATTCTTGGAAGGGGAAAGGGAAGGCCAGGGAGAGAAGGCCGATTTCCCCTCATTAATTAGAGATATGTGTGGCTGTGATTCTTCAGGAAAAGCTCAGAAGCTAGCTTCCTGACTTCCTCCCCAAATAAAACAAGATGGCCTGCTCAGGACCTGCTAAGATGAGACTGGAGGGCATCTCCCTGCCCTTGTGGGAGCAGGATCAGAGGGATAAGTTGTCTTGTACAAAAAGCCTTAGGCCCTGGGGAGGGGGGGGGCTGAGTTTCTGATCCGACAGCGAGGATGCCTCTGCTTCACTCACTCGTTTGGGCTTTTAGGAAGATTGACTGTGGGCTTCTGCCCTTTCTAGAGGAAAGGCTTTTTTCTCTCCCTGAGCCCAGGAACCCTGGGTGCTGCTTATAGGATCACAGATCTAGGGCTGGGAGGGACATTAGGGGCTATCTGGTTCCCCTCCACCGATTTCACAGATCAGGAAACTGGGGCTCAGAGAGATAAAATGACTCGGCTTAAAGTCACATAGGAGTAAGTAGAGCAGTTCAAATTTGAACCCAGTTCTTCTGAGTAAAGGCCATAGATTTAAGCCCTAGGTGGGGCAGTGGGCAGAGCACTGGGCAGCATGCTGGGATTAGAATCTGGAAGATCTGAATTCAAATCAGACCCTGGGCAATCACTTAACTCCTATTTGCCTCAGTCACCTCATCTGTAAAATGTTCCAACCACCATAAGGTTGTGAGAATCAAATGAGATATTTTTAAAGTACTTAGCACACTTCCTGGCACATCGTAGACACTATAAGTGCTCGCTGTTATTACTAGGAATATTTGGAAGCGATGGAGACAAAATGGACGGAGTCCCAGGGACTCCCTAACGTTGGCCATTGGCTACAATTCAGCAAGTGCTGGCAGGTACGGGCCAGGTAACTGTGCTAGATACTAGGCATAGAAAGAAAAACCAAACCAAATCATCCCTGCCTTCAGGGAGTTAATAATCCAAATGAGGAAAACAATGTGGACACAGAGAAATGAATCTGAATTATGGGGACGTAGATTGGACCTATGATGTCACTGAAATAGGGAACTCCTAGGTGAAACAACACCTTCTACCACAGCAAGTTTAGCACCTTTTCTGTAGGTCACTGAGTCAGTCAATGAACCTCATTTAAAGTGTGAAGATGCTAGGCCCTGATAGCTTAATTCAGAAGTGTCAAACAGGCCCCCAACGTTCCCAAGTGCCACCCAGACCAGATTAAAATAGAATTGGAACATATTTAACAAAATAAAAATACAATAGAAAAGAAATAATGTTAATGTGTAGTTTTCTAAGTGAACATGCAAAGCATATATATGGTTTAGCGGCTTCTATTTGAGTTTGACACCACTGCCTTAATTAACACCAGTTCCTAAAAACTGAGTATGGAGAATTATTATCGATTGATAATCATAGGAGGAATCTCACCGATGGGGGTTCGCAAGAGTACTAAAAATGATGCCTTTGCAGCCTCTTGGTTCACTCTAGAGCCCTGAAGGGATGCAGTAACCCTCTTCTTGGGACAGGCCTGACATTGCCAATCAGAACCTGAGCTACACCTGCAGCTTAGAGAGTTGTCTAGGGTACTGAGACATTAAGTGACTCCCCCAGGGTCACACTGCTGGTGTGTGTCAGAGGGAACTTGTGAACTGAGGTCTTCTTGACTGAGTAGCTTTCCATCCACCATGCCATGCTGCCTTTCTTAAATGAACACAAAATGTATACAACATAATTTCAGGGTTGGAGGAGACCACTGACCCCTGGGGGAGAACAAGAAAGGCCGCCCATAGTGGGTAGCACTTGAGGTGAGTCTTAAAATGAGCTGTGGCTTCTAAGAGGCAGAAACGGGGGGTCATTCAAGACTTGGGGAATGCCATGTTCAGAGTCACAGAAGCAGGCTGTGTGAGGTGGTAGACAAAAGACAGCAAGCTGGCAGGTTTGGCTGGAATTTGGATAGGGGCAGCAGGCTAATGGGAAGTCAGTTTGAGAAGGCAGATTAGAGCCCGGCTGGGAAGGGCTTTAGGTGCCAAACAGAGGAGTCTGTATTTTATTTTAGAGATGACAGGGAGTCTCTGGAGCTTCTTGAGTGGAAGAGTGATGTGGTTAGAACTGAGTTTTAGGAATACAATTTGGCACCTGTATGAAGGGCTAAGTTGGAGAGAGGAGAGAGTGGAGCCAGGAAGGACCATTTGAAGTTGGTCATGTTAGCCTGTATGAGAAGGTCTGAACGAGGCTGGGGACTGGGTGAGGGAAAAGAAAGGGGCATATAGGAGAAGGGTTGTGTTCAATTGTATTGAGTTGTGGAGACAGAAATAATGAGATTTGGCGACTGACTGGTTACATAGAGTTCAGCCCGGGGTGGGGAACCCGAGGCCTCCTGATCACATGTGGCCCTCTAGGTCCTCAAGTGTGACCCTTTGACAGAATCCAAGAACTGAAGAGTTTGAGATGACACGGATGCCCTTACCCACCATGTCTATGTGCATTTATGGGGAATGAGATCAGGTTCTGTTTCAGACATGTTGAGCTTGAGAAGTTGATGAGGTAGATGCAGTGTCTTGAAGGCAGTTGGTAATAGCAGATGAAGCTCAGGAGACAAGGGCTGAGCACATTGATATGAGAATTATCTGCGTAGAGACAGCAGTCAAAGCTGTGGGAGCTGATGCGTTGCAGAGAGAGAGAAAAAGGGAGAGGGAGGCCAAGGAAAGGGTCCTAGGATGTTGTCGTTCGTCTGTGTCCTACTCTTCATGATCCCATGGACCATGGCTTGCCAGGTCCTTCTGTCCTTCACTATCTCTCAAGTCTGTCCAAGTTCATGTCCGTTGCTTCCATGACACACTCGATCCATCTTGTCCTCTGCTGTCCCCTTCTCCTCTTGCCTTCAGTCTTTCCCAACACCAGGGTCTTTTTCAGTGAGTCTCATCTTGTCATTATGTGGCCAAAGTATTTAAGCTTCAGCTTTAGTAGTTGACCTCCCATTTAATTAATTATTTTAAGTACTGACTGATTTGACCACCTTGCTATCCAATGGACTCTGAAAAGTCTTCTCTAGCACCACAGATTGAAAGCCTCGATTCTGCAATGTTCAGCTGTCCAACTCTCATAACCATACATTGCTACTGGAAGAACCCTGGCTTTGACTCTTTGTCAGACCTTTGTCAGCAAGGTGTTGTCTCTGCTTTTCAATGTGCTGTCCAGATGTGCCAGAACTTTCCTTCCAAGGAGCAAGAGTCTTAATTTTATAGAGTCCTAGGATACATCTACACAAAGAAGGAGGGACACTGATGATGATCCAGCAAAAGAGACCAAAAAGGAACAATCCTACAGGTAGGAGGAGGGCCAGGAGAGAAGAAACATGTGGAGAAGTGAGATTATCCAGGTGGACGGTATTGACAACAGTGTCAAGGCTACAAAGAAGCCAAGATTTAGAGGCTGCTAGAAAGCCTCCAATGAGGTGGACCCCTCCCTCCTGAGGCAGTTCATTCATCTTTGGGCATTGCTGATTCTCAGGAAGCCAAATCATCCTTTGACTCTGTAACTTCTGCTCACAGCGCCTACTTCTTCCCCCCAGGAATAAAAAGAACAAGTCTCAGGCAACAGCCTTTCACATACTTGACAGTGGTCATCACTTTCCTCTTCCAAGTCTTCTCTTCCCCAGGAAGAACACCCTCTATTCAAAAAATCCTCATGGGGCCTGGTCTCCCCTTGCTCACTCACTGTCTTGCTTGGCCTCTTCTGGATTGCTACTGTTTTTTTTAGATTTAACTAATGTCTAATTAACTGTACTCCTGAAGACTGGTGAAGGAGAAAAGAATCTGAACACTGGTTTTCAGGGAGTCATGGAAGAAAATTTCCCAGAAATAGTGAAAAGGATGTACAGGTTGCAAGCTAGTAGAATTCAGGGGGCACCAGTGGGGTAGATTCCCAAGTCCAACTCACCTGACACATCAACTACATTGAAGACATCACAGGTCCAGATTCTTTAAAAAAAAAAGAGATAAATAGGGGCATTATACTCACAGATATCATTGACAATGAGAAAATAGCAATATTAAGCAACTGTTATCCTGATGACCTAGTAACTAATAAGCTATTAATGTTTAATAAATTTAAATATCTAAACAACCAAGTTCATAGATCTTTTGGAATCTATTCATGAGTGGGGATGGGGTTATGAACTCCTGTGATAAAACAGAAAGATAAACAGGAAAAAAAATTTGGACTGGGGTGGATTTTTGAAGAAACTAAATTTAGTAGTTGTATAGAGATAATTGAATGGAGAAATCCAAGAAATACTTTTTTTTCTCCCAAATATACATGGAACATTCACAAAAAGTATGTTCCAGAGCACAAGTAAATCATAAATACATTCAGAAATGTAGAAATTATTTAAAACTATGTTTAAGGATCATAATGTAATCCTAGTCAACAAGAAAAAATACAATTAGATGATTTAATCCTCTGTGAAAGCTAAAACATAACTTGATGAATAAAGGCTTGGGTTAAAGAGCAAATTATAAAAACAACAACAAAATACGTCAAAGATGATGACAGTATAAATACAACATATCAGAATTTATGGGTTGCAGCCAAAGCAGTACATGAAGGCAAATTCATATCCCTGAATGGTTATGTTGATACAAAAGAGGAAATTAATTAGTTATTTGTAGTTAAAGAAATGAGGCAGTGAATGAAGTAATAATAAACAAGAGACTACAAGAAAACTTCAAAATAAGAGAATGCATCAATTAAATTGACATAAAAGGAAAATTGCATTAATAGCTGGCACAAAGACGTGGCATAAAAAATGCCTAATGAAATTTTATGCCATTGAGATATTTAATGCAGAAGAGAAAGGAAAACCAGATGACCAAAAATAAAAATTTACAAAAGGGGAAACCACAATGAGTATAGCAGAAATAAAGATGATCAGAGACTATTATGTGCAGCTTTTTGTAACAAAACTGAGACTACAAAAGACAATGTGGATGGATATTTACAAAAATATGCTTAATGTCCTTGCCTATGGATCCTCATGGGACTCTTGTCAGTCAGTCAGTAAACATGCATTAGGTATCTACTATATGTCAGGCACTGTACTGAATGCTGTAGATACAGAAAGAAGCAAAAGACAGTCATTGCCCTCACAGAGCTTACTATCGAAGGGTGGAGGCAACAAGCAAACAAATATGTACAAATAAGATATAGTCAGAATAAATTGGAAATAATCGACAGAGCGAAGGCACAGGAATTAAGAGAGGTTGGGGAAGATTTCTTGTTAGAAGCTGGGATTTTAGTAGGTATTGAAAGTGAGTCAGGAAGGTCAGATGGCAGAATAGAGGAAGAAGATCTTATTCATATCTTTCCATGAGTTTGCCATAGAGAATCCACGCAATGGGCAGCAGCCATCTTGCTTTCATTTGACATCTTGGAGAAATCCCTGAAGCAGAGGACCATCCAGTCATCATTCCCATTGGCATGCCTTGCTTTTGTCATGTGACCTGCACAACTCTTGGACTCATATGCTTCTTTGATGACATCTTTTATGGGACTTCTTCCTAATTCAGTTTGTAATGGTTTGCAGCCTGCTCTTGCCTATCATGTGACTGCCCATTGCCCTTTTGTTGGGCCTCAAGAATTGAAAAATGCCCAAATTGACAAAACAAGAAATAGGTAACCTCAATAAATCCATTTCCAAGGGATAAATTAACCACCACATAGACTTTGGAAATAGGTGAACACCACCAAACATTTAAAGGCAAACGATCCTCATAGCATACAGGCTGTTTTCAAAAACAGAGAAAGGTGGTGGTGTTCTCCCTAACTCTGCTGGAGTTGAGCATGGTTCCAATTTTCAGATTTGGTAAGGTTGAGGCAGAGAAAGTGAATTGTAGTCCAGTCCTTTTGTATCTCATTGCACATAGCCCTCAAACTTGTCACCTCCAACCTGAGGCCTTCTTCTCTGATTCTCTCTAGTTATTGGTATTCTCCACACCTACCCTTCCCCTATCACCCCTCACTTGAAATTATTTTGTATTTATTTTGGCTGATCTTGCTCTTTACTTATTTCAGTACCAGTTGTATTGTGTACGTGTGGAATGTAAACTCCTAGAGGGCAGGGACTGTTTTGTTTTTGTCTTTGTTTCTCCAGAGCCTAGCAGAGTAGGTATTTAATAAATACTTGTTGAATTGAATCAGCCTGTGATTTATTAAGGTGACCATATGATTGATTGTGGTGATTGATAAGGCGAGGCAATGATTGATTGCGTCATTCACTGAAACAACTGCTTTGTACCAGGCCTTGGGTCGATCTGAGAGTTCATCCACGTGGATTGCTTTCCAACATCTCGTAGCTGTTGGAAATTTCTCTGTGCCTTCCCCTCTTATGAGAGACCCTGGTCCAGCTTTTCATGAATCTTCTGTGGTGGGGCACCCAGAGTGCTCAGGACCCTCCTCTAGATCTCTTGCCATTCATCGCATGGATGGTGACTTTGTTTCTTCAGAGGCTGTGATATTGTAGCCATAGTCAACCCTGAAAGGATATTGCTATTTTTGTTTTGAGAAGAGAGAAATTTGGAGTGATGAAAACCATCGTACAGCTTTCCCAAAGCAGTCTAGCCTGTTCTCTTCCTTATCCGCGTTGGGCCAGCTCTTCCATGATGTTGGTACGAAAGTTCCTCACTACCCATGGTGAATCCCTTGGCCATTTGGATTCTGTACTGGGCATAGATATTTTTATTTTGTCTAATTTAGTATATATTTATTTTTACTATAGTATAACATATTATAACATTTATATTTATTTTCATTATATACATTATTATCATTAGAGATATTTTTGTTTGGACCTGTGATTTTCTAGATCAACATAATTGATAAATATCTATATAAAATGTTAGCTGTCCAGTAAAATAACTATAACTACACACACACATAAATTTCCTATACAAATCATCCAGTTTTATACACATACGTGTGTGTATGTTTGTGTGTGTGATTCAGTATGATCAAGTAGGATTTTATGCCAGGAAGCCAATGATGGCTCAATGTTAAGAGAACATGCAGCATAGAAAATCTCTTTACCTCTCCACTCCCACCCTACTCTTCTTGTTGTTCAATTGTTTCATTTGTGTTTACCTCTTTGTGACCCCATTTAGGGTTTTCTTGGCAAAGATATTAGAGTGGTTCCTCATTTCCTTCTCCGGCTCATTTAACAGATAAGGAACTGAGGCAAACAAGGTTAAGTGACTTGCCCAGGGTCACACAGCTAATAAGTGTCTGAGGCTGGATTTGAACTCAGGAAGATGAGTCTTCCTGACTCCAGGCCAAGTGCTCTATCCACTGAACCACCTAGCTGCCCCCTTTTCCCCCCAGTCTGGACCTGTGATTTCATCCCTGTGGGGAACTCCCATTGGGGAAAATCCTTTCACAGCAGCAAATCAGTAACTATTGTTATTTATAGTAATTATATCAGTAAACAAAGACCCAAACACATAAAAAAGTCATAGTTATATCAACAGTTGCAGAAAAAGCCCTTCATAAATGACAACATTCATGGTTAAAAAAAAAAAAAGCATTGGATTTGAAGGATTTTTCTTTAGCATTGATGAAACATATTCTTTTACACCAAGATCTGGTTATATCTGTAGGTTATAGCTGTAATAGTGGAGCAATAATTTTCCCACTGAGAATGGAGGCAAAGCAGGATTGTTTACTCTCACTCTTTCTTTTAATCATAATTTTCGAAATGCTGCAGAGTTGTCAAGTAAAAGAAATGAAGGTAGTAAGCAGTGAAGAGTTTCAGTTTCTCTGCATGTAGATGATATGATGGCCTGTTTGAAAAACACCAGAGCCTCCACAAAAGTACTAACTGAGATAGTGAATGGTTCCAGCAAGCAGGCAGACAATGCCCTTTGAGTCGCTGTTCACGGGGAGCAGCCTGGGATTTGGCATCTTGTAAAAAGGGTCACTTCTCAGGAAGCATGGGCACTTTAGGGCAGCATTCAGAGCTGGGCTCTCACTCTGGGATCTATGGATGGATTTCAGGGAGGCTGCTAGAGAAGAAATTAGCTCTTTATCTCCACTCACCTCTGATAGAAATTTAGCATTTCCCACAATTATTTAAAAGCATCATTCTGAGAAGGGTGCTGTAGGCTTTGTCAGACACTGCCCAAAGAGGTTCAGGACACAGAGGTTAAGATCCCTGAATTTATAGGAGGAAGGCGGGTGGCTTGGATATCATGTGACTGACAGCTTTGAAGAGCCCAGAACATGATAAGTAGGCAGGGAATGTGGTAATGCCTTGGTCCAGGTTTTGTGTTCAAATCCCAGTTCTGAACCTTACCTGTGTGACCTCGGGCAAATCACTTTGCTCTCTGGGCCTCAGTTCTTCATCTGTAAAATGAGGGGGCTGCCCTAAATGACTTCTGAGTCCTTTCTATCTCTAAAGCAATGATCCTGTGACCTGTTTGAAGATCACAGTTCTGGACTAGGTGCTAGGGGAAATTTAGCACAGAACCCCAGGTCCTTTGTAATGAGAAGAAGCACAGGTTTCTCCTTGGGAATCCCTTAGTGTGAAAATTGCTGTTGTTTTCTGCACCTATGATCTCAACTGCAATCCAGTATGGAAACTCCATTCATCAATACAGGTTAGCGATTCATCTGTAAAGCAGAGGCTTAGAATGTTGCTTAGTGCCACTGAAAGGTTAACTGGTCATGAGTGCTGGTGTGGGTCAGAGGTAGGGCTTGAGCCTGTCCAGGCCGTCCTGTCTCCAAGGCACTCCCTTTCCCCATTACACTGCTCTGCTCTTCCTGATAATTGAATCAAATGTCTGCATGAATAAAACTGCTCAGAACCACACATCAAGGCATGGCCATCAGATAGTTTTACCTGCCTGGAGTGTTGTCATGTTTGTTGCAATGTTAGATCATAAGCTTGTTGAGGGTCTGGATTGTCTTTTGTCTTTTTTTGTACTGCTAGCCCTTAGCACAGTGCCTGGCCATAGTAGGTCCTCAGTGTTTATTCACTGACTAGTCTGTCCTGTGTTTCCTGGCTCCACCCTTTCTCTTCTCCAAACTCCCCAGGGAGTGCCATGTCCTGTCCCTTCTTGCCCAGTTGCCTCCAACATTTCAAGCTATAATGGCTTCCGAGGAAGGGCAAAGCTGTCTCACAGCTTCTCCCCTACCCTTCTGTCCCTGAAGCAAACACATGCCCTCTTGAAGTTTCCTTGGGCATTTTGGTGCCAGCCATAACAGGGAGACAGACAGGAGAAGAGAGAGAAGGGTCAGGAGAACCTCAAGGGGAGAGTCTAGGAGGAGAGGGTGGGCAACAGTGACAGATGCTGGGGAGAGGTCATGGAAGATGAAGACCAAGGCCATTGGATATTGCAATTAAGAGATCAATGAACTTGTGAACCTAGAGGTAATTAGATAGAGTGCTTGGAGCTGGGAAGATCAGAGTTCAAATTCTGCCTTAATACTTAGCTGTGTGACTCTGGGCAAGTCACTTAGCCTCAGGTGCTTCATTTGCAACTGGATAGTAATAGCACATTCCGCTCTGGGTTGTTGTAAAGATCGGATAAGATAATATGTCTAAAATGCTTTGCACACCTTGAGGTGCCGTATGAATGCTAGCTATTAACAGTCTTATATCTGGAAGTATGTATCCTTGAGGGGATCCTAGATACTGCCTCATACTAGACCAGGAAGTAGGTTTATTACCTCTTTGGGTCATCAGAACCGTTGCCACCCTTTGGCAAGGGGCCAGTCTTCCTTAGCTGAGAGAGGACAAGGAGGGAGGAGGAGGTAAGGTGGGATTATGGTGGTGATAGTGGAAACTATTCTTGCCCTGCTAACTTTGCTAGGTAGCAGTTCATATAAGTTTTAAGTTTACCTCATCTTCGCAGTCATTATTTCTTATGGCATGATTATATTTAGCAATGTTATTTCTTTTTTAAGAAATAAATTTTTACTGACAACCTTTGGTTTTATATCAATGACATCTCCCACTATCTCAGTGTATCTCATTTCCCAATGTGCCTCAGTGTAGCTCAAAGATACATCTCTCAATGTTTCTCATTTCCCAGTGTATCTTCAGTGTAGCTCATGAGATACATTTCCCAGTGTATCTCAAAGATACATCTCCCAATGTAACTCATTTCCCTACGAATGTATCTCTCTTATAACAAAAAATTAAAAACAAAAACAGTTCAGCCAAACTAACCAACACATTGAAAAAGTCTGACATGTGCTGTCTTCCACCCCCGTGATCCCCCTTCTCTGAAAAGTTGAGCAAGAACCTTTTCACAGCTCTTCTTTAGGGCCAACCTTGGCCATCCTACTTCCTCTCAGCATTTGGTTTTGAGTGCTTTGTTCTATTTCCACTGTTCCAGTTTCGGTATGTGTTGCTTTTCTGGTTCTACTTACATCTCTTTGCATCAATTCATGTAAGTCTTCCCATGCTATCAATGTTCTTTCAATAATGGAATCATTGGTTTTCTTGGACCCCCTAGGATAAGTTCTCATCCCACTTCCTCTGCTTAGAATGAAAGTCTTCAGGTTGGGACATAATAAGCAATTAGTGAATGCTTGTTGACTGGCTGACAGGGCATTTGAAGGAGATTGCCTCTCTAGGGTCTTCTGCATCCCAGAAGGCTCCAGGGAAACCTAGGTAATTGACTGAGGCAAGAAATGATGGCTTCAGTCCAGAGGGCCAGCCTGGATCCTCTTTCTCTGAGTATCTTCCCAGGAGGCTTTTGGTCACTATGCTTTGGTTATAACCTCCCCCAGGTTCAGCTTATATAACCCATGTTAGTTTGGGGAGTTCAGCAGCTATGGATTGTGTTTCTGGGTGTGATCACATTGGATATTTGTACATGCACTGGGCTGTGAGTATGCACACCTGCATGGACATCAAAGCTATCCTGTACATATGCACAAAGAGATGTTTTTCTCCAGCATTACTGCCATGGGGTGATTGTCTGCAGTTGCTGGCAGAACCACTGACAGGCCTCGATTTGGCTAATTGCAGGGTTGGGTGCTGGGGTGGGGTGGGAGGGGACCTCAGCACTTTGTCCCCATGCTGACGGGACTCACACAAGGCTCTTTTAGGTGCTGCGTGGCTCATGCACAGCTGTGAGCAGCATTGTTGGGGGGTGGGACAATTAAAGCAGTACTTTGGGCCCAGCCAGGCAGCCTCCGAGAGTGAGCTGGCTTTGGGAGTACAGGTGATGAATTAGCAGCCCCACATCCTTGTTTCTCCTAGACCCGCTCTGGCCCAGTGTTGGGCACCCACTGCTAGGCTGAGATGGGCTCCTTTCACAGGAGAAGAACAGAAAGCTTAAAGCTGTGGCCTGGCGTCTTTGGGAATCATCCCCTATATCCAGTCACTTTCCACATCTGATCAATTCTACCTCCACAATTCATCTCCACTTTACTCACCCAGCTCCCACCCCAGTTAAACAACTGCTTGATTTTCCCTGCTCCCAGTGTCTCCCCTTGCTAATCTGTCCTCTGCACAGCTGCCTAATAGGTATTTCTGAAATACAGGTCTGACCAGGTCATTCCCCTGCTCAAGAGTCTTCCATGGCTCCTTTTTACCTTTAAGATCAAGTATCAGTTCTCTGTTCGGACTTTGAACCCTTTTGAAATCTGGTTCCAGCCTCGCTTCCCAGGCTTATTTCACATCACTTCACCCTACCTACTCTACAACCTGCCTACCTTTGCCTGGAATCCTGGAATGTGTTCTTTCTTTCTCCCTCCCTCTTAGAATCTCTAGCTTCCCCCAGTCTCAGCTCAAGGGTCACCTACACTGGAACTATCCTTGTGCTCTCCATTCCTCCCACACAAAATCACTTTGTGTTTCCCTTGGCCATATTTTGTAGTGGCTCGTCTCTGTACATTTTCATCTGGCTCATACGAGTGCAAGTTTTTTGAGGGCAATGATTACGTCACTTCTGTATTGGAGTCCCCCTGGCCCAGCAAAGTGCCCAGAATGTAGTAGATGCTTGAGAAATGAATGCTTGGTGATCGATTCATTTGATACTTTCATTCAATAAGCATGCTTTAAGCACCCACTGTGTGTCTGGCACTGGTTATACAATAAAAACGTGAGATTGCTGTTGCCTTCAAAGAGCTTACATTCTACTGTGAATGAATGTACCCCTGACTGGACCTCCTATCCTCAACATATGGAGGTCTGGAGCTTCCTAAGTGGGCTACTAGTTGGTCTATCTGTCCCTTGGAGCATGAAAGTATTGCATTCTTGGATTTTCTAGGCCCAGGGGAATCTTCTTGAATTGGAAAAGCAGCCATATAGATAATTACCAAACATGACGCCCAGCTGATCAAGTCCATTAGTCATTCCTTTGAGATCTGGTAAAATCTGGGCCTACTTTAGCCGTCCAATCCTATCTCCCCTGCTTCCTAATTCACATCCCTATCTTACGTCTCACTCTATCTACTGGCTCCTTCCCTGTGGCCCATAAATATGCCTACATCTCGTCCACTTTAAAAACAAAACAAAATCAGTGAAAAGACCAGAGCTGAATAGAAAATTTGACTTTCAAACACAAGAATCAAGAGAAGCATGAAAAGGTAATCAAGAAAAAGAACAAGAAAAAGAAATTGCAAGGGACTTACTAAAGTTGAACTGTTTTGTTTACATTCCTACATGGAAAGATGATGTGTGCGATTCATGAGACCTCAGTATTAGGGTAGCTGAAGGGAATATGCACGTATGTATATGTGTGTGTATATATAAATGTTTATGTATATATATGTGACTATGTATGTATATATGTGTGTGTGTGTGTATATGTGTGTGTATATATATATATATATATATAAAGAGAGAG
>CM053625.1:311925908-311939614 GCA_028646595.1 Phalanger gymnotis
AGAATATATGCCATCTTGGAGGGGGGGGTAGAAATGGGGAGAAACTTTGTAATTCAAACTCCTGTGAAAATCAATGCTGAAAACTAAACATATTAAATAAAATAAAAATAAAAACAAAACAAAAAACCTCTCTGGACCTTGCTTCCAATCCCTTGAAGCTGTTCTCGGACTAGTCTGCCCTCTAGATCTCCTCTCTTCCACAGTCCAGTTAGAAAGAATAACTAAATTCTCAGCCACCACTTCCTCACCATCCACACACTTAATCTCTGGCAATCTGTTTAACCATTGATGCTTTGATGACCTTGGTCAAATCACTTGATCTCTTTGAACTTTAGTTTCTTCATGTATAAAAGAGGGGGTTGGACTACCTGGTCCCTGAGGGCCCTCCTAGTTTTCTGTCTGTGATCCTGTGTGATCTGACCTCACCATTGTACTGAAACTTGATCTCTTGAAGGTTACCCATGAATTCTTCCCTAACTGCTAAATCTGATAGCTTTTTCTCAGCTTTCTGCAGCATTTTCAAATTGTTAATCCTCCCTACTCCCTCTTAGATACTCTTTCTTCCCTTGGCTCCTGGGACACTGCTTTCTCTTGGCTCTCTTCTCACCTGTTTGACTGGTCTTTCTCAGGCTCATTTACTGAATCCTCATCTGTCTCCTGTCCTCCAAGAGAGAGGTCATCCTCCAAAGCTTGCCTGGGGCCCTCTTCTATTTCTGCACCTCTCAATTAAATCTAACCAACAATTCTTAAGAACCTCCTGTCATCAAAGGCTAGAGGCTGTGTGACATAGAGAATGGATAGGCTGACCTTAGAATCAAGATGGCCTGGGTTTAAGGCCTCTCTCTGACAGATGCTGTGTGATCACTTAACTTTTCAGTGCCCTAGGCACCTCTTAGCTTAGAACAATTTGTCCCAACTGCCTGAAGCTAGTGCTGTGGAGCAATTAAAACTAGGTCTGCGGTAGAAGATCCAGGGTCATCCACTGCGTGTCAGGTTGTCACCAGTGGACTTGACTTTGTCTTGCTTTGGGCTTCAATGACTCTGGAAGAAATGGTAAGGCTGATGACTTTGGGCAACTCTGCCTCACTTAAATCTAGTTCACAGGCAAGTCGAGACATACCCCGTGATGTCATTGGTCCTCTTCAGAAACAAAGGATAGACAATAACCACAAGGAAAGGATACCTTAGAAGGTTGCCACCCTGTATAGGTGAAGGATTTCTCTACAACAGGATTTCCTTCTACTGGATTGACAAATCCAAGCCAAAGAGAAATGAGCCAGAAATGGGAATATTAAGTCAAAAAATGAAATGGTCTCCATCCTCAAGTAGCTAACACTGCTTTGGAAGGCTCTGGCCTAGACCAATCCCATGAACTCCCAAGGGTCCAGTGATTGCTCTGTGCATGTGCCTATCAAGTCTATCTGTCTAGCCCTACCCTCCCTATGGGTTCTGGTCCTGCTTCTGCAGCTGCCTGCTTTCCATATGCATCTGGAGTCTCTCAAACTCAACATAGCTAGAATAGAACTTGTAATCCCTGCGCCGCGCACCCCACCCCCCCACCACCAGAAACCCACCCTATCTCCAGACTTTCCTGGTTCTGTTGAGGATATTGCTATCCTTTCCTTTGTAACTGATGAGGGTTGTCAGAAATTGAGGTTCCCTTCATCTTTGCTTCTTGGGGGGACATACTCAAGGAGCATTTACTGCACAAAAGGAGTGGCTTCAGAGGAAGGGCAGGTGAGAGCAGGACCCCATTCTAAGCACATTGAGGCAACATACCAACATTTATTGGATGCAGCTAAAGCTAAAATAAATATAAAGTTTATATCTCTAATTGCTTATGTCAATAAAATAGAGAAAGAGCGGGTCAATGAATTGGGCATGCAACTATAAAAATTAGAAGAAGTAAATTTAAAACCCCCAGTTAAACACCAGCTTGGAAATCCTGAAAATCAAAGGAGAGATTAATAAAATTGAAAGTAAGAAAACCATTGAACTAATAAATAAGGGAAAAGGAGTAGGAATAGGGAGTCTGGGAAAAGGAAAAGTATGAGAGAAGGCTAGAAAGACAGGGTGGAAGGAGTTGGGGGTTAGAGCCTGAATACCAGGACCAAGAGATTATTTAGTAGGTCATGATGGAAATTGGCAAAGTCTCTCTATCCTCCCTCCATCTTCTCCTATTGCTGGATCTCGAGTGTCCTCCTACGCCCAGCCAACATGTATGGGTTAAGCATCCCTGTCTCCTCTGAGTGAAAAACCCATTTCTAGCTCCAGCCAGGCCAGGTCCCAAGATAGCCTCCCCTCCATTAATCACTGCTACCCTTGGCTCTGCAGCTCCCCCCTGCCCCAGCTGCTCACCTCTGCTGCTTCTTTCTCTCTCACCTGCTCCCGATGAAAAGCCTAGAGACAGAGGTTCTCAAAGCCCCTTATCTCAGTGTTTGCATTTATAGACTTGGAAATCAGTATGAGTTAATAGTCTGTTTCCATTAACTTCTATGCCCCCATCTGTCCTTGAGATAAAATAGAGCTATGACAGACTTCCTTACCCTATAGGCAGACCCCCCCCCCAATGCCATTGTAAGGGGACACAAAGGAAGGACCAGACACAATTTCTGCCAAGAAATTTCCTCTTTCATTAAGGAGGTAAGCCATTAGTAACCCACCATAGAAGCACCTTCTATACTAGACGCCATGTTAGGTGCTGGAGATAAGGAGGTTAATGGCATAGGGACTGGACCTGTGATTTTCAGTGGCATAGAGAATGTCCCCGAGAGGAGCCCCCTTTGCCGATGCAGATCGGCACCTTTGAGGGCAATTTTGAGTCTTTCAAAGTTGCCTGGAACACTGAGAGAGAGACTGAGTGACTTGTCTTGAGTCACACAACCAGGGGCCACAGGGCTGGACTTGAATTCAGGAAGGTCCCGGAAAAGATAATCTTCTACACAATGGGAATAATAATGGCGTCTGCCTCATGTGGAGTCATTTTTCAGTCATGTCTGACTCTTCATGGCCTTATTTGGGGTTTTCTTGACAGAGATCCTGGAGTGGTTTTCCATTCCTTCTCCAGCTCAATTTACAGATGAGGAAACTGAGGCAAACAATGTTAAGTGACTTGCCCAGGGTCACATAGCTAGTAAGGGTCTGAGGCTGGATTTGAACTCAGGAAGATGTGTCTTCCTGATCCGAGGCCCGGCGCTGCTGGTGACCTGTAAGTTTGGTTAAAGGAGGCAAACAGGGTAGGTGACATGTAAATCCATATTGTTTGTTCCCTTAAGCTGGTGATATGTTCACACATCAAATCAGAGCTCCCACCCCAGCCTCTGCTGAACCCAGTCCCAGCCTCCTCCCACCCCAGGCTATGCTGAGCCTGGTCTCAGCCCCCTCCCACCTCAGGCTATGCTGAGCCTGGTCCCAGCCCCTTCCCGCCCCAGCCTCTGCTGATCCCTATTTTAGCCCCCTTTCCACCCCAGCATCTGCTGAGTCTAATCCCAGCCCCCTGATGCCCCAGCCTATGTTGACTCTAATCCCAGCCTTGGCTGACCCCCAGCCTCCTTTCCACCCCAGCCTATGTTGACCCTAATCTCAGCCCCATCATGCCCCAGTATCTGTTGAGCTCAGTCCCAGCCTCTGCTGATTCTTGTCTTAGCCCCCTCACACCCCAGCGCAGGCCTCTGTTGACCCCAACTCTGCAGCCCAGTGCCGTAGAATAAGTGGTTTTGATGTGCTTGGGGAGTGCACCATGAGGAGTCCAGCCTGAGCTGAATGAAGGGAGGAGACAACGGGGAGGTGGGAGATGAGACTGGAGAGGTCAGCCTCCTTGGGCGCCTGAGGGCATGGGAGTGACAGTAGGGGCTGGGTGTATTGGATGAGGCCGCCGGCACCTTCCTCCTTGGAATTTCAGTGTTTTAGAGCCCAGGAGAGGAAGGGGAAGGAAAGGTTTGGAAATGAGCTGAGGAGGTGGAGAGAGGGCAGCAGGATCTCCAAGGCTGCTGCTCTCCATTTTTGCTTTTCCTCTTTGGCCGGCCTCCCTCCTTTTTGCCTTCCCACTTTGACTGGCTCCCTCCTTTTTCCCTACCCACCAACACAGAAACAGACAGACCCACTCAGAGATACCCTCCTCCACCCCAGGGCTTAGCACAGTACCTAGCACATAGTACTTGATTTGGTGCTGATGGTATTCAGTGTATATCGAGCACCCAAGGGCTGGGACTCTGACTATGAGTGGAAGAGGGGGAGAACAGTGAGATTCTTTGGTTCTCAGTATGAGTCTTTAGAGTGGGCTGAGGCTCATATAGAGACATATAGCCTCGGCAAGTGTAAACTGAGGCAGGTGCTCTCTCTAGGGAATTTGGATTTCTCTTTTCCCCCAAAGGGGGGAGATACCTGGGGAATACAAAGGCCAGTCCTCGAGATCCAATCCCCCTTTTCTCTAAAGAAAACCAGAGGAAGACGATGCCTGTGAAATGGAAGATTTTTATTAAGCAGGGAAGTAAAACATGGGAAAAGGAGCAGCTGGCACAATGTTGACCAGCATATATATGTATATCCTATGTATGTATGTGTGTCTAGAAACATGCACACATTTTTGAAACAAAGGAAGGTAGGGGATTAGGGAGAAAGACAGGAATTGAGCAGGTATTAGAAAGGAATGAGGCAGGGAACCCCATTGCCAAAGGGAAGGGGAGATCCAGGAGATCAGGGGAGTGAGGAATTCCACATGTCAGAGCTGTGGCATTTTGATACACGAATCAGAAGACATTCTTGGTGATAAGCAATCCTGACAGTCCAAGGCTGGAGCATAAACAATAAGACAAAGGGGTACCTCCAAAAACCATAAAACAAGGTGTGTCCAAGAGCCCCATTATCAACAGTGGAGTCTCTGAAGATAAGGATGCCTCCTGAAGGTCCATAAGCCATCAAATGGTTTAGGGTCTGCTTCAAAGCTCGTATTGAGCTTGATTGGCTTCAGAGTTGCTGATTTTCTGTACATCCAGCTGGGTTTGTTCTCAGTCACCGCAAAGGATTGTTGGTATGTCAAACCACTTGTGTCTTAATTAATACAGCCAGTCCTCATACAGCTCTTCTAGTTTACCCGGATAATTGGGGAGCTCAAGCAAATTGGGGCAGTTACTATGCTCATTTATAAATTCTCTTGTACGCAGGCTACAAAAATGACCCAAACTCTATGTGCTATCTCTCAGTAAGAGAGAGGGCATGGTTTTGGTGAGATAGATGTCTTAAGGTCATTGTTGGATGTAAATGTGGATGAGATTTTGGTTGGATTTTTTAAAAAATTGCCATTTTCATTTTTTGTCATTTTTAAGTTGTCATTATAATGTCTTTCCTTTTTTTCCTTCCCTCCCTGCAGACTTCCTTCTATGGCCGGTTCCGGCATTTCCTGGACATCATTGATCCCCGTACTCTGTTTGTTACTGAGGTAGGTGGTTGGCTCTTTTCCCAGAGAGGTTCCCCCTCAGTGACCCCTTCTCTTCCAGCCCCAGAGAAATCCTGAACCCACAGACATCATTTCTCTGTCTCTGGGCAGGACCTTGCCTTTTCATTACCCAGAAATGTTCAACTTGATTTCTGCTTTTTCTCCCGCTCAGGCAGTATGGATATGAAGATTCTGCCTTTTTTTCTCAGTGTGTTTGAGAAGTGGTATCATTCAGGAGCCTTGGAATTGAGGGGAAGGGGGATGGTTGTGTAGCTTCAGGGAGAGGGATCTATGGATGGACAACTCAAGTACTGCATGAGTACTTTCTCAGTGTGGAGACTTAGAGGATGGCTTCCAGTACAGTGGATGAATCTTTCATGGGAGATTTATGGGAGGACCTGGACAAGGGTCAGACAGGATTATAAAGCATTGGTAGGTTATGATCTGTACCAATAGAGGGACTTAATTTAGGGCCCTCTGTGGCAGCAGTTAGAATGAAGGGTCTCTGGAGGAATTTGAAATAGAGACTTGATCAATTTCTCTTGCCCATTTCAGTTCCTTCATTTGGCTGCATGTGCCTTTCTAGGCCCTGTGTCTAGTAGAGGTTTATCAAAGCAGAGTCTTTGCAGCTGTTTGCATTGGGTCTCTAAATCTGCATCCATTGGGGTGATGGTATGTCGGCTTCCCCCAGATTAAGATGATCAGCAGCTTCAAGGATGGCTTCTAGATTTCCCTCTCTGCTTAAGAAAAGTCCCATCTCTGATGTACGCTAAGAGCATACCCTTCCTAATGGGGTTTCTGGGATAGGAATTGGATTTTAAGATCCTAGAGCTAGAGTTGGAAGGAATTTCAGCTCTAGTCCAGCCCATTCGTTTTACCGATAAGGAAACTGAGGTCTGGAGTGGCCCAAAGTCATCCAAGTGGGAAGTATTAGAGTTGGATCTCTCTCCACATGACCTCGTTGTCTCTGATTCCAGACCTATGACTCAGGATCTTTGAGTACAGTCATTGGGTATGAGAAGATAGAAGTGAGACATTTCTGAGTTTCCTGAAAGCTGATTAACAGAGAGATTTGGGGTGCTCTCATCAATGATGCCCAGTACCATGGGGCTGTTTGGGTCCAGATGGATACTTTATGGAGTTAGTATTGGCAAAGAGAGGGAGACCTACTCAACTAGGTTTAGAGATGAAGGCAAAAATCAAGGGACAAACAATTCTTATGTAATATGTACCAGCCATCTGACAAATTCTGGGAGAATGGCCATGGATTGCTGTCCCAAATATGAATCAAAGCCCTCCTTGAACTGGTTAGGGGTTTTTTCCCTTGGGAGTGCGTATGTGAAAAGCTAATCCAGACTCCATGGAGGAAGGGAAAGAGCTATTCCATATATAAAAGACCCTGCTTATATAGTAAGTAAACCCAATATTAATATGTACAATGTGTAAGTGTGTACATGCATGTAGATTTTCTATAGCAAGAGAGACGGTGTGGAGGGAGGATAAGCCTTGGAGTCAGGAAGACCCAGGGTCACGTCCTGCCTGTGACTCCTCCTGGCCACGTGACCCTTAAGAACATGTTGCTTAACCTCACGTGCCCCAGGCAGCTCTGTGAGCTGTAGAGAAGGTGCCAGTCTGGGTGGGTAGAGGTCCAGTTGCTCCTCCCCTGTTCTAGAGCAAACCGAGTTAATTCATTTACTTTCCTCAGAGAGAACAAAACTAATTATTGTAGTTGCAAGATTACTTATCCTTAGATAAGTAATAAGAAACTACAGGTTTAAAAACTAGAGACCAGACTTTACTGGGAACATTCCAGAAATGAAAGTTTTGTTGACCTCCCTGCAGGGAGGACCCACACTGTTGACCCAGTTGTCCAAAAGAGAAGGAGAGTGGAATCTGAAAGCTATAGTCTGTGCCTGACTTACAGATTTGTAGTAGGGTGCAGTGGATGGAGGGCAGGATTTGGTCTCAGAGGGGATGGGTTTAAATCCCAGTTCTGTCCCTTCTGTGATCTAGGGCATTTCCCTTGACTTCCCTGGGCCTCAGTCTTCTCATCTGTAAAATAACTACACTGGGCTAGAGGATCTCTTAGGCCTCTTCTAGCTCTGGATCTCTGAGCCTCTGGGTCTATGAAACCATTCCTGCAATATTCTAGAGCACAGTATTAAGGGAATGGTATACAAGCCTTTAGAAAAGATGCCAGGAGGCAGAGCCAAGATGATGGAGTAAAGACAGGGACTCACCTGAGCTCTCTCAAGTTCCCCTGTAGTCAACTTTAAAATGGCGTCTCAAGCTGAATTCTAGAGTGGTGGAACCAACAAAGGGTTGGGGTGAAACAGTTTTACAGTCCAGGGTAATTTAGGAGGCTGGCAGGAGAGGTCCATCTCAGTGGGGTAGTGGTTGGACTTGGAGCCCAGCACACACCATGCAGTGCAGACCATGCCAGGGTAGGAGCAGATGGCCTTGGAGGCACTTCATTAGTGGCAGTAGCAGCTTTGAGAGCTCTCAGCCTACAGACAGTAAGGGATTGGACAACTGGTCAGAAGGAGGCTACAGGAGACCCTTTGCTGGCACTGGGTGCAGGGCTCTCTTTCTTTGCCCATCTGCATTTCTGGGTTGCGATCCCAGAGCTAACAGGAGCACTAGCTCACTAGCACTTGCAACCACAAAGATGCAAGGGCCCTGGTCACAGTTCTAGGGCAATGAAGAATGCTTGTGGTTGCTCATAGGCCAGGAGTACAGTGACCACACCTCTTCTTCAATCATACCACCTTGGAAGAAGTAAAAACCTATAGCCTCCCACCCAATCTAGCTGTGAAAACAGAGGCAGGAAAAATCTGGTGCTTGGGACAGTGTCCCCTCCACCTTGGGAGTAAAGCCAACTTTAACATAAAGTTTTAAGTCAAGAAATAACCTGAAAAAATGAGCAAACAACATAAAAACAACTTGACCATAGAAAGTTACTGTGCTGACAGGAAAGATCAAGATACAGACTCAGAAGAAGACGATGAAGTCAAAACAGCTACATGCAGAGCTTGAAAAAA
Source organism: Phalanger gymnotis (assembly GCA_028646595.1). Classification (NCBI taxonomy): domain Eukaryota; kingdom Metazoa; phylum Chordata; class Mammalia; order Diprotodontia; family Phalangeridae; genus Phalanger; species Phalanger gymnotis. The sequence continues at coordinate 311,934,384 of CM053625.1, forward strand.
AAGTTAATTGGTCATATGTCCAAAAAGAATTCTTAGAAGAGCTCAAAAAGGATTTTAAAACTCAAATAAGAGAAGTGGAGGTGGGGGGGGGCAGGAATTGGGAAAAGAAATGAGAGCGATGCAAGAAAATTATGAAAAGAGGGTCAACAGCTTGGTGAAGGAGGCACAAAAAGCCATGGAAGAAAAAGCTTAAAAAAACAGAAGAGACAAAATGGTTAAAAAAAAAAAAAAGAGGTACAAAAATCCACTGAAGAGAAGAACTCCTTAAAAAGCAGAATTGTCCAACTGGAAAAAAGAGGTACAAAAATTCATTGAAGAAAAGAACTCCTTAAAAAGTAGATTTGGCCAAATGGAAAAGGAGGTACAAAAGCTTACTGAAGAAAATAATTCCATAACGATTAGAAGTGGGCAAGTGAAAGCTAATAACTCCATGAGACATCAAGAAACAAAGCCAAAAGAATGAAAACAATAGAAGAAAATGCGAAATATCTCATTGGAAGAACAGTTGACTTGGAAAATAGACCCAGGAGAGATAATTTAAGAATTATTGGACTACCTGGAAGCCATGATCAAAAAAAGTGCCAAGACATCATTTTTCAAGAAATTATCAATGAAAACTGCCCTGATATCCTAGAACCAGAGGGTAAAATAGAAATCGAAAGTCAGTAGTACATGGCATCTACACAAAAATCGACCATGTATTAAGGCATAAAAACTTCATAACTGAAAAGCAGAAATATTAAATGCATCCTTTTCAGAGGAGAACGCAATAAAAATTACATTTGTTAAAGGGCTGTGGGAACATAGATTAAAAATTAATTGGAAACTAAATAATCTAATCCTAAAGAATGATTGGGTCAAAGAACAAATGATAGAAACAATCAATAAATTCATTAAAGAAAGTGACAGCATGCCAAAAGAACATGCCAAAATGACTGTGATGCAGCCAAAGTAGTACTTAGGGGAAAATTTATATCTCTAAACAATTACATCAGTAAAACAGAGAAAGAGCAGATCAATGAATTGGGCATGGAATTAAAGAAAACTAGAAAAAGAGCACATTAAAAATTCCCAATTAAACACCAAATTGTGAGGTGGATGAAAGATGAAATAACTGAGGAAAAAAGGTTTGATCTGAGTATATTGATTTATTAAGCAATGCATGGCAATTTCCCAACAGACCAGTACCAGGTCTCCTTAGCATAGGCCTGGACCCTGAATACAAGGGAAGACAGACATTTATACATTCAAAACAATCACATGAGGCCAATTAATTAAAATAAAACACTACAACATTAGGTAATCTGATTTCTAATTGGATGAGATATTAGGAACTTTACATATTGGGAGGGGGAGAGTAAACAAATGCAATTTCCTCAGTTCAGAAAAAGAGGTGTCCCATTCCCCCCAAGTGTTGGTAAACGATCAAAGGAGCATGGAAACAATAACTGATTAATCAGTAAAGGGCTAGTTTTCAAATAAGACATATGGGTTGCTTGAGATGTACAATCGTGAGAGATGTACAATCCTTGCATCAGATCCAAAAGATCTGACTGGGTTTCTGGTCGGTGTAACTGAGGTTCTTAATTAAGGGTCTCTAAGTAGCAGGTAGAGATGGTCCAGTTTCTCAGGCACTCAGGATTAGCTTCAAACAAGATTAAAAGTTTTTCTCTCAATTCCCATAATTGGATAAAGTTTTCTCACAAGATAGAAGTTGGACTAGACCAATAATTGAATAGAAAAGGAACTCAGCTGTCTCCAGAATTGGATCACAAGATGGAGTCAGTGTGGTTCACTTAGTTCCCACAATTAACCACTTGCTGTCTTAATCCGCTCAATTCCCTCAGTTTTCTCAATTGGAAATCCTAAAAATCAAAGGAGAGATGAATAAAATTAAAAATAAGAAAACCATTGAACTAATAAATAAAATTAGGAGCTGGTTTTATGGGGGGGGGGGAAACCCAATGAAATAGATACACTATTGGTTAATTTCATTAAAAAAAAAAAAGAGGAAGACCAGATTACCAGTATAAAAAATGAAAAGGGTGAGTTGACCACCAACGAAGAGGAAATAAAAGCAATTATTAGGAGCTATTTTCCCCAATTACATGCTAATAAATCTGACAACCTAAGTGAAATGAATAAATATTTGCAAAAATACAAATTGCCCTGATTAAAGAAGAGTTGAATAACTGTAGCTTAGAAAAAGAAATTGAACAAGCCATAAATGAGGCCCTAAGAAAAACATCCCCAGTACCAGATTGATTCACAAGTGAATTCTACCAAACATTTAAAGAACAATTAATCTCAATACTGTATAAATTATTTGGAAAAATAGGCAAAGAAGGAGTACTACCAAATTCCTTTTATAACAAGTATGGTAGTGGTACCTAAACCAGGAAGAGCAAAAACAGAGAAAGAAAACTATAGACCAATTTCCCTCATGAATATTGATGTAAAAATTTTTAAATAAAAAACTAGCAAGGAATTATAGCCATATGTCACAAAGATCATACACTATGACCAGGTGGGATTTATACCGGGAATGCAGAGCTGGTTGAAATCTATCAGCATAACTGAACATATCAAACCAACAAAAATCATATGATTATCTCAATAGCTGCAGAAAAAGCTTTTGATAAAATAGAGCACCCATTCCTATAAAAATATTAAGAGAGCATAAGAATAAATGGAGCTTTCCTTAAAATAAATAATACTATCTAAAACCATCAACAAGCATTATCTGTAGTAGGAATAAGCTAGAAGTCTTCTTAGCAAGATCACAGATGAAACAAGGATGCCCATTATCGCTACTACTATTCAATATTATATTAGAAATGGTAGCTAGCAATGAGAAAAGAAAAAGAAATTGAAGGAGTTAGAATAGGCAACGAGGAAACAAAAGTACCACTTTTGGCAGATAATATGGTGGTATACTTAGAGAATCAACTAAACAACTAGTTGAAATAAGTAATAACTTCAGCAAAGTTGCAGGATATAAAATAAGCCCACATAAATCATCAACATTTCCAACATGAATTATCAACAAAGCCTAGCAGGAAGGGATGGAATGAGAAATTCCATTTTAAGATAACTTGTAGACAATATAAAATATTTGGGTAATGAAATTTTTATGGAAGAACAAAAGTTCAAGAATATTGAGGGAGTTGATGAAAAAAAAAATATGAAGGAAGATGACTTAGCTGTACCAGATCTCAAACTGTATTACAAAGTAGTAATCATCAAAACAATGTGGCACTCAGAAATAGAGTGGCTCATCACTGGAATAGATTAGGTACACCCGACACAGTAGTAAATGACAGTAGTAATCTAGCATGCGATAAACCCAAAGATCCAAGATTCTGGGTCAAGAAATTGCTATCTGACAAAAACTGCTGGGAAAGCTGGAAAGCAGTTTGGCAAAAACTAGGTGTAGACCAATATCTTACTCTGTATACTGAGACAAAGTCAAAATGGGTGCTTGATTTAGATATAAAGGGTGATATCATCAGCAAATTAGAAGAGCATGAGATGTCATACCTATCAGAAGATAAAACAAAAGATAGCATTATGGGAAGTAAAATGGATGATTGTGATTACATCCAATTTAAAATGGTTTGCACAAACAAAACCAGTGGAGCCAAGGTTAAAAATAAAGGAAAAAGCTGTGGGGGGTGGGGCGGGGCGGGGTGGCACCTGGGTTTATAACACCTTATTTCTCAAATATAGAGAGAACTGAGTCAAATACAAAGAATTTGAGTCATTCCTCAGTTGATAAATGGTCAAAAGATATGAACAGACAGTTTTCAGAAGAAATCAAAGCTATCTATAGTCATGTGAAAAAATGCTCTAAAATACTATTGATTAGAGAAATGCAAATTAAAACAACTCTGAAGTGCTACCTCCCACCTATCAGATTGGTTAATATGACAGAAAAAGAAAATGACAAATTTGGGAGGGGATGTGGAAAAACTGGGACACTAATGTGCTGTTGGTGGAGTTGTAAACTGATTCAATTTGGGACTATGCTCAAAGGGCTATGTATAAAAACTGTGCATACCTTTGACCCAGCAATACCATTACTAGGTCTGTGTGCCAAAGAGAGAAAAAAAAACAAATAAATAAAAGGAAAAGGACCTCTATGTACAAAAATATTTACAGCAGCTTTTTTTGTGGTGGCAAAGTGAAGTGAGCAGAACCAGGAGAACATTGTATACAGTAACAGCAGTATTGTATAATGAACAACTGTGAATGACTTAGCTATTCTCAGCAATACAATGATCCAGGACGATTCTGAAGGACTTAGGATGAAAAATGCTATCTACCTCCAGAGAAAGAACTGATGGAATCTGAATGCAGATCAAAGCATGCTTTTTTTTTTTTTTACTTTATTTTTCTTGGTGGTTGTTTTTGGTCTGTGTTTTCTTATGCAACCTGGCTAAGTTGGAAGTTTGTTTTGCCTGACTGCACATGGCTGATCTACATCAAATTGCTTGTTTTCTGAAGGAGGGAGTAGAAAAGGGAGAAAGAAAATTGTTTTTACAAGTAATTGGGAAAATTTTTAAGTCTTAAAAAAAAGATAAGGAAATACTTGCATGGCTTCCTCAAGAACCAGCCTTCCCAAAGTAATTGGTAGATACCATTTGAATCAATTCCAGCAAAGCACTGAGCCATCTATCATGTAATGCTTGTGGACAAAATGGAGAGATGTGTGCCTAGATATTGGTACCCTGGTGTATGACTGGACTCAAACAGTAATGGTTTTATTTCAGCCCATGAGAGGACCCTAATAGAGCATCCAAGGGGATTTCTTCTTATCTCTGTGCTAGTCAATTTTTATCCATGACTTGGATGAAAGTATTGATGTCTTATTTGTCACATTTGTAGATGACATGAAGCCGGGCAGGATGGCTACTTGTGTTGGCGATCAAAATGGGCTCTTAGCACTCAGTTCAACCAAGTGCCCTTGAAGAGTTTGGCCTTTGTTTCCTTGATTAGATTGGGAGTCCTTGGTGACCTCCTTGCCTCAGGGGAGGACCTAGTTTACATGGGTTTGAGTGGCATGTTTGGGACATCAGAGGCTTTTAGACCACATGATTTTAAGTTGCATCTTTGTGATGATTTTAGGTCACGTGGGTGAGTCACACATGTGACTCACCCTTGACCCTGAAAAAGATATAAAACCAGGCTTTCTCTTTCTCGGAGCTCTTACCCATAGCCGTGGTGGCATG
>CM053625.1:311939714-311994652 GCA_028646595.1 Phalanger gymnotis
AGATGTTGGTAACTGTGAATTGTATTTGGTCTCTCTGTCAATGTTTGTAATTTGTTTGTGTTTGCTCTGAAGTTCAGGGTGCTGGCTTTTCCCCCTGAACTAAGTGAATGGTATTTGTATGCCGGATTAAAGTGAGATTGTCAACCCCTTAACGTTGCTTTCCTTAGTAAGGCAAATCAAAAGAACTTGGGCTTTGGCAGCATTCTTGTTGTTGGGCTTGTGTTGATCTTTCACCCCCACAACAGCTGCTAGTCGAATTGTTGAAACACTACCACAATGGTTGACAAAGTCAGGATCTCAAAGAGGTCTTAACATCATAGAACATTAGGCTGAATTCAGTAAGATGAAATTTAATAGGGATAAATGTGAAAAGTCTTTTACTTGGATGTTTCTTTACAAATACAAAATGGGACAGGGTCAGGTAGCTGACATTTTGGAAAAGGTCTATGGGATTTAATGGATTGTGAGCTCACTGTGAGTCAATAGTGTAATATGACTGCTACAAAAACTAACGCAACCATGGGTGTCGTTAGGGGCGGCCTAGTGCCTAGGACTGGGCAGGTGATGAGCTGTTGCCTTGCTCAGACCACAAGGACTCCTGGAGCCAGTTTTAGTTGCCATATTTTAGGTAAGAACATTGATAAGTGTCCAGAAGAAGGCAACCAGGATGGTGGGAAGACTGAAGCCCATGAAGCATGAGGATTCTTGAAGGAACTGGGAGAAAAGAAGACTTGGGGAGGAGAGGAACATGGTGTCTATCTTGAAGTCTTATTCTACTTGGTCCCAGAGGGGTACATTTATAAAGAGTAATGGATAAAAGTTGCAAAGAAGCAGATTTTAGGTTCAGTTTAATTAGAATTATACAAAAATGGAATGCTCTCTCTCCAAAGAACCAGGGTTCTTCATTTTTGGAAATCTTCAAATGGAAACTGAATGACCATGGGAGTGTTGGAAAGGGGAAACTTGTTTAATTCTGTGTTGGATCACATAGCCTTTGGTGTTCTGTGCCTGTGGAGTTAGCTGGAGGCCAGTCTTGACAAATTCCTACCGGCTAAGCTAGCCCTACAAGTACTTCATGACTGTAATGGCCCTGTGATCTCCTTGACGAGATACTCCCTCCCTTTGTGCTAATCACAACCCATACACGCCTCCCCGTCCTGTATAATTTTTGCTCACTTTCTCCCATGAATCTTTCAAGGAGGATCCATTCAACATATCAAATGTGCTCCTTACATTCTGTGGGTACCACTGCGTTACCCACATCTCACATCTCATATCTCTTGATCTTACTGTGCAACCAGCCGGGGGTGGCATGAAGCCAACTGGTACCTGTTCTCTGAGCTGATTATTAAATTTTCAATGTGACCGTTTACACTGTGAAAATCAGCAAACACTGTAAATCAGAACTCGACTCACTGTTTCATCGATTGTCCGAACTTAAAGAAAGCAATGGAGAAAACGTTAATGATACATGTTAAATTTGTGTGTCACGCTTACATTTCACCCCCACTCAAGAGCTGGTTGTTAAACACTTATCAGCACACCCCTTATGAATGCTGTTCCTTGTGCCCATTGTGCTTAGCAAGTTGTGACTTTGATTTCTCAGTGACCACAACATTTCAGTGTTTGCATCTGTGCGGCACTGCCGGGAGAATATTAGCGTTATAAACCTGATTTCGTGTGTGTGTGTGTGTGTGTGTGTGTGTGTGTGTGTGTGTGTGTGTGTGTCTGTGCGTGCATGAACTTGAACATGCTCTAGGAAGCAGCTTGGGATGACTAAAAGCATGAGGCAGTTTCCCAAATCCAAATGTCTCTTTTATTCTGTTCTGGATCCAACCCATGGACCTTTTTTAAGGTCTAACTCTGGCTTCTTATAGTCGAGACAGACAGCGAGTGACTTTTCCTGGGTGCATTATTAGGCCTTTTTCTTTTGTGCTATCACGGATCTCCTTGAAGGGCTTTAGCACCCCCTTTATCTGGGCCCTGTCCTTTCTTAAGCATTAGCCTCTTGGTTTTCCTCTTGGCAGTAGTGGTTAATAAATTACATGTACTTGACGTGTAAGCTGATGTCTCAGAGCTCAGGGATTGAGGTGTGAGCACCTTTGAGGGCCCTTTGAAAACATTTGCTAGACACTGCTCATTCTTCACAATCATTTCATTGTGTCCTGGGCCTTTGTCATTGATCAATGGTCAAAAGATTCAGGGCAGGCTTCCGGGAGGAGGGTGGATGGAACCTAAGTTGGACCTCGAAGGCAGAGAAAGATTTTATTAGACAGCCAGAAGGGGAGGGCTACTCCAGGAAGAGACAAGGATTCCGTTACATTCGTAGGATCTTTAAAGGAGAGAAGCTAGGCCTAGAAAGGTTAGGCGATTGGCCCATGATCACACGGTGAGCATGTGACGAAGCAGCATTTGACTCCAAGTCTTCTTCTTGACTTGAAGGCCAGCATGCCAGCCATTCTGCTGCAGATTCTGGGGAGGGGGTACACTTTTGTGCGCTGGAGGCTTAGCAGGGGATTACCCCAAGGTCACTCAGGCAGTTAGTATTGGGGATAGCATGTGTGAGATCTGGCCTTGTCACAAAATTGACTTGACGGGTGGCCTTGAGAAGTAATCTTGGGGTCACAAGATCTGGGTTCATCAGCTGAGCCCCAAAGAAGAACAAGGAACCCATATTGCCCGCCTTCCCTTCTTTGCCAAGATGGTGGACCACAAATGGGGAGCATTGTGCGCTACTCATGATGTTGACTGCAGGTGACGGTGGAGTTCTTTCTCTTCCCCTTTGCATTCTTTATTATAGGGATGGGATGACCCTCAGGTTGGCAAGGTGGGAGGGATATATTGAGAAATTAAGGTGATGTTAAGACAATGAATGTCAATTAATTTTACAAAGACACAATCTGAATTCAAATCCTGGCTCTGCCACTTGTTTTCACAGGACTGTAGGCAAGTTGCTTATACTCTTTAGATCTCAGTTACCTATGCTGCTAAATGAGGGGGTCGGACCATTAGATGGTCTCTTCCAGCTTGGAGATTCTGGGAAATGTTACCATTTCTCTAAACCTCCCAGGCTCCAGTCTACAGTCTGGTTATACTTCGTTCACTTAGCTATGGGCAGCCTCATAGGCCAAGAGAGTTGGGTGGATACTGTAGGTGTGGGAAGTGGGTTGTCAGGTTCTTTAGCTGACTGACCGTGCCAGGCTGGGCCCCTGCCTCTGCTCCCCTGCTGCTGCTGGAGTGGGTACCTGGCTTCTGCCACTGTGGCATAGAGCATGGGCTGGCAACGCAGGGATGCCTGCCTCTTTCTTGACAGGTGTGAGGTCATGACCATTGGAATTAGATTCCTAATTACAGAGTAAAGACACTCTGGCCAGGGAGGAAGGGTTGGAGATGGGCTCCAGCCAGGGATACATCTGACCCATGTGACAAACCCTGGGACAGGCTGTGAATGCATCGCTGTGGGGGGGCACTTCATTAGAGCAGGGCTGCTGGTCCCTCAAAGTGGCAGAGCACACCTCTCTAACAGCACCGCCCCCCCCCCCAGTCCTACTGTGGGCACAGAAAATGGGAGGATTTCAGAGCTGGGAGGGACTTGGAGGTCATTTTGTTTAGTCCTTAACAAAAGAACAAAGAGCCCTTGCTAATGAGCTTAGAACTGGGGGCGGGGTAGGGAGACTTGAACTTGAACCAGAACTTTTAATAGGGCTGGGAGGCCAGGGGATGTTTGGACGCCTTGTCCCTTAGGAGGCTCCCCTTTTAAATACTTAATCTTTTGTTTTTATATCCCTTATCATAAAAAGAATAAAACAAAGACAAAGAAAGAAAAAAGTGTTGCACAAAATGGCCAACATATCAAATATATATATATATACACACACACACACACACATATATATATATACACACATATATATATATATACACATATATATATATAAAATATTATATGCTCCCAAGGTCTCCTGTCTCTACAAAGGAACAGAGAGATGGCTTCTCATATCTCTTCTTTGAGGACAAGCATGGTTGTTGTCATTTCCCAGCATTCATTTTCTTTTTTAAAGTAAATTTTTGCTAATGTCTGTTGTTTTTTTACATTGCCCTCCAATATCTTCCCCACCCCCCATTCCATATAATGAGTACTATTTTTGGGAGGGGGGATGGGGAGAGAGAGAGACAGAGAAAGAGAGAGAGAGGGAGGGAGAGAGAGAGAGAGAGAGAGAGAGAGAGAGAGAGAGAGAGGGAGGGAGGGAGGGAAGGAGGGAGAGAGAAAGAGAGAGAGAGACTGTCATTGAAACTGACATCTGAAAATATGTGCAGTGTACCTGCTGCTCCCATGGACCACCTGCCTCTGCAAAGGACTGGGGGTGGAGGCTGTCTTCTCCTGTGTCATCAATTTAAGCCATGCTTGTTTTTTGTAACTTTGTCTCATTGGTGTTGGATTTTTTTGGTGTGTGGTGGATCTTTCCATTTCATTGTGGTAGTTATGTGTAGTTCTGCATCAGTTTGTGTAGACCTTCCCATGCTTCTCTGAACTCATCACACATCATTTCTCAGAGAACAGGAAAATTCTATTATGTTCCTGGACCACCTGGACTGGCCATGGGTGGCTACTTTGTTTCCAGTTTTTTGCTGCTGTGAAGCTCTTGTTTCGTGGAGGTTGATCTTTTGAGCTACATTGTTGTAGCCCACACATAGATTGTTTGTTTTTCCGCTCTCGCAGACTTCATTTTACATGTTTAAATTCAATGTCTTTATATTCCTCATTTGCATTGGTCCTTATAGTTCAATATACGCGTATATTTTAAAATGATCTCTTACCTACTATCATAAATAAGGAAGTTTTACCCATGTAATAAGTGTTGAAGTCTCGTGGAAAACCCCCATAGCTGTAAGTAACTCAGTGTGTGTGTGACCTCCAGTGAGTCATGCTCCCTGTCTGGGCCTCAGTTTCCAGATGAGCTTCAATAGCTTCTCAGCTCCTCTTGGATAAAAATACAAACTGCTTTGTTTGTAATTTAATGCCCGTCATCACTGACCTCTTCTCTCTCCCACATTGCCAGCCTTGGGAGCTGGCCCTTATAACAAAGCGTAAAAGGGAGATACAAAGTAGCTTACCCTGTCTTCACCAGCTGCCCTTTCCAGGGTATGGCTTCAACTTACCTTTCTAGGATAATTTAATGTATTAGTGTCCATCCAGACTGGCCTACTTCCCCTTTCCCCTCTCTGTGCTGTCCCTCATGCCTGGAGTGCCATCCTCCCTCTTCTCTGCCTTTTGGAAGCCCAGGCTCCCTTCAAGGCTCAGGCCATGCCACTTCCTGCGGGAGGTTTTCCTGATTGCCTCAATTAGAACAAACCTGCCCTAGGGACTTGGCAGTTTTAAGAATATACAGGTTTTTTGTTGCTGTCCTGTCAGTAAGTTATTTTCTACGTGCGTGGGCGCATGCACACACATACACACACGCACACCCCACCCCCAAACTGAACTCTCCCTTGTGAATAAGCATTGGTATCCATTCCAGAAAACAAGTCTGCCGTTATCATAACCCTCATGTCTTGCCTTTGTCTACCTCTGTCAGGAGGGAGGAAACGGGTTTCATTAGTGAGTTCTTCTGCAGAATCTTTGTGGTTTTTTTCTTGACTCAGAGTTAATCGCCCTTCTTGCTCATTTACACTTTTGTAGTCAGAGTGTGTATTTCTCTCCTGGAGCCCTTGATTCCACCCATTTCAGTTCAGACAAACCTCCCCACCTTCCTGTGCCTCTCCTTGTCCTTTCTGTCTGCACGGTCATGTTGTGTTGCCTGCGTATACCATTTCCCTCAGGTGACAGGCACTCTGTGTGGTTCTTGGCCCTTGCCAACTCAGCACTTCTCTGAAGATTTGGGTATCTGATGATTCTCTCTTCCCTACTTGGCCTTCTTTGGGGTATATTATGCCCGTGAGTGGGAGTGCTAGGTCAAAGGGCACAGGCTGTTTGATCATTTTTCTTATATAATTCCGTATTGAAATCCAGAATGACTGGACCAACAGCTTCATCAGCAATGCCTTAGGGTGCTTGTGTCTTGCCTCCGACATCGACTTTCCCTGTCCTTTGCCGCGGGCCTTTGGAAAGTTTTTGAATAGTGGTGTCCTCTGCCTCTGCGTGTGAGGGTGGTCCAAGTGTTGGAGACGAAGCTGGAGACTCTTGCCCTAGAAACAGGAGACAGAGCAGGCTTTGGGCCTTTGTTCCCAGACTTCTCTCAGGGACCTCCACTGATGTGTTTCCTTCTCTCTCACCCCCACATCTCTTTGCTGAGTAAAACTGAGGCAGGGTCAAGGCTCTTTTGAAATTTTTTTCCATGGTGGGGGAGGGAGGAGGGCTTCTTTTGGTGATGATGCCAAATGAGCTGGAATCTGGCCAGGGTTGTTATAGAAACTCTGGAGAATCCTTTCGAGAAGTGGGGGGGAAATAATGTGAACACAGCCCCATTCATTTGCCCATTCATCACTCACAGAGCCTCATCCAGCTCCATGGAAGCTGCCTCAGTGACAGGAAACAGGCTTGGAGAAGAGGCAAGAGTGGGGTGGGGTGGCTGTTCTCCTTGGTGAGCGTGGGGGAACCCACATTCTTTGTTAAGTTCTGCTGCTTCCATGCCCCCACCTGATGGCTCCCTGGCATATCTAATTCAGCCAATTCAAGATGGATGTTAGCGTTTTTCTCCTGAAACCTGGCTTGCCTTTTAACTTGACTTTTTCCCTGTGGCACCACCATTCACTCCGTACCTCTCCTTTGAAACCTTGAGATTCTCTTGGATTTCTTTTCCCTCAGCTCTCACACCCAGCAAAGCAAGCCAATCCTCCCACGTTCAGTGGAGCAGGAAGCAAGTGGCGGTGTGGTGTACTGGGTAGAGCATTGTTGGACTTGGAGTCAGGAAGACCTGCAGTCAGATCCCAGCCCCAGCTACTGCGCAGCTGGGTGATTCTAGGCAAGTCACTCACCCGCTCTTGTTGTTGTGGTTGTTCGGCGGTTTCCACTGTGTCTGGCTCTCCGTGACCCCAGCTGGGGTTTTCTTGGCAAAGATGCTGGAGGGGTTTGCCATTTCTTTCCTCAGGTCATTTGACAGATGAGGAAACTGAGGCAAACAGGGTTAAGTGACTTGCCCAGGGTCACACAGATGGTAAGTGTCTGAGAAGGTGAGTTTTCCTGACTTCAGGCCGAATGTTCTATCTACTGTCCCATCTAGCTGCCCCAGCCACTTTAATAATCTAATAGTAATTATCTAATATAATGACATATGTTATATGTAATACATAACATAATATGTAATCTAATAGTCATTATCTAATTCTACATGATATCTATCATAATGTATAATCTAACAGTAGTTATCTAATCTCATAATACATGATATATAACAATGTATAATTTAATAATTACTATCTGATCTAATAATATATGATATATAGTATATGCAATCTAATAATCATTATCTAATCCAATAATATATATTATATAGGATATATACTCTAATATGTAATCTAATATGATCATTACTATCTAACCTAATAGTATATTATACATAACATAATGGCTAATCTAAGTAATAATCGTGACAATCCGTCCTGTCCTTTCTCTGAGGGGCAGCTTGGTCTAGTCAAGTCAACAAGCATTTATTTAGCACCTGCCAAGCACAGTACTGAGGGTTGCGGAAGCTAAGAAAGGCAAAACCCAAACCCAAACCCAGCCCTATCTCACAGGGAGCTCGTAGTCTGTCGAGGGGAATGACATATAAAGAATTAGATACAAACATGCCATAGACGGGATAAGCTGGACACAGTCGGCAGAAGGAGATGCTAAGATTGTGGACTGGGAAACCATCTTGCAGGGAAGATAGGAGGGGACGGTGAGGAAGCAAGTTCTAGGCATGGGAGATAGTCAGGGGAAAAGCCTGGAGTCAGAAAATAGTGTCTTACTTGACTCTTGTGAAAATATATTTAATGTGAAGGTCTGTGGAGAATCTATATCAGATTACATGCCGTTTTGGGGGGAGGGGGAGGAAAGGAAGGGGTAGAAAATTTGGAACTCAAAAACTTGTGCAACTAAGTGTTGTAAACTAAAAATAAAAAAAGAAATTAAAAAAATAAAAGGAAAATAGCGTCTTGTGGGAAGAGGGAGGAGTGTCATATGGTGTAAGGAGACTGGAAATGTCAGGAAGGGCCTAGGTCAGGGGTGAGGAACCTGCAGCCTCGAGGCCGCTGGGATCCTGAGTTACCAGGATCCATTTCTTTCCTATGTTCCCTCCTTTGATCTTACAGTTTTTGGAAGGTGGGGCAAAGGAGCCTAATGAAGTAGGGAGATGGTACAGTGGATAGAGATCAGAGCCTGGAGTCAGGAGGAGCTGAGTTCAAATCTAGCTTTAGATCCTTAGTAGCTATGTGACCCTGGGCAAGTCAACTAACCTGTCTGCCTCAGTTTCTTCATCTGTAAAATGGGAGTGATGACAGTACCTACTTCCCAGGATTGTTGTGATGATCAAACGAGATAATATTTGTAAAGTACTTACCACATTGCCAGTCACATAGTAGGCCCTTAAGAAATGCTTGTTCTCAAGTTGTAGTATATGAATGTAATGGAATGTTATTGTTCCATAAGAAATGATGAGCAGGTGGACTTCAGAAAAACCTGGAAAGAGTTAACGAACTGATGCTGAGTGAAGTGAGCAGAACCAGGAGAACACCGTACACAGTAAAAGCAACTTTGTGCGATGACCAACTTTGACAGACTTAGCTCTTCTCAGCCATGCAAGGATCTAAGACGACTCCAAAAGACTCATGATGGAAAATGCCATCCACATCCAGAGAAAGCCCTATGGAATCTGAATGCAGAGCAAAGCAGACTATTTGCTCTCTCTCTTTTTTTGTTTTGTTTTGTGTCTTTTTTCTTGTGGTTCCTCTCATTGGTTCTAATCCTTCTTTACCACATGACTAATGTGAAAATGTGTTTAATATGAATGTGTAAATAGTAGGGCCTTTATCAGATTGCACACCATCTTGGGGAGGGGAGAGAGAAGGAAAGGGGAGAAAATTTAGAACTCAAAATCTTATGGAAGTGAATGTTGAAAATTAAAAATAAATAAATAAAAAAGAAAAGAAATTCTTGTTCTCTTCCCCTTCCCCCTCCTGCAGACTCAAATCTGGGGTCACCGAGTCCTCTCCTGCTGGTCTCTTGTCACAAGTGCTTTGCCTATGACCGACCACCCAAGTTGTAGTGACTCTAGCAGAGTCACTCAGTCCTTTCCTGGATCTGTCCACAAAAACTAGCCTTGCTTAGTCTGTCTCTTCCTCCCTCTGCTAGCCCATGCTGGTGTGTAGCTGGTATAGTCTGAGGTCTAGAGTAGGGTCACCTTCCAGCTGGGCATCCTGAGTTGGAAGGGCCTTTACTGTGGGTTTGCCAAGGGGCCATGAAGCTTTTTGACTAAAGAATAAATGAGGCATATGATAGGCATTTATTAGATACCTGCTGTGTACCAGGCACCACTCTAGATGCTGGAACAACGGAACAGTTCCTACACTCAAGTTGGGGAGCAACAGAACTACATTCGTAGAAGCTTGTCAAGGAAAGGTTGTCCACTAGATGGGGGGGCGGGACGTGAAGGAGGAGAGGAATACCACCGTTCATGAAATGGTGTATTAAGGCAGAGATGGGCTGCAATCTGTATTGGTAGGGGGAGTAGCCCTCACAATGAAATTATAGGTCTTTTGAAGTATTGAAGCTCTGGACAGCTTCCTTGAGACAACCAACACTGTTTGACACCTGCTCTTAAGTTTTTTCTCCACACCATCTCTCTGTTTCTGTCTCTGTCTTTCTCTGTCTCCCTTCTGTCCTCCAGCTCTAGCTTTTCCAGCTCTCCCTGTTCCTCTCTCTGTGTATCTCTCCCTCTCTGTGTGTATCTCTCCCTCTCTCTGTATGTGTCTTCTTCTCTCTGTCTCTCCTCTCTTTCCCTCTTCCCCTTTTCAGGAAGAATATCTCCTGGCTTTTACTGGTACTTGTTCTTTTTATCTTAAAATTTTCTTGATACCTATTTTTATGTCATTTGTTCCCCCCACACACATACACTCTTCAGTCATCTCATGTAACAAATGATCAAAGAGAAAGGGGGAAAATGCAGTTCAGTGTAACTAACCAACAAATCCACCGAGTTTGGCACCCCCACCTCTGCAGAGAAGGGAGAAAACTAGTTTGCTTCTCTCTAGGGGAAAGGTTTGGCCATGTTCACCTACTCTCTCTTTTCTTCCAGGCTGCTTGTTAACAAATATTTTCATGTCTAAAGCTTCCATGTGTTATGATCACTCTTTTTTAAAAAGTTTTTTTGTTTTTTGTTTTGGCAGGGCAGTTGGGGTTAAGTGACTTGCCCAAGGTCACACAGCTAGTACATGTGTCAAGTGTCTGAGGTCGAATTTGAACTCAGGTCCTCCTGACTCCAGGGCTGGTGCTCTACTCACTGCGCCACCTAGCTGCCCATGTTATGATCAGTCTTAACCATGGCTAGAGCATGGTGTGGGCAGCTGGCTGGTGCAGTGGAGGGTGCACTGTGCTTGGAACCAGGAAGACTCATCTTCCTGAGCTCAAATCTGGCCTCAGACACTTACTGGTTGTGTGACCCTAGGCAAGTCACTTAACCCTGTTTACCTCAGTTTCCTCATCTGTAAAATTAGCTGAAGAAGGAGATGGCAAACCACTCCAGTATCTTTGCCAAGAAAACCCCAAATGGGGTAATGGAGTTGGATATGACTGAAACACTACCACAACGAAAGAACATGGTACTTTCAGTAATCCACACATATTTTGTGGGAGTCTTTAAAAAATTTTTTATATGTCTACATACATACATATATACACACATACACACATACACACACAGCATATTTGCCACTCTGTGAAAGGATTTGTCTTTGCATCCATCTCATGCCCTCTCCATGTTTGGCCAGCTTGTAGACTGGCAGATCATCTGTGGGATGGCCAGTAATAGGGCCTACTCTTAGAATATCATGGAGCTGGAACTGGAGATGGGGAAAGAGACGAAAAGGAAAGAAAAGAAGACAAAACATTCTCATTCATTCGTTCTGCCAGCATTTGTTAAGCACCTGTGGGGGCCCCATGCTAGGCATTGGGATTACCAAGTCCAAAGTGACTTAGTCCCTGCCCTCAAGGGTCTTACATTCTAGTCCCCTTTCCATAGTCTGGAGTCCCGGGGCTGGGGGGGTTACAGATGGCCTTTGAGGGGCAGAGCATAGGGCTCTTCTTGACTGATTGATGGGGAGAGATGTTCCTCTGCCCACTGACTATAGAATGGTATTCTCCAGAATCATGTCCATGGATTTCCAGGCAGGCAGGCAGCAGCCACAATGACTCCCATAAAAGAAAACTTTTTCCTCATCACTGTGCCTTCTGAGCTGGGAGATGTTTTCTAAAGCTCTTTGTAGCCCAGCAGAGTAGAAGCTTGGGAGCTTGGCTGGCTGAGAGATAGGGTAGAGCTGGGTGGAATTTTAATTGCCAGCCAGGCTCCCGGCTCTGCACGTCAGCAGGCCCTGCTTAGACACAGGGGAGCAGCTGTTTCCCTGAGAATGTCCCTTCTCCTTTTGGATGATTCCCCATCTCTCTGCTCCTTCATCCTCACTAGAACCATGGGACTTCCGCCTTCCTCTGTCCACTGGCTGTAGTGCCCTCCCTTAGGAGCCATGACCTTGGCCTCCTCTGCATGTTTGATTATCCCAAACTGGGGATGGCTGCTGCTTTGGAGTCTAACTTGGTGGGGCTGGAAATTCTGACTCCTTCCAAAAAAAATGTATCTGAAACAAACACCTCTTATTTTCTAATTAAAGAGAAGGCTTAAAATTCAAGCTAAATAAATACTGAGGTGTAGGGGCTAATATTGCCTCTTACCTTTGGGATCAGATTTGGGTAGGGTGGGGTGAGGAAGTTACAAGGAGGGGCTGGGATGGGGAACTCTGGGAGGCAGAGTGGGGTCCAGGTAATTCTGGAATGGAAGATACTATACATACTCTTTTCCATCTGATGAGGGTATTGTAGTTTGTTTTACGGGATATGATTTTTCTGTCACCAAGAACTCCCAAACTCTTGATAAGGAAACATTCTCCACCAGTGCAGTTGGCACCCTTCTTCGACTTTGAGTTGAAGAGTGTTGAGTGTTATCTGTTGACTGAGAGGTCATTGACTTGTCCAGGGTCTCACATGTCCAGCCTGGAACCAAGGCTATGGCTGAGGTCTGCTGAGGCTGCCTCTGTCTGCTAATGAACGCTATCCCTCATCTGACCAGGCTTTTTGCCCCGAGTGAGAATGAATAGTATGGCTCTCCTTAAAGCAGGGAAGACACTACAGGTTTGGTGTTCTTCTCTTTAAAATGACAGGATTATACTAGTCAGCTTCTAAGGCCCCTCCCAGCTTTCTCTGATCCTCTGGTCCTAGGTCTCAAAAAGGTGTCAGGGAGGGGAAGGATGGTGTCAGGAGGTTGGAAGGCTGAGGGGCTGTGTGGGAGAGCCAGGAAAATGATGATTTCTGAAGGGGAGGGGCCCCTCCACAGCCCTGGCCTCTACTGAACAGCTTGGGAGGCAAGGGAGTGACTTAAATGGAATTCAATTCTATAGACATTTCTTAATTGCTTGGCACATACTCAGTGCTTAATCAATGTCTATAGACTGTCTGTTATGGGCCAAGAACTGTACTAAGCATTGAGGAGACAAAGAGAAATTGAAACAGTTGCCCCTGTGGAGCTTACAATCTACTGAGAGAAAGCACTGTATACACAGATAATTCTATACATTGTATATGCAGTGTAAATACAAAGTAATATTGTATTTGGCGGGAGCGAAGGGAAGATTTCTAACAACTGGAAAGGTTAGGGACCCAACTTGGGAAGCTGATGGAGGAATAAGTACATTCTAGGCATGGAGAGGCAATGGTCTAGACACAGAACAAAAAGTCACCCAGTTTGTCTAAAACAGAGAGTGAGTGGTTTGTAAAGATAGGATGCACCCTGAATGTGGAGGTTCTTAAACCAAACCTGAGGAGGTTTGTAGTTTATCATGGGGCAGTTGGGAGCCAGTGGCACTTTTTGAGAAAGTCAGTGATGTGGTCAGAGCTCTGCTTTAGGAAGATCCATTTGGCAGCTGTTTGAATAATGGATTGGAGAAGGGAGAAACTTGAGGCAGGGAGAAGTTCTGTCATAGCAGAAGAATATCTGGGAGGATTTCACAATGTCACCTAGGGCAAGCCTTGTGCCTAGCACAGCTGTGAATATACAAGACACCCTTGAGAACTCGCTGTGGTCTCATGGACATGTTTGCCTATGGATATGTTTCTGTTAGGTCTCTTGGACCTTCCCCAACATAGTAAATTCCTTAAGGACACTTATTCCTTGATTCTCTATCCTTTTCTCCCTAGAGAACATACCAAAGGTTTTCTCCTTCCCTCAGACCCCACCCAATCACAACTAGTATCCTTTAATTTTTAAAAATTTTATTTTTATTGATGGCTTTTATTTTTGCATCACCTTCATTTCTAAATATACCTCTCCCTTCCCCTCGCCAGAGAGCCATCTTTTGTTACAAAGTCAAAAAAGAAAAAGGAGGGGGAGAAAAGAGAGGAAAATCCATTTTCTGCAAAGCCAGTCAACATATCAGTCATGTCTGACCGTACATGCAAGATTCCAAGTCCACAGACCCCCACCTCTGCAAACAGGGTGGTGAGAAACATTTTCTCTACTTTTCTCCAGGACTATTACAATTAATGACCAAGCTTGGACATTATAATTACATAGCCTTTAGCATCCCTTCTTTGGTTCTTTCCATTTCCGCTGCTGTAGTCCTGTATATTGTTTCCTTGACTTTGCTTGCTTCACTCTGTCTCAGTTCATATAAGTCATCCCATGCTTATCTGAATTCCTATTCCTAGTATAATAAAGTTTGAGCTGGAAAAGACCTCCCAGGTCATCAGATCCAGCTTTCTCATAGATTGGTGTCAGTTCCCTTAGATTTTGGATGCCAGCCATTTGTCAGGAATGTTTAACACAAATCGTTTTCCCAACCATATGTCCTGATTTAGCTCAGTTTGCTTAATTTTTGCAAAAGCTTTTACATTGTATATAATTGTGATGGCCTATTTTGTCTTTTATGATCACTTTTATCCTGTGTTAGGTTACGAATCTCACCCCCACGCCTGCCATCTATAGTTGTGAAATTGACTTTCCGTATTTTGACCATTTATCCATTTGGAATTCATGTATGATATGGTAGAAAGTGCCGGTTTGAGAGAAATAATTATTAATAACCAATGATTTGCGGAGATCTAGAGTCCCGTCCTGCCCCCCCCCCCCAACCTTTTCTAAAGTCTCCCAACCTTTTCTAAAGTCTTGATCTCAAAAGTTTGGTCTCTGGAAGGACGTTAATGATAATGAGATCAGAATAACTTTCTTCACAGTCTTGTTAATCTTGACTCCGCCCAAGTGGGGAAGCCATTGTGTTGTATTCAGCTGTGGGTAGGGGCAAATTCTTTGAATAAATTGCCCAAGGCTGGAGGTAACTTAGAAGTAAATGACATAATCAAGGTTCATTTGAATAGGTTCAGCCCCTCATTGTAATATTCATTCTCTCATTAACTGTTAACCTATCAGAGTTGGCCACCTTTGGGACCATGCCTCTTCCAGTGGGCATGGGAACTGTGAGCCCACTGTGATGATTGTCTTTGGCCAGCAAAATGACATGATTTTATTAAAATGCTGACATTATTAATAAAATAATGAAATTACCCAGAAATTATGTCTGTCCAGCTTTTTAATTGCCACAATTTTAACCAGTTTTCCCAGCAATTTTTATTGAATAAAGAGTTCTTTCCCCAGGAGTTTCCACCCTTGGGTTGATAGAACACTAGATGGGCGTGTGCATTTGCTTCTCAGTCTCCAGCCCAACCATTTAACAGGAATGCCAGATTTGAAGACGGAGGACCTGCCTTCAGTTCCCCAACTAGTCACTTTTGTGACTTTGGCAATGGATCCCAGTGGCCTTCTCTATGAACGGACAGGGTGGGACCGGGGGCTTTTCAAGGTCGCCTCCAGCTCTAAATCTAAGACTCTGTTCCTCAGACACATTCAGTACTTTCTAGCCCCTATGCATGGGGGTGCTGCAAGCACAGTATGAGTTAGCAGAGAGATGTGGTGCCCGACACCCCACTGGGCACAATGAGAAGGGCAGAGCTTCTGAGAGCAGGAAAGGAGAGGCCCGCTGGGCTCTGCCCATCAGATCAGACCTAGAAGAAAGGCCTTGAGAGGCTGGACAGTGTTCAGAGGATGGGAGCTAGGATGCTACAGGGTTGACTCCAGGCCAAGAAACTGGAGAGAGGAGACTCAGGGGGGTGTGATGTGTGTCCTCAGGACTGTCATATGGAGGAATGGCTCCAGAGGACAGAACCAGGGGCCGTTGCCCTTGGGCCTGATATCAAGAAAAAGAGGGAACAGCCTCTTCAAGAAATGGTGGCTGCGTTTCCTTGGGGGTCGCCGAGCAGAGCCCTGGTGACTCCTCATTGGGTGCGTTAGAGTGGGGATTCCTCTTGGGTTTGAGTTGGACCACCTGCCCACTGAGGACACTCCCAACTCTCAGAGTCTGTGAGTCTGACCTCAATGCTCTCACTGCCTGAAATGCCTTTTTTCCCTAGCCTCCATCATCACTCGTTCAGATCTTAGGACTTCTCATCTAAAGCAGGAGGAGGGGGGATGGAGAAGATGACCTGCAAAGTCCCTTCAGCTTGAATCCTCTACTATGATTGTGTATGTGTGTGTGTGTTGGAAAACCAACTGCAAGTATTTGAAGGTGTCAGGTTCATGTATAATATTTCTTCTTTGTGTATTTAAATATTTTTATTTAAGTTTATAATAATTTTTAAAAAAACCAACCATTCCTTGTTTAGAGCTCTTGGTAGTGGGGCAGGGAATCCAGCGCTGGGCCTGGAGTCAGGCAGATGTGAATTCATAGCCAGCCTCAAACACAAGTGACCCTGGGCAAGTCACTTAACTTCTGTCTGCTTCAGTTTCCTCAGCTGTAAAACTGGAGATTATGATACCCCCTAACTTCCCGGATTATTGTGCAGGTCAAAAGAGATCATATTTGCAAAGCATTTAGCTCAGTGCCTGGCACATAGTAGGTACTTGATAAATATTTGTTTCCTTTCTGTAGCACTTAGTTTACTGTTTTCCTCCATGATTTATCTAGCATCCTATCCCATCTTCCCTCCTAGATTGTAACCTCTCTGAGGGCAGGGACTCTGTCTTCTCATTGTTGTGTCATGGCAAGGCCCAATACTTTGGCTGAGAAGGAGGACCATGAGAATGTGATTTGTTATGACCCAGTGGAGTACTTTGTATCTATTCTTTCCATGCTTACTCAGCAGGTACTTAGCATGTACTATTTGTTCTCAGTGTTGAAGAATAACCTAGTTTTATTCATTATGCTAGAAGTACCCATCATCCACTCTGTAGCCCTTGCTAAGTTACATGTGTATGTCTTCATTTTTTTTATGGCTATGCCCTGTCTGTGTTATCAGGTAGAATGGAAGCTCTTGGGGGGCAGAGGCTATCCTGGGGGTCTCCCAGCTCCTGCCCAGCACCCTGCAAGTAGCTTGAGAAGTATTAGTTGAAGATGAGAAAGATGAAATCCATTGATCATCGTGCCAGTTTGGAAGCTTCATGCTCCTGACTGCTCCCCTTGTATTCCCTTCCCTTTCTAGAGCCGCCTTAAAGAAGCCGTACAGCTCTTAGAAGATTACAAGCATGGGACGCTGCCTCCTGGGGTCACCAACGAACAGGTAAGCCTGCAGATCCCCGGCTGGGGTGGATCTGGGGGACAGGGTGGAGGTTGTGGTGGGTGCCAGGGCTGAACCACCCATGGGCACACATCCTCCAAGGCAAATCCCTAAACCTTATTTCAACCCCAAGCCTTTCATTCTTATCCCCATAACTGCTTTGCTAATTCTGGGAATCCTCAGTATTTGGGGGACCACTGGAAATCCCTGCTTTGCCTCTTTCTTCTACTCCCCATCCTCTGGTGCACTGAGTAGCTGGTGGGCCAGTGAGGAAGTGTCTCAGGTGAGTGACTCATAGACAAGGAAGAAGGAAAGTGACAGGCCTGGCTAAAGAGGCTCTGGATAATGTGGAGAGAGGCCCCTGGCCTCATCCAGGCCACCAGAGCTTGGCCCAGCCCCTTACCCTTTTCCTTTTCTTTTTTTTCCCCTTTAAATTCCTTGCCCAGGAAGCCTGTTCTTCAGGGATAATATAGATGGAGGGAGGAGAAAGAGGGAAGGGAGGGGGAGAAGAGAGAGACTGAGTTAGAAAAGATGACTTTAATTTTTTTTCAGGTACTATTCCTTGTTAAGCATCAGTACTAAATAGCCACAGTGTTTCCAAGCTGAGGATGCTTCCATCCTCTTCCTGAACAAATGAAACATTTTCAGTTGTCTTATGGAGACCGATAATTCCCTCAAAGTCATGAATTCTCTTGAATACTCTGCTTCTCCCTTCCCAGAGTGGGAGCTTCCATATAAAGCTATGGATCTCATCAAAGGGATTATAAGGGGGTGGGCAGCACTGTGTGGTGTAACAGTAACCATAGTGGACCCTTCTACAGTGCTTTCAAATGTACAAAGGGCTGAGTACATGATATCCCTTCCATGCATTGACACAACCCTATAAAATGGAGATTATAGGTGTTATTATTTTCATTTTACAGATGAGGACACTGATGTTCAAGGTGGTAAATGACTTGCTCAAGGTCACACAACTAGTAGTGTCAGAGATGAGATACAAACACAGTTCTTCCTGACCCCAGTCCAGCATTCTTTTGTTTTGATGGCAAGGACACTGGATTTGGAGTCAGGCATCAGGGAGTCAGTCAGCCTATAAATATTTATTAGGCACCAGGCACCATTAGGTACTAAGCACTGGGAGGGTGCAAAGAAAGACAAAAGACAACCCCTGTTCTTGAGGAGCTTGCAGCCCCAGCTGTGATAGCAACTGCCTTTGTGACCTTGGCCAGGTCACTTTTAACTCATCCCGACCTCAGGTCCCTGATCTGTAAGGGGCGGGGGTGGGGGGCGCCCAGATGATATCTAAGATTAAATTCTACTCTAAAATTCTGTGACCTCCAAAATCCCTTGCTGTAAGGTCATCCCCTATCATGGCTCTGGGGGCGGGGTTTATGGGGAGGGGTGGTGATGGTATAGGTTAATAAGTCCTGCCCCCTCATCCCCTATCATAGGTCCTGGGGGTGGGGTTTATGGGGGGAGCGGGGAATGATGATAGTATGGGTTAATCAATCCTTCCCCCTCAACCAACCCCCTTTTCCATGGTCCCATTTGGGCTAGAGGTCACCCTCGGCCCAGATCAGCTCCACATGTCAGTTCATCGTTATTGAGGGGCTGGGCATTTTGGAAAACTGTATTTTGAGTCTTGAAAGGGGAAAAAAAGTAATATGTGTGAATATCAGCATGGATGCACATACACATATGCATGTATGTGTATAGATACATACGCACATGCGTATGTGTGTATGTATTTGAGGGGGCACTTTAAAAAAAACATTGTTGTCAGTTTCCTGGCTGCCACCTCCCTTTCCAGCCTTTTTACACATGTCACCTCCTCCTCCCCACCCTCCACACACCATGTTCCTGCCAACCTGGCTGACTTGCTGTTCCTAACACATGACACTGTATGTTCACACCTTTGCACTGGCCATCTCCCCTGCTTGGAACACACTCCGTCTTCATCTTAGTGTCAGGAAGTCCCAGATTTCCTTCAGAGCTCAGCTCAAGTGCTTCCTTTCCCCCCAGCACCCTCTCCCTATAACAAGGCAGTGCAGTCTAAACAACTCAGCATATTGGTCTGATGTGAGGGCGTATGCCTTATTCTGTACCTGTAGTCCGCCACTTCTGATAAGAGGCAGGAGGCCTACTTTTTTCACTCTCAGTTGCCTCCGAAGCATGGTGCCCATTTGGAGCCTTAGCTTTTCAGGTCTCCATCTGCTCCTGGATGTGTCCCGTTTTGTCCAGCCCAGGCTGTGATACCTGGAGCCTTTGTACTGATGCTTCCTTTCCAGTCCATCTTTTGACCCTCAGCACAAGCCTCAGGGGTGGGGAGGGCAGCTTTTTCTATCTTGTCTATAGAGGAGACAGAGGTTGAGTAACTTGGAACCACAGAATGTCAGAGCTGGAAGGCCCTCAGAGACACCTAGCTCACCATGCTCTCTCAAAAACAATGCTACAGACCAGTAAAAGATCTCCCCTCTCACCTGGGATTTCTTGCCTCCCCAGTTGGCAGTCTATGGAGTGCGTTGGGGTGGCCAAGGAGGAGGGAGGTGGGAGGGCGAGGAAAGAACCCTTTTTGGTTCTTGATTTTGTGAAGTGAGACCCCCGGGGAGTCAAGATTTTACCCTACCATGAGACTGTGCCAGTTTCCAAACTAGTGGACGGGAATTGCTGATCCAGGCTAACCCCTTCATTTTACAGATGAAGACAACTGAGGCCCAGATGGTTAAAGTCACACAGCTAGGGAAGTGCAGATGTGAACTAGAACCCGGCCTGCTGACGGGTAGTACGAAGCCTCTCTGACTCTACCTCCCCTAAGTAAGTGGCAGGCCAGGTTTGGGGCCAAGTCCAAGACCCAAGATCTGGGTCTCCTGTATCTGATGGACTTCTTTGAATCCAGGGAAAGCTATGGTGATGAGAGAGAAGGGATGGAGGGGCCATGGCTGGCTCATACCCGCCTCGCTCATCCAGGTGCCCTCAGTGGATTGCTCCAGCTTCTCAGCTGGTAGAGGACCAACATGTGAGGGTTTTGCCAGACTCCTTCACTTTATAGATTCAGGAAATCATTCCTGAGCACCAGTGGCCACTCTGTGTTGTGGTGTGTCTGTGTGGACTGAACCTGTGCCTTCTTCTTGGGGGCCACGTGTCAAGGACAGATGATTTTTGTTGGTGTGGGAACTCCTGGGACTCAGTCTTCACCAATGTAGACCATCATGGCAGCCCACATAGAAAGCAAAAGAGACTCTCCTGGCATTCTCTTACATATGGGAGAGACCTCATCTCCCCAGGTGGGCCATGAGGATATTCCCCAAAACATTCCCCTCTTCTCCATCTGGATTTAAACTTCCCAGAATCTTAATGGGTGGGGAGACAGATAAGGTGTTGTCTCTTTTCCCCAAATCCACCCTCCAGCCTCTTTGAGCACTAAAATTAACTGGGGGGAGGGGGAGGAGAAGAGAAACAAAAGAGGCTGGGTGCCCCGTGGGTCATGAACAGGGGGATGATGAAGCTTTTATTAAGAGCCCACCATAGGCCAGGCACTGCTAAGCTCTGGGGATTCATGTACGAGTAAGTGAGATAGTCTCTGCCCTTGGGGACTGAGGACTGTATTCAAGTTGGGGGGGGAGCACTGTATAAAGAGTAGCTGGAGAGGGGACTTCTGGGGCAGTGGCATGGGGTGGGAATGACCGGGGATTGACGTGGAGGCCTGGTTCTGAGTGAGGACAGTCAAAAGATCACCTGTTCGAACCCAGGGACCCAAGGACAGCGTCCAAGCGGTTCTGGCGGGAGGGGTCGAAGGGGACAGGCATAGTGGAGGCATCATGGTTACCCTCTGAGGCCTGTGCACTGGATATAAATAGTGACCTGCCACTGTGGTCTTGGGCTGGGCCTGTGAAGTACCCCTCATCTACATATTCTCCAAGCTACAGAGCCAATCCTGCCACAGAGGTGGCTACTACTGGTATTGTCATTTCTCCTTGGACATTTAGACAGGGCCTCACAATTTAGGAATGCTAGAGTAATAAATAATAAAACCCATCAAATATATCTTTCGCCTGTGTCTAGACCCCAGTGGAAGTTTGTCAGTCTGGGGCCAGTGCACAGTTTAACATTCACTCAAGGATGTTGTTTTTTGTGTCATATGTTGGTGTGGCTATGAGATGGAGCAGTAGGCTTGAGGAGACTCCGCTTCCATAACCATCTGCCTCCCGGTCCGCTTTCCTACAGCTCTCATCATCAGGAAGTTTTCCTTATATCCACCTCATCTGTTCTCCCTGCCTCACACTCCTGGTTCTGCCCTCTGAGGCCAAGCAACAAATCTGGGCCTCTTCTCCATGACAGCCTCCCAAGTCCTTGAAGGCAGCTAACATGAGTCCCCTGGGACTTCTTGTATCCAGGCCAAACATTCCCAATTCCTTCAATACTGTGACATGCTCCAGGACTCTCAGGGACCCAATTTTCTTCTTCTGGGCATTTTCTAGCTTGTGAATGACCTTCCTAGGATGGGGTGCCCAGAACTGTGCACTCATCCACATCCCCATCATCCACACAAGGCCTGACCAGGCAGAAGATAGTGAAACTCTCTCGCTGATTTAAGGCACATATACCATTAGATAGTTTGGCTGGCCTGCCCCACTGATGACTCATATCGAACCTGCTGTCCACTAGAACCTCCAGAGCTTTTCCAGGCACCCTCCTCTTTAGCCAAGACTTCCCCACCCTGGCTTTTGAAGTTTGTTTTTTGAACCCAAGTATAGTCCTTGACATTTATCCCAATTCCATTTCATCTTCTTGGAGTCAGCCCATCACTCCAGGCTGCCAAGATCTTTTTGGATCCGGACTTTGCCTCCAGTGTGTTAGCTCTCCTTCCCAGCTTTGGGACATCTGCAGATCGGAGAAGCTGCTACATCTACCTTCATCCAAGTCACTGATAAGGATGTCGGGCAGCAGAGAGATCTCTGAGGAGCTTCATCACAGGCCTTCCTCCAGAGCGACATCATCAACTCATTAGTGACCATCCTTTGGGTCCATCATTCCCTGGGCTCTGAGTCTGTTGTACTGGATTGTTCTCTGGCCCACCAGGTCAATGGGAGACTTTTTACGTGTTGTTACCGGTGGCATCACTTGGGATTTTCTCACCCAGGGCAAAAGTAGGTGGGGAGTGGGGTGACCCAGAGGATAGTCAGGGGATGGGGCTGTGGCTGGGAAGAAGAGGTGGGCAGCCTATACTCTCTCTTTCCTCCTTCCCTCCCTGAGCCCATGATTTGGCTTCCTCAACCTTCACCTGGGCCTGCCTTCTCCATGAGAATGCTTGGGGAGGTAGATGGTGAGGTATAGGGTGGTGGTTACTAGACCACCACAGGGAGTGAATGAATGAAAACATCTTTGTTGTGCATTTACTATGTGCGAAGTACTGTGCTAAGCCCCTAAGATACAAATGTAGAAGAGTCCCACCTTCTAAGGAGTTAACATCATAGTTGAAAGCTTCACATATAGGAGAGTGGTGGCCAGGGAGGGCATTCTGGTTTGGTTGTAGGAGTGGTGAGTGGGGTCTAGGGCTTGGCACATCCTTTCTGTCCATGGTGGCGGTATTGATTTGTTTACAGTCCCGGGATGGAAAGTGGGGGCAGAGGGACAGATAACAGGGGAGGAAAATGAAGGATTCAGGTCCATGGAGACCCCAGGGTAGAAGTTTCAGAGCTGAGAAGGGTAAGTCTTCCAGGGTATGGTCCCTGGTCCAAGAAACAAGGCAATTTATGAGAAAATGGTAGAGGAGTAAAATAAACGAAGCCTACCCTCAGCCCCATGTCAGTGCCTGGGTCAGAGCCCTACCTACCTTGCCCTGGTTGTAGCTCTGGTGTTCATTCACCTCCTTCCCCCTCCCTCCCTTGTTTTCCCCTTTCCTTACCCAACTCTCTCCTTCTTGGTCCTAACTTTCTCCAGACTATCCTCAGCTAATTCATGAACTCTCAACTGACCAATTCATTATTTTCCTCTAGTCCTCCATGTCCTCTCTCCTCTCCTCTCCATGTCCTCCCACCCTTCCTTCTTCTGCTGCTTGGCTTGAATCTGGTCCTCAGTCCAGACTACTCTTGACCAGCCACCAGAACCATTCAGCTTAGCATCCATCACCACAGTCACTTATTTGGACCACCCAGAAAGTGACCTAGTTTCTAGAACTCTGAAATCTACAGAACCCTTGGCTCACAGTAGCCTCAGGCATGTAAGCATCACAATTCCCATTTTATGGGTGAGACAATTGAGGCTTTGGGAGGTTCCATGACTTTCCCTCGGTCACACAACTAGTAGGGGGGGCGAACGCAGGTCTCTTGGCTCCTGGCCTCTTTCCATTTGGTGGTGTGGCCTCCCAGCAAGGCAAAAAATGTAGAGACCAAAATAGCGATGGACTGCCATTCCTCTCTGCCAAGAGAGAATAAGGGCAGCGGGCAGACCTTTGTAGTTCAAGGCAGATGGAAGATCCCCTTCTCTGTAGCTTGGGCTGGTTTGGGATCCTTTTCAGAGTGAGGATGAGGGTGGAGCATTTGGAACATGGAGACTCAGCCTCCCGTTCATCCCAGCTTGGCACAAGCCCAGGTCTTCTAGGTCCAGAAATCTAGAACTGGAAGGGCCTCAGAGCCCACCCCCTTTCCATTTTACAGATGGGGAAACTGAGGCCCAGAGCAGTAAATAACTTGCACAAGGTCATACAAAGGCTCATAGATCCAAGCAGAAAGAGACCTCCGAGGCCCTGTAGTCTAACCCCTCCCCCCCCATTTTACAAGTGAGGAAACTGAGCCACTAGGGGCTCCACTTCTTCTTTCCTATACTTCAGGATCTCAACTCAATCAACAAGCATTTATTAAGCTCCTACTATGTGCCAGCGGGTAGTGTTGGCACAAAGCCTAAAGCAGTCCCTCCTCTGTTACCTGACTGGGATTCTAGATCACAGTTCTGTGACTGTCCTCACTGCTGATCATAACACAGTGCCCAGCATGTAGTAGGTGCCTAATAAATGTCTACTGATTGATTGACTCATGTTTGCACAGCACTGTGGAGTCTACAAAGCTCACCTGAGCCTCCTAACAACCCCACTTTCCAGTGGAGGACCCTGAGAACTAGAGTCTCGGTGACTTATCTAAGGTCTCACACACAGCTAGTAAGTTTCAGAGTTGAAGGTTGATCCCTGGTGTTTCTGACTCCACAACACCAGGCAGGATGGCCCTTCTCTGCCATTTTTAGGGATCAGCACACAGTATCTCCCATGCCTGGGATGTTTTCCTTCCTCACTTCTGCCTCCCTTCACCACTCAATTAAAGGGTTCACAGAAGGTCTGAGTTAAAAGGTAAGTCAGGGCTCATCAGCCCCAGCCTCCACCTGCAATGGGAATCTAGTCTATATCATCCCTGCCAAGTGACTATGAGGCCTTTACTTAAATACCTTCTATGACAGGGAACTCACTACAGCACAAGATGAATCCTAGGATTATCAGATTTTGAGTGGAAAGGGTTATCGGGTCTGATGTCCCCATTTTGTAGATGAAGACACTGAGGAAATGAAAAAGTGACCACTTTACCTAAGGTGATACAGAGCTGGGGTTGGAGTTCAGATCTTCTCTGATTCCAGACCCAGGGTACCTTTGTCCTGTTCTTCCGGCATTTTTCGGAACCCTTCCACAGGCTGTCTTTGTTCCCAGCTTGGGGCCCCTTTGGAGGAAATAAGTCCTCCATAGTCTGTTCTTCGGAAAGGAGGATGGTTGGGATTTGGCCTCCAGTGGCCTATTTCCAGCCCCCTGAGGGGTTGGGGGAGGGGCTTCTGTTCCTAGTGTCTGAGATTTGGGGAATGAAACTAGGTCTCCTCCCCTACCATCCTTAGATCAGTTCAGAAAAGTCCACCCTTTTGTCTCATTGTTTTCCTTGAAGGCACACGTGCCCACAGGTGGAGAGGGGAGTGGGATGGTCACAGGAAAAGAGGTAGGATGCAGCATTCACCTCCCCTCCCTTCTGGTATGTGCTAGCAATGACCGAGGGGCCATCTGGTGACTAGTGGGGAACATGGGCGTGTGTGGCACGAGGCGGCCGCTTGGTCCCTCTGCCCAGAGAACAGATGGCCTCCCCCACCCCCTCCCGGCAGAAGCCTCTTCCCCCCACCTTCCCAGCTCCAGTTAGCACAACTAATTGGGCTCCATCGGCTGTTGTCGGTCAAACCCGGATCCTTCCTCTTTGGGCCCTGACCAACCAAGCCATATCGTCCTTCTGGTCCTTGACAGCCACAAGAAGGGAATGAGGAAATGGGGCCCAGCACTTTCTGGAGTCCTCAGAGATCTGGCCTTCAGGGTCCCCTTTCCCGCAGCCTGTCGAGCTCCTGCAAAAGCCTGGCCCTGCACAATGGTGGGCTAAGAATCTCTCTGAAGAGATCTGGATGGGTCCCAGTCATCGCTTAAAGACTTTAGGGGCCTTCACAGCAAGGAATTCCTCTTGTGGCTGGGGTCTTCTGGGTATAACCCTTCCCCCCACCCCAGACCCAAATCTAGGAGGAGGGTACTGCTCAGACTTCCCACAGGCCCTGCCTGGGAGGTGGGAGCTGGGCTCCCTAAACTCAGGCATGGTGGCCCCCTCCTCTCTTCCAGGGAAGGAGGAAATGAGGGCAGGGAACCTGTTTGGGCCCAGCTGAAAATAGCAGAATGTTTTAGCTCTCCCCACACTGGAAGCCTTAAAAATACCTTCTAACCCAAAGTCTTCTGGGGTAGGCAGTAGGTTTGACAGAAGCTTGGAGGCAGGCAGGGAGGGAGTGAGTGACTCATCCCCAGTGCAGCTTTTTTTCCAAGGCAGGTGCATCCCTCCTACCCCATGTACCATCCTAATGCCTCTGTTCTCTGGTCTTCCCCTTGGAGGCCAGCCTGTTCCTAGGCAGAGAAGGGATCACATGCACCCATGTGATCTTAAGAGGCATTGGATTTTTGACTCTCCCAGCCAGACTGGTCTCCTTGCCATTCTCCATCTATGACAACAAATCTCCCACCTCCTTACTTTTGTACAGTTTATCCCCCATGCCTGGAATCCTCTTCCTCACCTCTGCTTCCCCTCACGACCCAGTTAAAGGGTGCCCTCCTGATCCCCTGCCCCAGCTGTTAGAGATTCTCTCTTCCTGTTATATTTGGATATATTTTGCATTGATTTATCTGGGTATGTATTATTTCCCTCCCTTCCACTCTCATTTAATTAATTAAGCTATTAGCTTCCCAGAATGTCATAGTTGTAAGGGACCCCAGAGGCCATCCATGCCAACCTAAACCTGACTGAGAATCTATGCTTCGGAATCCCTGACAATCAGTCATCTGGCCTGCCTTGAAGACCACTGGTGGCGGCGGTGTGGAGCCTTGTCCTCTCGAGGTAGCCCATTCAGCATCAGATGGCTCCAAGCATTAGGAACTCTGATGGTGTTTGGCCTCAGTCTCAGCATTTAAATCTATTGTTCCTGCAGTCAGGGGCTACACAGAACATCTCCTCCCTCCTCCACTCCACTAACACTGCATTCTACCATGACTTCACCCTTTCAGATGTCACCACTAACAGTGCATCTTAGGCTACACAGAACATCACTCCACTAATACAGCATTCTACTGTGATTTCACCCTTTCAGATGTCACCACTAACAGTGCATCTTAGGCTACACAGAACATCTCCTCCACACCACTAACACTGCATTCTACCGTGACTTTACCCTTTTAGATGTCGCCACTAACAATGGAACCCATCCAAGTGGGCTCCTCTCGGACACCCCAGCCTGGCTCTCTGCAGGTTTGCCCAAGGCCGCCGCTGTCCCGTTGCTTTGCCAGGGGGTAGATACCAGCAGGGATGCCAGGCAGTTCTCAGACATCCCTCATTTTTTCCCAGTTATTGGTTACTCTGATGCCATCCTTTACACTATCTCAGTTTCGTTTCTTATTTATCATCTGAGACGGTGAATCACGCCCACCAGGCACCTTTCCATTGCCCCTTCACAATTTCATAAGTGAGCTGTTTAAGTAAAGTTACCAACTTCACCCCTCCAGATTCTTTAGGTTAAACATCTCCAGTTCCTTCAGTCATCTGGTGACACCAGCCTGAGGCCCTTTGTCATCCTCCCACTGGCCAAGGTCCTTCTTGGGGTGCCCAGAACCAAATACGGTCATTAGTGGTATCTTCATCAGGAAGAGTGTTAGTGTATTAAGAAGGCACAAATCTGCAACTAGGAGCCAGTCAATAAACATTTATTGAATAAATAATCATTTATTGCTATGTGCCGAGCACTGTGTTAAGTGCTGCTATTGAGAATCAGAAGGGAAACGTGGGCACGATTGGTTATTTTGCCAGGTTTAGCAAACATCAGTATGATGTGTTGGGAGCCCCTGATGGGGATAATGAAATAGCAGATGATAGCAATAGGATGCATCAAGTCACAATAAAATCTCGACTTGAAAAGCAAAGTGGCAGCTCTGGTCCAGGCTGCTGCGTTTCTGGTTGTTGGCCAGAATCTGAAGCTCTGAAGGTAAGATGAATTGAGTTGTAATGGTGCGCTCCTGGGACTGGGAGACGCATTAACTTGGAAGAATTTTCTTCTTCCTTGTTTCCCATCGACACCCATCTAACCTGCGCCTCATTTCCTCCAGGGGCTTTTTCTTTGCTTTTTGACCAAATGTAATAAATGGATCTAAGCTAATAGATCCTCTTGTATTCATGGGGCGGGTTTAGATTCCTGGCCCCAGTACCCTGCCAGGTAACATACCTATTTTAAGAGGGCCCTTCTGGAGACTATATCCTCTGGTCTCTTACTTAAGGAAGTTGTTTTTTTTTTAATTTGTCACAGATGAGGCTCTAAAGTCATGTTTTGTAGACAACCATTGCTTCTAGCTATTCAGAGGGCCAGATTTGCTGCTCAGAGGCCTTTTTGCATTTGCCTTATTTTGTTCTACAAAGGGAATAGGTAAGCAGGGAGCACAGGGATCATGCTTTCCAGGTTTACGGAGAAGTTCTGGTGTAGGACAGAGAAGAGATGCCTGGTAACTGAGGGCACAGTCCACTTATGTTTGGGGTGGCAGTTCTGGGGGTCAGACTTCTCCCCTGAAGGTCCTGAGGAATCACCAAAATAAAGAGATGAGTGAGGTGGGTGGGCTTATCAGCCTGTCAGCTAAAGCACCTGCTGAGTTCCAGGAATTGCACTAAGCATTGCAAATGCAAAGAAAGGTGAAAGACAGTCCCTGCCCTCCAGGAGCTCACAATATAATAAAGGAGACCACGTGGAAACCACTATGTGCAAACGAGCCATCTTGTTCAGTTGTTTGCACCAGTGTCCAACCCTTCATGACTCCATTTTGGAGTTTTCTTGTCAAAGATGCTAGTGTGCTTTGCCGTTTCCTTCTCTAGCTCATTTTGCAGAAGAGGAAACTGAGGCAAATAGGGTTAAGTGACTTGCCCAGGGTTGCACATCTACTAAATGTCTGAAGCCAGCTTTGAACTCGGGAAGATGAATCTCCCTGACTGTAATCCCAGCACTCTATCTGCTGTACTACCTAGGTGCCCCAAACAAGCCATATACGGGATAAATAGGAAATTGATTAACAGAGAGAAGGCACTGGAATTAAGAGGGGCTGGGGAAAGCATCCTGAAGAAGATGGAATTTTAGCTAGGACTCGGAACCAGGGTATCCAGTAGGTGGAGATGAGGGAGAGCATTCCAGGTATGAGGGACAGCCAGTAAAATCAGTCAATAAGTGTTTATTAAGCAACTACTGTGTGCCAGGTACTGTGCTAAGCCCTGGGGAATACCAAAAAAATAGGAGGGACAAAAAAAAAAAAGGACCCTTCAAGGTTCTCACAATCCAGTGAGGAAGACAAGCAAACAAATGTGTACAAAGAAGCTGTATACCAGATAAAGAGGAAATCATTTTGAGAAGAAAGGCACTAGAGTTTAGAGGAATTGGGAAAGGCTTCCTGCAGAAGATGGGATTTCAGTTGAGACTCGAAGGAAGCCAGAAGAGCGAGGAAGCAGAAGTGAGTTAGAGAAAATGCCTGGAGCTGAGAGATGAGAATCTTGTTCAAGGAAGAGCCAGGAGGCCATTGTCACTGGATGGAAGAGTTAATGTCAGGGAGTAAGGCATAAGAAGACTGGAAAGGTAGAAGTGGGCAGGTCATGAAAGACCTTGAATGCCCAACAGCATTTTGCATTTCATCCTGGAGGTGGTAGGGAATCACTGGAATTTACTGGGTATTTATATATTGGTTGGGGGATAGGGTTGATGTGAAAATTCCCACTGT
This sequence comes from Phalanger gymnotis, assembly GCA_028646595.1. Lineage (NCBI taxonomy): Eukaryota > Metazoa > Chordata > Mammalia > Diprotodontia > Phalangeridae > Phalanger > Phalanger gymnotis. The sequence goes on from CM053625.1 coordinate 311,968,850, forward strand.
TAGGAGATGGTGCCTTGCTCAAGGAACAGTAGGGAGGCCACCATCCTGGATCAGAGTATGTGGGGGTGGGGTGTTGGGGTTTGTGTGTAAGGTGTAAGAAGATAAATAGTGTGGGTGGGGGCAGGTTATGAAGGACTTTGCTTAATAGAATTTTATATTTGGTCCTGCAGGTGATAGGATCAGCAGGTGGAGTTTATTGGGGAAGGGGTGACCTGGTCAGATTTGTGTTCTAGGAAGATTAATTTAGAGGCTTCATGGAGGCAGCTGGGGAGGGACTTGGGGCAGAGAGATACCAATCAGCAGGTAGGCTATTGTCATAGTTTAGGTATGAAGTGTTAATGGGTCTGCACTGGAGTGGTAGCAGTGTCAGAGGAGATAAGAGATATAGATTACAAAGGTAAAAATCATTAGGCCTTAGCAACAGGCCTAATTTGGGTCGGGGTGAAGGAGTAATTGTAAGAAATGGGAAGAGGAGTTTTGTTTCCACAGAACTAAAGGTGTACTTCCTTAGCAGAAACTAGGCCTCAAGGTCAGTCAGGTGAGAGATCAGAAGCTTGTGAGCATGCTTTTTGAGAAGACAGTCAGGGGAATTAGAGGCCAAACAGCTTCAACCAGTTAAAGCTTATCTAGGGTCTGGTCTTGGTCAAGAATCCAAGCCTACTGATTTGCATAATTTGCATATGTTAAAGAGGGAAGTAGGGGAAGTAAAAGAATGTAGTTCAATCCTAAACTAAGACAAGGAAAATCCACTTAACTTCATTTTTGCTTCTGTATCCTTATTATCCTACCTATATAAATTGTATAACCTAGGGAAACTATGTAAAAAATAAAGATTGTAAACTAACCATAACTCTAGCAGGAGTGGAGGGAATGGTTACCCCTGCTCCTGCAGCTGTCTCAGTTTGTGAGTGTTCCAGTGAGCGCTACACCTGCTCTCTCTCGAGGAGTGTAATAAAATGCCTTCCTCTGCCTGCTTTGGTCCTGAGTTCTTTGGGTGAGAATGGGTAAATCACATGGATCTTCCTAAGGTCAAGTGATGGGCAGCGGAAGCTTGCCCCAGGCTTATTCCTAGATCTTGCCTTGGAGTGTCCTGTGATCCCCACTGTGGTGTTAAGAGAGCTACCACTCTGGATTCCCTGGGGAACCCTGTGGTCTGCACAGCCTCCCCTAGGGATTATCACAGGGTTCTTCCTCAGGACTTTGGCCCTGCCTAAGAAGTCCAGTGATCCCCAAAACCACGTTTCTCACAGTGATGAATTAAGGATGATACCTGGGTTGTGAGCCTGGGGGACTGGGTGGATGGTGCCAGCCTCAAGAGTAATAGGGAGGAAGGTTTTTTGGGGAAAATAATGAATTGATTTTTGGTTATCTATGGACATCGAGTTCAAGCCGTCTAAGTGGATAGTTGGAGATGCTAGTGTGGAGGTAAACAGAGAGGGTTAGGGCAAGGTATGTAGATTTAAGAATAATCAGTATAGAGATAACGAATCCATGGGAGCTGATGAAATCACAAAATAAAATAGAGAAGTCCCAGGACCAAGCTCTGGGACACTCATAGTGGGTGTGACCTGGATAAAGATCCAGCAAGGGAGACTGAGGAGGACCAGGAGAAGGTGGTGTCAAGAAAAACTAGACCAGGGGTGGGGAACCCGGGGCCTTGAGGCCACATGTAGTTCTGTAGGTCCTCAAGTGTGGCCCTTTTACTGAGTTCAAATGTCATGGAACGAACTTTATAGCAGCTCTTTTTGTGGTGGCTAAGAATTGGAAATCATTGGGATGCCTATCAACTGGGAATGGTTGAACAAGTTGTGGTATGTGATTTCAATGGAATATTATTGTGCTATAAGAAATGACAAGCAGGATGATTTCAGAAAAGCCTGGAGTCAGATGAACTGAAACAGTCAAGTGAGCAGAACCAGGGGAACAGTGTGCACGGTAACAGCAACACTGTGTGATGAACAGCTGTGAATGACTTGGCCGTTCTCAGCAATACAATGATCAAAGACTATCCTGAAGGACTCATGATGGAAAAATGCTCTCCACCTCCAGAGAAAAAAACTGATGGCATCTGAATACAGACTGAAGCAAACTATTTTTCCCTTCCTTTCCTTTCCTTTCCTTTCCTTTCCTTTCCTTTCCTTTCCTTTCCTTTCCTTTCCTTTCCTTTCCTTTCCTTTCCTTTCCTTTCCTTTCCATCCCCTTCCCCTTCCCTTTTCTCTTTCCTTCCCCTCCCCTCCATTCCCCTTCCCTTTCCCCTCCCTCTATTCCTCCCTCCCTCCCTTCTCTCCATCACAAAATGACTAATATGGAAATATTTTATGTGATTGCATATGTATAACCTACATCAGATTGCTTACCATTGCAGGGAATGGGGAGGGAAAGGAGGGAGGGATAGAATTTGGAATGCAAAACTTAAAAAAAAAATTTAAATTGTTTTTACATGTAATTGGGGGAAATAGAATTTTTTTTTAAAAAAAAAAGAGCTTGAACTAGAAAAACTAGACAGAAGAAAGTATCAAGAAAAGGGTGAATAACAGTGTTAATGCTTTGAAGCTGTCGAGGACAAGGGTTGAACACAGGCCATTAGGTTTTCCAATGAAGAGATTGCAGGTAACTTTGGAGAGAACACTGTCATTTGAATTATGATGTCAGAAACCAGAAAGAGGTCGGGAATGAGAGGAAAGGAAGTGGGGGCATCTGTTGGGGCTTTCTCAAGGAATTTAGCCACAAAAAAAGGTAGAGATGAGGGAATATAGCTAATGGGGAGGGATGGATTAGGTGAGGGTTTTTAGAATGGGTGATTCCTGAGTGTGTTTGTAGACAGTAGGGAAAGAACCAGTAGATCAGGAGAGATTAAAATGAAAGTGAGAATAGTAGAGGGCCCCACTGCTAGTGAAGATGGGATGGAATGGAATCACTTGTGCTTGTAGAGGGGTTTGCCTGGGCAAGGGAAAGGGCCACCTCATTATGTACGACAAGGGTGAAGGTGAAAATAGTGGCAAGAAGGCATCTGAGTGATGTGAAATAAGGAGAAACAGAGAAGAGAAAGCTCTTGGCAAATGGCCTCAAGTTTTTTCAGTACGACATGAGGCTAGGTTATCAGCTGAGAGGATGGGGGGAGGGGAGCCAGGGGAAATTTGAGGGGAAAAAAATGAGATTGAAAGAGCTTCTCTGGTCAATGAGGTAGTGGTGATGGCCTGGGAGAGAACTGAGGGGGCGAGAGATGTGAAAGTTGTGGTGTCAAGGAAGAGGGAGGTTTGGGACTAGAAGGCAGAAGGAGAGGTGAAAAGTCAATAAACTGGTCAGATAAGGGGATTTTGAAGTTCTTGAATATAAAAGTGGTACCTTTGTGGGTGATGGCAAAGTCCAGGATATGGCTGTCTCTGTCTGAGCTGGAGCAGAGGAATAGACTGTGAAATGACTAAATTGAGGAATTGTGAGGTGAAGGTATTTGGGGGAGTATCAATATTGAAGTTCTCTAGTGTGAGGACCAGAGTTAAGGAGGAGAGACTGTGAGCCAGGCACTGAATTTGTTAAGAAAAGGAGGGAAGTGTCCTGCCTGGATTTGCCTGGATTTGGATTGGGTGGTAGATAGGGATTGCATGGAAATCAAAAGAAGACAGGTTCCAGGGTGATGGAGGTAGGGAGAGAACTTGGACGTTGAAATGGGGAGTAAGGAATATTCCAGCTCTCACCTTGCCCAGTGAGTTGAGGGGAATAAGTGAAAATACAGCTTGCTTTGGAGGAGGCCAGGGCAGGAAGAGGAAGCCAGGTCTTAGTGAGAGCCAGAAGATGGAAGGAGTGAGGAAGGAAGAGATTTAAGATGAAAACAAGTTTGTTGCCTATGAAGCAGGCTTTTCAGAGAACTTGATGGAAAAGGTGGATAGCTTTAGAGTGGGACAAGGAGGGGTAGGGTTTGAGAGGATTGGGAATAAGGAAGGGGGTAGTGAAAGGAAAAACCCAGTTTGATAATGGAAGAGGTTTCAGAATGGCTGTGATGGGGAGGGTAGGAAGGGAGGGAGGGAGTGTATGTGTATCTTTGGAATGACTTCGAATAGGTTTTCATTGTCTGTTGGGATTTGATCTCTGGATAAAGCATCTCAGGACCTTAGGCAAATGGACAAATGGACAGATGCTGGTGACTGTAGGAATGGTGTTGCTCCCTTTTCCCCAAGGCTGGAGACTTGTAAAATGGTCTTTCTGCCCTTCCCTGAAAGGGAGGAGTCTAGTGCTCCATGGAATGGTGTTTCTCCTGCTCCTGAGTGAGGCAGGAGACCCAACAGGGTGGAGTGTCTATTTTTTCTCCTTACCTCAAAGCCAGGAGAAAGGTATTGAATAGAATGGCATTTATCCTCTTCCATGGCTCAAGAAAGAACACCCAAATGAGTCTGAGGAGGGGGTCTTTGCCTTAGAAAATGGTCTCTTGCAGCATTCCTACCTAGAGCAGCGTGGTATATCACATAGAAGGCTCTCCTAGGAATAAGGAATACCTGCGTTCAGGTCTTACCTCTGGCACATCCTGGACGTATGACCTTGGGCAAGTCAGCGACCCACATAGTTCTCAGAGACAGTTGCCCTGGTAATGGAGGGAGTTTTCTATGCGAGTTCAAACAAAAAAGACAGCATTCCTTCCATCAGTCCCCTCGAAGGGATTTCGAACAGGCTGATTCAGATTCTTCGGTAGCTTGGCAGTGAAGGGATCAGGAAGGAACTAGAGCCACTTACTTCAACAAGCGCTTACTAAGTGCTTGCTGTATGTCAGGGGAAAGCTTGATCCAGAACCAGGAAGTCCTGGCTGTGCGACCTGGACCAGTGACTCGCACCCTAGAGGGTGCCAACCTTCATTGGTAGACAGTTTCCTCACCTGGGAATTCTTCAGTGAAATAAGACATCCAGGCCCTACCTTTAGGTATCAAGAGCGGTACCAGGTACTGTACTATGGGGTAGGATATTTAGTTGATGGTGTTTCTACAATGCTTTAAAGTTTACAAAGTGTTGTGTCTACAGTATCCTCGTCTGATCCATGAAACCCCCCTGCCAGATATGGGAAGTAGTTACGGTTCTTAGCCCAGTTCTGTGGAGGAGGAATGTTTGATGAAAGTGACTTGCCCACAGCCACACTGCTGTGAAGGGTGGGAGGTAAGATTCTAACCCAGCTAGACCTGGCTCCAAGTCCAACACTACCACACTGCCACTCAGTCTTAGGTGGCATTCAGAGAGGGATACCATTTTGAGATGAGCGTTTTGATCTTAGGACCCTTTAAGCTCTTAAATTTATTGAGCACCCCAAAGAGCTTTTGTTTGTATCAGTGTTTACTATATTAGACATAAAATCGTCTTAGTGTTACTACGAAAATAGTTTTGATCTTATGGACCTCCTGTTAGTCAATACACATTTATTAGGTGCCTGCTATGATGTGCGAGGCACCATGCTAAGTTCTGAGGACATCAAGGCAATTTGAGAACCACTGATATACAAGGTCAAGGACGGGGTGGGGAACCTGTGGCCTTGAGGCCACATGTGGCCCTTTAGGCCCTCAAGTATGTCCCTTTGACTGAATCCAAACTTCACAGATAGTTTTTTGTTCTGTGAAGTTTGGATTCAGTCAAAGGGCTGCGCTTGAGGACCTAGAGGGCCACATGTGGCCATGAGGCCACAGGTTCCCCGCCCCTGGTCAAGGAGGTATTAATCCCTCTGTCCTATGCCTTGGTCAGACTACACCTGGAGTCGTGTGTTCGGTTCTGGGGGCAGGTTGAGGAAAGATCCTAATGAACTGAAGAACATCTGCAGGGTGGGGAAGGGCCATGAGATCATGGCATATGGATTAAAGGAACTGGGGGTGTTTATCCTAGAGAAGAGAAGATGAGGGCTGGCTTAAAGTATTTGAAAGCCTGTCACATAGGAGAGGGGACAGACTCATTCTACTATGACCCCAAGGAGTAGGGAAATGGGTGGAAGTGGTAGAGATGCCAGTTGATTCAATGCCAAAAAACCTTCCTAACCAGTAGAGTTTCCCCAAGTGGAATGAGTTCCTGGAGGTGGAGGGCTTCGCCTCCCTGGAGCCCTGCCAGGAGAGGCAGGGGGAGCATTTGGAAAGGGCTGAGATGGTCTAGACAGCCTCTGAAGTGCCTTCATCTCTGGCATTCTGAGAGTTCTCTCCTCTGTCTGCTTGACCTCTCAATGCTATAGACTTTTGCGCCTCTTGTCTTCCTGCCTACATCCCTCCAAGGACCACACATGTTTTCCAAGCAATCTGGATCTGAGGCCCCCAAAAGTCAGACAACCCAAAAGGAAATCAGGTTGTGACTAAATCTAATTTAAAAGTGAAATCTCCAGGGACAGGTTAAATAGGAATCCAGTCTTCTTTGTCCTTGCTTTCTGCTGGTTTCATCAAACATGAGCTCTTGCAGCCAGTTCTCAGTTATTCAGGAGTGGATGAACTCTTCTGTGGATTGTCCAGACCTCTTGCTGCTGCATCTACTTCCCCCATCTGTCTCTTAGAGGTATCATGTCTCGGGGAAAATGCCTAGACTAGAAGTTGGACAAGCTGGTTCCAGTCCTGATTCTATCACTAATAGGTAAGTAGTAGCCAGAGCATTTACTAAGTACTTCCTCTGTGCCTGGCTTTGTGCTAAGCACTGGGGATACAAATACAAGCAAACAAGACAATCCCTGCTCTCAAGGAGTTTACATTCTAATGGAAGAAGACAATATATAAAAGGGACCTGGAAGGAGGTGGGTCTGAGACATGGCATGGTGTGCCTGGTTCCTGGCAAAATAAGGCCAAAGCTCACCTATGCCCACCCTGTGGTGCAGGGGGCAGTGTTCAGAGTTCCAGAGGGAGAGGGTGGGAATGGAAGGGATGGTGGCTGGAGTGGAGGCAGCTCTTGTATCTTAAAATAGAGCTCAGTGCACCTGTCTCACCTACCTTATGTGAGTCACCATTAGGCTAAAATAGGTAATCTGAGATGGAAACCCTTAGAACAAGATAAGAGCAGTGATGTGAGCCATTGTTTGGGCTTTCCTGTTTACCAGTGGCTCAGAACAGTGTATTTCTCTGTTTGCAAGGGATTCGGGGGGAAGGTTTGGCCATGGAAGGGGTTGAAACTTTTGGTCCAAGTGAGGACTTTGTTTCTTGGTTTGCATTGGGGGGCAGGGGCAGTAGGAGAGATTCCAAGCCCTGCTGACTGGCATTGTAAAGAGCTGTCAGATGTCCTGGATGGTGGACAGGCCAGTTGAGAGAGGCTTGGGACAGTTCCTAGGGCCCTCCTGCTCCTGTCTCCCCTCAGCTATGCCATGATCTCAAAGAGGCTGGTTCACTCATTCCTGGGCTGGCATCTACCAAGACCCAATCCTTGACCCTGGAATGCCACTAGAAGAGGAAAGCAAAAACAAAAAAAACAAAAACAACCCTCGAAGTCCCTTTCTCCTGGCCGAGTTGGTTGCCCTTCCTGCTTGTCCTTTGGGGCCTCTCCCCAAGCAGCAGACATTCTGAGATGGTACCTGCCTTTCTTCCTGAGCTAGCCCTGGCTGCGTTGTTCTTGTATTTGCTGAAGCTGCATCTGTGTCCCCTGGGCTCCAGGAGCTTCCTCCAGGCCCAGCGGAGTGGCAGATTGGAGAGACAGATTGATGCTGGCGAGTGAGCAAAGGCAGAAGTGCAGGGAGGCAGAGTTGGGTGGGGACCAGCTCCCTGGGAGAAATGGAGGGAGGTGGGAGCTTGTATGTATGCTTTGGGGGTGGGGGTCTGGGATGCCCAACCCTGTAGTAGGCATTTGCTGGTTAAGGAGGAAACCTAGACTTAAAAAGACATAGTTCCCCACCTTGAGAAGCCTGCGTTCTGGTTAGGCTGACCCTGGCATTTGAGCAGGGAAGACATAGCCATGACACCAAGGATTTCTGTTCCAATGTACTTTCCTACCCACAAAGTCATTTGATCCTAATGTAAAACCTCAGAGGCAGGCAGGCCAGGGATTGTAGGATCATAGGAGCATAGGCCTAGAGCTGGATGGGGCCTTAGAGGCCATCTAGGCTAACCCTCATTTCACAGGTGAGGCTACTGAGGCAGGGAAGTTTCATCCAAGTGATTTACCCAAGGTCACAGCATTTAAGCCCAGTTTATCTGACTCCAGAGCCATCATCCTCATTGGAAGGTTGGACAGGGAATTCAGAGTTAAATCTTCCCCTGCAGTCTACAAACTCCACAGCATTTCTGACAGGTAAGTATCCAGCCTTTGCTGGAGTACTTACAGTGATGGGAAACTCACTAACTAAGCTTTCTCTTAACAGTTTGAGTTCTTAGGTAGTGCTTCCTTATACTGAACCAAACTCTGCCCTCTGAAGCTAGAAGACTGAAGCCGACTTCCTCTTGCCTTTAATGACTTTCAAATGCCCCTTAGGAGCCGGTTCTTCTACAGGCCACATAGCCCAAGGAAGGACCTCGAGCTAGTCCAGGCCCCCTTCTTACTATGGGCCCTGCCTTTTGAATTGACTTCCCTTTGTTGGTAGGCCTGCTGCCCTCCTCCTCCAAGGGAGTTCTCCCTTCCCAGCATCACTCACTTTCTTCCCCTTCTGTGCATTCACATGGTCACTTTTCTACTGTAGATTCTCATTACCTGTCACCTGTACTATACAATAGCCTCCTAATTGGTCTCCTGAGTCTCAAGGGTCTCCCATGCCAATCCATGCAGCTTCCAAAGTGATTTTACCAAAGTACACATCCGATCATGTCAGTCCTCTTCTCAATAAACTCCAGCGACTCCCTATTACCCCTGCGATTAAATATCAACTCCACTGTTTGGCATCTAAAGGCCATCATAACCTGACCCCAATCTACCTGTCAGTCAGTCAACAAACATTTAATAAGGGCCTGCTCTGTGCCAGGCACTGTGGTAAGGGTAGGGATACAAAAAGGGGTGAAAGACAAAACCCTGCCCTTCAGGAGCTCTTGGTCCAATGGGGGAGACAACAAGCTACGTGCGGGATGAAAAGGAAATAAGGCCCTGGAATTGAGAAGAGCTAAGAAAGACTTCCTATGGAGGATGGGCTTTTAGCTGGGACTTCAGAGAAGCCAGGAGGCAGAGATGAGGAGGGAGTTTTCCAGGCATGGGGGCAGCCAGAGAAAATGCCCAGAGCTGAGAGATGGAGAGGCTTGTTCAGGGAAGAGCTGGGAGGCTGGGGTCACTAGATGGAAGAGAATGTAGCAGGGAGGCAGATGTAGGAAGACAGCAGAGGTAGGAGGGGCCATGTTATGAACGACCCTGAACCCCAAACAGAGGACCTTATGTTTGATCCTGGAGGTAATAGGGAACCACTCCTCAATATACAACCAGGTTACAGAGTAGGAGGGGATATGGTTGGACCTGCACTTTAAGAAGATCCCTTTGGTGGCTAAATGGACAATGAATTAGAGATGAGGTGTGGTGACCCACCAGCAGTTATTGCAATAATCCAGGCATGAGGCGATGGGGCCTTCACTGACTGGGGGCAATGTCAGAGGAGAGAAGGGGGCATATTGGAGAGATGTTGCAATAGGCTAGATATGGGGGGTGAGAGATAGGGAGGAACTAGGTTTCGAACTTCTAGAGGGTTTAGGGGGAAAAGTGAGTTCAGTTTGGGACATGAGTTTAAGATGTCTACTGCAATCCACTTTGAGATCCCTGGAAGGCATTTGGAGATGTGAGAGTGGAGGTCAACAGTGAGTTTGGGCAGAAAAGGTAGATTTGAGAATCAGCAGCCTAGACCCAGTAATTAAATCCATGGGAGCTGATGAGATCTCCAAGGGATGTAATATAGAGGGAGGAGAGAAGAGGGCCCAAGACAGAACCCTGAGGGATACCTATGGTTAGAGGACATGATTTGGAGGAAGATCCAGCCAAAGAGAAAGAAGGCCAGATAGACAAAAGGAAAATCAGGAGAAAGCATTGTCCTGAGAACCTAGAGGGAGTAGAGTACCAAGAGGAAGCCCATCAGCAATGTCAAAGACTACAGAGAGGCCAAGGAGAATGAGCAGGGAGAAAAGGCCGCCGCCTTTGGCAACTTGGAGAGAGTAGTTTTGGTGAAATGATGAGATCAGAAGCTGGGGTGGAAGAAAGTACAGGCACTCTTACAGACAGCCTTTTCAAGGAGGTTAGCCACAAAGGGCAGAAGAGATAGGGGACAACAGTTAGCAGGGATGGAAGAATCAATGAGTTTTGAGGATGGTAGAGACACGGGCATATTTATAGATAGCAGAGAAGAAGACAAGGAGAGATTGAATATAAGTGATGGAGTGAGGACAACAGAGTGAAGACAAGATGGAATGGGATTACTTGTGCAAATTGAGGGGGTTAGCCTTAGTAAGGAGAAAGACCACCTCATCACAAGACAATGTGAAGGAGGAGAGAGTGGCAGAAGACATCTGAAGGATTTTTGTTGTTTGGTCGTGTCTGACTCCATTTGGGGTTTTCTTGGCAATGATACTGGAATAGTTTGCCATTTCCTTTTTCAGCTTATTTGACAGATGGGGAAACTGAGGCCAACAGGGTTACACAGCTAGGGAGTGTCTGAGTCCAGATTTGAATTCAGAAAGTTGACAGACTCTAGGTGTGCCACTCTGCACTATGGCGCCCCCTAGCTGCTCCAGGCATTGCCCTAACTCAAGGATGCCTCTGACATTCATTGGCCGTGTGACCTTAGACAAATCACTTAACTTCTCAGTATCCCAGACAATGCTTTTTTTTTCTTTTTCAACTCAGTTCTCTCTATATTTTAGAAATGAGGACATTATCAGAGACATTGGCTGTAAAAATTGTTTCCCAGCTTTCTGCTTCCCTTCTAATTTTGGTTGCATTGGCTTTGTTTGTGCAAAAAACTTTTTTTAAGTTTTTTTTATTAAGATTTTTTTATTTTTAGTTCACAACACTCAGTTCCACATGATCCTGAGTGCCAGATTTTCTCCCCCACCCCTTCCCCTCTCCCTCCCCAAGACAGCATGGAATCCTATATATCTTCTACATATAACTTCACATTGAACTTATACAATAGTCAAGTTGTAAAGAAGAATTAGCAAAAACTTTTCAATTTAATGTAGTCAAAATCATCCATTTTGCATTTCATAATGTTTTCTATCTCTCATTTGGTCATAAATTCTTCCTTTCTCCATAGATATGACAGGTAAACTAACCAGACAGCTCTTTAAGGTCTCAAGGATGAGGAAGGAGGTGGATGGCTCATTCATTGATCTGTGTCTGTGGAAGGAGTTTCCACTCCGGTCGCTCCCCAAGGATACAAGTGAAGTGGCCCCTGCCCTCAAGGAGCTTTTTTTCCTTTGCTGGAAATTCTAAATAAGGTCTTCTTTAGTTACATGACCCTGTGCCTAAACCTGTAAAATGCCAAGGGAGATCACGCCATCTCTCTCTCTTACATCTCAGGCCCTTTGCTGATTCCCAAGAATCCTTCTTGCCCCTATTTCAGACTCTGTTATACATCGCTAGCCTTTCCTAGATAGCAAAGTGGAGCAGGTAGATGCCTTCCTAGGATCAAAGATTTAATGCTGGAAAAAATAAGAAGCAGCATTTATTGTTTGCAAAGCACTTTATACATTACCTTTGATCCTGCAACAATACTATGAAGTAGATGCTTTTAGTGTCTCTGTTTTAGAATGTGGAAGCTGAGGCTGGCAAAGGTGAAGTGACTTGCTCAAGGTGACACAGCTAACATGTTGGAGCTGAGATCTGAACCCAGATCCCTGGACTCCTTCAAGGTTCTTTCACCACACTATACTGCTATTAAGTACATGAGTTTTTCCTCACTTTTCCCCTGATAAGGGGGGCTAGGGCAGCCTGAGCCTTGAAGAAGGAAGGGACATTGAGTAGGGCTTGTGGGAAAGGGTACAAAAAGTGGGGAGGTAGGTGCCGGAGACGGACTTGTTTCTGTGGGCTCCTAGTGTGAGCATGACTGACACTGAATGTTCCTACCCTCACGGTCTTCCTGCCTCGGCTAACTGCTGCTGCAGCTAGAATTAAAAACCTCAGGGAGAGTGAAACCCCAAAGGATTCAGCCCCAGGCCTGGGATGCTGGTCTCTGCTTGGTAATTCCCTCAAACAGCCATGGGAGGGTGGGGAGGAGAGGGTTGGGGTTTGCTTGGAGCTTAAAAGGTGACCAATTCCCCAACCCCCACCTCCAGCCCCCTCCTGGCAGAGGGCAGTGGATAGGCACAGGAACTGTTGGGAAATGTTACCCTTTCCTATTGCTTATGTTCCCCTTCCTATGGTCCCTGGCATCAGGACCCAGCTTTAGCCACTTTGTTTTCCTCCAGTCATCTACCCGGCAGGAGGGGCTGCCCCTCCCCACAAGAGACCCGGCAGAAAACAATGAAAGGCCCCTGACCAGACAACCTCCCGTGGGGGATAAATGGCTTTTCTTTCACTGTTGCTGAATATTGAAATGCTCCATTGGCAGTAAATTGTCTTCTTCCTCTCCTCCCTCCTTTCCTCTCTTTTTCTCATTCTTTTCTTCCTTGTCCCTCCACTCTTTCTCTTCCTTCCTCATTTTTTCTTTCTTTTCTCTCCTTTTCTTTCCTTTCTTTCTGCCTTGTTTTGAGGTTCATGGACCCCAGCTTAAGAACCCTTCAGGTTCAGACCCCAGAAGAAAGGAGAGGAAAGAAGGGAGGAGGGGAGGAAGATGATTTATGGCAAATGGGCCATTTCACTCTTTGGCAACAGCGTAAGAAAGCCATTTATTCGCAGAGGAGGCTAATCTGGTCAGAGGTCGCTAGGCATAGAGGTCGAGGCAGGAGGTAGCTTTGCTTTCCCTTCAGACTTGGCTGAGTTGTCCAAAGAACCTTGGGTATTGTTGAGGAATGCCTGGGAGATACATAGTTGTTGAAGAGCCTTTAAAACTATTTTATTCAGCCCAGTAACAGGCTTGTTAAATAATTAATGCACTGAGCAGGATGGGATCTTTTATGACAATTGTGTGACTAGGTTCTGTTGCCACATATCACTTGCAGAAAACTTCCTGCTCCCTTCCCACCCCTTCATGGATGATAACTTCAATCCATCCAGAGATTGGTCTCCTGAAGCCTGATAGAGATGGGAAGCTGGGCGTGTGTTGGTACTTACCAACATGTTCTCAGCAGCCATTCCCCCCACCCCCAAATAACAATATCAAAAGTGTTTGCCACTGCACAGATGATGTCCATTGAGGAATCCAAATTAAACAGATTCCTCTAAATGCTGAGGTTTTCCAGATGTTCCCATTTGTGCAAATTGCATCAAAGTCTGGAACACTGCAGTCCCTCCTAAATGAGCTCCATAATCACTCACAAAATCAGAGATTTGAGCCAGAAGGGACTTCAGAGGCCATCTAGACGGAATCTCTTCATTTTGCTTTGGAGGAAACTGGGGATTAGAGACATTAAGTGATTTTCTCAAGATCACACAGTCTTCTGACTCCAAATCCAATGCTGTTTCCGTTTGGTCTAACCATTCACACAAGGAAAATCAAGGGGATGAAGAATGCCTAACATCCAGACTCAGATATACAGTGGATGTATCTGGTATAGCCGGTGAATTCAATGTGTGTATGTTGGACAATCACTGTAGATGGACAGTGAACCGGACCCAGAATTCAAAGGAAGGAATGTGGGCAGAATTGCACTTGGGAAATTGCACTGTGTTTTTAATGAGCCTCCCAGCTTATTGAAACAAAGGTTCATCTCGAATACTAATATTCTCTTTTTGAAAAAAATCAGTTTTATTAATACTGCAGTTATTTCTGAATATATCATCCCTTCCAAGCCATCACTAGTGATCTTTTCACCATACTAAAAAAAAAAAAATGGCTGAGCAAAATGGATTCATGCACAGAGGACATGTGGCAGGCACATCTGTGACAGATTAACGTGAGGATTGGGCAAGAGTTGCAAAGAACGACCAGGAGCAGACGGGTCGCTATCTGCACTCGATCTTGCATTGATGAGTGAGCTCATCTGGAGTGATGAATGATTATCGTTGTTCAGTCTGGTTCAGTTCAGGCTCTTCAGGGCCCTACTTGGGGTTTTCTTGACAAAGATCCTGGAGTGATTTGCTATTTCCTTCTCCAGCTTACCTTTGCAGATGAGGAAACTGAGGCAAACAGGGTTAAGTGACTTGCCCAGGGTCACAAAGCTAGTAGGTGTTTGAAGCCAGATTTGAACTCGGGAAGATGAGTCTTCATGACTCCAGGCCTGGCACTCTATCCACTCTGCCACCTGGCTTCCCTACTTGAATAATAGTAGCTAGCACCTAAATAGTGTTTTAAAGTTTGCAAAGTACTTTAAATATATTATCTCACTTGATCCTCACAAGAACCACGTGCTACTATTATCTCCATCTTACAGATGAGGAAACTGAGGTTGAGAGATATAAAGTGATTCACCCAAGGTCACGCAGCCAGTAAAGTGTCCAAGGAATGACTGATTCTTCCTGATTCTAAGGCAAACTCTAACCATTGCACCACTCTGTCTCCCTACAAAGGGAGTCACTGGACCAAAGAGCTGAGACTTGGTTCAGCTTCTCCCAGGTTCAGTGTTCCCCTGCTGCACAGGATCTTCTTCCAATACCTCCATGCTTTTAGACAATTCTTGCCTAGAATCAGGAGAGCAGAAACTACCCATTTAATGCAGGCTTCACTGCCTTCTAACCTTATTATATTAAGATTATGGGAAGTAATTAATGTGTCTTGGTTTATGAGGCCATGAGGCTGCGATGTGGCAGACTGCGTGGAAAGGGAGAGTCAAATGAGAGGGAATGAGTCCTCAGAGAACATTTTCTTGGTTTAACTGTGTCAAGTACTTGAAAACAGAGCCTGCCAGTTAAGTGAATCTCTCTGTCTCTGTCTCTGCCTCTGTCTCTCTCTCTGTCTCTCTGTCTCTGTCTCTCTCTCTCTCTCACACACACACAGTCTCTCTGTCTCTAGTATGTATATATACATACATGCATGCGTACACGTATATATGCATGTTGGCATAGCATCAATTAATTGGGTGCTGTAGCTAGAAACTTCCTCCTTGGGTCTAGTCAAACACAACTAATAAGCTTCTCTGTGCAGTCACCTGATAGTAATAATTATTGTTGTAATTACTGTATAATAATTCAGTAAGCATCTCTTAAGCACCAACTGTGTGCCAGACAGAAGTGCTAAGCTTCCTCTCCTCTGTCTCTGTGTCTCTACACAAAAACACACACACACACACGCACACACACACACACACACACACACACACACGCTCGCGCTCTCACACAAATAACAAAAATGAAGTCATCCCTGCCTTTAAGAAGCTTCCATTCTCTGGGGGGAGCAGGGAGTGGAACACCACACCCACAGATAAGAAAATGCACAACAATTTGGGTTTTGGAGAAGACCTGTTATCTCCTTCCCCCATAATGGGCCACTGCCCAGGGTCATGCAGTCAGCATGTGGTAAAAGTGGGATTTGAACCCAGGACTTCCTGGCTCTGTGGCAATGTAACTATACAGAACACCAGGCCAAAAGCATATTTAAAGTAAAACAAAGTAACTTGGCAGGAATCACTAAGAGCTAGGAGAAGCCAGAAAGGTCTTGCGTAGGTAGCGACAGGTGAGCTAAGCCCTGAAGAAAGGCAAAGATTTCAAAAGAGGGCAGTGAAGAGGGAGAGCAGGGCAGCTGGGGGGACAGGCTGGGCAAAGGCATGAAGGCAGGAGATGGAATGATCTTAACAGGAAACATCCAATGGGCAATTTTGGCTGGAAATTTGAGTGTATGAAGAGAAGTCACATGAAATGAGTCTGGAAAGGGAGACTGGAGCCAGATTGGGAAGGGCATTAAATGCCAAAGAGGATTTTGTATTTTATCCTGAAGGCAATGGGGAGCCGCCAAAATCTTCTTGAACAGGGGGTGACAGGTCAGATCAATAAGCATTTATGAATATTGAGTACCAGACATTGTGCTAAAGCATTGGAAATATAAACAAAGGAGTAAAAAACAGGGTTTGATGTGGTCAGATCCATGTTTTAAAAACAGCACTTTAGCAGTCCTGTGATATTTGGTCCTGGAGGAAACAGAGAGGCCCTGGAATTTGTTGAGCTAGGTAGTAATGAGGCCAAAACAGCTTCAGGATTCTGGAGAGAGTCCTGGATTCTAGGAAAACAGAGAGGCTGGATATAGGGAGACCAAGTAAGTGGCCCCCAGAGCTGATGTTAATATAGTAGCTTAATGCTTACCTACACTGCTAAGAAGCCTTTGAGGCAAGTGCCCCCGAGTGCAGCGTTGTTGTTGGTGGTGTTTGACCTCAGATATTCCTGACTCCAAGCCCTGCACCCTATCCTTAGTGTAGACCAAGCCCCCTAGAGCCAGAATCATCAACTCCCCAGGTGGGATCGTCTTAGCTAGAGACCATCAAGAGTAGCCCCATTTGACAAGTGACCTTGATAATCCCAAAGGAAGGGACTTACCCAGTGGGCAGAGAGGCTTGCCCATAAGGAGGTGGCTTGGCTCCCCCTGCTGGTTGATCGGTTGTTGGAACAGCTGGCACCTGCCTGGCATATGACGAGGCCTCAGGGTGAAGTGATGAAGGTTCCCCTAAGGGAAAATCACACATGGACCGGTTCATCTCCAGAGCGCCTGCCTCCACTTTCTCCTCTCCTTTTTCCTCTTTTCAGTCTCACTCACCCTGTCCAATGTGGTACGGTAGAAAGAGAGTTGGACTTGGAATGAGAGGTCCTGGGTTCAACTTCTGCATCTGCCACTTACTAGCTGTGTGACCTTGGACCAATCACCTCCGTGGCCTCAGTTTCTTCAGCAGTTGAGAGAGGGGGTTGGACTTGATGACCTCTGAACCTCTGAGGTCCTTCTCAACACTAATTCTATGATCCTATGATCCTAGCTGTCTCAGGAAGAAACTGGTCATTATGACAATGATCAGCTCATCTTTATTGAGGAGTCAGACCCTGAAAGTGTCCCTCCTCCCATAGCTCTGGTCCAGAGAGAATAATGGGGAACCCAAAGGCCCGAGGCTCAGCTGGTGCTAGTAATTATATGGGGGACAATGGTGGGGATGGGGATCAGCATTTCAAAAGATGCATAGGCACCTAAATTAAACCCTAACATTTGGCATATTAGGAGGATGGGCAGGGCTGCCATATAGGCCATCTTCCTTTCCTTGTGCCCCCTCTGTAGCATCCAAACTCACTCCCAGGATCCTAACCCATCCCCCAAACACATACATAAAAACAGGCAGCTGGTGTGGGTGAGTGAGAAGGTTACAGATTCCCCAGAAAGACCTGGGTTCAAGTTCCTATTTCAACAGGGATCAGCTGGGGCAGCTAGGTGGTGCAGTGAGCAGAGCACCAGTCCTGGAGTCAGGAGGACCTGAGTTCAAATTCAGCCTCAGACACTTGGCACACTTACTAGCTGTGTGACCAAACCCCAGGAATCAGCTGATCATGTTAGCTCTGTTTGCTTATCTATAAAACAGGCATAATGATGCCTATACTACCTACCTTGTAGTGTTCTTATGAGCAAAGGACTCTGTAGACCTTCAAGTTCCATCCAAAGTAGCCCATACAAAGCTTACATCTGCACTAAGACTTTTGGGACACCCTATACCTACATAATCATGGAGTTAACATCAAAGGCATTTCAGAGACCATCTAGTGAGTCCAATCTCCCTCGAGGCCCAAGCTTCATAGGTGAGAAGCCAGGATTCAAACCTGGGTCTCCAAACAAGACACTTCCCCTCCATCTCCCGACACATGCTCCCTGTTTTCTGTGGTGCTTGGTACTCCCAGGACCTCCTGGCTAAGCATGAAGCCAACCTAACACTGCTTAGCTTTCAGGTTCAGACAACACGGAGCATGTTCAGAGCACTTTGGCCCTAGACTCCCTGCATCCCCATTTCTACTATGCCGTCCTCCTTGTCACTGATGTTTAAACCATTCAGGTCAGAGAAGGTCAGAAGTTTGAGCTACAAGGAACCTTAGAGACCATCTTCTTATCCCCCTTCATTTTGCAGATGGGGGAACTGAGGCCCAGAGAGGGGAAGTCACTTGACCGGATGCACAGATTTAGTAAGTGGTGGAACAGGGAGCCACTTATGCCTTCTGAATATGCCCGGTATAGCTGAGTCCAGAAGACCTGGGTTCAAGTCCTGCCTTTGATATTTCATAGCTGTGTGACCCTGGGCAAGTCACTTTCCTCATTTATAAAATGGGATCATATTGAACTCACCTCCCAGGGTTGTGGTGAGGCTCAAACGAGATAGATAATATATAGAAACCCTTTGCAAACCTCAAGGACCTAGAAAATGTCAATGGCTCTCAGAAAGATTCTCTCACACCCTCACACATCTTTGACCATTCCTCTCCCCTCCTCCCTTCTATGCCGTAGTCAGTGCCTGGTCTCTCTCTGCCTCCTCCACTCCCTTTACCAGCCCAAACCAGCCTCAACTAGCAATAGGCAGGATCTCCCCCTTCCTGGCACATTGCAAGGTGCCCTAGGGGATAGAAGGCTTGGAGCCACAACAACCCCGGGCCAAAGCCCTGGTTGGCCCCTTGTGAATTGTAGACACTGTTCTCTGAACCTTAGTTTCTTCATCTGTATGATGGTGATAATAAAACCATGGGAAGAGAGAGAAAATAAGCAGTTCTATAGCATCTACATGGTAAGAGATGCATAAATGTTAGTTATAATAATTATTATTATTATGTGCCAAGCACAGTGCCAAGTGCTTTATAAATATTATCGCATTTAATCCTCACAACAACCCTTTAAGGTAGATGCTGTTATCCTCCGTTTTACAGTTGAGGAAACTGAGGCAAACAGAGGCTGAGTGACTTGCCCAGGATGACCCAGCTAGGAGTTGTCTGAGGCCAGATTGGGAGTCAGGTCTTCCAGATTCCAGGCTTGCCTCTCCCTGCACTGTGGCACCCCCTAGCTGTGGTATATCCTTCACAAGGTATCGTTCTTCCTGATGTTTTTGTCCAGACCTGTGCTTTCATCTTGGTGAGAAGCTCCTTCTACCAGCACCACAGGTTGGTACCTTCTCTGAAATTTAAAGTCTTAGAGAGTTGGCTGGGGCATTTGCTCAGTGACTTGCCCAGGGTCACATAGTCAGTATGTATCACAGGTGGAATTTGCACCCACATCTTCTTGCCTTGAAGGCTAGCTCTCCATCCATTATTGCAAAAGTTCATGGGATCACAGATTTAAAGCCAGAAGGGCCCTTGGTTATCATCTAGTCCAGTCAGAGAGGTCAGGAAGCTAGCCCAGGGTCCCATGGCTAGAAAGTGTCAGAGCCAGGGTTTGAACCCAGATCTTCCTGTTTCCAGCAGCTGCTTTGTCTCCAATAAGAAAGTATTTAAAGTCCTTTGCAGATCTAAATCTATGTAAAGGTTTGCTGTCACCATTACTACTTAAAGTACCCACAGAAGCGTCAGTTTCCATAACTGTTATCTTTGCTTGTGTCTGTCTTGCTGCTCGAATGGCTTAATTTTCTCTCTAAATGAGGGAGTTGGACTAGGACAGGGCTTCTTAACATTGCGGATCTGTAATGGCAAGCAAAGTGGGACTTTCTGCTCTTTTTTCTTTTGGAGTGCTTCTCAGCACTAAGGCAGTCAGGTGCCTTTGATCGAATCGAGAGTCCTTGACTGAAAACAGTATATATACTCTGAGGTTAGCATTTTGTTTTGAGGCTCACTCATTGGAACAGTGTTCCTGTGATTTGGCCAGACAAGACTCTGGGCAGCCATTAAGGAGCCTCCTGTCTTTGAAAACCCAGATGTTGGTGCTTCTGTCTCTGGTAACTATGTATTGATATGGTCAGACAGAAGCCTGTTTGTTGATTTGTGTTATTTTCTGTTTGTGTTTTCTCTGAAGCTCAGGGTGCTGACTTTTTCCCCTGAATTGAGTGAATGATATATGTATGTTTGATTAAAGTGAGATTATAAACCCCTTAAAGTCGCTTTCCTTTGAAAAGCACATCAAAGAACCTGCACTAGCAGCCCTCCTGTGTGCTGGTGTTATTGGCCTTGCACCTCAACAGCAGCTGCAAGCAGCATTGTTGTTACAGGATCCATGGAGAGATTTCAAGGAATTCATAAATTTGGATAGAAAAAAACCACATCATTATTTTTACAAACTTTTAACAAATTAAGCATTTCCTTTAATTGTGAATTAAAAAAAAATTACTCAGCATAGGTGTCCATAGGCTTCCCCATACTGCCAGAGGGGTCTATGCCACCAAAAAGCTAATGGACCCTGGTCAAGATGATATCTAAGGTTGCTTCCAGCTGCAAGTCTGACCACTGCTCACTGAATTTCCCAATCTTATACAGCTTACAAGGCCCAGCTCCAGTCTATCTCCTCTAGGAAGCCTTCCCTGATAATGCTCTTGCTATGATCTTTCCCTTCCCTGCATCAAATTCCCCTAGCTTCTAGAGCGTGCACACCAGAATCTACTACCTGATTCCTGCAGTCATAGAATGATTGTTCATTGCTTTATGTGTGTGAAACTTTGCCCCTCAACTGGCTAATGAGCTCATAGTAGACAGTTGCCTGTCTTTCACCATCAGGTATCTGAATGGCCATTGCAGCAGAGGGAGTAGGCTCATTTTCTTGTCTCAGAGAGATCAAGGCCACCCAGTTAGGAAATGCCCAAGGTGGGTTTTGTATCCAGAGGGTAAAACTAGCCACCAGGGATGGAGGTTGCAGAGAGACAGATTTCAGCACAATATAAGGAAAACCCAACATTTAGAAGGGTCTGGCACTGGAAGAGAAGATGGTGAGCTTCCCCATCACTGGAGGCTTTCATATGAAGGTTGGATGACCCATGCTTGGTTATTCTCAAGGGGATCTACGCATCAGGCATGAACTGGACCAGGTGGATGACTTCAGAATCCCATCCAACTGCACCTCTGTGATCTCAGCTCAGGCTTTGCAGTGGATTTGCTGTGTCACCATGAGCAAGTCTTTGTACTGTTCTATGCCTTGGTTTCCTCTTCATAAAACGAGGGTGTTGAACAATAGTCTCAAATCTCTGGCAGTGCTAACATTCTGTGCGAATTCCAAGCACTGAGGGGCCAGTGGGAGCAGTAAAGAACTTATCCAATTCCCTCATGTTTACTGTGTGCCTCAGAGACTACTCCTAGTTCATTCTGCCCTTAGCTTGTTTGTACATAGTTGTTTGCATGTTGTATCTGCCATTAGACTGCGAGCACCTTGAGGTCAAAGACTGTTTCTGTTTTTCCTTGGCTCCGCAGTGCTTAGCATAGCATCTGGCATACTGTAGGTGCTTAATAAATGCTAGTTAGTGGACTGACTCCACTCATGCCCTGGGCTGGGTCTTCTTTCCTTAATCTTAAAGAGAACTCAACTTGAAATGCTAATAGGACTGGATTTTGTCGATAGTGATGCTGAAAGAAAATTTAGAAGATGGCTGGGTGAGCACACTGACCCTGCAGTCAGGAGGACCTGAGTTCAAATCTAGCTCAGACACATAGTAGCTTTGTGGCCCTGGGCAAGTCATTTAAGCCTGATTGAGAGAGAGAGAGGGAAAGAGGGAGAGACGAGAGACAGAGAGTTTGAGAGAGAGAAAATCTGTCATTTTACAGATGACAAAACTGAGGCCCAGAGAGGTAAAGAGACTTGATCAAAGTTACAGGTGGTAAATTAGAGAGCTGGGATTTGAATGAAGGTCCAGGGCTGGGAGTTATTAGAGAAGCAAAGTTGGGTTTGATAGAAAGAAAAATCTCCTAACAATCAGAACTGTCTGAAAAATGAATGCATGGCCTTAGGAGCTGGTGTTTTCTCCTTTGTTAGAGGTTTTCAAGTAGAGGTTGGATAATCATGTTATGAAGAAACCATTCTTGGGCATAAAATAAAATGGCTTCTGGGCTCCCTTCTAGCTGTTAGAGTCTGTAATGTTTGTGTGACCAGGACTTACAACTGGATAAGACATAGAAGTTTAACTTTTCTCATCCTCCTTCTTTCAGTCAACAAGCATTTATTAAGCACTTACTGTTTGCCAGGCAGGGTGCAGAGCACTGGGAATAAAAGGAAAGGCAAAAACATCAGCCTCTGATGATGCTAGCCTGATGAGGGAGATAGCAGGCAAATAACTATGAACGTACAGAGTATATACCAGGTAAATGGGAGATAATCTCAGAGGGAAGGCAGTGAGCTGGGAGCGAGGGAGCAGGCAAGGCCTCTTATGGCAAGTGGGAGTGGAGCTGGATCTTAGAAGAAGCCAGAGAGCTCAGCTGCTGTATTCTGTCCCACTGGGATCTCGTTCTCAGATCCACAATTTAGGTATCAGGTTCTGTTGCAGCCTGTGTGTCACTGTATCAGTACCTTGTTACTACACACTGTAACTTCCTCACTGAGTTAAACTTCAGTGTCTTCTTTTTCTTTCAGCTTTGGAGTGCACAGAAAATCAAGCAGGTAACTTGATTTAGAATTTTTCCCCCTCACCCTAGTAGCTCTCGGGCCATCCCTGGCTTTGGGCCGGTCTCTTCTTCTCTACATGGAACCTTTCCCTCCCTCATTCTCATGAATTCCCTTCCAGACCACAATGGGGATTTCCCAAAGAAGCTTAGTGCCCTTCCCATTAGTGTCCATGAGGCTTATTGTGAATTTCCTCTCTCCTCTTTGCTTTTGTTGAAAAGGGGTGAATGAATATAGTTGGGATAACCCAGATACTGCCTCTAGTAGCTTCTGCTGGGGTCAGAACCCATGTAATAAATCAGTCTTGTGCCCCCAGGGAGCTCTGGCCAGAGCTTGGCTCTGTGGGTAGTGTGGGAGGGTCCAAAGAAGGTAAGCTCTAAGTGGCCTGAATTTGTTCACTGTCACATGAACAAGTTCAGGATAGAAGGGCCCACTTTGCTGTGCTTGGCCATTTGTGTTTTCTTTGGAGAATTCCATCTCTTCCACCCTCTTCTTCCACTGACGTGTCTCCCTCATTACCCCTAACCCCAGCCCTACCCGAACTCACCCTAGTCTCAATGCTGTGCTGTCTCCCGACTGTCTCGCAGGCCATCCTACACCCGGACACCAATGAAAAGATCTTCATGCCTTTCAGGATGTCAGGTAAGCCCACAGGGAGCTGTCTGTTCACCTGTGAAGCCAAAGCCTTCTAGCCCTAGAGTTTCAAAGGTCGTTTCTTCAAGTCATCTAGAGCAACTGCCTCACGTGCAGATGAAGAAATTAAAAAGGGCATAGATAGTATGTGATAGGTAGGATTTGAATCCAGATCCTCTAACAGAGCCAACTTTTTCCCCTTTCTGTCCCCTTTGGTTTTCCTACTGTCAGCATCCATACAATGACATCCATATCCTGGCTGCTACCAGGGAAGCCTTAGATCTATGTGCCCTGGGGGCAAGCACAGTCCTCTGCCCATAACCATAAGGTCTGTTGAATTTTCAATGTGAGCTTTTACACCTTGGAAATTGACAAATGCCACAAATCAGGGCTTAATTTATTTATTTATTGCTCGTTGCTTAGACTTAAGAAAGTGAGGGAAAAATGTTAATTATGCAGATTTAAAAGTGGGTTATGGGTATGTGTGTGCATATGTAATAGCCAGTTGTTAAACATTTACCAGCGTCCTCTGCCTGTATCCTGCCCTTTGCCTTCTCCCAAAGAGCCACTTCTTTAAACAAAGAAAAAAATTTTTTGAAGTTCAGGAAAACCAGTGAACGCATCACAAAAGTTGAATATTATAGGCAGCATCCCACACCGGTGGACCCCCATCTCTTACGTCTTCTTTGGGTTTGCCCTTCTTTCACAGTCTGTCCAATACCCTCTCCAGGAAGTCCTCCTGGAAGTACCAGCCCAGATCAACTGTGATCCCTTCTTTGTCCTCTGCCCCAGTCAATGCTATTTCCACTGGTCATCATTCTTAGAGGGATTACTTTGTAAAGCAACCCAGAAAGGATCCAACTGACCGACCCACAGTACTCTTTTTAAGAAGACAAATTATTAACAACAACAACAAAAAGGCAAGGAGTCAGCACCTTTGAAATTGGCTAAAATGGAAAAGTCTTGGCGCTTAATTGTCTCTAGAGCTCACTTATGTAGAAGAACCCATTTCCGGATAAATGCAGTGTTACTATGATGCATGGGTTCAGTTGGGATAATCAGGGAAGGCTTCCTGGAATAGGGAAGATTTGACCTATATTTCATGGAGCAGAGGGACTCATTTTGTTAGAGGGGAAGGGGGAAGACAAGAGAAGACATGTCTCTACCCTCAAGGATCACCTCATATAATGGGAGGGTTAAATTTGCATAGCCAGAACCTGTATGGTTTTAGGGGTCAGAGCAGGAGGAAACCAGTGTTGCTGGATTTATTGGGGAGGGCAGGGCAGGCTTCCTTCAACAGCAGGGCCTCAGAATGAAGGACAAACAACAACCGAGGGCAGACAACGTTTGGATGGAAAAGGTGTTGGGCCGGAAGGAGGTAGGTTTCAGGGCCAACTCTGCTAGTCACTACCTGTGCCATCTTGGCCAAGTCATGAGATCTTAGGGCCTCAGAAGGAACCTTTGAGGGCACTGAGTCCAATTCTCTTGTTTTACATAGGAGGAAACAGGCACAGAGAGGTTAAATCACTTGCCTTCGGATGAATGTCTAAAGTAGGATTTGAACCTAGGTCTTCCTCACTCCTAGCCAGGACTCTATTCATTACATCGTCCTGTGTAGGCACTGGAGTCAGACGACCTGGGTTCTAATCCTGACCTTGACATTTGATGCCTTTGGGACCTTGGGCTAGTTACTTGAAGTGACTTGGGCTACCCCTTTGTGGGCCTTCGTTTCCTCAACTGTGAAGCAAGGGGCTGGTCTCCATGGACTCTAAGGGTCTATTTGGTTCTAAATCTGTGCATCATGATGTACCCTAATTCTGATTCTCTCTGGCCCTCAGTTTCTCTGACTATAAAATGAGGAGTTCAGACGACATATTCTCTAAAGTCCTTGCCATCTCTGAACCTATGACAAGATAATAACTTTGGCTAAGAACAGCCTTGGGAGAGGGGGTAAGGGTGAAGCACATTCTAGGCTGAGGGAATTCTGTGAGGCCAAGGCCCAGAGATCCCAGGGAATAGACTGGCCTGGCTGGAGAGGGGAACGATATGGCAGGAGGGCAGGGGAAGCCAGATTGGGGAGGTATTCTGCTCCCTCCTGTGTTTCTGGAGAAAGCTGCATATCCTACATGTATGATAGAAGAGTGGGGTAAGGAGTATATGGCAGGAAAAGTATTTGAGCTACATGGTGCCTTGCCTCCCAATGTCCCTCGATCCCTCTTGTTGCTGTCCAGGGTAGATCTCAGCCCAGAAAGATCAGTTTAGAATGGAAAACCCAGACTGATTCTCAGAGGAGCTCTTGGGCTTGTCATCACTGCCCAGGTTCTTCATCTGAGAGTGCTCAGGAAGTAGGCATGAGGCACTGACTTGCTTATTTATCCCTCTCTCCTACAGGTTACATCCCCTTTGGAACACCCATTGTAAGTATCTTAGCAAGCCTGCCTTCCAGCCGCCATTACATAAGAACTCCCCAAGGATCTTACCCACCATGGATCCAACCAGCACTCTTTGTGAACTTACTGTAGGTGCAGGCTTTTCCTAGACCCTGAGGGGAAAACAAAAAGAGTAGACATGGTCCTCATCCTCAGAAAACTGTATAGTCTTTGAGTACAGGATGGCGGGACTCTGTCATTCCCCTTCTCTAAAGCCTTTAATGGCTTCCTATTGCCAGAGGAGGAAAAATGTAAATTCCTCAGCTTGGCATTTCAGGTCCCCTACAGTCTGGCTCCAACTTT
>CM053625.1:311995152-312007929 GCA_028646595.1 Phalanger gymnotis
GCAAAGGGGAGGAATTGGAAATGAGCATGGAATATGTGGAGAGGGAGGGGATGCGCTTGGATGAGACAGAGTGCACTCTCTCTGTGTCTCTCCCTCTCTCTCTCTCCCTCTCTCTCTCTCTCCCTCTCTCTCTCTCTCTCTCTCTCTCTCTGTCTGTCTCTCTCTGTATGTGTGTGTGCTAGGCACAGGGTAAAGAGATGCAGATATTTTGGCTCTTGGAGTTGATGGGAGGGGCACTAGTCTGCTGGAGGTGAGACAGTTCCCACCCTCCAGGAGCCCTTGGTCTTATAGGGGAGACACAGCTCCTGTCCTCAGGGAGCCCCTGCTCTGCTGGAGGAGGAAGGATATATTTACCCATGAAGAAGGCACCAGAAATGCTTGCAAAGAAATAGATGTGGGGATGGAGATGAATGTGACAGAAAGCTAGCTTTCCTTGGATGCTGTAGGGCTGGGCATGAGTGAGGCTGGAGAGGCAGGTTCTGCCTTCATTATTATACCTCTGAAAGAGGAGCCCAAGCTGCTTCCTGCCCTGGTGAGCAATGCTCTCCACTCAGTCCAGCCCTTCATTTCCTTCCTGGCCCGCTGGGGGCCATCCATTGGATTGCCTTGCCCCAGAGTCACTCTCCTCTGTCTCCCTCCCACCCCCTTCCACACTCACTCCTGAAAGCCAGGGAGAAACAGGCTGGTTTTCTCCGGAGGACGCTGCCAGTTTACTCAGCAGATTTCACAGATCAGCTGGCACCCATGTAGTACCTTATTTTAAGCTTAACATTTGAAGATGGAAACTTTTTTTTCCCCTTTGGGTGTGTAGTGAAGTGATCCCAATTTATACATAAGCACGGCAGCTAGTCCGATGCTGCAAGCCGAATGCTTTGGGGATTCTTCATTTGTGCGGCTAGTCTGGTTCAAAAGTCCCCTCCTCCTGGACATCTTCCCTGACCAATCCCTCTCTGTTCTGATGACTCCATTGTCAGACTTCAATCAATCAACAAGCATGTATTAAATGCCCACTATGGGCGAGATACTTTGCTCAGTGCTAGGAATACAATGACAAAGATGAAGCTGGACCAGCCCCCAAGACACTCATTCTGTCAGAGGAAACAGTACTTGCACATAAGTATATACCAAACAAATAGAAGATAATGGGGGGGCAGGGCAGAGGAGAGCAGGAACTAGCAGCCTGAAAGAGTAGGGTAGGCCTCAAGTAGGAGGTGGTGCTTGAGCAGTGCCTTGAGGGAAAGATTCTTCAAAGGCAGAAGTGAAAAGAAACTATCATCCAGGTCAGGGGAACAGCCTGTGCAAAAGCAGACAGGAGAAGGCATGTTAGGTGTGAGGGACAGCAAATAAGCCAGTTTGGTTAGACCATAGTATGTGTGGTATGGGATGTGTAACAAATCCCAACAGGCAGGTTGGAAGCTGGAGGTGAAGGTCCAAAAAGTAGTTTATATTTGACACAAGAGGCAATAGTGAGCCACTGGACCTTCTTGAGCAGGGGGAGTGACATGGCCATTTCTGTCTTTTAAGAATACTGTTTTGGCAGCTATGTTAAGAGCAGGTTGGAGAGGGGAGAGACTGAAGACAGAGAACTTAATTGGAAAGCTATTTCAATAGTCGAGGTGAGTGGTGATGAGGACCCAATCTTGGTTGGTGGCCATGTGAATTGACAAGACTTGGCAGCTGATTGGGTATGGGGGATGAGGTGGAGTGAAAACATAAAGTTGCCTGGGGCTGACTCTGTATCGTTTTGTATAGGAACTACTGTCCTTTTCATGGGATTGTAGAGTTGAGAAGGACTTTTGAGCCCATTTAGACTCAGTTGGGTTGAACCTGAGCCCCATTCTGTACCTCACCATGAATCTCCTCTTAGAACATTCCTGATAAATAATTATCTGGCCTCTTCTGGAATACTTCTGGGAAGGAAGGAGTCCCTTTCATTATTCCCTTGCATAGCTCTCATTGTTAGGAAGCTTTGCCTGATATCTCTCCTAAATCTGTTTCTCTTGAGTGTCTACCTATTGTTCCTAATTCCTTCCTTGGTGGCCAAGCAGAGCAAGGCTAATCCCTCTTTCATATGACTGTCTTTGAGACTCCTACCTTCCCTTCTCCAGGCCAGACATCCCAGATCCTTCCAGGGCGGGATGTACACCCCTCATCTTTCTCACTTCCCTCCTCTGGATCTCACCCAGATTGTCAATGAGCCTCTTTAAGTATGAAACGTAGAACTGAACCTAATGACCACATAGGATTTGACCAGAGCAGAGGACGATGGGACAGTTGCTATTTAGGTTCTGGACACTATGCATCTCAATGCAGCCTATGATCACAAAGTCCAACCCTTTTATTTTACAAATAAGAAAACTGAGGCCCAGGTTGGCTAATTGACTTACCTGAGGTCACATAGGGAATCAGTAGGTAAGATAGTCTGACTCTAGATCTAGTGGTCTCTCTACTCCAGGCTGCCATCTCCTGGGCACTGTTGGGATTGGCAGCTCTCCCAAAGGTGAGATCATTAACCTGTATCATCTCTTTGGATTAAGATCTCCCCAAACATCCTATCAGTCAGACTCAGAGCTCTCTGAGGGCAGGGACAGGTTTTCCCATCAGAACAGTGACTCCCTGAGGACCAGGCTTATATCTCCCTGAGACAAGGACTTTGGATTGTATTTATTTTGTGTTTCCCTATTTCTTGTTTCTCCTCCCCTCTCTGCCCCAACCAGCTAGAATACATATTATGGAGACCCAGGTTTGAATCCCACTTGTGACCTTTATTAGCTGCATGATCCCAAGCTCAGCTCTCTGAGACTCAGTTTCTTCATTTATAAAATGGAGGTGTAGTATGTATACGCTAAAGGCAGCATATATCTCACAGAGCTAATGTGAGAATCAAATGAAATTGTGATAAGTAACAGCTAGTTTGACTTACATGCATGCAGTCATTTGAGTCTCTCATGACACTTTGAGGTAGGCATTCCATTTTACAGATGAGAAAACTGAGGCTCTGTGTGGTTAAATGACTATGACTTATGGTTGAACAGCGGGTGTCAGAGGTGAGAGCCAAGCCTAGGTTGTCCTCCCTCTGTATCTAGCAGTCTTTATGCTACAACACTCTGCCTATGACAATTGCACTACTGATTCCATGTTTTCCTTGGGTCACTCATTCTTTTATCTGAGAGCCCTTCCCCTGTATCTGATATAAATTCTACCTGCTTCAGATTAGTCATAGTTGTTCTCATCCTGTCCCCATTGGAAAGGGAACCCAGCCATTTTATTTTGTATACAATCTCTTCCTCCATCTCCTTCCCTCTCTTCCTCTTCTTCCCCTCCCCTCCTTTCCCCTTCTTCCCTTCTTTCCCTGTCTCCATCTCTTCCCCTCTTTTCCTCTTACCCTTTCCTCATCTTCCCCTCTCATCCTCCTTTATAGGTTAGATAGTTCAAAGTCCCTTCCCAAGGATCATATGGCCATATCTGTGGAGTTGGAAGGAGCCTCAGAGCTAAAACTCTTCATTTTACAGGTGAGGAAACTGAGACCCAGAAAGGTTTGATGACTCATCCCAATCACACAGGTTTTAAATGACTGGGCAAGGATTCAAACCTAGAGCCTCAGGCTCCACTGCCCCTTTCTTTCTCACCCCCTGTCCTGAAAGCTCCTTCTCCAAGCTTTAGCAGTTCATTTCATTTGCTATTCTCCTAAAACTGTAATTAGCATGCCTGATCTGGAAGTGGGCTTTCTCATACTCTGAATTTGCTCAGTGTCTGGGCTATGATAGATTGGATCTCTTTGAGAAGGCTAGTCCCTCCCATGATGCAGATCACAACCGATGTGTGCCCGCCCATCTTGCCTACTGCACCTCCACAATTCCTTGGTAACTGTAGGATGTGGCCCATACCTACCATGTCTCCATTGATTTCTGTGAGTTTAAAATTTTCAGTTCTTTGGTCATTGGGTTCTATATTTCATAGCCAAAAACCCTCGGTAGACTGGTGGTATTAAAAAGATGGGATTTGGGGGCAGCTAGGTGGTGCAGTGAGTAGAGCACTGGCCCTGGAGTCAGGAGGACCTGAGTTCAAATCAGGCCTCAGACACTTGACACATTTACTAGCCGTGTGACCTCAGGCAAGTCACTTAACCCTGATTGCCCTGCCTTCCCCGCTCCAAAAAAAAAGGTGGGATTTGGATTTAGGGATGAGCTTGAGGGTGTCATGGCACCCAGAAAAAAATAAGGCCATAGAGTCTTCAGCCTATGAGGTGTGTGTACCAGCCATGTGTCCAACTGGCTACACAGGGCTGGGAATGGATACCTGACTATTTTTCACATACCTAGCCTATGGGTGGACATTCGTAAGTCGAAGAACTGGCAGAATGATTTGTAGCACCTTGGTATAGTAGAAAGAATCAGAGGATCTGGCTAACCACCTAGCCCTACTGTTGGAAACCCAGTTCAAAGTTTGCCAGTAACACTTTAATAGAACCCTAGACAAGGTTCTCTCTTCTGAATTTTTTAAATGAAATTTTGTTTTGTTCAGTTAGCTAAAATCTGCCTTCTCATATTCTAATTTTTTATTCCTTTCCTTAGAGGAAAACAAAGAAAGCATGCCGATCAAATATATCTGTTCAAACTACCTTTTTCAGGCTAGAGTGCAGCATCAAATTAGAGAATACATGTGCAACAATTTGCAAACCTTCAAGCACTATGTTAGTTGTTGTTATCCTTACTGAAATCGGTGAGCTGAAGTTGATTAAAAATAAATGTAAACTTTTGAGTTTGGGCTCAGATAACAATCTATACAAATACCGAGGGAGATAGTGAAGTGGGGTGCAAAGCATGGCTGGATCTGGGGTCGGAGGCCCTGGATTCAGTCTCTTTATCTTTCTCAGCCTCAGTTCCCTCATCGGTGAAATGGATAGTAATACTTGGGCTAACTTCCTCACTGCTGTGAGGAAAGCATTTTGTAACCTGGAAAGTGCTAGATGAAGGGGAGTGATTATGATATGATGGCACATTTCCATAGGCAATGGCCAGGTCCATAGAGTGGTCACAGAAATGGGCCTTTAATAAAAGACCCAGAATAATAATATTTACATAATGCTTTAAGGTTTGCAAATCACTTTACAAACATTCTCTCATTTGATCCTCACAACAACCTTGGGACATAAGTGCTGTGGTTCCCCCCATTTTATAGATGAAAGAACTGAGGCAGATAGAGGTTGATTTGCCTAGGGTCATACAGCCAGTAAGTGTCTAAGGCTGGAGTTGAATTCAGATCTTCTTGTCTACAATGCTTCATCAACTGTGTTCCATAGCTGTCTCTAGAAGAAAATGATGATAGTGATAGCCATTAGTGGGTTGTAATCAGTTCCTGCTTGGAACAGAAGGAGCTGGTTAATAAGTTTGAAGGTGGAAATACATGATATATGTATGTGGGACAGTGAAGGAAACTGTTGGATAGATTAGGTGGGGGCAAGATTATCAGAGGGTCTTTTTAAGGGCAGAGATAATCCTGACCATTCATTTTGTTTTATAACTTTCTTTTGTTTTTGTATCACCTCTATTTGTTTGTTTATTCGTCACCATTTTATAGATTGGGAAACTTAAGCAAAGGGTGAATAAGTACATAGTCACTAAACATTTGTTAAGCACCTACTATGTTCCAAGCACTGTGCTAAACACTAGAGATACAAAGAAAGAGAAAAGGGAGTCCCTATTCTCAAGGAGCTCACAATTTAATGGAGGAGACAGTATACCATCAACATGTACAAACAAGCTTTGTACAGGATAAATAGGGAATAATCTAACAGAATGAAAGGCAATCAGGAAAGCCTTCCTGCAGAAGGTGAAACTTGAAGGAAATCAAAAAGCAGAAATGAGGAGATGGAACATCCCTACCATAGAGAACAGCCAGAGAACATGCCTGAGTCTGTAGATGGAGCGTCTTGTTTGAGAATCCTCAAAGAGGCAGCGTCACTGGACTGCATGCTATGAGTGTATGTGTGTGTGTGTGCGTGTGTGTGGTATAAGAAGGCTGGGAGGGGGCGAGGTGAGGGGGAGACAGGTTGTTAAGAGCTTTGAATGCCAAACAGGGTTTTATATTTTATTCTGGAGTGATAGGGAACCAATACCAGGACAGAGACCTCGCTCTTGAATGGGGGTATGTGACATGGGCGACACAATCATTTTTAGAAGATCGATTTGATAGCTGGATGGAGGAGGAAAAAAGAGGGACTTGAGGCAGGCTGACCACTCCTACCCCAGCAGCTATTTTAATAGTCCAGGCATGAGGCAATAAGGGTCTGCAACAGAGTCGGGGTAGTGTCAGAGGAGAAAAGGGGGCATAATAGAGAGATGCTGTACAGGTGAAATCTACACGAGATGCTTCAGAGCTGAAATTGATGAGAGATGATGTAAAACTGAAATCAAGGAGAGAGGCTGTAGAGGTGAAATCAAGGAGAGAGGCTATAGAGGTGACATCAAGGAGAGAGGCTGTAGAGGTGACATCAAGGGGAGAGGCTGTAGAGGTGACATCGAGGGGAGAGGCTGTAGAGGTGACATCGAGGGGAGAGGCCGTAGAGGTGACATCAAGGAGTGAGGCTGTAGAGGTGATATCAAGGAGACATGTTGTAAAGGGAAAATTAATAGACCTTGACAGCAGATTGAATATAAGGGGTAAGAGATAGTGAGGAATCCAGGATGACTCCTAGGTAACAAGTTATCATTACATATTCATAAAATAACTAGCCCTTTAAGGTTTGTGAAGAGCTTTAATATATTATCTGACATGATCTTCAAAGCAACCTTGCTAGGTAGGTACTCTTATGCCCATTTTACAGATTAAAACATTAAGGCTGAGAAAATTTAATAGCTTGCCCAAATCACGTAATTCATAAGTATCTGAGGGAGAATTTGAACTCAGGGCTTCCTGGCTCAGTCTAGACTTCTGTCACTACAAAACAGTTATTGAGAGGGGCCCTTAATAAGTGCTTGTTGTATTGAATTGAGAGGGCTAACGGCTATGTCTCCTGCCTGACTCCTTTGTCTTCTTAACCCAACGCATCATTTCCATCATCCCCTTACAGGGGTCTCTCCAGCTCCCTGCCTTCCCCCCACCCCAGCTTCTAACTCTGGACAACAGAGCAGGGGCAGGAGAAGCCCATCCCTATTGTGCTGCAGCCCCAGTGAAGCTGCCCCCCTCCCATCTATCTTCCCTTCCCCCTCCCCACCCGCCATGCTCTGGAAAGGGCAGCGAGCGGGAGCGTGGGTGGATTGCACCCAGAGATATACATCTGAGAACTGAAGGGAACACTTTATTTTAGATTTGGGCTTTTTTTTTCTTTTTAAAGGGAAGTTATAAAATATCTCTTCTTGCTTCTTCTCTGAGTGTGCAGATGGTTCTGTGTTTCTGCCTAATAGGGGATAAAACTGCCAGTGCCTGGCTGCCCTTGCTATCCCCAGATAGACTCAGCTCCTCCAGAGCAGGGACCCTGTTAATCAACAAGCATTATTTGGTGGCAGGCTCTAGGCTAGGTACCAGGGAGATGAAGGCAAAAGGGAGGGAGTCCCTGCCCTCAGAAAGCTTATATTCACCTGGGGGAGGTGCTCTGTGTGTGTGTGTGTGTGTGTTTGGGGCGGGGGGCGGGGACGACACGGGAAGGGGATGTATCAGAGAGTGGTGGGCAGGAAAGGAAGCTTTGGAGTGACAGAGCTTGTGAGCAGAGCCACTGGGCAGTGATTGTCAAAGCTGACATGAATATATACACACACACCAGCAAGAAGGGGAAAGTGGAAGAAGGTGGGTATACACAAAGAAGAGCAGGGCACACGGCAAGGTGCCAGCCTGCTGTCGTGGCGGACGAAGCCTGGGGTGGTTCAATGACCTAGCCTGGGGCCACCTAGAAATAACAGAGGACATTGCAGAGAATTGACTCACCCTTGGGCTGTGAGCAGTTGGGGCTTAGCATCGATCTCTGGTTACTCCTCCCTACCGTGGCTCCTAATCTTCCATGGCTCCCTGCGCCTGATCTAACGCATTCAACCAAACATTCTGTGCTTAGGTGACTTTATAGGCTCCGAGGATGAAGGCCATGTAGTTCAACTACTTATTTTTTACAAATGAGGAAACTGAGGCCCAGAGGGGTTAGTAAGTGGCACAGCTGGGATTCTCTGACTCTAGGCTCAGCACTCCTTCTCTCAAACCTTGGGGCATCACTTTTTTTACTTCCTGGCACACAACCTGTGCTTCCACCGGGTCCATCTCCTCACTGACCCCCCAAGTCTGGTGGGAGATGACATGATGCTTATTCCTCTCTCTGTACCTTTCTTCTCTCGTGCTGTGCCCAGTGCCCAGACTTTTCAACCTGCCTTCCCCCCACACCTTTCACCAATTTTATCTTTTAAGCCCTGCATCTTCTGACCACTCTGGCCCATATTATATCATGGGATCTGAGATCTCGATCAGGAACTGACTTTTGAGGCCATCTAGGCCAGTCCTCTTCATTTCCCACCTTTACAGAAGTCATTGATTCTGAAAGGGTGAGGCCTAGTGAGTGACTTGTCCTTGGGTAGCTGAAGCAACCGTAGCTTCCAGCATGAACATCTGACCAAGGCATGGATGTCTTGAGTGAACCATAAGACCAGTGTATGGAGAGCACTCATTCGTGGTATAAGCAAGCTCCCTTTCCTTATCCACTCCTACTTGCCCCCAAGGAAAGGAGATCAGAAGCACAGATAATACCTAACAGCAGTTAATCAAAAACTGCATTTATATTCTATTTAGCTTTGGAATATAACCAGAGGCACAGATTCTCTCTCCTTCTCCCCCTCTCTCCCTCCCTCCCTTTCTTTTTCTCCCTTCCCCCCTCCCTCCTCCCGCTCTCATTTCTCCCCTCTCTCCCCCCTCTTTCTTCTCTCTCTCTCTATCGCTCTCTCCCCCCCTCTCCCTCCTTCCCTCCTCTCACCTTTTCTTTCTGTCTCTCATTTGTCTGTCTCTGTGTGTCTCTCTATCTATCTCTTTGTCTCTGTCTGTCTCTCTCTCCTTTCCTTCTCTCCCCATTTTCCATCTTGGTTCAGACTGGGAGATGCAGGAGAAGGTCCTGGGTCTCCAAAGAATAAGCCACAAAATAATTAAAGAGTTAATCATCTATCTATTAACATATGTCACACTATGTTCAAGAAGAGAGAATTCAAAGCATGGAAAGGGCCTTAATGATCTCTCCATCTAATGCCACAATTTCACCGAGAAAGGAATTTGTAGCTCAGAGAGATTGAGCCTGACTTTCTTGCTCTCAACCCAACGACTACATTTACATCCTGTGCCTCGTGTGTACATAGGCATTTGTGTATTGTCTCTCCATTAGAAAGGAAGTTCCTTGAGGACTGGGATTGTGTTCTTGCACAGTGCCTGGCACGTAGTAAGCCCTTAATAAATGCTCGTTGACTGATTGACTGACTTGAAATTAGCTGTGTAATGGCAGTTGTAGGATCAGAGCTCAAAATCGGCCTTGAATCTCTTCATTTTAGGGCTATAATAGGATGAAGGGCTGGACTTGTGATGTCAGTGGCTCAGGGAGGAAATGCCTTCAAACTAAGTAGGATGATTTCTTCTTTACCAGTTAACATTTTAAAGAGCTAGTTGCTTAGGGCACCCGGAGGTTAAGTGACTTGCCCAGGGTCTCCCAGACGGACTGTCTCAGAGGCAGAACATTTTTCTATGCTTGTTTTTGGTTGGGGAGTTAAATGTTACAGGGTATGTTCTAATAGAAGTTGTGAAGTGGCTTTAAGCTTACAATATTTAATCCGACGTGGGCCAAGAAGTACATGTGTGTGTCTGAGCCATTTAAAGTATTTTTTAATGTTTAAAACATGGTTTACTAATGTGGCTGACAATGTGTAGGGTTTGATGTACTATACGTTATTGGATGTTTACACTTGTTCTTGTGGAAAATTCTTGCCAAGAGAGCAATTTTATGTATCAGAATAATAAATAAGTCAGTATGTGGATGAGGCCGTACAAGTTTTCCCCATATGCGATTGTATTTTGTATATGGTACATGGCACCCAAACACAGGCGAAAGGTGGAATTGTCATATGTATGGAAGCATCTGTTACAATTCCAAACACTGGCTGAGGTCAAGATCAGCCAGTTAATCTTGACCTCCACTTTAATGGCCTATCTCATTAGGACAAATATAAATTTTCAGGATTATTACCAGTAGAAGCACCATTCAGGACTGGTAATTATCAGTTCTTCAAATATATCTGTAAGGTTAATTTACAAACCAATTAGTTATATGCTTCTTCATCGATGCGTGCATTAGCCAGACTCTAGTGGCTAATGTCAAGATTATTAGGCCAACTGGGACATTAAGGGAACTAGAATTTATATCATGCCTACTACGTGCCTGGCAGTGGGCTAAGCTCTTTTCTTTTAGCCAAAGCTGCCTTATTTGATCTTGACACAGGTGCTATTGTTATCCCCAGTTTAGAGTTGAGGAAACTGGGACAGGGTAAAAGTGATCTGTCTAGGGTCTTATAACTGGTGAGTGTATGAGGCTGGATTTCAAGTCAGGTCTTCTGTCTCCAGACCCAGTGTTCTATCCGCTGCACCACCACCAGCAGCTGCTCATTAGGTCGGCTTGGCCTTTAGATCATGTATCTATTAGCTGTCTTTCCTCATAGGGCAGCTAGATGGCACCATAGCACATAGCATGCCGGGCCTGGAGCTTCCTGAGTTCAAGTCTGGCCTCAGATACTTACTAGCTGTGTGACCCTGGGCAAGCCTAACCTAACCCTGTTTGCCTCAGTTTCCTCATCTGTAAAATGAGCTGGAAAAGGGAATGGTAAATCACTCTAGTATCTTTGCCAAGAAAACCCCAAATGGGGTCATGAGGAGCTGAACATGACTGGAACAACTGCTGTTAGAAACACACTCACACTGTCTAGGAATAAACAAGACTCGTTGGGAAGTCAGGAACGTTTTAATCATAATTTACATTTATTCCCCCTGAGTAAATGGGGACCTCCCCTGAACAGAGTACAGGAGAAAGCACCAGGACTCGATGGAAGCCAGTCCTTTGAGAGACCCTCACCTTGAATCTCCCACCAGGCTCTTCATTGGCCAGATACAACCCCGTGACTGCCTACCTCACGCCCTCCTCACATGGCTCATTTAAGCATGCGTACAAGCCTCTGACCTTTCACCCGACCGACCTGAGGCCTGGTTTCTGCTAGAGCTATGGTGGGGGAGGGGGAAAGGTACACCTTCAATTCTGTGGAAACAAAGCCCCTCCCTCCCCTTTCTTACAGCTGCCATCTTTGATCATTTCATCACAACGACATCTTTCATCATATCATTTCAAAACCAATGACATCCTGTTTAAGCAGCTAAACCTTGGAACGATTATTACA
Organism: Phalanger gymnotis; assembly: GCA_028646595.1. Taxonomy (NCBI): domain Eukaryota; kingdom Metazoa; phylum Chordata; class Mammalia; order Diprotodontia; family Phalangeridae; genus Phalanger; species Phalanger gymnotis. The sequence goes on from CM053625.1 coordinate 312,006,552, forward strand.
AATAAATTGTTCTAAATAATGAGTTACACCCCTTCCCCCTTTGCATTTGGCCCATACTTTTACATATAATGTTCACATGCCTAACCCCATTTACTCCTCAGGAAAAGCTATCAGAAACAGGGAACATTATTACCTGCACTTTCATGGCTAAAAGGGCAGGGTTCTTTGTATTTTAATACTGGGTCTTCCCCAGGGGACCGTGTGGGAGGAGGGGCTTTCAGAGGCCTGCCTGACCCCTTCTCTGAAAGCCAGAGCCCTCAATCCCAAAGACCAGAAGCACCAGTGTCTTCATTCTCTCTTCTTTCTCTTCTAGGTTGTCGGACTCCTCCTGCCCAACCAGACCCTGGCCTCCACCATCTTCTGGCAGGTAACTCTCTCCCAGAAACCCTCAGCCTCTGGTGGAGGGGGGTCCCAAAGATTCAACAACAAATACTGATATAAGAATGTCCTGCCTGGGAAGCCCTTCTCACTGTATTTGACAGCCTCTCTTTCTAGCCCATTAAAGAGAAAAAAAAAATCAATTGAGCAGTCGACCAACCTTGCTTAAATACCTGCTCTGTGCCAGATGTTGTTAGGGACCCAAAGATGGAAATCGTCCTGCCTTCTATTTGCACCAGCTGCCCTCCCTCCCAGGAATCCCCTCCCTTCTCACCTCTGTCTTCCGGCATCCTTTAGGGCTCACCTCCAAGCCCACCTTAGGCAGGAGGCCTTTCCTTGTCTCTGCTGGCACTTTCATCTGCTAAGATATCCCTTTGTACAGACAGAATTGTTTCCCTGCATCTCTTCAGCTAGACTGTCAACTCCTGAAGGTAGGGGACTGTCTTTGCCTTTCCTTGTGCTTTTTCCCAGGGCTTAGCACAGTGCCTGGTATATAGTAAGTGCTTAATAAATGCATATTGCCTGCCTGCTGGGAGAGATAGCTTGTACATGGAGAAAAGATAATGATGGAACTTGTAAATTTGTTAGTACAGGGCAGAAGCTCCACCTACCGATGAAGGTCACCACCTTCTCTGCAACCGAGAGTCTTCGAAGGTTGTCTAAAGCACTCAGGTTAAATGACTTATCCAGGGTCACACAGCTAGTAAGCGTCTGAAGCCAGATTTGAACTCAGGAAGATGAGTCTTTCTGACTCCAGATCCAGCACTTTATTCACTGCATCTGTCTCTGTGTTTCTGTCTTTCTCTGTCTCTTTCCCTCTCTCTTTCTCCATCTCTGTCTGTCTGTCTGTCTGTCTCTCTCTCTCTCTCTCTCTCTCTCTGTCTCTCTCCATTAAGTGGTATGTTGACCCATCCATGTACTGCTGCTTGAAAGCAGGGGTTTGGATCCCTCCTGAGGCTCCTCCAACCCCCAGGTTCCCATTTAGAGGCAGAATACACAT
>CM053625.1:312008029-312043961 GCA_028646595.1 Phalanger gymnotis
CCTGACTCCCCTAAAGAAATTGAGGGTGAGGGGTTTCCAGTTAGTCTCCTAGAAGTACCCACTCTTCTGCCAGCTGTGCTATTTTTAAGACATTCAGGACCTGTGATTTCATGTCCCCCAGCCCTGAGAAAGGAGTTCAGTTCAACATTTATTGAGCACCACCTTGGTACTCATGTACCAAGAAAGCAAGCAAGGCCCCAGATAAGGCCAAAATATTCAAAACTTTTCTGTGGCAGCAAAATGTCTGGAAACACCCCGAGAGCCCATTAGTTGAGGACCAGCTGAGCTGGCTGTGGTGCATGAGAGCGTGGCCTCTCAGGGCATTGTAGAAAACAGCAAATGCAAAGGGCTCTGAGCTTGGTGGGCTCTGAGCTTGCTCATGTGAGCAAGGAGAGCAGAACCAGGAGAACAAGGACAAAGAGCCTTGGTTCTGGAGGCAAAGGCCCTGGGTTCAAATCCCAGCTCCAATGCTTACTACCTGTGTGACGTTGGGCATGTCGTTTCACAGGTGTGGTGGAGTAGGTAGAGTGCTGGCTTTAGAGGCAGGAGCATCTGGCCTCAGGTCCTGCCTCTGATGGGTATTTGCTGGGTTGCTTTGAGGAAGTTAGTTAACCACTCATTACCTTCAGACAATAAATTGAACATAAATTGCAAAGTAATTGGTGATGTGCTTTGGCAGAAAGAGTTTCAGTTGTGTGGCCATGGAGTCAGGAAGATCAGGGTTTAAATCCAGCTTTCGACACTCAGTAGCTGTGTAATCTTTGCTCAGCTGGGTGGTGAAGTAAATAGAACACTGGACCTGGAGTCAGAAAGACCTGAGTTCAAATCTAGCTCAGACATTTACTAGCTGTGTGACCCTGAACAAGTCATTTAATCTCTGCCTGTCTCAATGTCCTTATCTGTGAATACTAGATAATTGCACCTACCTCCCAAGGCTCAGATAATAATTATAAAAGGCTTACTTAGCACACTGTCTGGCACACAGTAGGTGCATAATAAATGCTTGTTTGCTTTCTTATCTCCTCTGCATTTAATTCCTACAGGTCTGATTTTCCCACTCTTTTGAATTCCTTGTATTGGTTGTTTCTTACAGTGCAACAAGCTTCTCTTACTTGTATAGTGAATGTTCTAGCCATTCTGAATCAACGCCCCCTCCCCTTTTCCTCCTGGTTGTTTTATTTCCACAAAATTTACACACACACACACACACACACACACACACACACACACACACACACATACTGCTGCTTGGTTGGCCCATGTGGTCATGGCGGGGAGGGGCCCTTCCCAGAGATGCTCTCTGATGGCTCTTGTGTCTTTGCAGTGGCTGAACCAGAGTCACAATGCCTGCGTCAACTATGCAAACCGCAACGCGACCAAGGTGAGCTCACTCAGCCCCACTTCTGCCATGGCTATGGGGACAGCAGGGCCAATGGGGCCAACTTTGGCTCCCGGGCAAGACCAGCCTGGCGGGTAGGCTGAGGAATACTTGCTTCTACTATGCTGCGGAAGTCATTCCTCTCTTTCTGTACACTGATGCCTAAGATTCCACCATTAGTGATTTATTCTTTTGGATTGACCTTTACTCTCTTTAGCCCACTTCTTCCTGGGAGAGGGTAACATATTAAGTCCTAACTCCTTAGTAGAAATGAATTTGTCAGGCATTTTCTTCATTGTGAAGAAGAGTGTGACAGTCTTAGGACTCCAAGAGTATATGGAGGTGTGTGATGCTACTTGATTTTTTGTGTTTTTTTTTTCTATTTTTTGGAGGGGGGAGGCAGGGCATTTGGGGTTAAATGACTTGCCCAAGGTCACACAGCTAGTAAATGTCAAGTGTCTGAAGCCAGATTTGAATTCAGGTCCCCTTGACTCCAAGGCCGGTGCTTTATCCACTGTACCACCCAGCTGCCCCTGTGGTACTACTTGTGAGGAACAGTGGAAAGAGATTTGGGGTCAGAGAACCAGGGTTCACATTTAGGCTCTGCTATCTACTGTCTGCAAAGAGCACTGGATTTGAACCCCAGCTCTTCCACTCAACTAGTGGTGTGACCTTGGTCAAGTCACATCTCTGGGTCTCAGTTTCTTCTTTTGTAAATGGAAGAGATTAGACCAGCTGACCTTTGTGGTTCCTTCTAATTCTAAATCTATGACACTATGATAAATGTCAGCTATTGTCATTAATATTAACCAGTTAGCTCATCTTATCTCTCACACTGATAAGAGAAAGCCACCCTTATTGGATGGAACACCACTGAAGCCGGGTTTGAACCTAGGACCTTGGACTCCAAGTCTAGCACTCTCTCCATGGTATTCTATCTTTGTGTCCCCCACAGTTCCATCTCTAGGAGTGGCCTCAACTTAGATTTTGATTTCTGCCAGCTTTTTCCCATTCTCCTGTGCTGTACTTTGTGTCTTGGCCGAGAGTCAAGACAGACTTGGGCTCCTGTGTGACCTCTGATGCTTGCAAGCCCAGTAACCTGGGGCAAATCACCCTCTCTGAGCCTCCACTTACTCATCTGAGAAATGGGGACAATACAGTCCCACTGTGGTATCTACCTCACCGAGTCATTGTGACACTCAAATGAGGTCACGTATGACAAGTGCTTTACAAATGTAAAATGATGATGATGTGTTGACAATGTCATATCTACTCTCCAAGTTTCCAGGTGCCAAGCTGGCAATTCTCTCTCTTTTTCAGCCTTTGCCTGCATCCAAGTTCATCCAGGGTTACCTGGGAGCCGTCATAAGTGCTGTCTCGATTGCAGTGGGTAACACTTGCTTACATTTCATTTGTCGTATTGAAATCGCTTTCTCAGTCTCCCTAATCTCGATCCTCTCAAACACATAGGTCTCCTACCGTTCAGGCCCTAGGAATGCCCTGAGGCCCATTTCTGAAGGGGCGCTGGGGAGGAGAAGGGCTTTCATCTGCTTTCAGGGGAGGTTTTCCTACTTTGATACAGCTCCTAAGAGAGGAGGGCACGGGGGAGGGGAGTGGAGAAGGACTACAAAAAATAAAGTAGGAGATCATATGGTGTACCCAGTGGAGGATGTTGGTGTAAAGGAGGAGAGGAGGTGCCTCCTTTACGGTAGGTAGGGGAGGGCATCTTCACACGCAGGCACTGTATTCCTCTTGCCTAGCACATAGTAGGTGCTTCAAACATGTTTCTTGACTATTGACTGAAAAGCCCCAGACATAGGTTAGTAAGTAAGGCAGGACTGACTGCTAAAAACTGAGGGGGGGATCGGATTTGTCTTTGGCCTTTAGGGTGACCCAGCCTCAGAAGGGGAAAGAGAGAGCCAGCCTAGAATGGGTAACAGCAGCAGGGGCAACTCATAATTATCTGGCTCTTTGGGAATACTTACGATGCCTTCTTTTTGAAAAAAAAAAATGATCAGGTATTTTCCCCTCCCTCTCCCCTGAAAAAAACAAAGTCTTTGTAACAATGTACATAGTCAAGCAAAACAAATTCCCATGTTGGCCAGGTCCAAAAAAAGTCTTATGGCATCTTTTTCCCAGTGGCTCTGATAACACTGAGGCATAGAGCTTGCCGGATTTACTCAGGGTCACACCACCCACTGTGTTCCAAATTTCTGGACAGTTATATTGTTTCTGTTGATCACTTTATTATTATCAGATTTTATTTATTTCTTTTTATTATTATCAGATTTTTTTTCTTAAGCTTTTTGTGTTCTTCTGGGAGACCCATGGTTCTTAGGTTGTTTCTCTCCATCCTGTTTTCAAGGTCAATAGTTTTTGCTTGTCTGTAGATCATGTTTTCTTGGAACATTGTTGCTTTTTTGCTTTTCTCCTAGATTAGCCTTCGCTTCTGTATATTTGCGTCTGCATTCCCAATTAGTTGCCCCGCCCCCTTTGGTGATTCTTGCCACGATGGATTAAATTTTTTCTATTCTGCCAATTATATGTGCTGTGTGGGCCATAAATTCTGCGTTCACAATTCTTATTTCTTTTTTAAACCATTTGGGAACATCCTGCTGGGGTTCCATGCTCTCTTGGGAATACACACACACATGCGCACGCACACACACGTACATATGCATGCACACACGCACACATACACATACACCCATGCATGCATGCACACACGCACACACATGCACACACATGCATGCATGCATACACATCCACGCCCACACACGTATGCATGCACACACATGCACACACATACACATGCACACATATGCACGCACTCACGCATGCACACACACGTATGCATGCACACACGTGCACGCATGCACGCACACATACACATGGACGCACACAATACACAATGCACTTGCACACACATACACCCACGCATGCATGCACACACATGCACGCATGCATGTACACACACGTATGCATGCACACACACGCACACAATACACATGCACACACATATATATGCACAACAGACACACACTCACGCATGCGCACACATACATGCATGCATGCACACACATATGCATGCAGGCACACATGCATGCACACATATACACACATACACATACATACGCACACGCACGCACACACATACACACACGCATGCACACATACACACACATACACACACACACTGCTAGGTCCTTTGCTCCATCAGCATCATCATAATAATAGCCCACACTTACATAACACTCATTCTGTGCCGGGCACTTTGCTGAGCATGCCACAATCATTGTCTCATTTGACCATCACAACAACTCTGGGAAGCAGGTGCTATTATTATTCCGATTTTACAGATGAGGGAACTGAGGCAAACAAGTTAAGTGACTTGCCCAGGGTGGCACAGCTATTCAATGTCTAAGGTTGGATTTGATCCCAGGTCTTCCTGACTGCATCCCTGCCCGTCTGTGCACTATGGCGCCCCCTAGCCGCCTCACGATGTGTTGGTTCATTTTCCCTTTTCCCTTTACTCATAGATACCTGGACTCATTTAGCTGATCTAGAGGCCATATTCCTTTCTGTTAGTAACATCGCTCTTCCCTTTTGGTGTATCTGTTTATGCTCAGGGTCTTTATCTGAGTTTTCTTCGTCCTGAGATCTTTGGTAACATCAGTCTTTTTTCCTTATTCTCCATTCCCTTTTGCTCACTTTCAGATTCTTCCCCCTTTGATGACAGTTATCCTCATCTGTAAGATGAAAGAATTGGACTACATGGTCTCTGAGATCCCTTCCAGCTCTGAGAGGAGTCTATGATGCTACAGAAGGTCCCTAGGGACAAGCAAGGACACTAGTCCCTGCCCGAGCCAATCCACTTTACAAATACTCATTCTGGGTGCCTTTTCCTCAACCCTGTCTCAGCTGAATTAAGAGGGGAAAGGGTTTGTCCACAAGTAGTTCCAAGGTACCTTAAGAAGACAGAATGTGCCAAGAGCGTAGGAATGGTGATGATGGATTTGCCCCAACTTGGAGTTCTGGGAGGTGCCAGTAGGTCACACCAAGCTGGGCTCCCAGGATCCTGAAGATAGCAAATGTCACCAGTCCTTTCCATCTTGGAAATTTCTCTCCTAATCCCAAATAATGCTATAATAATCTTGAAAGTGTCTCTTACTCCCACCCCCTCCTTTCCTTCCTTGTCTTCCTTTCCTATTACATTTTCTCTTCCATCTCTAGCTCCTCATTTCTTCCTTCCCTCATTTGGTTTCTGTATCTCCTCTTATTATCTCCCCGTCTCTCACCTCCTCCTTCTCCTTGTCTTCTTCCCCTCTTCCTCTCTCTTCTCCCTCCTTCTCTACCCTTCCACTCCTCCTCTTCTTCCATATCCCCTTCCTCCTACCTCCTCTTTCCCCTTCTCCTCTTCCTCCACCTTCCACTATCTCTTCCCCCTCCTTCCCAGTCTTTCATCTTTTTTTCTTCCTTCCCTTCTTTTTGCTTCTCTTCCTCTTCATTTTCTTTCCCTTTTGTCTTCTTCTTTTTTCCGCACCTTCTCTGAGACCCCAGGACCCAAGGCTGGACCTCATGGGGAGCACTCGGTGGGCCCTCCTTGATTGCCAGCCCCTTGGTTCTTGGATTCTGTGATCTCCACTTGATAAGAGTAACCCTTCCTTACTGCCTCCTCCTGCTCACGGCGAGGGTCCAGCCTTGACAGATGGGAGCAGAGTTTCTGACACAGATTATCTCCAGCTTGCTTTTCTCTTTTTGTGTAAATCACAAAACCACTGGATAAAGGAGTTTTATTTTAGTTTAGTTTTCCTTGTTCCCTGGCACCCCAGGCCTGTCGGCCTCATTAACTGATCTCTGCTGTCAATTAGCTGTAAATCCCCTCCCAGGGTGAGCCTATTAGGAGGAGATGACCTGAAAACAAGTGTCACTGGCCCCAGTGGTTGGCCCAGTTCTGGTATTAATTAAAAGGAGCCCCTCCCAGACAGGCAGCCTGGGATAGAGAGACCTAGCAAGGCAGAGGAGAGGGGGAAGCACCAGGGCTTGGGGAAGGGCTTGGCCTTTTTCCTACTCCCAGTGACAACCCTCCAGCCTCTGTGTAGCTTCCTCATCATCTCAGCTGCCCCAGGAATCTGAACCCTCCAGTATTCATGCTTCCTAAATGTCCAGGAAGCCAGGCTTTAAGCTTTGGTTATCAGACTCTTGGCTAACAGCAATTACCAAGAATAAATTATTGAGAAGGAAGGAAGGAAGGATGGATAGATGGGTGGATAGAGAGAAGGAAGAAAGGAAGGGGATTCCATTAAATTATTTTCTTAAATCCCACAGCTTGCTATATTTTAGGAGGAAGCTTTCCTTGCTCAATCTAACTTCACCATTCAATGCAACAGGTACACTCTGAGTACCTACTGTATACCCAGCCCTTTGCTTGGGGCTGCTATAGGGAAACTGGGAGAGGCTCAGCCTGCCCTGAGAGGGTATCATGCCTGGATAAATAAAGTATTTATTAGAAGATAATGTTTATTAAGCCCTTACTCTGTATTAGGCTCTGTGTTAAGTGCTGGGGACACAAATAACAGCAAACAAGGCAATCCCTACTCTCTGGGAGTTTACATTCTAGTGGGAGGGAGGGGAGAACATGTATCAGTTATATATCTTATACAACATGAATCAATAGTGCCAGCCCATCCAAAAGAGGGGATTCCTGCCTAAAGGTGCCCACAGATGGTTGTGTTTATTCTGTTCTACCATTTATTTCCCCCGTTAGATTGTAAGCTCTCTGAAGGGAAGAACTGTACATATGTGTGGACACGTATGTGTGTATGTGCACGATGTGTGAGTATGTGTGCATGCATGCGTGTGTGCACGTGTGTGTGTGTAGACATACATTTTTTCCTGCTTTTTTATCAGCAGTATAGATCACAATGCCTGGCATATGGTAGGTGCTTAATAAATGTATCGTTGATTGACATTACTGGGGAGACAAGCTGTAGGTGCGTGAAAATTCAGTAATAGTGTAAGAGCACAGCTTGTGGTCCCAGCAGGAAGCACCAGACCGCCAGTCCACTGAGCAGTTCGATCAGTAGCTGCAGCAAAGCCTAGAGAAGACAGAGCCGTCGGTGGCTCAGACCCTTGGCACAGAAAGCTTCCCGAACTGGTGGTAGCCCCTGTGGCTCACTGAGTGTGTTTTGCTGACTTTCTCCCTGTATCTCTTGAGCTGCCACTACCCACCTCACTGATCTGGTGTTGGGCTCCTTCTTAGTCCCCACCATTTATTCTCTGGTAGTTGGTCCTCCTTGCTCTAGTGTGATCCTAGTAAATCAGAGGAGATGGCCTCTTTCACCAATGGCTGGGGCCTTTGACTTAGGCCGTGACTGCTAAATAGCCCATGGACATAAGACGAGGGGAGGAGGGGAGCAAAGAGAGACCAAGAGAGGGGGAGAGGAGGGATTCCTTGGTTTAGTCCCCTAAGTCACGTTGGTTGGAGAGTGGGATCAATCCAATCAACTTCTACTCCCTGTACCAAGAAAAGGGAGTTGCATCAGACACCATGTTTTCATGACTGGTTCAGCTAGGTGGTACAGTGGATCCAGCAAGTCTCATCTTTATGAGTTCAAATCCAGCCTCCGACACTTCCTAGCTGTGTGACCATGAACAAGTCACTTAACCCTGTTTGCCTCAGTTTCTTCATCTGTAAAATGAGCTAGAGAAGAAATGGCAGATCACTTCAGTATCTTTGCCAAGAAAACCCAGACTCTACTGGAAATGACTAGACAACAGCAACAGAAGTCCAAAAATGTTTGTCTTGTTGTGTCATGAAACCATCCAACCCTGGTCCTCTGGCATCCTGGTTGGTCTGTTGCATTGATCAGAGATCTTAAGCATCAAAGTTCGCACCTTTTCATTTTACAGAGGAGGCCCAGAGTGGGTGGGTGACTTGCCCAGTCACACATACAATATGTTTTCATACCTGTTACAGGAAGTCAGCTGAGGCTGGAGAGTAGTGGGATAAGTTCTGACTTCTCCACTTAGCCACAGGTTGGCCATATGGGGCACATATCTCCATTTCCGGTTTGGGGGAGGGGGGACAGGGATAGTAGAGTGACCTCCCTTGTCCCAATTAAGCAAGCACCAATCAGCCTTGGTGCTTAAAGACATACCTGGCCCAGGCTACCTTGTGACAGTCACCCAGCTTAAATTATGGTGTATGTGTAGCTTTAATAGGCTACCTTGTGACAGTCACCCAGCCTAAATTATGGTGTATGTGTAGCTTTAATAGGCACGTGCTGGTTCTATGCACTGGTTTGAAATTATTTTAATACAGCAAAGTCCTTCCTGAGAAATCTACAGCCTTCCTTCCACAACCCTCCCTCCCCCCCCTTTTCCTGAGCATGGCCCATCTGCCCATTGCTATGATATCTGTCTCTCTCTCTCTCTCTCTTTCTCTGTCTCTGTCTCTTTCTCTCTGTTTTTGTGTCTCTGTGTATCTCGTTCTCTGTCTCTGTCTATTTCTTTGTTTGTCTCTGTGTCTCTGTCTTTGTTTCTGTCTCTCTGTCAGCTCCAACCCCTTCCTTCTGGGCCCCCCAGCTCCTGCCTGCCTTTTACAGCAGACACACACCAAGTCCTCATGGAGACCCCTCCAGAAGGGAACAGGAGGCCAAGGCTAGACTCTTTTCCATCTCCCTGACCGTGCTGCCTTGGTTTCCTCCAGGCCTGGGCTAGTGCTGACCTGGATGGCCATCCCCTATAGGGCCAGCCCAGAGAGCTGGGGGGAGGCAAGCTCCCGAGGCCAGGAATTCCTGGGCAGCCTCAGCAGCCTGTTTGTTTTGCCCTCCTTCCTTTCCTTCCATGGTGGGGCCTTGCCAAAGCAGAGCCCATGTTTAGTTAACTTTTATTTTGTGGTTTATTTGGGCGGTTGTGAAAGCGCCCCACTGGGGCAGCCCATGGCCATCATTGTTCTCTTTCTCGAAATCCTCCAGAATCCAATTATTAGGGCTGATTTTCTGATCGCTAGCTCTGTTCATGATGGGTCGGTTGCCATTTATGCCAGCTGGTTTCCTTAAACAAGGCCCGCCGAACTGGCAAGGAGAGGAAGCAGCCTGCTCGGCTTTTTCATTTTAATGGGCTCCACCAAATGCTGTAGCCCTGAGGGCCCCAACCAGTCCCAGCAGTGGGGGGTGGGGGTGGGGGTGGGGAGAGCTGCCTCCTGGCCAGTGCATGCCCTAACACACTGGAAAGCCCCTGACCCAAGGGACCCCAGCCTCAGACCTTCTCCAGCCTTCAGAAGAGGCCTGGGCCGTTGGAGCAGAACTTATCACAGTGAGGGAGAGTTGGGAGGGATGAGTAGCCATCTCTCCTTCACCTCCAGCAACAACAGCTGGCCTTTACATTGCACTTTACAAATATCTTATTTGATTCTCCAACAGTTCTGGGAGGTAGATACTATTATTGTCCCCAGACAGATGGAGGTCAAGTGACTTGCCCAGGGTCACACAGCTAGTAAATGTTTGAGGCAGGATTCGAACTCAGGTCTTCCTGCTGACTCTAAGTCCTTTAAATGCTCTGCAGAGAAGTTTGTATTTTATCTTACAGGCAATTGGGAGCCAGTGAAGATTTGCGAGTAGTGGAGAGAGTGGTCCGGTCTGTGTTTTAGAAATATTAATTTATTTGCTCTGTTAAGGATAGATTTAGGAGGGGGTACAGGCTGGAGTCAGGGAGTTAGAAGGCTGTTGCTGTCCTCTCAGTGAGGTCCTAAACTGGCCCTTGAGAGACATGATTTTACTGGTAAGGAAAAGGAGAGGCAGAGTTCACGGCGGCCCTGCTAGTCAGTAGCAGGCTAAACTGGAATCCAGGTCTCTTGCCAAGAGAAAGGTTTTTTTCTTTTTATCCCCTTCCTTCCTCCCCCTCCCCCCAGGATTCTCAATTGATCCTTCATGGAGGCCATGGCACGGTGTAGCCCAGGATAGGCTCGAAACATTTTCATTCAAGTTTAGAAAGGGCTTTATGTACATGAACCCATGGGATCATCACGAGTCCGTGGGGGCAGGCACTATGCTCCCCGTTTTACAAATGAAGAATCTGTGGCTCAGAGGGGGCGAGTAACTTGCCCAAGGCAACACAGCCGAGAAGTGTCAGAAGCTAGATTTGAACCCGGGTTCGGGTCTCTCTTGCCTCTGGGTTCTTCAGGATGTTTTCCACACCACCAGCCTGCCTCTTTCTAGTGGTATTTGCCTTGTCTCCCTACAGGAAGGAGAATATTGTTAGACCAGTCTGGGGGTTGTTATCAGTACTGACTCTCGCTAATTGCCTTTGGATAGAAATCCTGCCAAGCTACTGACCTTCATGCATGCCTTAGACCCATTCCTTGGACATCCTGAAGAATGAAGCAAGCAGTGAGCCTCCACCTCCTGCCCCACACCCTGCTTCCTCATCTTCATTTCCAGAGTCAAAGGACTCAGACTCATACTCAAAGACCAGCTTTTCCACTTAATGTGGAAGGTTGCCAGTATGATCTCAGACGAGTTAACTCAACAATTGGGCCTCAGTTTCCTGCAAAAACAAACAGAGATGGACCAAATGACCTCCAAGGCCATTCTTTTGGGCTCTGACTCTATGAAGATTCTGTTTGGGACAGAAATCACCTTCTTCCTCCCTCACCCCCAGCGTCTAGAGGGACCAGAAGGAGAAGGGTCAGGAGTCCACTTTTCTGTGAAAATACTGTCTGTTAATGTAACTGATCACAAGACCTGGCCTCTCCCGTCCCTGTCAGCCCTTTCTGCCTTGCCTCTCTCTTTCTCCCTCCACCTTCCTCTGCTGCCTAGGTGAAGGTGCCCCTGTGGATTTTTCTAATCCCAGCTCCCTGGCCCTGATAATTGTTTGTGATCGGTGCGGAGCCTTTTTGCTGACAGCCTGTGAATGTGGTGTGAGAACCCATCATCGGGGTGTGAGATGGAATGGGGGTCGCCCATAGCCACACTCAATCAGAAGGGACAGTGTAGGAAAAGGCCGGGCTGCATCTGTGTGTGTCTGGAAGGCAGCAGCCAGGGGAATTGCTTGTTTGGTTGACCCAGAAGGCCGATGTTAGCCCCAAAGCCCCATCCCCAAACTCTGAGCCAAGATCTAAAGGTTTTGTTGAGGTATAAAGCTAGGAGCGAGCTTCCTCCTGTGCCCTTCTTTTACAGATGAGGAAAGTGGGACTCTGGAGTTGAGAGACTTGTCCAAGGTCACTTAGGAGGGTGTGTGATGGGATGCTGGAACTCAGGACAAGAGAGATGGGGGGGGGACTCCCAGGAAGGCTGAGAGTAGGCCCTTGTCTATGGTCCTTTTAGGGGTGGCAGGAGGGACCCTGAGTGGCGTCTCATCTGCCCAGGCTCTTTTCCCTCAGTCATGGCTGGTGTCCTGTGTTAGAAGTGAGCCAGTCCACAGCTTAGGGGAGAGGGCCTTGCAGATGAGGAGAAGAAATTAGGCCTTGCTTCTCTCTGGAGCTAGCCTGGGCTCCAATGCAGTGTCTGCCTCTTACTGCCTGTGTGACCTAAGCCACATCATTTAACCTACTTTGGTCAGATTTTCCTAATCTGGAAAATGAAGAGATTGGAACAGATGGTTTGTAAAGCCCCTCCCAACTACAGGTCTGTGTTCCTAGGCCATATCTCTGCCCAGTCTCAGACTATAACCTGCTGCTAGGGACAACTGAGTTTCGAAGCAATGGGGCACTCCTGGGCTTAGAAAGCTCAGTGGTCAGGGTTTGTGGACAGGTGCTGGTGACCTTAATTCCGAGGGCTCTGATCACTGCATCATTGATATAGCACTTGAAGGAGCCTTAGATGCTACTCCCTTTTTTTTACAGATGAGGAGCCTGGGGTCCAGAGGTGTTCCATGGGGATCTGTGCTTTCACCTCCTCCTTCTCTCCCAAGGAACCAGAGTCCCATGAAACCTAGATTCTAATCCCTGCTCTAATAATGTGATTTAGGACAAGGAACCTAATCTCTCCAAGTCTCAGTTTCTTCATCTCTAAAATGGGGATTATACTGACTCCATCTACCTCATAGGGTCGTTGTGAGCAGATGGCCTTGTAAATTCTTGTTTGTAGTACCTAATGAATATAATTTGTCCATTAAGTAGGTGTGCCAGAAAAACATTGGCATGCTGACCTTGATTCAGTGGGCCAGAGGGCATGAGTAGCGGGGGGCTAAAGCGCCCCCCCACTAACATCAGGAGCTTGGCAGTTCTTCTGGGAGAGTATTTACCACCCAGAGGAAGCACAGATGTAAATGAATCCTAAAGTCAGAGGACCTGGGTTCAGATCTTCACCTGCCACTTAATGACCTTGGATGAGCCCTGGGGCCTCGGTTTCCTCATTTGTAAAGTGAGGGTTTTGGACTAGGTAGGCGATAATGTTCTTTCCATGATCCTGTAAATTGGGAGGGACATCCTTCACCATCCCCCCCTTCCCCCCCCCCATTCCCCCTTCCCCACACACACATGCTCCCTCTAGGGCTTCCCTTACTATTCAGTGGCCAGCAGGGGGAGCCCAAGCTCACCTTGGCCATGGTCTTTGGGTTCTAGCGATCTGAGGCTGTAGGAGCCGGGTGAGGAATGCAGCTCACCCATTATCTTTCCTAGGTTCTGCTAACTCTTTCAAAGTCTGTCCACATTTGTGCTCCCTCCCTGTAGAAAATTCTCTCCAAGAAAACTCGTCTGGCTTTCAGCCACTTTCGTCCCCATTCCTCCCCTCCGCCCCTCCCACCCCTTGCCATGATTGTCCCATGAGGTCAGGCAGAGAAGATGGGGTTGCATCAATTTAGACCTGGAAGGGATCAGCAGGTTGTCAGATGACAAATTCCAGCTGGAGAAGCCCATGAAGGCCGTCTAACTGAACCCCCTGAATGGGCAGCAGAGGCACCGGGGCTGAAGAACTGGCCCCATTTATTACCCAGGTGTCTGGTCAGGATAATGTGATTTTTATCACCTGGAAACTCTGTCTCTGGGTAGATGGGGAGAGATTCTCAATGCAGGTTATAAATGCATGGCAGAGCCAGGAACTGAAGGCCTCTGACTCCAAATTCAGCCCTCTTTTGACTACACTGACTTGCAGAATCTTCTCTTTGGAAGGGACCTCAGAGGCCATCTATCTAACCTCAGTTAGTCAACAATCATTTATTAAGTGCATACTGGTGCCATGCACTTTACGTGCTGCAAAGAGAGGCCCAAACAATCCCTGCAAGGTACATCCAGAAGATGTACAGATAGAAGGCAATCTCAGAGGCAAGGCACAGTGAGGACCAGGGTGGAATGGAAAAGGCCTCCTTCAGAAGGTAGGGTCTGAGCTGAGTCCTGAAGGCAGCCAGGAGACAGAGGTGAGGGGGACAGCTTCTGCCCTGTGGGCCTAGCCCAGGTCTTAGGGTCTCAGAGTAAGGTTTTCCAGAATGACTGACATGTGAGATGTCACCGAGAGCCAGGAACTGGGCAGAAATTGGGGCAGAGGATTCCAAAGGAAGTTAGATGTTCTCTGCCCCAGCCTTCCCATTCTTCATCTCTCTGTCTCTCCCCCTCCTCTGCTTCTATCTTCCTCTTTTCTCTCTGAATCCTCTTTTACTCTCTCCTTTTTCCCTTCTCTTTCCCCATTCTTCTTCCATCTCCCTCCCTCTTTCCCTCCCCTCTCTCCTCTTCTCTCTCTCCTTCCCTCTCTCTCTCCCCCTCCCTCCCTCTCTCCCTCTCCTTCCCTCTCTCTCTCTCTCCCCTCTCTCCTTCTCTCTTTCTCTGCCCCATCTCCTCTCTCCTCTCTCTCTCTCCCCTCTCCCTCTCCCTCTCCCCCTTCCTCTCCTCTTCCTCTTCTCTCTCTCCTCTCTTTCTCTGTCCCTCCTCCTCTCTCTGTCTCTCTACCCCCCTCCCTTCCTCTGTCTCTCTCTCCCTCTCCCTCTCTCTCTCCCCCTCCCCCTCTCCCCCCCCCTTCCCTTCCCTTCCTCCCTCCCTCCCTTCCCCCTCCCCAGCACAACAAGTAACCAAGTCTTGATTTTTCCTCCCATCCCTGCCTCTGCACTCCTATCTCTACTTCCTTTATCCCTCCAAGAGAAGGAGGGTGGTAATCTCTTTCTGAGCAGCCCCCTCCTCCTCTTCTCCTTTCTATCCCTTTGTGTAACTGGGTATGAGTATAAGGAACAGAAATGACTGGGGTAGGAATGGATGGAGGGAGGCTTGGGTGGCTGGTCTGGTAAGTGCTTAGTAAAACTGGTTGAGTTGAAATAAGAGTCTGAGTGTCCTCCCCCAGGCTGCTGCTCCCCCACCCCCAGCCCCCTTTCCTGGGCTGTAGTTCTAGGCCTCCCTTAACACCTCAGAGTTCTCCAGCCAGCCTGGCCTTCCTTCTCATTGGCTTAGAAAAGGCTGCCACAGTAGCCTCCCTCTGCTCCCTTTTCAGCATTCCCAGCAGTGTTCCATAGGAGTGGAGAGCAGGAAGAGAAGCAGAGTCTCCTGCCTCCCAACTGGGAGGAGGCAGGGTGGGTGCTGAGGGGCAGTGCTGCGTCTTCTCAGACCCAGCAGCCTTCAGAAGAGCCTAGATTTGGAGCTGAAAGGGACTCCTGAAACCATCCGGTCCAATCTCTACATTTTACGGATGAGGAAACAGCCGCCCAGAAAGAGAAAATGAATTACTGAAGGTCACACGATAGTGACAGAGGGAGGATTGGAACCGGGGGCCAGTGACTCCACTGCCGCTCCATCCTCGTTGACCGCAGGCCAGGCGGGAAGCTGGTAGACAGGCCCTGGCCTTACTTAATCCGTCCACAGGGAGGAGATTGCTGCCAGAGGAGCGCTTCCTCCATCGCTAAGCCATTAAAACTCCTTCCTTCCACATAGCTAAGATGGAAGACGGTCAGCGAAGCCCAGACCTCTTCCTTCCCCCGCCCCACCTTCAGCGGCCCCCTCTGGGCCTCAGGACCCAGTTCAGCTGGGGGGGGGGGCGCAGTCTCTGAGTAGATAAGGGGAAGTCGTCAGCTGATAGATGTTGGGGCTTCGCTTGAGAATGGAGGAGACTGGATTTCAATCCAGCCCAGCACTGAATTTCATCTGCACAGCAGGGTGCGGGCCGGGATGGAGGAGCGAGGAGGAGGGGGCGGCGGCGGGTGCGGAGCGCGGCCGCCGCCGCTGCGAGTCAATCGCAGCGTTGGACGCGCGGCAGGGATGGCGGGCGGGTTCCCAGCAACAGCCTAGATGGAACCGTTTAACCTTTTCAATTTAATAGAGATGCTCCCCCCTAGCTTTGCATTCCAACTCTGGCCCGGAGCGAGTGGGGAAGGGAGGGAATTGAGATGTGTGCATCGACGCGGGGCTTAAAATAAAGAGTGAAAATATAGACACACACATCCATATATATCTATAGATCCCCACGATCTGCAGGGTGGTTATGGCAGCGCGTGCTGCCTCACAGTCACTGCGGGGCGGCCGGGGGCATTCAAGCGCCCTGGCTTCTGGAGGGGGGGGGAGGAGAGGATTCTGGGACCTCGTTCCAATCTCAAGCCTAGTTCGGGGGGCCGTGAGAGCCCCCTCCTCTTTCCGCTTCTCTGTCCACACTGTGGATGGTGGGCCCTCTCCCTTAAGTGGGAGTGGGGGTGGGGCTGGCTGTGGAAATAATCAGCAAGCACTAATTAAGTGCTTACTGTATGCCAAGTGCTGAATATACAAAGAGAGAAATAAAATAGTCCCTGCCTTGAAGGAATTTATGTTCTAAGGCGAAGTGGACACTTCGTACACACAAAATCTATCTAATTAGGTCCATACAAGACATATCTATAGAAAAATATCCTGTCTGTACCCAGCATGTATGTATATATAATTATATATGTATGTGTGTCATTATACACACACAGAGGTAATCTCAGAGGGAAGGTACTAGTAATGGGTGGGGAGGAGGAAAAAAGACCTGTAAAAAGTGAGATTTGAGCTGTCTCGAAGGCAACCAGGAATTGGGGAGGAAGACAGAGGGCTCTGGAGAGGAAGGGAGGCTGACTAGGACTAGCCAAAGCTTCCTGGAAGGTCATAGAATTCAGATTAGAGAGATGCATCGTCAACCTCATGCTCTGATTCATTCAGAGGATTAGAGACTTAGAAATAAAAGGCACTTTCAGGGTCATCTAGCCCAGCCCTTCCATTTTATAGAGACTCTAGAGGTCAGATGACTTGACCAAAGTCATATACATGTATAGTAAGTGGCAGAGTCAGGATCTGAACCCAGGACCTCTGGTTCACTCAATCCAGTACTTTTAATGTGGGTCAATGACTTGCTCTCTTTGGGTCCCAGAAAGCAAAGACAACAAGGTGCATCCACATTTTTGACCTGCACCACTTAGAGGAGCTTTTCACGTGCTGATCAGAGAAGGGGGTTTTCTTCCATTGAGGAAGTCAGAGATTTTGACACCTCCCCCCTCCCAAACAAAAATGGTTTGCAGCCCAGTGCTAGGCACAGAGACTACAAAGACCTAAAGGAAATGGTCCTTGCAGCCCAAGAGTTTACAGTCTATTGGGGCAGCCTGGGGGAGCCGACTAGTGCAACAATAATCAAGTGAATACAAATCGATGTGGGGATTGGGAAAGACCCCAACAATGGCATTGTCTAGAAAGGGGCCATTGAGCTGAACTTCGAAGGGAGCTGGGGAATCTAAAAGGTGGAGGAGAGCGGGGAGGGCTTCCCTGGTCTGGACTTGCTTCACTTATGTCCTGGTATCTACGGTGCCCAGATGAAGGGGATAAAATGTGAGAAGACGGTAAAATAGGAAGGGGAGAGCTCGTGAAAAGTTTTGAGGATGTCTTAGTTGATCCTAGAGGTAATAGGGAGCCATTGCAGTCTATTGATCTAGGGAGTACCAGTCAGGCCTGCACTTTAGGACAATCATCGGCAGCTGTATGGTGAATGGGCCGTGGAGTCCAGAGAGAATGGCCCCTGGATATGCCTGTGGGAATCCCCAAAAGTCGTGACAAGGGACAGGGGCCTTTTATGGCTAGTAGCCCACCCGCATCTCTGGGATCAACTCCCTTTCCCATTGGACAAACTCCTAGTGGTCTGACCCACCTCTTTGGGCCAGCCCTGCTCAGTGCCAGGTGGAGAGGAAAGAGAAGACATAAATAATCCCTGGCCTCAGGGAGCACACACTCTAGTTGAGAAGACAAGACTCTTGGGGATGGGGACAGCCTGGTGCCAGACTGAGTAGCTCCAAGGGCCATAGAGCGTAGGTGTCCTCTGAAGTCTGGCCCCATCTGACCTCAGACAGCTGTCATCATCTTGTAATCAGGGGCCTGGATTTGGAGTCAGGAGACCTAGTCAGAAGTCATGCTAGCTCTGGTTCTCGTAAGCAGTGTGTCCCTGCTTGTTAAGCCTCAGTCTCCTCAGCTGTAAAATGGGAACAATGATACATAGGGTCATTGGGAGGGTCAAATGAGGTGTGCATCAAGTGCTGTAGAAACTTTTCCACTTTGCCTTGTGATCTTGCCAGTGAGGCCATCCCTTCCACCAAGGTAGATTGCATCCTCTCTGTGACCAAAAATATATCATCCCAAGACCTACCTGGTGATAATGAAGCTCTCTGACCATAGCTGGACTGGTTCTAGCCTGACGGACATGCAGTCTGTAGGAAAACAGCCAGAGCTACTCTTCTTCCCTGTCCCCTGCCTGCCTCCCCATCCTTTCCTACCTCCACACCTTTGCTTATCTTCTCTCTGCCTGGAACACTTCATCTCTGTTTACTGTGAGAATTTGTGGTATACTGGACAGAGGTCCAGGAGATCTATCTGGTTCAGATCCTGTTTCTGTCACTGTGACTGTAGGCAAATCACTTAACCCATTTGAGCCTCAGATATCTCATCCAATAATCATAGAACCTGCCTGATGAGGATCTTGGGAGACTCAAAGGAGGCGATGAATATCAGGGGCCTTGTAAACCTAAAAGAATGTGGACAGTAGAGAGTGTGGGGCATTTCAAATCATGTTCAAACTGTGGCTCTGCCATTTTCTGGCTGAGAGACTTTGGTGTCTTCCTTCTCTTAATTATTTTCCTGTTTCTCCTGTACATAGCTTACTTTGCATAGATTTGCTTGCATGTTGTCTCCCCCATTTGATTATAAGCTCCTTGACGATAGTGACTGTCTTTTGGCTCTTTTTGCATACCTAGCACTTAGCCCAGTGCCTGGCACATTAATAAATATTTTTGAATTGAATTGAAATTACTTCAGCTTTCTGGGTCTCAGTTTCTTCATTTATAAAATGAGGAGATTGGACACATTATTATTATTACTCAGTGTCTAACTCGAGTCCACCTTGTCCATGGAGGCTTCCTGGTTCATCACTTCCTGTATAGTCTATATTACACACTCAGCCATTCAATCAATCAGCATTTATTAAGTGCCTTGGGTATGCCAAGTACCATACTAAGCACTGGGGTTACAAGGAGAAAACAATAAAGGACCCTGACCTTAAGGAGTTTACATTTGATCAGGGGACATACATATTTATAGAACATATTTATATATTTATAAAATATATTACATATAAAATATTCCATATATAAGTATATAAATATAACACATTTATATAAATGAATTAGATAATATTTGTGAAAGGTATTTAGCACAGGCATGCCTGGAACATAGTAAGTACTCTATAAATGCCCATTCCCTTCCGCTTCCTCCAAATAAGTACATGAAAAATAAATAGAATATATGAGATGGGGGTGGGGCTTGAACATTTGCTCTCATTCCCCCCTCCCCCAGTGTGTCTGTGAATGTCTTGTCCCTCTGGCTGGCCTGTGAGTTGCCCCAGAGCAGGCCCTGTGTCTTTCCTGAATTAACTTCCTAGCACTAGTCCTAGCCCAGAGGAGGCACATGGTCCTAGCCTCATTGATTGAGGAGATAGCAGGGGAAGAAATGAAGAATAAAAGAATTTCAGGGTAAATGCCTGGCTTCCCTGAGCCTCCTTGAAGGGACACATTCTTCCCCGGTAGCAGGAGCATCGAACAGGAGCAGGCAGGGGGTGGGTGTGCAGTGGCTGCCGACCATCAGGTCACCCTGGGAACAGGGGCGCTGAGTCACAGATGGAGGCTTGGGATCTGGCAGGAGATAAGGAGCTGTTCTTTGCCCAAGGCCTTCCTCTCCACCTCCTCCGGTGGCTAATGGGTGCTTAATGTCCTGCTGTGGCCACTCTCTCCTCTGATTTCACTCTCTCCTCTTTCCAAGGTGGGCCTTAATGCTCTGGTTCAAAGAGCAAACAAGTTCACCCCAGCCACTCGCCTTCTCATCCAGAGGTTCGTGCCGTTCCCAGCTGTAGGTAAGAGAGAGCTTGGCATGTGCATGCGTGCATGCATGTGTGTGTGTGCATGTGTGTGCATGCATGTGTGTGTGTGCGTGTGTGTGTATGTGTGACTCCATCCAACCTGGGGCTCTCCTGGCCAGGGGACAAGTATACTGGGAGATAGCAGGAAAGCTGCTGCACAGAGTGGAGAGGGAGTGTCCCAAAGGGCCCCACCCCAGCCTCAAAAGGGTCCCCAGTTAGTCCATCCTTTAATGGATCTGGGCTCTCATCCCCAAGGAGAAACAGTGAGACATTGTGGCTAGAGCATGGGACCTGCAGATAAGGAGGCTTGGTTGGAATCCTGCCTTCAGCACATCCTAGCTGTGTGACCTTGGGTCACTGAACCTGAGACTCAGTTTCCTTATCTGTAAAATGGGGATAATAATAGTACCTTCCAGGCTTGATGTTTCATTATCAAATGAGCTAATATCTGTAAAATGCTCATCTCTTTTCTACCTCCCCCCATGCCCGACCCAGCTTGCTTTCCTCTCTTCTTCAGTGGGATCAAAGGCAGAGGGTTGTCCCAAGGCTATTTTTACTCTTCTGTCACCCCTCTTACAAATCATTTAGTTCCTGACCCCAAGCTCTCCCTATGTAATAACTAAGACCTGGGTGCATCCCATCTTATCACTCTGTCTACAAATGACTTGTCCAAGGACTCTTAGCTAGTTAGTGACAGGGCCAGGACTCAAACCCATGTCTCTGGACTGTAAAATAGGGTGTTCTTTCTACTGGGGTGCTCTACCTCTCTGCATAGGAAGGGAGCCAGGCCTTCAGCCTGGGGCTCAGATGCCTTGGAGAGATCATGTGATTCCTCCTTGGCAGTTCAGTCCAAAGGAAAGACCCAGGAGGCAGGAAATTTGGGGTGCTGTTTCTGTAGCTCCTAGCACCTTGGGCCTCTTAGTAGCTATAAAATTTGGAGCACGGGATAAATAGATTTAGTTCTGAAAACAGACTTCAGAGGCCATCTAATTCAGTCCCTATCATTTTGTATAGGAGGCCCAAAGACCCAAGTGATTTATCCAAAGTCACCCAGGTGGTGAGTGGCAGACTCAGGATTTGAACCCAGATCCCCTGATCCAACATTCTTTCTGGTACATCCTTCTGTCTCCTCCTCTACCTCAGGCATGTTGTGAGGAGCAGGAGGAGGGCCTGCAAGTATATCAAAAGAAGTTGGCAGCCCCTGGCAAATGTGGGGGTTTGCCAGGATTATTATTATTACACAGCCTCATTCTTTGTTCCCTTCTACTCGCCAATAGGCTAATGAATTCCAAGGACTAATCACAGGGCCAGATCCTCAGATGACCCAGATAATTGCTGTGGCAACGCCACACGTTTAATGAAGTCTCCTGCTATTTTGGGGGTGGGCCATTAAAGGAATTACCCTTTAGGGCTGGCTTCGTTAAGGGGCCTAATTGAGTTAACTCTGTGCTTTCCCAGTCATTTGGATTTATGGGCCACATTGGGCACAAAGAGAGGACAGATTACGACTGCCCTGGGCTGGCTGTGGCCGTGACAATGAGACAGAGATAGAATCTTGATTCTGGAAACAGGCTTGAAACTGGAGAGGTAGGACGTATTAACCCAGCCGCTGCCATCCAGATGGCCAGCTGGCCAGAAATTCTCTGGGCTCCCTCCATGAAATGGCACAGAAGGGAAGAGAATAAGCATTTATGGAGAGCCTATTGTATGCCAAGTGCTTTACAAATATTGTCTCATTTGAGCCTCACAACTGTACAGCCAAGGAATCTGAGGCAAGCAGAGGCTGAGCGATTTGCCCAGTTTTACATGGCTTGCTAAGTGTGTGAGGCTGGATTTGAACTTCTGTCTTCCTGACTCCAGGGCCACTGTTCTATCTATTGCGCCAGATGAGCCGCAATAGGAGACTTCTAGATTTTGGTGCTGACTACTTCTGTGGTCACCATCCAAGGTACCGAGGAGGAGACAGTATCATTTGCTCAGTCAACAAATATTTATTAAGCACCTACTGTATACCACATGCCTCGTTAAGCCCTGGAGCTACTAAGAAAGGCAAAAGCAGTCTTTGTCCTCCAAGAGTTCACAATCAAAGGGGAAGGAGAGCCTGTGTACATGTAAGTGTGGCTCTGCCCTATACTACCTGGATGACCTTGATTAATAATGATGAGTGTGCACGCTTAGATATCCCATTACGGTTTGCGAAGTACTTTGCGTATATCATCTCATTTGGCCCCAATCCATCCTCTGCTCAGAAGCCAGTGATCTTCCTGAAGTACAGGTCTGGCCAAGTCACCTCCCACTTAATAAACTCCACTGGCTCCCTATTACCTCTGGGGTCAAATAGGAAATTCTGTGCTTGGCTTTTAAGTCTCTTCATAATCTGCCCCCTTCCCAGGTTTCCGGTTTTCTTGCCTTACTCCCCAGCACGGACTCTGTGATCCAGAGACATTGGCTGTTGACCCTCCATCCCTGATTCTCCATCTCTGGCCTCCACACCTTTTCCTTGTCCCCTGTGCCTAGACTGCTCTTCCTCTCTTCCTCTTCACTTGCCCTTCTGAGCATACCTAGATTCCTTCCAGAATCAGCTCAAAGCCCACCTTCTATAAGAAGTCTTTCCCAATCCCCCAGATACTGGTGCTTTTCCCATGAGATGACCTGGGCTGGCTATGGCCATGACAGTAATCCCAAGATTCAGTCTAGCTCTGGATGCAGGCTATACCTCTGTATATATGTTATACTGTAACTATGTATGTTACATTGTAACTGTTTACAGCACGCTGCAGATGCATATGGTACATATTAGCTAGATATTATACTGTAGCTGTCTATTCAATATGCTGTAACTATGTGTTACATTGTTACTATCTATGTGTTATATTGTAACTATATCTGTTACATGGACCTAGTGAGTTGCATGTGACCTCCTCCATTACAATGTGAGCTCTTTGAGAGCAGGGACCATGTTTTTGCCTTTCTTTGTATCCCTGGCTCTTTGCACAGAGTCTTGCACATAGTAAGTATTTAAAACTGCTTGCTGATTGATCCATCTTCACAACAACCCTGGGAGGTAGGTGCTGTTGTTCTCCTCATTTTACAGATGAGGAAACTGAGGCAAACATGGTGAAGTAACTTGTCCAGGGTTACACATCTAGTAAGTATCTGAGGAAAAATTTGAACTCAGACTCCAGGTCCAGAACTCTCTAGATACTTAGGCACTCACTCAGTGTTTCTGGACCTCAATTCCTTCAGCCATAAGATGAGGGGAGCTGACCTCCGATGCTTGAGGCCTGGCCCCCCAGGGCAACTGAAATGACTCCTTCTCCTAGGCTTTCTCACCTGCCACTCCTCTCTCTGTTTCCTGTTGGATTCCAGATGGCCTTACCTCCAGCTTCTCCCTTGATTTAATTCTGCCTTGTCTTACGTTCTTAAATCTCTTTTTTTGAGTTTAAGCTATCTGTCACCTCGATTATTTCACTTCCTAATGGAAAACTTAGGTCCAACTCCAGACTGTCATTGCTAAGTCCTCGTTAGGACAGAGAGAGGAGCAACAAAAAAGGCCTCAGAGGTCAGATGTCTCTGGATCTTGGTTTCTTCACATATCAGATGGCAGGGACAATACCTGCCCTGCCTATTTCTGGGAGTTTTGTGAGGATCCAGTAATGGAATTTTGCAAAAATATACAAATGCAAGAGTTTTACCCTTGGAAGAATTCTCTCATTGCTGGGGGATATGCAACCCTTCCCCGGGGAGCCCTTGGTCTGGTGGAGGAGATACAGGCCCTGTATCAGTGTATGCAGGGTGACATAGGAACCCCTGATCTAACTGGCTCCTTGATGGGGAGGGAGGAGACTCAGGTCCTGTCCTTGGAGTCCCCCTCCCCCAACTGTGTGATAGGGAAGCCCAGGTATGTGCAGCGAAGTCAGATTGTCAATATTCCTCTTGCCTAGTCATCCAGTGAACTGGGTGAGT
The DNA here is from genome assembly GCA_028646595.1 of Phalanger gymnotis. Lineage (NCBI taxonomy): Eukaryota > Metazoa > Chordata > Mammalia > Diprotodontia > Phalangeridae > Phalanger > Phalanger gymnotis. The sequence continues at coordinate 312,031,688 of CM053625.1, forward strand.
GGGTTGGACCAGCTGATCTCTCCCAACTCTATGAATCTAATATTGCTCAGAGTACTGTGTGTGCTCCCACCCCCAGGAGTCTCAGCATAGAACAGGCAGCCCCTCTGAGGGGAGTTAATGGGGTGAGGCCATCTCTCAGCCCACACTGGGGCGGAGCTCAGTATCAGGTCTGGCTATTTGCACCACTGGCCTCCTCGAATGCTCTGGGTGGCCTACACTGTTGGAACTCCCCAGGCTCTATGGGGGTGGAGCCTTAGCATCTCAGGGATTCTAGTCTAGGGCTAGAAGGGCCTTTGAGGTCATTGAGTACAACTTCTTCATTTTGTAGTGAAGGAAACTGAGGCTTAGATAATATAAACGACCTGGTCCTTGGATTCCACATTTCTTCTATGCTCTTTTCACTGAATTTCATAGGGTATCTCTCCACTCTAGGGGTCCACTTTAGACACTCCCCTAGTGTCTATCCAATGTGATAAGATACAGGTCATCCTCCCAGGGAATTTCCAGCCTGGTGTGTATGTGCGTGTGTTCATAGATATGACATGAATATCCTTTTAAAGCATTATTGATGCCTTTGTCACTTACTCCTCATTTCTTGATACCTACATCTTTCCCCACCCCCACCCACAACAATTAAAGATAGTTAAATAAAACCATGGGCAGCTAGGTGGTACAGTGGATAGAGCAATGGCTCTGGAGTTAGGAGGACTTGAGTTCAAAGGCAGCTCAGACACTTCCTAGCTGGGTGACCCTGGGTAAGTCACTTAACTCTGCCTCAGTTTCCCTATCTATAAAATGAGCTAGAGAAGGAAATGGCAAACCACTCCAGTATCTCTGCCAAGAAAACCCTAAATGGGGTCACAAAGAGTCAGACATCACTGAAAACGAAACAACCAAAACAAGTAAAACTATCTCACAAAGCCCATTATCCACTAGTAGTCCCTTACTTCTCTACTGAGAGGAAAGAAGATACATCTGTTTTCTGATCAGCCCTCCAAATAAACTACTCATACTGGGAGAAACACTTTGAATTTATATAACGAGTTATACTTTTGGGAAATGTTATTAATAATTTGTTAATAAATACAAGGTGTTTCTCCTTTTTAGGAAGGCTAATTCTTCACATTTCATTAGGTCCTCCTAACATCCCCATGAGCTAAACTAAGACAGGGATTATCATCCCCAATTCTTCAGTTATGGAGACTGAGATCTGAGGATTTCTCAAGGTTAGTGACTGGCACAGCTAGGACTGCTTGAACCCAGAGCCATTCCCCTTTCTACTCCACCATACTGTTTTCTATTTGCTTTTTAGATGAAGTATAAGGAGGCTTGTAAGGAACTTACAACTGGGCAAGACCTCCAAGGTTAACAAGTCCAGACTCTAATTAAATCCTGAATCCCATCCGCAACATCCCCACTAAGAGGCTGTCCAGCTTCTTGGTGATCTGGCCCCAATTCCTTTCATCTAGGGTCAGTTCTAGTGGTTGGAAAATTTTTTCTTTTGTTGAGTGGGAAATCCGCTTCTGTAGCTCCACCCCTACCCTTGGTCCTATGCTTTGGGACCAGGAAGAAAAATCTTCTCATAATAATTAATAATAAAGGATATTTGTATTACACTTCGAGGTTTGTAAAGCCCTTTCCATGCAGTGTATCCTTTGATCCTTATGACAACAAGCTGTGATCAATATGGATTATATTATTATGATGATGATCCCCATTTTCCAGATGAGGAAACTGAGGTTCAGAGTGACTTGCCTCTGGTCAAACAACTAGTAAGTGTCAGAGGTGGAATATGAACTGGCCCTTGGACTCACAATCCAGCACTTTCCCTACTGTGCCACATCGATTTCCTCTGTTTTCTCCCTGCCCCCCCATCCTGCCTAAATCTTTTCTTCTCCGGACCAAATAGTTCCAGTCCTTCAACCAGTCATACAATCAATATAATTAAGCACCTGTTATGGGCCAGACATTGTGTTAAGGGCTGGGAATACACAGAAAGGCAAAACACAGTCCCTGCTCTCAGGACAATCTTCAGATAACTACATACAAACAAGCTTTATCCAGAGCACATCAGAAGTAATCAGCAAAGGGAAGGCACTGGAATTAGGGGGATTGAGAAAGCATCCTGGAGAAGGTGGGATTTTAGCTGGGACTTGAGGGAAGCCACAGTATTCCAAATGGGGTTTGATCAGAGCAGACTACAGCAGGACCATCAGCTGCTTTCAGTAGTTACTTGTGTTAATTCAACATACGATGGGAATTAGCTTTTTGGCTGCTACATACACTCACAGGGAGCTTTCCTGCCCCCACAACGTGAGATCTTTTGCATTTGATCTGCTTTCTAAACACACCTCTGGGTAATTGATTTTTTGGGCCTATTTGTAGAACTTTACATTTCTCCCCAATAAATGTCTTCTCCTTAGTGTCAGCTCTGAATTTGAGGTTTTTGGCTTTGGATTTTATCCCATATCTGATAAACTGAGGGCAGACCCCTCACTGTTTTACAGAGAAAGCCAGAAACTGAGAGAAATTCCAGTATGTTCCATATTTCTCAGTGTGTTCATTAAAAAATAAATTTTTGAGAGGCTTTAGTAGTATACCATAGGCAGCTAGGTGGTATAGAGGATAGACCAGCACACAGAGTGCTGGACCTGGAGTCAGGAAGACCAATGTTCAGACATTGACTAGCTGTGTGACCCTGGCCAGGTGATTTAACCTGTCTGCATTTGTTTCCTCATCCATAAAGCAGAGATACTAATATCACCTAGCTCCCAGGGGTGTTGTGAAGACCAAACAAGAGAACGTTTCTAAAGTGCTTTTCCAACCCTGATGTGCTATCTCTGTGCATCAGCTGTTATTGCTGTACCCCTAACCCTTCTCTCTCTCCCCTCCCCCAAGATCCCATAACAACCAACTTCTGAGCAGTATTTTGAGCCTGGTGGAGTATTGAGCAAGTGGAAAATCTCGGTTATTGGAGGTTTCTATTTTTACAGGAGGTGTATGTGCGTGTGTGAGAGAGAGAGAGAAGGAGAGAGAGGGAGGGAGAGAGAGAGATGGAAAGAGAGAGCTTGCTGGCAACAGAACTGATTAGGGACCCATAATTAATTTGTTTAGGCCTTAATTAATTCTCCAGTTCTTTCTTATTTGTGGCCTGTCATGCCTAATTGTCTGTAGAGCCTTGTGGTTGATGAAGAGGTGGAATGAATGGTTGGGTGACCTGAGCAAAGAGGCTAATGAAAGGTCAGGGTCTCCTCATGTAGCACATGATAGGAATAGATGAAAGAAACAACCATCTCACCACTACCTCCCCTGCCCCACGCCCTCCCCAGCCTCCCCAGGTGCCCTCCAGATTGTTCCACTGACCTCCCAATAGGTGGGAGAATGCCAGGAGATTCCCCAAGGCCCAGATCCCCAAGACAGGACAGCAGAAGGGGCAGCTGGGAAATGGAAACATCTTGTGGGGTCAGCAATGAGAGGTCTGTGGGAGCCAGAGGTAAACAAAGGTGCCCTCAGTGCCAGGTTCAGCCTATAACATCTGCAGCAGGCAGCTCAGGGACTGGAGGGAGGGAAAAGGAAAAGGAAAGAGAGGAGAGAGAAGAGAGAAGGCAAAAAAGAGGGGAAAGAGTAAAAGGAGAGAGGAGGGAGGGAGGAAGAAGAGAGATAAAGAAAAGGATAGAGATAAGAGGAAAAGAAAAGAAGGGGGAAAGTTTAAAGAGAAAGGGGGTGAAAGAAAGAATAAGGAAAAAGAAAGGGAAGAAAGAAAGAGAGAGAAAGGAGACTGAGAGAGGAGAAAGAGAGAGAGACAGACAGAGAAAGCCTGAGAGAGGAGAAAGAGAGGGATGGAGGGAGACAGACACGGAGAGGAAGAGGGAGAGGGAGGGACAGAGAGCAGGAAGGAGGGGGAGAAGGAAGGGAAAAGGGAGAGCAAAGCAGGGAAGGAGTATGAAAGAGAAAAATGGGAGGGTATCAGAACATCCAAAATTTGGGTCCTTTCCACAGGGAGCAAACTGTCTCTATGCTGGGCTAGTGTGGATGCTTGCTTCAGGACTCAGGTCCAAGGCTTGGGTCTAGGGTTCATGTGTCCCCTGAACATTGTGGTCTAGCTCTTTTCAGTCTGAGGCAGTGGCCCTCCCCACTGAGTTTGCTGCTTGCCCTGGGACTGGGCCTTGATGGACATTTCTAGCGTTGCTTCATCATTGTTCAGGCAAAGGAAACTTTGTTCCTGTTCAGTTATTTTTAGTTGTGTCCTACTCATCATGATACCATGTGAGGTTTTCTTGGTAAAGATACTGGAGTGTTTTGTCATTTCCTTCTCCAGCTCATTCTACAAAATGAGGAAACTGAGGCAAACAGGGTTAAGTGACTTGCAAAGTCACACAGCTAGTAAATGTCTGAGGTGGAATTTTTAACCACATCTTCCTGGTTCCAAGGGCAGTGTTCTCTCTCCTCTCCCATAATGCCATCCTCAGACCCACTGTGGCCCTCTACGTTATGAAAGCTGTACTCTCAACACGTAAAACAAATATAATCTTCCATAGAACAAGTATGGCCACTGTCCTCTATGGTTTATTGGTGGATCAAAAGCTCACAGCATTAGAAGCAGAAGGGATGTTAAAGGCCATTGAGTCAAACCTCCTTTTATAGATGAACAGGTTGAGGCACAGGGGTCCTATGACTTGCCCAGCTAATAAGAGTCAGAGCCAAGATTTGGACCTAGGCCTGCCTGAACGCACCATGCCCAACACTTTATCTGTGTAGTAGGAAGGCCGAATTTATGATCTCAAAAAGGATCATATAAATATCTGAATGGTTCGAAATCGTTGGGTATATAGAATTCTCCAAGCAGAAGGCATCAAAAAATTTATTCAAGGCCCAGAGCAACAAATTAGCAAACCAACCTCCCCATTCCAGTATTGTGAACACAAGCCTCCAGGCCCAGTAGGCCCGCCTCACAAGAGTAGCCAGGAGGCCACAGAAAAATAAGATGGCATAAATCATATTCACTGGCCTCAAGACCTCCCTCGAACTCCTGGGTCCACACAGGGGTCGGCTCTGCTTAGGATTTTTTTTTTTCAGCTGTAGTTTCTCGCCTGTCCTCGCAGCCAAACCTCTGGCGTTCCCAAGCCCCACCTCAGCGACTAGAGACCAGAGTCCAGAGACCCATTGGTTCCCAAGTTGGCCCCTCTTAAGTGATTAATCTACGCCCACACGGGTTTCACACCTGATAGGGCTTTGGGCCTGGGGCTTAGCATTTAACAGGTGAAAATACTTTCACCGTAAACAAAAGCCAAACTCCTCAAGGGCACACGTTAAACTAAGCCCATTTTGCCTTACTGGCACAATCTGTTACACCATGCTGATTTGCTGCACCCCTGTTGGCTCCCATCATGCATTTCTCCATTGCCTTTGAGGGGTATAGATAAGAAATGGTGAATTTCCAGCAGAGGGAGCATAGCTCTAAGATTCTTTGATTATATTTGGAATATGGAGGGGAGGGGTCTAGAACAGTCAGGGCAGATTTCCTAGACATGGTGAAACTGGGGCTAGACTTTGAAGCAGGAATAAGACATGGGTGGGCAGAGGGCAGGAATGACTATCAGAGTGCATCAGGAACTAGCCTAGGCTACCAGAATGGAGGGTCCATGCTGGCATATGTAATAGGGGATACAGTTGGATAGGGAGAGTGGGACCAGACCACATAAGACCTTGAAGGCCAGCTAGAAAGCCTTTAGACTGCAGACAGTGGGGAGCCATGGAAGGTTGTTGAGCAGGTGTAGTTTGCTGGAACTCCTCTTTAAAAAGCCTAAGCTTGGCAGTCGCTTCATGTTAAAACCTGGTAGAAGATTAATTTTTTAAGCCTCAAATTCCCAACCTGGTTTTACGACACCTTAGTTATGAAACTCCAGAAATTGTAAAAAATTAATTAAAAATTTATAAAAAGGTGGTTATGTATTTTTAGGTGGAGAAACCATATTGTGAAATCAAAGAAACATTAGTGGGTTGTAGGCCCGAAGGCTGGGCATTCTTAGCTTTGCTTCAAGAGACTTTCACATTTGTTATCTCACATCATCTTCACACCAGAACACACCATGGTAAAGTGGCAGTGTGTCTCAGTGGGTAGAGCATGGCACCCAGCATCAGGATGACCCAAGTTTGAGTTGAGCTGTGTGACCATGAGCAAGTCGCTTAACCTCTCTGTGCTGGTCAGTCAGTAGACATTTCTATGTACCAGGTACTGAAAAGTGAGAAGGCAAACAAAAGCCAAAACATGGACCCTGCCTTAAGAGAGCTTACATCTTAAATGGGAGACATATACATAATGTAAGATATAGACATACATGCATGCTATACACATGCATGGCTACATGCATGGAATGGGTGCACATGCATGCACACACATACACATACCATACAGATATGCACATATATGTGAACATGCATGTATGCATTGTGTGTATGCAGGTATACCTTGTATATACACATATGCACTGTAGACATGCATACGTGTACACATGTATGTGTATGTGCATGTTTCTATACATACATGTGTGCGTGCGTGCGTGCATGTGTGTGTGTGTGTGTCTGTCTGCATGTGTTGTGGGGAGCTCCTAGTGGACAACTTCCCCTGCCCATGTAAGTCAACCTCCACTCTATTTAACTGGCCTAGACTGCTGCCAGGGATGATGAGAGGTGACCTAATCTACCAGTGAACCTGGGTCTTCTGTCAGCTTAATTTAATCTACTTACCATATATTAAACATATTTCAAGTGCTTCTGAATCCTTAGAGTTCTATATACATGTGAGTCATTGTTGTTGTCATGATCATTGTTATTAGAAAGAGTGAGGATAATCTCCATTTCCAAGATGTGGAAACTGAGGCCCCCAGAGATGAAATGACTTAGCCAAGGTCACGCAGGAAGCTGGTGGTAGAACCAGAACAAGACCCCCGGCCTCCCAAGCCCCAGCCCAGGACGCGCGTGCTCTGCCAAGATTGGAGAGCCCTGACGCTGAATATCCGGCTTGTTTTTTTTCATTGAGCTTTGATTTGATGTGAGAACATCTGCAGCAGGCAGGAACATATTTCCCCTAGGACTTGACTCGGAGTTTGCCGCCGCAGGAACGAAGCCTCGTCTCTCCGAGTCTGTGACATCTCTCAGTAGCGCTGCACCGACGTCAGTTATGCCTGGGTTTTGAATGGTGTCAATCTGAGTTGAAAATGTGCCAGCTTTCTTAACATCCTCACTAACAGACTGCTTAATTAACCTGCTGATACTGTCAATAACGAAAGGCACTGGTGTTGGAGAAGGAGGAAAAGGAGGGACACTTTTTGCTTTCTTCTTCTCAATGACTTGAGCTAGACAGTTGACGAGGATTTCTTGGGTAGGACAATGGGCCTTCTTCAAAGAAGGGAGAATTGGGGTGGGGGGAGGACCAACTGAACCTTCGAGCTGCTCCAGCCTGCCTTTGGCCAAGAATCCCCTCAACCAATTCACAGACAGGCAGCATTTGTTAAGCGCCTGTTGTATGCCAGGCTCTGAGTTTGGCATTGAGAATTCCAAGACAAAAATAAAATGGTCTCTGCCTTGAGAGAGTGTTCTCTATTGGAAGAAGTAGCACATATACAATATGAATATTTGCAAGATATAAATCTATCAACCAGAATTTATTAAGCACCTATTGTGTACCAGCCTCTCAGTTTGGCTGAGAATTCAAAGACAAATATGAAATGGTTCTTGTCCTCAAGAATTTCCTCTATTGGAAGAAGCAGCATGTATATTTGTAAGATATAAACCAATCAACTAGCATTTATTAAGTGCCTACTGTGTATCTCCAAACCTTAACTAACCGTTCTTCCTTCTTCAGCCACAACCCTACCCTTTAAAGCTGAACTTGGTATTGGTCTTCATTGCTTCTAATCACACATGGAGATGGCCAAGCCTTTCTCGATTCTCTCCCGCGGCCTTCTGGGGCTCTTTACCGCACCCATACTCTGTAACACCTGTGTCCTGCCCAAGCCTTCGAGAAGCAGTTTTGATGTTGCCCATCTGGAGACAGGAGCTTGGAATCCTAGGATCAGAGTTGGAAAGGGAGCTCAGTGGGTATGGCCAGAGGCAGAGTATTCCCCACTTCGCACACCTCATCTGTAAAATGGAGATAGTAAAGTCTGCCCCCACTGGGCTGTTGTGAGGACCAATAAAGGAATGTTAAGCATCTTGCAAATCTTAGAAATATCATCTAAATTATTATCTAAATTTTGCTTTCAAACCTTGTGACAAGCAGCTGACTATGTTCCCAGGCTGCTCATTCTGCTTTGGGACGTCTCTCATTGTTAGGAAGTTTTCCTGTCATCTAGTCCAAATCTGCCTCTTCTAACTCCCCCCTGCCCCATACCTCCTGGTTCAGCCCTCTGGGGCCAAACAGAAGAAAGCGCAGCTGACCCAAAAGGGTGAGAATCTCTTCTCCAGACTGAACATTCCCAGTCTTCATGAGGGTGAACAATGGTGCCACAGAGAGGAATAGAAGAGTCAGAAGAAGTAACCAGCTGAAAGGGAAAGACTGCGTAAGCTTGGCTTTGGACTCACTTTGAGATGTCAGTGGCGCATCTGAGCAGAAGTGACAGAAGACCCTGAGACCCAAGCGACCAGCTCACACAGACGATGTGTAGCAAAACTGGGATTCAAACCGCGACCTGACTCTAAAGCCAATGCCTTGGTCATTCCACCAGCTGGCCTTCTATCACTCCTTTCCTGAAGGTGCTCTGTGAGGGCTGCCAATGGCAGGGACCTTATGCTCCCTGGCTTCCTTCCAGTCTCAGCACCAAGCCCACCTTCTGCAAGGGGCCTTTCCCATTACTTCTCTCCCTAGTGCTGTCCCTTTGAGATTGCCTTCTACCTACTCTGTATCTCTCTAGAATATACCCCGTTATTGACAAGTTGTCTTCCCAAATGAAATGGAAGCTGTTTTTTTGCCTTGCTTTCTATCCCCAGCATTTATCCCAATGCCTGGCACATAGTAGGTGCATATTAAAACCTTTTAAAAATTGATTGAATGGACAAACCAAGAATCAATGGCTAAGCAAAAACCAGATTCTAACTGGCTTTGGAAGGTATTTCCTCTCTCTCTTTTTTTTAAAAGTCGGGTCTCCCTTCCTAATCCCATTAGGTTTAAGCTGGATTAGAATGGATCTGAACCTTCTGAGCTCCCTAGCAGCTTGTGGGACAAGAAACACGGGCCTGGAGCCTGCTTTGGGGGAAGGGGTAAAGCTCTCCTGAGTGTACCTGCCCATCATTGGCCTTTGATGTAAGCCTGGATAATCTACAAAGTGGGTCTTCACATAGGAAGTGCATCTTCACAGACCTTCAGGGTTATTTGGGTTGCTTAGATGGAGCAGTGACCCCATTGGCTTCCTCCACCTGTGTAAATTTCAGCACATCTGCGCTGCCCCCTCACAGCTCTCTGGGAATTCTTCATTGAGGATCCATCTGACCAACCCACTTCAGTGCCTTCCTCTGCTTTTTTTTCTCCTGTGCTGAGAATAAGGTATGGAGGGACCAGATTTGTGATTTCATAGTTATGAGGAAAGTCCTTCCAGTGTGGTCTGGCACTTTCTCTGCAGCAGATAGCCCCATAAAATTGTCTTGAGCAATGAGAGGTGAAGTAACTTTACCCAGGATGGGTCAGAAATTGAACTGTTCTTCTGGATGCTGAAGCTTACTATCTAACCATTATACAGCTCTACCTCCTATAGAACAATGGGGTTCAAGAGATGGTTTTTAGCAAGAAAAAACAGCTCAAGGCTAAGAAAGCCCTGTAGAGTTCCCCTAAGGATTCAGCCCAGTTACTTCCTCCTGATTCTTCTTGGATCTTCCATCCACTGTAGTGCCTGCCTAGGATGTACACGTGCACACACAGAGACACACATGTACACACACGCACGCACATACAGACACACAGACACACAAGCACACATACACAGACACATGCAGACACACACACATACAGAGACACATACGTACAAGTGCGTGTGTGTGTGCGCGCGCGTGTGTATTTGTGATCTCGCCTTCCTCCCTTTTCATTTTTCCATCAGGTCTCATGGAGGAAAAGGACAAATTCCAAGGAAACAGGCAAACCCAGGGAATAGAGGGCTAGATTTGGAGTCAGAAAGACCTCGGTTTGACTCTCACCTCTGAGGCTTACTAGCTGTGTGACCATGGGAAAAGCACTTAACTCCTCTGAGCCTTGGGCAACTAAGACCATGCATTCAGTGTTGTTGGAAAGAATTTCCACACCAAAATTACAGGCCCTTGATACACTGATGGACAAATTCAGTGGGCAGTCCATCCAGAGGAAGGGCTACATCTGTCTAGTTAATAACACTTGATGTTTACATAGCATTTTAAAGCTTACCAAGATGCAAAACATTGTCATCTAAGAGAAACAGCGTGGCCCAGCAGAAGAGGCATTGGATTTGGAATTGCAGGATTCAGATCTCAACTCTGCCACTTATGAGCTGTGTGACCTTGTTCAAGTCATTTCTCTATCTGGGCCTCAGTTTCCTCTCATGTAAAATGAGAGGAATGGACTACGTTCACTAGAGATCCCTCCCGACTCTACGTCTGGGATCCTGCCATCCTCACTGGAATTTGACAGTATCCATGTACAGGGACTCATCTCGGAGTGGAGCGGAAGTGGCGGCTCAGAGAAGCTAGGGATGGTGGAATCAGGAAGGCCCAGTCTGGTTTGTACTCCACCTCTCACGTCACTGAATGCAATCACACATATAATTTCTGTTGTAGAGAATAGGAAATGGAAGCACAGACAGAAAAATTTGTCCCATGGTAACTGAGATACTTGAATGCCATTGGTGATCACATCAATGTGAGTGTTCCTTTCAGCAACGCAGACTAAGGCTGCCCAGGACTGCCCATCCTGAGTAACCCTTGACCACGTTCTCCCATAAGATCAGCCAGGGGTCCACCCAAGGTGCTGGAGGCCTTCCTCTGGTCCTCTCGATGTGGTAAAGAAGGCAGTGGAGTACATGGGCTGGCCATCAGTCGTCTCTCACTTTTGCCACATGACCAACAGCCCATCTTTTTCATTAAGCCATTTGTTTGACACCATCTTTTACTTGAGTTCTCCTTCATAATCGCTTCTTTGTGATGTGTCATGGCCAGTTCACACCCACTGTTGGCTTCTCTGTTGCCCTCTGATTGTCTTGTTCATTTCTTCCAAGACTACACACTCACACACACACACACACACACACACATATACCCACAATATATTTTCAAATTTAATCTGCATTATTAACATTTTTTCCCTTCACTTTCCTAAGTCTAGGCAATCAACAAAACAATAAATCAAGCCCTGATTTGTAGCACTTGCCAATTTCTGAGGTGTAAATGCTCACACTGAAAATTTAACAGTCGGCTCTCTCATGAGCCAGTCTGAGCTGGCTCCAGCATACCTCTGCCTGCAAGCTGTGGTTACACACCTAGAGAAGTTAGAAGCAGGCCCAGCACACCCCTGCTTGCAACACCTAGTGGTGTTAGAAGTGGACCATGACCCCAGGGCTCCTGCCTCCAGATGCCTTCACTTCTCTGAACCTCGGTTTCTACTCCATCATGCTAAGGGTTGGATGTTTTTTTTAAAACTTTGCATTGAACCTTTCCTCTTGAAGAGCATGACCAGATCACAGATCTAAAGCTGAAAGGGACCTTAGAGATTATCTAAGCCCACTCCCTCATGAATCCCAGAGGGGCTATGGATGCTCTGAGTCGCTCAGCTATTAAGGGGCAGAGCCCACTTTCCAATCCGGATTTCTGATACCAAATCCAGGGCTCTCTCCACTGTACCATGCTGTTGTCTCAGCCATCCTCTCTCTCACATTCCTGTGTCCATTTTTCTCAGGAGGCAGCCAAGCCCAGAGAAATGTGATGACACGCAGTGAATCGAGGACAAATCTTTTCTGAGCCTCCCGCATAGGACCAGGGTCTTCTGGAGGTCAGGGGCTACATTGGGCTTTGCCTTTTGCTTTCTTCTCCCATGTGGAATCCAAGCTGCTTCTTTGTACCCTCCCCCTTCTCTCCCTAGCAATCTCCCTCCTCCACCCTGCCTGCTGCCCCTGCCAGGTGCTCAGTACAGCCCTGGAGCCTGGCTGTTTCACTGAGTCCACAATGATAGTTCCTCCTCACCTGGCCCAGCCCGGCCTCATGGGCCCACCTTCTCCCCCAGATGTGAGCTCCCTAGAGCCCCCTTCTCTTCCCACCCCCC
>CM053625.1:312044461-312061934 GCA_028646595.1 Phalanger gymnotis
CCACCCAGCAGAGGGAGTGTAAGCAGCAGGTGTTGGCACTAATCAACATTCACAGCCGAGAACGGCATTAGCTCCCAGGCTCACACACTCCCCAAAATTAAACACTCATTATACAAAATTAATTGACATTAATTAGCAAAAATTAAAACTTTAAATGCTGTGCAACGTGCTTTTTGGGGGGAGGAGGAAAGGGGCAAGACCACTCGGTGTCTTTCGCTGGCCACCCTTCCATCACCCCCTGCTGCCCCTGCATTTTTATTCCGAAGCAGGTCTGGGGAGCCCAGCAGCCTCACCAGGGTGGGTAGCATGCTCTGCCCAGGTGGGGCAGACGCTGCCCCACGAAGCAGATGGTGGTCCTTTCAGGACGTTTCACAGCTGACAATCTAGGAAGCCTCTCAGTCGGCCTAGCCCCCCTCCCCTTGCACACCCCCAACCGCCCATTTCTAGAAGCAAAGATATCTAATTAAGAGATTGAGCACCATGAATCTCAGCTGCTCAGGCCCCTCTGTGCTCTGGGGCTAAACTGGGGAGCAGATCCCAGCACCTGGTGGCACTTAGTAGGTACTCAATGCTTGTTAATCAGTCGATCACCAGTGGTGGAGACCAGGACCAGCCAGCAACAAGGTTATGAAGCCAGCCAATTCTGTCCGCAGCACCACCCCTCACTTCCTCTGTGCCCCTCCCATCCTAGACACTGGGGTTCTCATGCCCATATGCAGCTGTCCTGTCACAGAGGAATGCGGGGTGGATTTGGAGGCCCCCAAACTGGCATTTGCTTCTTCACATGTATGACCCTGGGCAAGTGATTTCTCCTCTCTTGGGAAAGAAACTCATTTCCTATAAAATGAGGAATTTTTCCTGGATGACCTGGATGTCCCTACCTACTCTAAGGTGGAATTCTTTGATTAATAATATTTATTATTGTTATGACAGTAACAATATAGCTAAGAAACAGCAAATGAAGGCCTACATGCAAAATGTTTGCAAATTTCAAAGTAGTTTATAAATGGTAGTGGTCAATAGACTCATGCTCACTGAAGGTTTGCGTATGTACCTTTGTGGGGGGTGGAAAGAACAGTGCAGGACCCCAGGTGAGGAGCTGCTGAGAGGGGAATTATGATGAGTACAGAAAGGAAGCCTTCCTTCCCAGGGTCCCTGAACTCATACTGAGAAGGTGGCTTCCTATCCCGCCTATGTCTAGGGAAGATCCTGGTGGTAGCTGCTCAAAGGGAACAAAACTCTGCAGTCAGCATTTATTAAGCCCCTACTATGTGCCAGGCCCTGCGCTAAGTGCTACAGACACAAAGAAAAGCAACGTAGAGTCCCTGCTCTCAAAAAGCTCATAATCTGAGGCAATATGCCAACAACTGTGAACACTTTCCCATAGACCACTGCATTAGAACCTGGCTCAGATGTCATTCTGAGTTATCAGCAGACACGTGCGGCCAGAGATTGGGCTGGTTTGGGGGACAGGTAGGACGCCCCTCCGATAATTCGAAGAGGAAAGGAGCATTAACCTGTGGCAGAGAGGGACTGAGTTGTGCCTTGAAGAAATCTAGGGATTCTGAAGGGCAGAGGTGAGGAGGGAGGGCATTCTAGGTATGGGGAACAGCCCAGGCAAAGGCATGTAGGCAAAAAATGGCATTTCAAGTTTGGGGAACAACAAGCAGGCCAGCTTGGATGAAATTCAGAGTACATGATGGGGTATAATGTAGACTAGATAAGCCTGGAAAGGTAGCTAAGATCCTGTTTGTAGAGAGCTGTAAATGCCAAGCAGGGGAATTACTCTCCCCAATTCCCCAAAGGCCTCCATGGCTTGAAGATTTGAGGACTGGAGAGGATTGTAGGCATGGCTGGCTGCTGGTTATCATGTCCTTTCTTCTCACCTAACTACTTCTCTGCTTTCCCCTACCCAGCAAGTGCCAATATTTGTAACGTGGTCCTGATGAGGCACAATGAACTGGAGGAAGGCATTGATGTTCTGGACAGTGACGGGAACATCGTGGGCTCCTCAAGAATTGCGGCCAGACATGTGAGTCTGGGTCCAGGGCTGGGGGTGGAAAGTGGGCAGGGAACTAGCCCCTGATCGATTTCATCTTTTTTTAAATCAGTCAACAGTCATTTATTAAGTCTTGGTGTGTGCCCAGGCCCTGTGCTAAGTCCTGAAAAAGCAAAAATTAGTACCTGCCCTGCAGAAGCTTACATTCTAATGGGTGAGACGTGTAAATATCTAGGCACGTACAAGACATGCACAGAATTATAGGAAGGTAAGGGGAAGCATTGGGTTGGAACTGGATCCCTAGACCTGAGTTCAGATTCTTCCACTTATTGCCCAGGTGACCTTGGGCAAGTCATTTGTATTTGGGCTTCCATTGGTTTCTCTGTTAAATGGGAGAATTGGATTCAATGATCTCTTAGGTCTCTAGCAGGGACCTTATCCTGGGATCCCGAGGACAGGCATGTTTTTAAAGGCTATGGCAGAGCACAGGGCATTGCAAAAGGGGTGAAGGATGTTACAGGGGGGATCCTGGGCACTTAGGGCACTGCCCACCTGTCAGCAGAAGTGGTGAAAATGAGAGCTGAAGATCACGCTGAGAACCCTTGCATGGCCTAGGATCCAGGTGTGAGGGAGAAGGGGCTTTGTACCCCCAGCTCTTTCCTTGTTTTTCAATTATCAAACACTTATCTTTCTCCTACCATGGACATCTTTCATTCTTAATTCAGTTAGACAAACAGTTATTAAGCATCTGACGTGCTGGTCCTGGGAGTATAAAGACAAAATCTCAACACTCCTGCCCTCAAAGGGCTTCAATTCTCCTGAATGATCTCTATCCCTGTCTCTTCATGCCTGGCAGTCCCACCAGTGATTAAAATGGTTTCATCCTTCTTTCTTCAGGTCCTTCTGCTCACATCTACTCTCTGCTCACCCCAGGCCATGCCCTAGAAAGTCTAGTGCTAACCCTTGGCAAAACTGGGAGGGAGAAGAAGGCAATATGCCTCAACTCTGCTGCTGCTGACTCTGGTGCCTGCTCTCCCCCAAACATACTGGCCCACAGGTGGTACAGTGGGGGAAAAATGGAAATCTGGAGTCCAAGGCCCTGGGTTCAAGTCTTGGTTCTGCTGCTTCCTGGCTGTAGTCACTTTGCCATACTGGGCCTGTTTCCTCAACTATAAAATCAAAGCATTGGACTAGTGACCTCAAAGGTCCCTTTAATGTCTAAATCTATGATCTTATGACCTTGGCCTTTCCTCACTGTGCCATGCCCAATCCTCTAGACCAGGGATTCTTAACCTCCTTCACATCACAGCCCTATTTGGCAGTGTAGAATGAAGCCAATAGACCCCTTCTCAAAACAAGTACAAATCGATCCTTTTCCCTTTTCTTTGATCTCTCTGGGGGTACAGGCCTAGTAGTGGTATTGCTGGGTCAAAGAGTATGGACAGTTGTATGGCCCTTTTGGGCAAAGTTCCAAATTGTTCTCCAGAATGGTTGGATCAGTTCGCAAAGACTATTTTTTTTTCAGAGAACTCACGCAAGGCAAGTGCTTATGTGGTGGTGAGAAGAAGCTTTACAAGGATACCCCAAGGTCTCTCTTAAGAACTTTGGAATTGATTGTATAACATAGGAGACACTGGCACAGGACTACTCAGTGTGGGGTGCTCACATCAGAGAAGGTGCTGTGCTCTATGAGCAAAGCAGGATTGAAACAGCTCAAAAGAAACGCAGGATGCACAAATTTAGAGAATTCATCCCAATGTTCACATGGACTCTTTGTGCCTGACCTGTGATAGAGCATTCCGAGCTCGTATTGGTCTGATCAGCCACAGAAGGACACATTGAAACTTGACTCTAGCATAGTGATGTCATTTTGGTCCTCTTCAACAACCAAAACCAAATGTCCTTATTGTTCCACATCCTCTTCCAGCATTTTTCATTTTCCTTTTCTGTCATGTTAGCCAATCTGATAGGTGTAAGGTGGTAGCTAAGTCAGTAGTAATTTAGAGCATTTTTTCATGTGCTTATTGATAGCTTTGATTTCTCCTTCGGAAAACTGTTCATCTCCTTTGACCATTTATCAACTGGGGAATGGCTCTTATTTTTATGAATTTGGCTCATTTCCTCATATACTTGAGAAATGAGGCCTGTAGCAAATAAACTTGCTGTAAAAGGTCCCCCCTTCAAGTTGTTGTTTTCATTCTAGTTTTGGCTGCATTAGTTTTGTTTGTGTAAAAACTTTAATTTCATGTAGTCAAAATTGTCCATTTTACTTCCTGTGACCCTCTCTATCTGTTGTTTGGTCATAAACTCTTATCCTGTCCATAGACCTGACAGGAAAATTTTCCATGCTCCCCTAACTTACTCATGATATCACTCTTTATATCTAAATCATTTATCCATTGTGACCTTGTCTTGGTATATGGTATGAGATATTATTGGTCTATGCCTATTTTCTGCCAAACTTCTTTTCAGTTTTCCCAGCAATTTTTGTCAAATGATGCGTTCTTGTCCCAAAATCTTGGATCTTTGGGTTTATTGAACACTAGATTACTGCAGTCATTTACTTCTGGGAATTGTGTACCCAATCTATTATACTGATCTACTATTCAGTAGTAGTTTAAAATCTGGTACTGCTAGACCATCTTATTTCACCTTTTTTCCATTAATTCCCTTGATGTTCTTGACCTTTTGTTCTTCCAGATGAATTTTATTATTTTTTTTTCTAGTTCCATAAAATAATTCCTTGGTAGTTTGATTGGTATAGCACTGAATAAGTATGTTAACTTAAGCAGAATTGCAGCAAGTATTTAAGTATTTATAATGTGCCAGATACTGAGCTAATTGCTGGGAATACAAAGAAAGGATAAACACAGAACCATCTTTAAGGAGCTTACATATTTATTAGGGAGACAAACATGTAAATAAATAATTACATATATAGCACATCCTGAGTAGAAGGAATTTTTCCTGAGAAGGAAAGTCTTAGGAGGCTGGGAGGCCTGGGAAGGCCTCGTAGAGAGGATCCAGAGGGGCTCTCAGAGGCCATTTATCTCAGAAGCATTGATGGGATGGACTAGAGATGCTTGGAGTGGCAGGGCACTCCAGGGATGGCTTGTTGGAACACAGATGGAATGTTGAGTTCAGTGAATAGCAGGCAGCCCAATGTGGCTGGAGCACCCAGAACAGCAAGAGGATGAGGGCTGCAAAGGTAAGTTAGAACCCATTGTGAAGGGCCTTAAACCAGCTCAAGGAAGTTGTGTTTTATTCTGGAGGCTGTGGGGAGCCAGGAGGAGATAGTAACATGACCAAACTTGTCTTAGAAAGGGATTTTGGCATTTATGTGGAGAATAGATTGGAGTAGAGGGAGACCAGAAGTAGGGAGACATATTGGGAGGCAATTGCAATAGTCCTAGTCAGGACTAGGGTAATATTCATGTGAATCGAAAGAAGGGCATGGAGCCAAGAGATGCTGTGGGAAGTAAGAGTGACAAGGTTTGTGACTGATTGGATGTGAGTGGGGAGTGTGAGAAAGAGTTAAGCATGACATTGAGGCTGTGAGTCTGGGCGACTGGGAGGTTGGTCATGCCCCCAACGAAAAGCAAGCAGAGTGGCAGATGAGGAGGAAGAAGGAAAGCTGTTTTGCACATGTGTTTGCTATGCCAATGAGATAGTCAAATGGAAATGCCCCGCAGATAAAGATGTGGGATTGGGCCCACTTAGGAGAGAATTTCAGGCTGGAGATAAAGATTTGTGATCCGTTGTATAGAGGTGATCATTGAATTCATGGGAATGGTTGAGAAGAAACAAGGGACAGAAGAGGGCCCGGGACAATCTGTCCATCAACAAGCATTTATTAAGCACCATTATGTGCCAGGCATCGTGTTAAGTTCTGGGGATGCAATGACAAAAATAAAAGTTCTTGCCTGCCTGCCCTCAGGAAGCTTCCATTCTTACAGGACGACATGGACATATATCAGTAAAAGCAGCACAAATTCAAAATAGATAAGGTAGCTAAGTACCAAGCAGTCAAGGAAGAGAGGGCGGTAGAAGGTTGGGGTGGGAGGAGATCAGGAAAGACTTTGGGGAGAAGATAGGGCTGGAGGTGGGTCTTGAAGGAAGTGAGGGATTGTCTGAGGCAGGGATGAGGAAGGAGTATGTTCCAGGCATGGGACACAGCCTCTACAAAGACATGGAGACAGGAGATGGAGGACCATACCTATGATACAGAGACAAGGCCACTTTGGCTGCACTGGGAAGAAGAAGTTGGCAAAGCATAGTGGGACCAAGTGGGAAAGGGCTTGAAAGACCAAATGGAGAAGTTGACATTTTATCTTAGAAGTAAAAGGATGAAGTCCTGAGGGCCATCCACTCTAGGATGGCAGGGCATGGATAATGGTCCAGCCAAAGGAACTGAATGGGTCAGACAAAAAGGAAGAGCACCAGAACAGCAGCATCATTTCAACCAAAGGAGAAAAGAATGTCCAGATGGGAGAGGGAGGTTAACTACATCGACTGCAAAAAACCCATTGGGTTTGGCCATTAGGAGATCACTGCCCTCCAGCTTGTGTGCCTACACAAAAAAAAAATGCATAATGATACTGAAAGGGTGAGAACTAAAGGGACTCTCATGACCATTTTGTCCTACTAGAAGCAGTATGGTATAGTGGCTAGCTCACTGGACTTGGAGTCAGAAAGACTCAGATCCCATCTCAGACACTTTTTTTCTACCACTTAATTGTATTTTTTTCCATCTCAGACACTTACTAGCTGTGTGACCCTGAGCAAGTCACTTACCCTGTGTGCCTTTATTTCTTCATCTGTAAAATGACTCAGCAACTTCTAGGGTCCCTCCCATCTCTCATCCTGTAAATTCCCTCATTGTACAGATGAAGAAACTGAGGCCCAGGGCAATGAAGGGACTTGCCCAAAGTCACATGAGGAGTTGGGATTTGAACCCAGAACCCTTGACTCCAGAGCATGGTCCAGTCACTAAACTATGGAATATTCTCAACAACAATTGCTTACTTGTGTCCTTTTTGTAGCTACTTGGGGAAAGCATGCATGGGGTGACCCCAAAGGACACATGGCCCCCAGAAGCATCTAGAATGTGGAACATGATGATTTGGTGTCAAATGTCATTTTGTGCCCACTCTCTGTGGCCCAGGCTGAGTCTGTCTTCCCAGAGCTCATCGGGAAGGCCCTGTGAGCTCCTGTGGAAGCCAGGCTGGAGTGAAACCAGTTAGCCTACCTGAGAGTGAGGAGCAGGGGTTTAGTGGGAGCCACTGAAGAACGCAAATGATAGCTAGCACCCAAAAGCCAGGACCCTGAGCGACAGGTCAAAGTGGGAACTCATCAGGTCCTCCAAAACAAGGCTCTGGCAGGGTAATCCCTGCTGCATTGGCAGGGGATGGGGGGTTGTCTTAAGGCTCTGCATACCTGGCACCATCATTACAAAGTCAGATGCTCCCACTTCCAGAAGGGACCCTGACCTAACCCATGGAGATCCGCAGGAGACCAGTGGGAGACTTTGTTTCCATCTCCTCTCCCCAAGTCACTCCGCCATCCTCACCTTGCCAAGCAAGCCCCAGATGTTTTTTCCCCTGTTCCTTCCAACACCTGCTTTTTGCTTCTTTTTTTTTTCTTTTAAGCATCTAAACTCTGCCATATGCTCATTTCCCCCCTCCCTCCACCCCCTGGCGGTGTGACAGCAGCGTCCTCGTCTCCACCATCTCTGTCCTCTCTCTTTCTCTGGATCTTAGGCAGCTTGTCACGGGGAGAAGGAGGGGGCCATTCCTGACCCCCCACCCCTGCGTGCACACACGCATACACACACCCTCAAACTCCTAGAGCTGGCTCAGAAGGGTTAATTAAGGTGTCTACACTGGCTTCCACACTTGCTAAACGTCCCTGGCGGGAGTCTGCAGTCGAGGAATTTGGGTGTCTGGTACTAATGCATTTCCATTCCAAAGCATTGTTCCAGCTGATTTGAATCTGCTCTTTAAAAAACGTGCACAGTAAGAGTGTGTGTTGGGGGTGGGGAGGGGGCCGGTTTTCCCCCAAAAGAACCACTTTCTAATGGATTCTATGCATAATGTTAACATAGCCCTGCGTTCCTTCCCTCCAAGATTATCTCCAATTTATCCCGTATATATTCTGTTTGCACATAGTTGCTTGCGTGTTGTCTTCTCCACGAGACAGCTCCTTGAATGCAAAAACTGTTGGGTTTGGGGGCTATTTTTGCCCTTCTTTGTAACCTCAGCACTTAGCATAGGGCCTGGCATACGGTAGGTGCTTAATAAATGCTTATTGACTTGACTTGGATTGCCTTGAAGCCAGATCTACACACATACACATAAATAGCTGGAACTCCCATCTCTACTTCATTAGAAATGGAGCCATAACTAGGGCAAGGTGACTGGAACTTTGCTCCAGGGCACTAAAGTTTGGAGGGCATTGAAAGTACTTCCTCTATATAAGTATTCAGGCAATCTCCCCAATGCCTGCCTCTACCACAATCTTTCTCCCACAACAATAATTCCTAATTAGGACACTGTCTCTATATTTTACAAAGGACTTTCCCTATAGACATCCTGTGATATAGACATATATCATAAAATAAATGTTATCATCCCCATTTTGCAGATGAGAAAGCTGAGATCCAGAAATGACTGTACCTTGTTCATATGGTGATTCTCTAGTACAGGGGTGGGCAACCTGTGGCTTCCAGGCCACATGTGGCCTTCCAAATTTTATAGAACAATCCTATTATTAAGGGGATTTGTTCTGTGAAGTTTGGATTCAGTCAAAGGGCTGCACTTGAGGACCTAGAGGCCACAGGCTGCTCACCCCTGCTCTAAGACCACAAGCTGCCCTAAGCAGATCCAAACAAGCGGCGACAGATGATTTTGTAGAGATGATGAGGAAAGGGAGGCTTGGTGTGGAAGGGTTACCCTGGGACCCCAGCCCAGACAAGTAACCTCGCCTAACCCTTCTGCTCGGCTCCCCAGGCACTGATCGAGACGGCCCTGACTCGAGTGGTCCTCCCCATGCCCATCCTGGTTCTACCTCCAATCATCATGTCTGTGCTGGAAAAGTAAGTCTGGAGGATGGGAGGGGGTCAGGGTGGCCAGGCCCCGGATAAAGGCAGAAAGAAAGGAAGGGGCAGTGTGGGCTGGTGGGCAGAGAACCAGCCTCAGAATCATTTCAAGGCCCACTTCTACCATCTGTGTGACCCTGGCAAGTCGATTCCTCAATCTCTCAGGCAACTCGTTAAAGACTATAAATCGCAGGAAAGATGCTGACCTACAACAGTAGAGGGAAGTTTCCTCACTGGAAGTTCCCTAAACAAATGAAATCAGAGGAAAAAAACAAACAAAGAAAGGAAGGGAAGACAGGGGGTGGGCCCTGGGAACTCCTTCCTTGGGAGCAGGCCCTGTTTTTGGCTTCCAGGCACAGGGCAAACACTTCATCGATGTTGGTTACAGATCACCGTGATTCATTTCAATCTCATAGACACTGACAAAAAGTGCCTGCTATGTCAACAGGCCTTAATTAATACTAGGCATTGGAGATTAGGGACAGAGCAAAAGCAGCTCCTACCCTGAAAGAGCTTACCTTCTACTTGGGGAAGGGATGGTGAGGATACATCATGTGGTCCGGTAAGCATAGACTTGGGAATGAACTCAGTGTATGTGGGAGACAAGTCATCAAGGTCAACTCAGCATAAGAAGAGAGGTCAGCTGTTGGGGAATAAGATTGGACAGCGAAGCCTTGAAGGCCAGACTAGAAATCATTTCTATGAATTGTGTGAGCCACAGGAAATCCTTGTATAGATTCTTAGGTGGGAGGGGGGCTTCTGGGTGAGGTGATGAAAGCATTACTTTGGAGAGACTGACCTGGAGATGGTGTGCAAGATGGACCAGAGGGGAAAGGGGCTGGAGGCCCCTGGAGACATGACCTGTGTGTAGCAGGATCCTTACCCCCAGCCTAAGATGTGGCAGGTGCATTTATTAAGCACTTACCGTGTGCCAGGCACTATGCTAAGCACTGGATATACAAACGTATGAAAAGAAAGACAGCCACTGCTCTCAGGGAGCCTACAATGGTGGTGATGGTGATGGTGGTGGTGGTGGTGGTGGTGCACAGGAGGCAGGCTGAGGTACCTGACATGGGGCATCACGGGAAATCAGTCAGAGAAGTCCCAAAGCAGCCAGCTGAGAAGTGAGGCTCACATAGCTAGTAAGAGGCTAAGGCTGGATTTGAACTCAGGTCTCTCTGTCTAGCAGTCTACTCACTGGACCTACTAGATGCCTTTGAGCAGTTTAGTGGAATATAAAGAAGATTCTATTCAGAATTCAAACCCCAGCTATGCTACAGATGACGCTGGGCAAGTATTCCTCGCTGGGTCTCAGTTTCCTCCTCCATAAAACAAAGGGATGCTGGGGTCTAGGGGCTGGGGACACACAGACAAAAATGAGACCAGGACCCAGGGAGCCAGCTAACCCAACTCCATCATTGTACGGATAAGCAAACCAAGACCCAAACAAAGGGCTGTTCCAAGTCTCTATTGGCCTATCCCAAGCCCATTAGACTTTCAGAAGGTCAGTTACTTAGTTATTGGTCAAAGGCCAGGTGAAAGAACAGAAGGCCATAGGGATTTGTCCATAATCACAAGATGCAAGGCTGATATTGGAACACAAGTCCCCAGTCCCCCAAGTCAGTGTTCTATCCCAGGCTTTTGGGGATGGGCCCCCCAGCCAGGAGGCTTGTGCTAGGGAAGGATGGGCAGACCCTGCAGGGCCACTTGTCCTAGCCCTCTGGTCTCTTGGACCTGTGCAGTTACCAAAGGCACACAGCAAGATGGTGCTCACCTTCCCACATATATCCCTCCATGGTCCTGCTTAGATGCAGGCCAGGTGAGGCCTGGGAGATCCCCCTCTCTGGGCAGTGATTGAGGCCAGGCCTCCATTCTCCATGTCTCCGGGCAGGTTTCAGAGGCAGCTCCTCAGGCCCGGGAGCTGGATATTGCTTCTCTCCCCGGCACGTCTCACATCTCTCCATCTGCATATTTTAACTCGCCCAGCTGCCTTTCTCATCTCTCATGCCATTTTTTTCTGGCTTTCCTGGCATCTCTCCTCTCCTCCTGCTGTGGGTTTTAACTCTGGGCCTGCCTTCTTGGCTGTTCAGAGAAAACTGGCTTCTCCCCATCGCCCCCACCCCCAGCCTCTGTATTCCCTGCTTGCCCCAGAGCAGTCCAGGCTGCAGTACCTGTTGGCTGAAGTGGGAGCAGAGGAGGCGAGAGCAGCCCTGGGCTCACCCAATGGCGCTGTTCCCTCCCTTACACAGCAAACCAGCCGTTTCCATGTTGGAAGAAGAGGCTTGGAGCTCATTGGCCCAGTCCTTCAGAGCATCATAAGGTCACATTGTAGAGCTAAATAAGACCTCAGAGGCCATTGGGTCTGCACCCTTCATTTACAGATGAGGAAACTGAGGCCCAAGAAAATTCAGTCCAACTCATCCAGTTAACACACATCCCAGGTGGGATCATGACTCAGGTTCTCTGACTCTAGCTAGCACTGCCTCCCTTCAGGGTCTAGATCCACCCCCCATTCCCCTCCCTTCAGTTAGACCCCACTGAGGCAGGGAGAAGGGGGCAAGTCCCCAGCCATTCAGTTCAGTTCGGTTCAACTCACCCTTAAGAAGACTTCGTCTGCCCCAGGCGCTGTTCTGTGGCTGAGATCAGGACGCTGGGAGCCAGCTAAGCCAATTCCATCATTGGACAGATAAGCAAACCAAGACCCAAGTCAAGTGACTGGCTCGAGGTCACACAATCAGAGGCAGGATTAGAACCTGAGCCTTCTGACTCCAAATCCAGCACTCTTCACTGCTCTCAAGGAGTTTACCGGGAGGATACAATGTATCCATTTAGAAGTCAATTTTAAAATGAAATACAAAGTCATTGGGGGCGCGGGAAGCGCCAATGGGGAATCAGGCAAGGTTTCTTGTAGGAGGTGACAATTGGAATGAGTTCCAAGGCAGAAATGAGGAGGGAGGGCATTCCAGCCATAGGGAGACTTGGAACCAGATTGTGAAGGACTTTAAAGGCCACATGGAGGCTTTATCTTTCACCCTGGAGGGAATAGGGAGCCATGGGAGATTTTGGAGCAGAGGAGTAACCTTGTCAGACTTGTTCTTCTAGGTTCCAGGGGGGCCCGCGTATCTAGAACTTGGGAAGCGACATCATGTCTCTCCCCTGACACCCCTCAGCTGGCACCTCTCCTTTCTCAGTAACTCCTGGCAGCTCAGGACACCCAAGAGGAGATTCTGAGATGGAAGAACGCTGTGGCCTTGGAGAGGCAGAGTCAGTGAGGCATCCCCAGAGACTTCCTCTCCCGCTATTGCTCAGCCCCTTCTCCTACTCTGAGATTCTAGCACCCAGCCCAGATCCCCGTGGCTGTTATTTACCAAGACATTCTCCTACATTCCTTGAGTTCAGTGCCAGGACAACCAATCTTTCCTCCTCAATTTCTGCCCTGATGCTAGGGGACAGCAGCATATGGAATGGGTGTTGCCTCAATGGCCTAACTTCCCAGTTCCTCAACCTACCCATTTCTCATGACCAGTCGTACTCTGCCGCACTTCAGCCTCACACAGAGATGGTCATACCCTTGGTCTGGTCACCTGGCACTCTTCCATTTCCATGTCTATGAACTCTGAAATCCCTTCATCCGATTCCATCTTTCCCTCTCCCTTACACTCTCCCCCCTGCCAATGGCTGTTCATCGTCCATACCATGAGCTCCATTGCCTCCACCCCCAAATCTTTTCCTGGGCCCTCTTCCCAAAATTCACACTAGCTACACTCTTTTCCCTTCCCTCTCCTAAACCTCTGGTGGTCCAGTTCAACTGTTCCTTGTCTTATCACCAAGAAGGCCTGGCCAAACCTCAGGCCTGGATTACTACCACCATTTTCCTAATCCACTACAAAGTCGTGTTCCTTCATCCCAACCGGGCCCTCCCTACCACAAGGCAATCCTTTGACTCCTCCCAAATGGATTAGCTGGCAGACTGTCTCCAGGGACTGTTCCAAGCATCCTTACCTCTCCTCAGGCCTCTCATGATACCCCCTCCCTCCACTCTCAAAGACCTGGTCTCATATTTCACTGAAAAAACTGGAGACCATTGACAGAGCTTCTTCTCCTCCTCTTCTGCTCTGCTCCTCACTCAGTTGTCTTCCCTCACTATTTCCTCCTTCACTCTGAAGAAAGGGCCCTTCTCCTTACCAAGGCCAACACTTTTTCATGCACAAGCAATGCTATCCCACCCTATCCTCTCCTGAAGATTGCTCTTACTTCCATCTCTGCTATTTGTCTTATTTTCAGTCTCTCTCTGTTCACTCCCCCATTCTTAAAAACTCTCACTTCATCCTACCTGGGCAGCTAGATAGAGCAGTGGATAGAGCATCAAGTGTGGAGTCAGGAAGACCTGAGTTCAAATCTAGCCTCAGACACTTACTAGCTATGTGACCCTGGGCAAGTCACTTAATTCTTTACCTCAGTTTACTCACATGTAAAATAGGAAGGAAATGGCAAACTACCCCAGTAACTTTGCCAAGAAAACCCCAAACGTGGTCACGAAGATTCAGACCTGACTGAAAAATGACTAAACAACAACAGATCCTACCATCTCCGCTCTTGCCCTATGTCTCTCCTCCCCTTCTCAGCTAATCTCCTTGGAAAAACACCTACGTTTTGTGTCTCCACTTTCTCTCCTCTCTCTCTCTTTTCAACTCTCTTTGCCCCTTATCTTCCAACCTCATCATTTCATTAAAACTGAATTCTCCAAAGCTACCAATAATCTCTTAATTTCCCCATCTAATGGTCTTTTCTGGGTCTTCATCCACACCTTTCTGCAGTCTTTGATACTGTTGACCATCTTCATCTCCAGGATCCTCTCTCCCCACTAGGCTTCATGACACTCTTTTCTTCTGCTTGTTGGGTGTTTCATTCTTGGTCTCCTCTGCTGGATCGTCATTCAGATAATTACCATGAACCTCCTAAGGCTCTATCTGAAGTCCTCTTCTAGTTTTAAACTCACTTGGTGATTTCCTCACCTCCCATAGATTCAGTGATCATCTCTATGAGGTGATTCTCAGGTCTGTGTGTCTACCTCTAGTCCCCTTCCTGACCTCTGATTCTGCATCATCAATGGCTTTCTGGATGTCTCCAAGTGGGTACTCCACAAGCACCTCGAACTCAACGCATCCGCTTTTTTTTGGTATCTCCAAACACATAGCATAGTGCCTGGTACTTAGTAGGCACCTAAAGAATACTTTTTGACTGGCAAAACAGGGAAGCTTGGGGTTTTGTTTTAGAAGAAGAATGATTATGAGTAAGCCTTTAGGTTTTTAAATTCCATGTTGCCCTGGTTTGTCACTTTCTTGATAGTTTAGCCAAGCCTCCCCATTCAGTGCGCCCCCCTACCCAATCTAACTTTCTATGTCTTCTCCAATCATAGCCAGCTAATCTGATCATAGGCATATGAAGGCATAGATTCAGAGGAGGTCTTCATTTTACAAATGAGGAAACTGAGGCCCAGAGAGGAAGTCATCAGTCTCCTCTGCACCTCAGCTCCCTCATCTTTAAAATATGGGTACTAGCCTTGGCCTCTGAGGTCCTTTCCAGCTCTATTAAGAGACAGCAAAGTGGCTTAGTGAGGAGCCAGAAAGGCTTGAGTATGAATCCTCTCTTGGATACTTACTAGCTGTGTGCCCTGGGCAAGTCACCCAAGCTCTATGTGCCTTGGTTTACCCATCTGTAAAATGAAGACATTGGACTCTATGTTCTGTAGAGTTCTCCCAGCTCTAAATCTCTGAGCCTGTGAGCCCAAAGTTACCCAGAGCCAGGCTTTGAACACCGCAATATTCATCCCTCTTCGCACTGCATCACCATCGAATCTGTACTAATGAGGGATGGCTAGAGGGCAGCCTCTGCCAGCAGTCATCCTCCTCCCCGTCTCAGGGAACAAATATGCACTCGAATAGAGACCCCCTGGAGACAAGTGCCCTCTCTGTATTGTACCCCTCAGACAGAGGTCTCAGTCAGAGAATTGCAGGGGACCCTCCTCACCCATCCCCTGCAGCGCCCCCTCTCCACAAGCCCACAGCTGGCACTGTCGCCTAAGCACCGTCTACAATGAGATCCTGCTCGTCGATTTCTTTATAAGAGAGAAGAATCCCACAGAATCTGTCATATGGGATATTGTAGTTAGCTCTTGTCATGTTTAGTTTAGCATGTAACACCTTCTTTTAGGCAAACACGGCTCCGGTTCAGTGATCCCGATAACTTGTACTCATTCGCTTAGCTGCTTCCATATGGAATAAATTGTGGTGCCTACTGCAAAGTGTGTGAGACACTGGCCAAATCACACCCAATGCGAACCACTAATGAACAAAGTGAGGAGAGCAGAAGCAAGGTGTATTCACGGCGAGCTGCCACAGGCTCTGTCTGGGGAGCTGCGATGCATGGCAAGGCCCCAGCTCAGGGGGAGAGCGTGCACATGTGAGCGAGCTGAGTGCCCCGTGTTGCTATTGTAGGGCCAGCTCCTTTATCTCCTTAGCAACTGACCCCCCTGCTCCCTCTGGTGATGGGCTTTCCACCTGCCCTGGGCATCTCAGCAACAAGGCCGGGAGAGGTCAGGGGACAATCATGACTCACATTTCCAGAGCATGCTATAAGGCTCACAATACAATTCAACTCAGTAAAAAGAAATCTTAGCTGTCTACTATGTTCCAGGAACTGTGTTACACCTAGGAGATACAAAACCAAAGACTAGTCCCTGCCCTCAAGAAGCTTACATTCTCCTGGATCTGGGAAGCAATATATTCACAGATACGTAAGGATAGGGTAGGGTAGTGGATAGGGTGGCCAATTTGGAGTCAGGAAAACATGAATTCAAATCCCACCTTAGCTACTTACTAGCTATGTGACCCTGGGTAAGTCATTTAACCCTTTTCAGCCTTAATTTTCTCCTCAGAAAAATGAGGACAAGAACAGCACCAACCTCACAGAGTTCTTGTGAAGATCAAATGAAATTATCTACGTAAAGTGTTTTGCCAACCTTAAAGTGCTATGTAAATGCTGGCTGTTATTATCAATTAGCATTAGGATAGGACTTGTGATTGATATTGGGAACTCCCAGATGAGGAAACCATCTCCCAATGTAGATTGACACCTTCTTTATGGTTAAGGCCAGTCCTTCTCTTTTATCTTTCCCCCCCCCACCTCCCACCCCCAACAATGGCTGGAATATTAGATAGGAAGCATATATGAATTAATTTCCAAAAGAATGCAATTAACGGCTGGAGGAATCAGGTAGGATATGGACGTATTCCTATCCCTAGTTTTAGAGATAAGAAATTGAAGTCGAGGGAGGTAAAATGACTTGTCCAGGATCACACCAATGATCGGCTCTGGAGCCAGGGCTAGATCCCGGGTTTCCTAACTCCACATCCTACACCCTTTCCGCCAGACTTTGAGGAGACTTCCGGGATGTGGCCCAAGAGTTGGGAGCAGAATCGGGAGGGGCCTCGAAAGGAGAGAGGAGGGTCAGCGCAGCAGAGGACTCTTCTGTCTTATTCTGGGTCTTATTTAGGGATGATAACTCATCTATAGCATTCTCCGCGGACCCAGAGCCAAATCCTTCTGAACTCTTAATGCGTCGTTGTCCATCTGTGTCTGAAACTAAACTAGGAGAGCAAAATCATCAAAGAGGACGTACACACATCATTCTGTTCTAGTGGCTGTGGAAGGCGGGGCTCTAGATGGTGTGAGGCAAGAGGATAGACATTTCTCCTTAGAATATCATCTCCTTCTCTTATCCTTTCACTCCAAGCACTTCTGATGCCACACTATGCATGCCTCAGATACTGTGCCAAGCCACTGGCTATACAAATACAGGAAAGAAACAAATCCCTGCCCTCCAGAAGTTTATATTCTGATGGGGAGAGACAGCATGTACACAGCTAATCAAATACAGAACAGATACAAAGTAAGTAACTAGGAGGAAATATCAGGAAAAGATATTAAGTGGAACCTCGAGAGAAGGATTCTGTGAGACAGAGTTAAGGAGAGAGAGCATTCCAGGCACGGAGACAGCCTATGCGAGGATGTGTTCCATTCAGTATCGATGAGCACTCATTGGTTGCCTGTTCTAGAGTTAGGCCCTATATACCAAGAGATATATATTAAAGCAGTTCCTACCCTCCTGAAAGGCTGGGAAGGTCAAATGTTTACTACTGATTTCCATTTTTCCAGTGCATTTGAAGTTGACCAACCACTTTCATTTCTAGTATAATGTAGGTTCCTTGAGAGGAGAGACATTTAGATCTGTATCCCCATTGTTTAGCACTGAGGTGCATAGTAGGGATCAACTGGACAACACCATGAGGTAGAATGTAACTGTCCCCATTTCATAG
>CM053625.1:312062434-312146425 GCA_028646595.1 Phalanger gymnotis
GAGGAAAGAAGGAAGCAAAGAAAGAAGGAAGAAAGAGAAGGAAGAAAAGAAGGAATAAAAGAAGGAAGGAAGAAAAGAAGGAAGGAAAGAAAGGAGGAAAGGAAGAGAGTGTGGAAGGAAAGAAGAAAGAAAAAAGAGAAGGAAGAAAGGAAGGAAAGAAGGGAGGAAGAAAAGAATGAAGAGAGGGAAGAAAGAAGGAAGGAAGAAAGAGTTTCTGCCCTCAAGTAACTTAATTCTATTTGGAGGAACCAGCATGTACAGCAATGGGAGTCAATCCATATTAGATACAAAGGAGCTTCAGAAGGTGACACCACAGGGTAACTAGGGTACATCTAATGTAGGAATTTGCACTTGAACAAGGCCTTGAAGGAAGCTGGGGATTCTAAGCTGCAGAGACAGGGAAGGAGTGTGTTCTAGGCATGGGGGACCAGTCTGTGCAAATGCGCAGAGATGGGATTTGGGATGTTGTGTGTGAGGAAAAGGAAGCAGTCCCCTTTGGCTGGAACCTAGGGTACGTGAAACCTGGATTGAATTGAATTAAATGAGTTAGACTTGCTCTTGGCTGACAGATATGCAGTGGGTTGTCATCTGTTGTTGCCTTGCCTGAACCTGAAGCTTTTCCATTAGGTTGTGTCCCTTATTGACTAGAGCCTAAAAATACTTGGGAGCAGGGTTAGGTTGCACTCCTCTCCTATGTACACCCTGTCATGCCACCCTGGTCTCATCTACACACAACATTCCTTTTTCAGGCTTATTCTCCCTTCTTGTAATGCCCTATTTACACACACACACGCACGCACGCACACTCACACACATGTACACGCACACACATGCATGCACACACACGTGCTCACACTTGCATATACACATGCACAGAGTCTGCCATGTGCTTGTGTATAAGACCACAAGTTTAGAACTAGAAAGAACCCTAGAGGTCATCCAGTCCATCTCCCCTCATTTTAGAGATGAGGAAACCAAGACTCAGAGAGGAGGAGGCATTTGCCCAAGGTCACACAGCCAGTGAGTGACAAGCCCAGAATTTCAGCAGTCTTGAGTTATTTTGTATGACTTGAATGTTGGTGACTTAGCACTTCTCCTGGGGCTCCAGTGGTGGGTGAGAAGGAGGGAAGGAGTTCTTGCTCATCTCTAGGTCTAATGTACCCCCCTCTCTTGTACATCCCAGGACGTTCCTCCTGCAGTCTCGTCCCCGGCTTCTCCTACCTGTGCAAAGCTTCGTGTGCCTTGCCGCCTTTGGCCTGGCCCTGCCTCTCGCCATCAGTCTCTTTCCACAGATGTCAGAGGTCAGTAATGGGGAAGGGCGGGCGAGGGAACAACACCAAGCAGGGCAGGTATCACCCTGCCCCGGTGGGTTACTGGCTGTTCCTCTAACGTCATTACCAAGTGCCCCTTCTTGCTCATGTGGCATGGACCTGGATGGGGTCTCCCATGGGTTAGAAAAGATGTTATGCTGACAACAGCTGGCGTGTCCCAAGATCTAGAGATGGGGTTAGGCTGAGTTCGGCCTGGAACTCACTCCATCAGGCTCACTGAAGCGGGAGTTGGGGATCACTCCTCTTTGGCCTGGGGCTCTTAATCTGAGGTCTGAGAACTATACGTATGTACATGTGTATATACACATATACACCTACACACAGATATACACATATACACATACATATGTATATACATGCATAAATACAATACACATAAAACATATAAAAATTTCAATATAAATGGTTTCCTTTGTAACCCCATGCATTTTATTTTATGCATTGATAAAACATTCTTCTGAGAAGGGCTCAGTGGGCTGCGCCAGACTGCCCGAGAGGTCTAGGAGCCCTGCCTTAGGCAGAGGATTGATCCCTCTCTCAAGTGGGCCTGAAGCTCCAAGACCCCATTACATTCTATTCCAATAGAGCGTAAGCTTCTTGAGGGCAGAGGAGGTCACATTTTCATCTGTGTCCCCAGTGCCCAGTGCATGTTAGGCCTGATCTGTACCTGTGAAATGAACGTGGATTGAAATCCTCTAACTATGGAGTTGTTGGTCTACAAGCTGCCTTAGAGATGTTTTATTTAGGGAAGTCCAAGCATTGCAATAACTAGACATGTGATGGGAAACCCCTGAGTATGCTGGGAATGTGCACCATGAAGGTCGTTAGAGAATTAATTTCAATACCATCCATTACCAGCACTAATTGCTCCATGCCAGCTCAGCAAGATAGCTGGGGGTGGGCAGGCACACCCGCCATAGTCAAGGCCCCTGCTGGCCCGTGGATGCTGGCTACCTCAAGATTCTTCACTGTAGGGGCTCCCTCCACCAGTGAAGTTTGCAAGGCATCAGTAAATGGTCTTTGTAAATTGGCTGGAAAATTCATCCTGGTGCTGCCAACCCACCAAGGAGCCCTTTGGAACTTGTCGAGGCTAGTCCTAGGTGACAAACAGGGAGAGGCAGCTTTGGTTTGGTAGAGAGGGCAGCGGTGTGAGACCCTCTGCAAGACAGCCTGGATCTGCTTCTGAGCTGTGGGACCTGAGCTAGCCCCTTTTCCTCTCTTGAGCTTCAGCTTCCTCCTAGGCCCCTTCCAGCTCCAAATCTTCGAATGAAGAAGTCTTTCACTGGACTCTACTGGAAGCTTCTTCCAGAGCTGGAGAAGCTGCCAGAGCTTATGCTCAGCTGGCAGAGACTTGGATCCCAGGGTTACCTCCATGCTACAATGAGGCTTTCATGGAGGGGTGTATGTCTGCTAGCTAATTAAGTAAAAACGGTTTTGGTTTGAAACCTCAGGAAGGCCTCGACCTGGGGGAGGATCGTTTGGCCCTTGGGCTACACGTGAGAGTTTGTTGTTATTGCTGTTCAGTTGTTGCAATTGTGTCTGACTCTTAGTGACCCCACACATAAGATAGATGGGATTCAATCTAACCCCTTCATTTTACAGATCAGGAAACAGAGGCCCAGCGTATTTCTATCCACTACCTTGCAGAATACACAACCTCTCTCTTCCAAAGGGGCTGAAATAACCAAACTTTTTATTCCCTTTTTCTAGCAATTTGTCTGAAGTTATATGACTAGCCAAGGGCAGAGTTGAGTGATTTAGGCCCTAGGCCTTTTGACTCCCTGTCTAGGGTTTGAAACCAGAGAATTTCAGTAGAAAGGTACGTCAGTGGCCACCTAGTCCACCCTCTGCTGAAAGAATCCTTGCTAACACCCCCAACCTCTGCTTGAGGCCTGCACGTAAGTGACAAGGAGCCCACTACTCCCAAAATAGATAACTCTCATTGTAAGGAAACGCAGCTAGGTGGCGCTGCAGAGGATCGAGGGCCAGGCCTGGAGTCAGGACAACCTGAGTTCAAATATGACTTCAGACACCAGCTATTTGACCCTGGGCAAGTCACTTAACCCTGTTTGCCTCAGTTTCCTCATCTGTAAAATGAGCTGCAGAAGGAAATGTCAAACCACTCAAGTATCTTTGCCAAGAAAATTCCAAATGGAGTCACAAAGAGCCGGATGTGACTGAAACGACTAAACAACAATTGTTAGGAAGTTTTCTTGGATATTAAGCCTAACTTGGCTTCTTTGCAACCCCTCCCCCTACCCAACCACCATTGCTCCTAGTCATGACCTTTGGGACAAACAAAACAAGTCTGATTCTTCTTTCACACATCAGCCTTTCAAGTCTTGAAGAGAGCTAGCCCATCTCCCCTGAGTCTTCTTCAGTCTAAACAAATCCAGTTCTTTCCACTGATCCTCATACACCATGGACTCCCAGCCTATCCTTACCCCGCCAGCCCTCCTCCGCTCTCCAACTCACCAGTTCCTTTCTCAGTGCTCCAGAAGAGGTTTAACCAGGGCAGAGGATGGCAAGACAATCTCCTCCCTGTCCCTGCAACCCATTACCTTTGATGGGTCGTTGTTGACTTAGATTGAACTTGCAGTCCATTAGTACCTGCAGATCATTTTCAGACTGACTTTTCTCTTAGCCCTGCCTCCCCTATCTTGTACATGGGAAGTTGATATTTTTTTTGGAATCCAGGCTTCATATTTATACCTACCAAATGTCTTCTTTTTAGATTGAGCTCAGTGGTCTGACCCATCAAGATCCTTTTTTGAGATTCCCGATGCCTCCATCCATGTGCCGGCTGTCCCTCCTAACCCTGTGTCATCTGGATGGTTCAGCATCTTGTTCTGAGGCAATGGTTCTCCCTCTACATTCTCTTTACTCTGGCTTACATAAGGACTTGCCATTCCCAGGACTGGAAAAGGACATACCCAAGAGCGAGCTGGGGGCAGAGAGGGGATGGGGGGTGGATTCCTTTACACTTTGTTGCAGAAACCTGAAGAGACAACCATCATGTGGATGTCCTCGCACTCCCTCATCCTTCTCCCAAGTCCCACAGTCAGAAGCAGAAAGGCTAGACTCCTGTTCACAGACGATTGGAACCCAAACTCTTGGGATTTAGAGCTAAAAGGGAGCTAGGAGATCATCTAGTCTGGTCCCTTTGATTTTACAGCTGAGAAAGTTGGGGAAGGAACTTGTCCAAGGTCAAAAAGTGCTAACTAACAGAGCCAACTCCAACTCCAACTCCAAATCACACACTCTTGGACTAGACCACAATACGAACCCAGCCAACGTCATCTCTTCCATCTCCCCCATTGCTGTAGAATAGGATAATGAAACCCATCTCCTAAGGAGTGGAGTTGGTGTGGGACAGTCCCTCCGTTCCTTTGCTGGAAGTTCTTCCATGAGTCTAACTGAGTTTCCTTGTGCTGTTCCTCAATGGAAGAGGAGAGCAAGGGGCTCCCTCTCGATGGATCATTACCTTTCCTTGAGCAGGGACTGACTTGTAATGAACTCCCAGGTTAAGCTGGTTCCCAGACTTGCCTGTCTCTGAGAGTGTTGGAGTATTCTTAGGACTGTCTGTAATACATGGCACCATAGCTACCAGCCATTCATCTGGAGGGACTGTCTTTTCCCTCATGCTCGTCACACTAATTAATTCTCTCTAACAAGGTGGTTCCCTTGCCATCTGGGCTGAGCCATGGGGATTGTGTGTCATGTCCCAGAAGTGGGTGGGATTTGTCACAATGAGTCTGGGCTTGCTGGGGATGACCCAACCTCACCAAAAGTTACAGAGGTCATCATCGGGAACACAAGGCACATAATTAATTAATTCATCCATCAGTTAATTAAACAGGCCCTGGGGTAGGAATTGGAAGCAGACCATTGGAGCTGCTGTCTTCACCAAGGGATTGTTCTGGGGGGTCATGCACCTCACCCCATAGACACACACTCCATTTGGAAAGAGGGAGAGCAGGGTTCCTGTCCTTCCCCTGGCAGCACATGAGGGCCTGTGTTTTCACAAGATGTTTCCCCAGGACCTAAAATAATAATACCAGCCATGGTGGCATGATCCTACTTTCCTCTGCTCCTTAAAAATTACCCATAGTCATCCAGACCTCTTGTGCAAGTGGCAGTCCTTGCTGCTACCTAACCTAAATCGCTTCTGCTGTAGTTGGCAGCCATTTTCTTTGGTCTTGCATTGAGTGGAACTGCATTTGAGCTCAGCACAATGAATCTTCAGATGGTCCAAGACCAACGTCATGGATCTGTCTCTTCTCTCCTTTTAGCCCCCATTACACTTCATCGTCTGAGAGCTCAGATACAAGTCAGGTCCTAGATTCTAGTCCAATTCCCACCATCTCCACCCCAGTTCAGGACTAAATTACTGCCACAGCCTCCCTCTATCTGGCTTGCAGTCTCTCCCATTTCTACCCAGTGCCACCGAATTAATCTTCCTAAAATACCAAGATCACCACTGCATCTCAATCCAGCACCAATCATCTTGACTTTGTCCTGCCACTGGACTGTTATGACTCTGGAAGAGAGAGAGGTTAACAACTTTGTGCAACTCTGCCTCACTTAAATCCAATTTATGCAGGCATTCAAAGACATAACCCATACACGGGGATGTCATCTGGGTCCTCTTTGAGAATGAAGCACAACCACCAACTGATTAAAGGAAAATATTCATATTCCTCACCTAATGCCTTGTCAATCTTCTCTCCTGCTATTCTCCAATGTCAGCCTCGACTATATTTTTTTCTTTAATTTCTAATGACTAAAGAATAGTCTTGTACAATCCAGACTGTCTCTCCTTGAAGTATGAGGTCTCCCTTCTAGTTGCCTGCAATATTTATTGTTTATTGTCAAAATTCTAGTATGAATATGACATTTCTTGATATGTTAAATGTGCTGTTTCTCTTTGTCAGTTTTTTTTATGGATTCTATCAAGCTGTACCCTTTCCTATTTCTCCAATATTTCTGGGAAATTTCCTGTATGCTTTCCTGTTATATAGTATTTAGGGTTTTTGTTTCACCATGTGTTCCTGGAATATCTATGATTCCCCAATTATATATATTGAGCATTCCATCTTCCGTGCCAGTTTTTTTTCTCAGGGTTCTTTCAAATGTATTGTGTTTTGTTCTGAGGATCTTTCTTTTGCCTCTGAATTTCTGAGTCTCCGATTTATTCTCATTTGGAAAATCTATTATTTTGGAGTGAAAAATTGGTCATTTGTTCTATGCACCTTTTAAAAAATATTTGAGAGCTCTAAATTCTCTCTTTTCCATTATGATTTTTAAAACTTTTTTAAAATCACTCTTCTGAACCATTCTGGAGGGTCCTGCAATCACATCCTTTGCATTTCTAGAAGTTCCATCAGAGTTGTTATAGTACTTTCCTTTTCATTGGGGCTTTTGAATATTTGTCTTTTACTCTAGTGTTTTTTCCCTTTATTGTGTCTTCTTGCTGGTCCGTTCATATTTCTTTATATGTGTATATGTGTGTGTGTGTGTATGTGTGTGTCTGTCTGTGTGTGTATGTGTCCTTTATTTTTCCTGTAAGGTTTTTCTTGTAATAACTTCTGTTTCTAGTGACTAGTCTCTAATGAGGCTTTATTGGGGAGCCAGTCATCAGCATCTAACGAGACTGACTCATTAAGAACAAGTCTCTCTTTATAGTTCGCTGTTGCTTTTACCCTTATTTGGCATATTTCTTGCTTTTCTGACATTACTTACCTTCCTGCACTCAGGATCCAACCATACTGTTTCTCTCGATGTTTATCACACCTATGCTTCCATGCCCTATCTCAATACTTTTGCATGGGCTGCCTGTCCCCCATTCCTGGAACATATTTCCTTCTAACCCCTCCCTTCCATCACAGAATCTTTCCCTTTTTCCCTTCAGGCCAAATACCACCTTCTACACAAAGCTTCTCCCCACAACTCTCCCTCTCCCTCTCCCCACAACTCCTAGGTGTTTAGCTGTTGTCATTCAGTTGTATCTGACTCGCAGGACCCCATTTGGAGTTTTCTTGGCAATGATACTAGACTGGTTTGCCATTTCCTTCTCCAGCTGATTTTACAGATGAGGAAACTGAGGCAAACAGGGTCAAGTGACTTGTGTAGGGTCACACAGCTAGTAAGTGTCTGAGGTCATGTTTGAACTCAGGTCTTCCTGACTCTAGGCCTGGTTCTCTATCCACTGCACCACCTTGTTGCCCTGGCATTTAACTATTTTGTATTTATTTTCTTTATATACTGTATATATTTATATTTGACCTTGTCAGCTCCCCTGATAGCTTGACTAAAGACTGTTTCATTCATTGTATTTGTATCCCCAGCACCAAGCCCTGTGCCTAGTACAGAGCAGGCACTTAATAAGTGCTTATGGATTGTTTGATGTGATGGGTTCACCCTCTCCCCTTCCTGGACCAGATTCCTCACTCTCTTCTGCCCTTGCCTTATGCACCCCTACCTCTGTTCTCAGACTCTTCTTCCCCATTTGGTGACGAACGCTCTCCCTGGCCTTTTCCACCTCACACGCTGTTGTCCAACCCTGAAAACCCAGCTCAGGTCCTACCTTCTCCAGGGGTGCTCCTTGGGTCCCCGACATCCCCCAGATCCCTCCCTCCTGGGAAGACTCCTGAGTCCCTGGGGGCTCTACCACTCAGTCGGCCTTTTTCCTATATTACCTTCTATTGTTTAACTTTTCATATGGGAATGATGTCTCCCCACTGGGCCTTCTCTTCTTGCTTCACGGGTAGCCTAGCACAGGTCTAGGCACATAGAAGTTGCTCAGTAATGATTTCATGATCGATACCTATCATGCCTGAGGAAGGTCTGGGGATGCTCACAGGAAGGAAACAGACCTTCAAATCAATGGGGACAGACTATGAATGCCCTCAACACCAAGGCCCTTCTTGCTGGTGACGAGCTTTAGCAGGGCCTCCATGGGGTTAAGGGATCTGGGGAGGTCTATCTTCCAAAGCAGGGCTTTTCTACAAGCATCCAGGGAAATCTGCTGCCCGTAATGACCAAGGAACCCAGTCTTCTCACCCCTTTAAAGGTCCTTTCCATCAATGGGCATCAAATTTGCCTCCGTCTGGACTCTTCTTATGGATACATATTGAAAAGTGATTCACTTATCTTGAAAGCTATCCTTTCTTTCTTTTTTGTTCCCTCCCCACCCCCAACCCCCGCCCTTCTCTCTCTGCCTGTTGCTCTATGCTCAGGAATTAATACAGAGAAGTCCAAGGCAGCCCACATTTCCTATGGGGCCCTGATACCGCCCTGTCCTACTATCTCTCAAAAAAACCATTCCCTAAGTCTCTCCATCCCTTGCTGCCTTATTCTCCCACCCACTGCTGTCATCAGATCCTTAATCTAGACCTGGAAGGACCATGAGAGGCCCTTTAGACCATTTTACAAATGAGGAAGCTGAGGCTCAGAGAAGTTAAATAGGGAGCAAGTGTCTGAGGCAGGATTCAAATCCGGGTTTTTTGGACTCCAAATCCAGCCCTTATCCACTCGCTATATGATACTGACCGCCCCCCCCCTTCAGCTTCTATATCTTTTCTCTTTATGATGACATCTCCACCACACCTCTGCCTTATTTCCCTTATTGTAACATTATGTAGTGACAGCCACCCCAGGAGGTAGCAAAGTCCTCCTCATTAAGTTAGTGACTGAATGGCCAGTTTGGGGGCAGGGGAAGTATATTGTATACCAAGTTTCTTGTTCATGTATGGGGTAGGTTAGATAATCTTTAAGGGCCAGTAGTCTGGCATAGTGGTTAGAGCGCTGAGCCTGATGTCAGGAAGATTCTTCTTCAGCCTCAGACACTTCCTAGCTGTATAACCCTGGGTAAGTCACTTCACCTTGTTTACCTCAGTTTCCTCATCTATGAGCTGGAAAAGGAAATGACAAACTAGTATATTTATCAAGAAAATGCCAAATGGGGCCACAAAGAGTCAGACATGACTGAAATGACCTGAATAACAAAGATAATCTAAGTTTTCCCCAAGCTTGGTGATTCTGAAGCCTTCCAAGCTTTATCAAATGTTTTTCTCATCACAGCCCTGGAAAGTAGAGATGGTACAAATGTCCCACAACGCCCCAGTGGATCTGTGCTCTCATAGATTCAGAAATTCCCTCTAGCTTTGTAGATTACAACTTCCCTGCCCATCGTGGGAAACTCTTGTCCACATTGTCCCGAAAGGTCACCTCAGGGGGTCTACCCAGTGTGCTGAAAGTCCGCCATGTCTCCTGACTGAGGTACCAAGGGAGTATTCTGTCTGCTTCCCTGTCCTCCCTTGCTCCTGCCGCATGAACGGTTCCTACTCTCTTCCTGGATGACATCTTTTCCTTCTCTTCTGCTCAGGAGATGTTCCTTGGATCTAGGTTGCATGCTGTCAACACCCACCATGGGCCTCTCCATTGCCCTCCCTCCTGCTCATCTTGCTGCTTCAGAGGCTGTGGTTTTCAAGGCGATGTTAACAAGGACCATCCCTGATAAAATCTTAGTATTGGAAAGACGGGCTTTGGTTTTCATGGTAAACTTGGGGTCAGTAAAATTTCCCACAAATGGTCCAGCTTACTTTCCTTCTTTTCAAC
This sequence comes from Phalanger gymnotis, assembly GCA_028646595.1. Classification (NCBI taxonomy): domain Eukaryota; kingdom Metazoa; phylum Chordata; class Mammalia; order Diprotodontia; family Phalangeridae; genus Phalanger; species Phalanger gymnotis. The sequence goes on from CM053625.1 coordinate 312,072,385, forward strand.
CTAGGGCCCTTTCATTGACCAACTGTGCTGTCTAGCCCAAATAGACATATTATTGGACAAGCTCTACAGGGCATCCATCTAAGCTTATGTTGAAGTCTGGGCAATAGACATTCTTCATGGACATGGTCTTTTCTGTGTGGATAGTCAGGCCAAACTCCTTTGGGTGATTACCTATATCTTCCACAAGGTTCTGCAGTGTCTTAGGACTGGATGTAGTTGGCATAATGTCATCTACAAAAAGGAGCCTTCAGAATATCCATGGAGAATCCTTCGAGGTCACACTACTCTTAAAAGAGGTGCCAGTACGCTAACTCAGATCTCTTCAAATCGACAAGTATAAAAAGTACTTAATATGTGCCAGAAACTGGGCTAAGCTCTCAGGATATATGTACAAGCAAAAAGACAGTCCCTGCCCCCGAGGAAAAACAACATACAGAAAAAAAAGCTGAAAAATTGGGGGAGATGGTAGGGAGCGGGTGGCATGGTGTCAAAATCCGGAGTCAGAAGCAGATCTGGGAGAGGAGTGAAGGATGGCTGGCCTGATCCCTTCCTCAACATGGAAGAACTCACCAATGGGAGAAGGGAGCCCTTGAGGGCTACTCCAGGGTGAGAAGGCATCTGAGTTTTGGTGGTAAAGTCTGGAGTCAGAAGCAGAGTCTGGAAGGAAATCTTGACTTCAAGCCTGCTCTAGCACACCATGAGGCTGTGCGTACATATACCTCTCATGGTATGCCCAGTGATTCCACTGACACGTGGTCCTATTCTACTAACTGTAACAACATACAAACCACCTCACTCACTGCCATATTTCAACTCAGTCTGACAAACATGTATTAGGTACCCATTCCATCTCAACTCAGGTTTGTACATCTGTTTGCTCTAGACCTTCAAGAAATATAAAACAAATTCATCTCCTTCCTCTCCCAGAAGACACTGTCCCCCATCCCCAGACTTCCCTATTTCATTGAGTCACTGATACAGTGAGCAAGAGAGGAGGAGAGCTTAGGAAGGGAGCTCCCAAATAAGCTAAGGAGATGAGAAACGGACTAGTGAGCAGTATCGGGATGGAGGGCTCCCAAGCTTGGGTGGCGCTTATCATGAGCTCAGCACGAGTCCAGAAAAGGGCCAGCACCATGTGGCCTAAGGAGGCTTCATAGGAAGTGTGATAATGCAGCTGAGCCTTGAAGGATGGGGAGGTTCTGGAAGAATCCTGGGAGAGGATGGGAGAGCCTAGGAATATTTCCAGGGCATCAGGCAAGGGAAGAGGCATGATCATCATAATCGCCAACATTTATACAGTGATGGTAACTTCTCATGCATCAGATCCTCATCTATAAACTAAGGGGATTGCTTTAAATGACCTTCTCTAAATCTATGATCCTGTGATGCATTTTACATATAAAGAAACTGAGGCTCACAGGTTAAGTAAACTGCCCAAGGTCACACATCGGAGGAGGGATTTGAATACAGACCATCTGACTGCAGAGCCAGGGACAACTTCTTTTTGCTGTACCACAGTTCCTTTTATTATTAAGTATCTTCTATGTACTAGGTATCTTTTGTTGTTCAGTTGTGTCTGACTCTTTGCAACCCCATTTGGGGTTTTCTTGGCAAAGTAATTAGCATTGTTTACTATTTTCTTTTCTAGCTCATTTCACAGACGAGGAAATTGAGGCAAACAGAATAAAGTGACTTGCCCAGGTCACACAGATAGTTTATTTGAACTTTCGGAAGATGAGTCTTCCTGATTCCAGCCCTGGTACTCTATCCACTGCAGTGCCACCTAGCTGTGGTGTTGACACTACAAAGACAAAAATGAAACAATTCTTGCCTTCCAGTAGCTGACAGTGAGCTGGGATGAGGGCTGCATGGAGGGGAGAAGGAGATGAGGCAGAACATATATCATGGGAACTGAATCACAGAGGACTTTGGTCCAGGATCTGGCAGGAAAGGCTGACATGAAGCATACAACCTTTCCCAGAAGACTCTGTCCCCTGGCAGAGAGGTAGCTAACTCATATGTGCTCATCCCAAGGCACTGAGATGTTGCCAGCCCTGACCTCTCTATCCTCTCATGACTCAGGAAGGAAGGGAGAACAGGCTTGGAGGGGCAGGGGGCTTTCTCTCAAACAGCTCTAGAGACTATCTGGTACTGAACCCAGACCTCTTCCCCTTCCAACAAAATGCCTTTCGCCATTCCATTCACCCTCATTGAGAAAGAGGAGGCAAGCTAGAAATAACAGCCATGATAATGTATTAATGAGAACACCCATCTCCTTCTGTTAAAGGGGACTTGAAACAAAGATCCATGTAACGTAGGTACATTTTCCCAGAGACCTTCTGGAGACACTCTATTCTGCCATAGTTTTCCAACCTAGATCTTAGAAGGGCAGAAGAAGGGGGAGGGACACTGAGTCAAAAGGGCAATGGAGCAGATCCCCTCTACTTGGTTTAGTAGAGAGAGCATTGCCCCTGAAACCTGGAAGATTGGGGTCAGATCCCTCTGTGGACACTTACTAACTGTGTGACCCTGGGCAAGTCACATAACCATTATGAGCCAGCCTCAATTTACTCATCTCGAAATGCAGATTCTACTCAAGGATAGCTCTTCCTCCTTTTCTCCCTCCCTTAGAAATGGGAGGGGCTAAGTTCTTGGAAGGCTCAGTAGAGGAAGATTGAAGAATCTGCCCACCAGCAGACAATGTCCTGTTACACAGATAATAACCTTAACGCTCTATGGAAATATCCGTTCTTTCATCACTTTCCAAATGAAGGACATTAGTAAGAGAAGTGGAGTCATAGTGCAGCACAAAGACTGAGACTGAAGCAGTGCCTGCCCTGAGGGAGCTTCCATTTCTGGAAAGCCAGGACAAAGACACTGATGCTCATGCATTGACTACCCACAGACTGATACTCACAAAGGAGGTCTAACCCCCCATGACCCACAGTGCCACACATGGGAGTGCACACACACACACAGCTCTCAAGCTCTTTTTCCTTTATATAAAATTACCTTAATGAAGCGGTAAAAGAAGCCACTCAAGGGTAGGAAGAGATGTTTGGATAAAGAGGTGGCTGTTGACAGACTTGGGCCCCTATTTGACAGGAGAGGATCTCTGTTGATCCAATGCCCCTAGAAATACCTTTCCTGTCCCCTGACCAAAGCTCCAAGAAAGTTGGCACCTCTTCTGATTTCTTGTTCTACTCCAAGAAGAGCCTTTAAGCTTTGGGGCCACAGAATATCTAGACAGACAGAAAGGCCCTTCTAGGCCCTCATGCTAACTACATGTGGGGAAGGAGCTGTCCCGGGCAGGCCAAGTGTAGGACTGTCATAGCACAGGACAAGGGCCGTGGCTGATTGGGTGCTTGGATGAGTAATGTCCAAGAACTCCACTCTCCCTGCCCCCCCCCATGCCGACAAACCCAGCTCCTTTTCAGGGAACAGGAAAGAGGGACACTTATCCACCATCAGTCCCTTGGCTGCACCCCTCTCCCCTGCCCCTGCTCCAGCCCAGGGCCCTCACTGCAGTATTCTATTCCAGCTCCCTACCTTTGGCTTCATTCCTCACAGAACCCCAGATTGAGAGGTAGGCTCAGGTCAGCCTGACTGGCTCTGTCTGTCTGTCTGTCTGTCTGGGACTTCTGGTTTGTTCCTGGCAGGTTCAGTCCCTCTGTGTTTTCATCTTTCTTTTTCTTCTCTGTCCTCTCTCTGTCTCTGTCTCTCTGTCTCTGTCTCTGTCTCTCCAATTGTCTCTCTATCCATCCCTGTCTCTCTCTGTCGTCTCTCTGTTGTCTCTCTCTCTCTCTCTCTCTCTCTCTCTCTCTCTCTCTCTCTCTCTTCTGGCTGTATTGCTATTTCTAGCTTTCTCCACCTCTCTGTTCTCTGTCTCTCTTTGTCTCTCTTTTCACTCCACACCCAATTATTTGCATCTTTCCTCAAACCCTGTTCCTTCTCCCCTATCTCCATTCCCTGCTCTCCTTTCCTTAATACCTTCTCTGTTCCTTCTATCTTCTCCCCACCCTTCTTTCTGCCTCTGTTCTGTCTCTTCCCTACTCTTTTCTTTACTATCTCTCCCTTCTTTCTGGTCTATCCCTCAACCCTCTCTTTTATCCGCTCCATTCTCAGCCTCTTCCCCCAAATTCTCTATTCTCTAACTCTGTCCCTTATCCCAGTCTTCTCCCCCTCTCTGTATTCTCCCCAAATCCTCAGTTCTCTGTCTCTACTCCTCTTGTCTCTTTTTCTCCCTGTATCTGGGTCTACTCAGAAACCTCTCTGTTGTGCCTCTCTTCCCTATCTTGTCTGTCTTCTCTCCCTTGCTCTGTCTCTGGTTTATCCATCTCTCAATCTTTATATTTTGAATCCCCCTGAAAACCCTTCTCTGTTGTCTCTCTCCTACCCCATCTTCTCTGTCTCTGCCTCTCTCTGTATCCCTCTATTCTCTGAATCTCCTTCTTCCCCCCCCCGAATCTCCGTGCTTCCTAAACCCTTGTCTTGTCTGTCTCTCCATCTCTGGGTTTGTCTCTGTTCTCTGTGTCTCCCCTACCCAAAGCCCTCCCTTGCCTCTCTCTCATCCCTCTCTCTGTTCTCTGCACCCCCTAAACCCCTTTCTCGTCTCTCTCTCTATCTTTGAGTCTGTCTCTATTCTCTGTGTCTCCCCTACCCAAAGCCTTCCCTTGTCTCTCTTCGTTCCCCGTGTCTCCCCTAGCCGAAGCCCTCCGTTGTCTCTCCCCCTCTTTCAGTCTCTCTCCTTTCCCTGTGTCTCCCCTACCCAAAGCCCTCTCTGCTGCCTTTCTCTCTCTCCCGATCTCTCTCTTCTCTGCCTCTGGCTTTCTCTCCTCTCCCTGCTCTCTGTTCCCCCCCCTCCCCCCTTCTCCCAACATTCCCCTGGGAGCTCTGGGGCCGCCGAGCCCAGAGTACAGATACAGGGCTGAACTATTGTTTGACAATCTGTTTTCGTCTTCATCTTGTTGGCAGGCTGCGGGAGAAATGCAGAAGGTTAATGAGGCGCTGTGAGCGGGATTACTGCGAGGAGGAGCGGGCGGGCCGGCAGGCGGGCGAGCGAGGAGCCGCGGTGATAGGGAACCAGTAATTACTAATTAGGCGCAGTTTAACAGGAGGAAAAAGTGAAATCTCCTCTTCACCAACTGTCAATAATTAGCTGGTTTGGTGAGGCTGAAATGTGTCCACAGTGAAAAAGGCAGCTTTTGTACCCCGGACTTGAGCTTGCTAGAGAGAAGAGGGTGTGGCTAGGGCAGTCACCCTGTCAGGGGACAGTGCCCAGGCTGAGGGGGCTAGGGAAGCAGGAGAGAGGGCTCAGCCCCATGGAGGTAGGGCTTCCCCCACTTGGGCTGCAGCCCCCCACGTGCTGGAATTGCTTCCGACTCGATCGCCCCTGATTCCCCGGGTGACCTTGGGCTTCACTATGTGTCTCTGGGCCTCAGTTTCCCGATCTGCAAAATGAGAGAGCTGGCATGACTAAGCCTCTGAGGACCCTTCCAGCCTTAGCTCTGTGGACGGACAGACAGGTCCAGATTGGAGATCCGAGGCTCTTATCCTAGCCTCCCCCCAGGCCTAAGGGCAAGGCAGCAGGGAGAGGAGGTCGGGCATAGTTCTATCGCTCTTCACCCCACCGTGTTAGAGGTTGGGGGAAATGAGCCCAGAAAACCTGAGGGTGGCAGTTTGGTATGGTGGAGAGAATGCTGGAGCTGGAGTAACAAAGACCTGGGCTCAGACCTGACCCCAGACCCCAGCAAATGACTCCACCTTTCCCTGCCTCAGTCCCTCATTTGTTAAAGGACAGTAAAAATGCTCGTAGCTTTTGCCTCGAAAAATTGTCGTGAGATTCTTCAAAGATTTTTTGGTGAAAAATTTTAATGTACAATATAAATGTCGATTATTATCTGGAGACTTGGCCAAGATTATGCGTGAGTTAGAATCAGCACAGGGACCCCAGGATTCTGTCACCTGATGCTGCTTCCACTGGGGATAGAGGGGACAAGAGGGGACAAGCCCTTGTGTGTAAGGTAAGGGATGAACAAAATGACCTTTATATTCTCTTCCAGCTCTAAGTCTGTGATCCTCTGGCCAACCAAGAAGGTGGCAGTAAGACATTAAGGACATTCAGACTGGGAGAGATGCCCATTCCTGGACCTTCCCCAGAGAGAAGGGAAGGACCAGGAGACACAAGATGTGGGATGGAGGTTCAGCTTACTGGCTATAGGATCTTGGCAAGCTATTTTGTTCTCCTGGAGTCTCAGTTTCCTTGTCTATATAATGGGGATAATGATATTCTTACTACTGACTTAGAATGTCTTAGGAGGATTAAATAAGATAATATATGGAAAAGTTCTTTCTAACTATAAAGCCCAGCCTGGCATGTGCGTGTTTATCTAGTCCTAGAGCCCCAACAGTGACACAGCATTATATGGGATGGAATACAGTCAGAGAAGAAGTGTGTGTGTGTCTGTGTGTGTGTGCACACGCCTAGGGGTATATGGGGCTGGGCTTGTGTGCATCTGTGTGTATTTGTGACCTTATAGATGTAAAGCAGTTTGTGACTCTGGCTGTGTGTGTGTGTGTGTGTGTGTGTGTGTGTGTGTGTGTGTGTGTCTGTGTGTGTGCACGTGCCTAGGGGTAGATGGTGCTGGGCTTGTGTGCATCTGTGTGTATTTGTGACCTTATAGATGTAAAGCAGTTCGTGACTCTGGCTGTGTGTGTGTGTGTGTGTGTGTGTATGCGTGCGTGCGTGCGTGCGTGCGTGCGCATGTGGAGCGTATCTAAAGCTCTACCTGTACCAGCTGTTCTCCAGTGGGGGTGAGGGTGGGGAGTCGGGTTCACAGGATCGCAGAGGGCTGCTTCCTGCTAAGCCTGTTTGTTCGTCATGCCTCAAGTGGGGGCTCTTCCGCTCATGCCCTTTGGCCCTTCCCTTGACACCTCATCTCCCCCCTCCCTCTCCACCCTGTGCCCCTGGCCCTGGCATCTGTGGAACACCTAGCCTGCAAAAAAAAGGCACCAGAGAGGAAGGAAAAGCAGGCAGCAGGCTCACAACCTGCAGCTTGGAGGCTCCCAGGAAAATACTGAGTGAGCCCTTCTTGAAGCTTCCTGGCAGCCCCATCTCTGTCTTCTGTCCTCTGTCCCTAACCTCCCTTTACCTGCCCTTACCTTCAGCTCCCCTGTTCCTCTTCTCAGTGCACAGCCTCAGAATTCTAGAATTAAAAGGAAACTTGAAGACCATCAAGCTCAACCTTCTCATCTTACAGATGAGGAAACTGAGTCCCAGAGAGTTGAAAAGACCAGTACTAAGTAGCAGAGGTTAGGATATCAACTCAGGCCACAGGACTCCTAGTTTTAAATCTGGAAGAGGCCTTAGAGGTCATTTTACAGATGAGGAAACTGAGGTCCAGAGAGGGTATGGTCACACAGGAAGTAAGTGTCAGGGCTAGGATTTGGCCCCAGGTTCTCCAACCTGACCAGTCCCTTGTTTTCTCCACTGTACCACACCAAGTGCTCATCTCCTTAATTCACCTCACCTCCTCCAGTGCCACCGACCATACCCTCCCACCACCCAGACCAGGCATCAGAGCAGAGTGAAGGTTTCTCCCCCTGGGAGGGAGGCAGCTCCGTCCAATGATCTCCCCTTGTGCTCTCCTCCCTCTCCTCTTTCTGTAAAAAATGACTCCATGTGGCTGCCTTTACTGAGCCTCCACTTTGACCAAGGGACTACTGATACACTTGGTGAGGGATATGTCCCCCATTCTTTCTCTCTTCCTCTAGGGGAATTTTGGAAGCCCGACAGGTCCTTAGAGTCCACCTCAGGGCCTGATACAAGATCTTCCCGCTGGCTCTCCCTGCTTAGCAATTTTACCCACTGGAACTTTCTCCTAGCCGGTAGTGACCCAGTTTACGTGGTCTTTATCAGTACTGGTTAACATGTTTTGCAAATATCCTTAAGGCATTTCTATGTGTATATGTGGGTATGGGTATGAGTGTGTGCTATCTCTACCATTACACCTTGGGCTCCTCCAAGGTAAGGTCTTTATCTCCCATCACTTAACACAAGTAGTAATGCCTTTTCTGGGTTCAATGTTGTTGGCTGATCATGTGACCCTGAGTCTCTTGGGCTTCCTCCACCAGATGGGGAGAATCAATTCAGTGCCTTGTATTGTGCTAGGAAAAAGTATCTCCAGGTGGGAGACGTTGGGGAGACTGGGGAGTTAGATCCCTCCATGAATCCAGAACAGTCCTTTCCACCTGCCGATGGAGAGCCTTCTATGAGGGCTAGAGAGCAAGATGGCCGCCACCTTTCCCTGAAACCCTCCAAGTGATCTGCACTTTTGTTTGAAAACGTTTGTTTGGGGTCTTTCTTTTCTGTTGTTTTAATCAATCCCCGTTGAACTGCAAAGTGGGCTATTTTTGCCATCAGAAATCTGCCGTGTTCCCCGCCCGCTGCTTTCTTGGAGTTTGCCCACAGTACCCCCCGGGAGGGGACGGATTGGAACAGCAAACCCATGTAGAGACATCAGAAACACCAACGCCACCTGTCACGTTGTGCAATAATCCACCCCCCCCCACCCGCCCCGCTCATGTACACACACCCCTCCAGTTTGGCCTCAGGGGGGCAGCACCATCCAGTGCTGAGAGCTGGACCAGGGAGTTGGAGCCCAACTCAGAGAACTTGAACCCCCTCCTTTTCTCCCCTCCTCCCTTGTAGCCTTAGTTTCTGAGTCTCACTAGATCATTCCTTCTCCTCTCTCCAGGGCCCCTGCTGCACCCTTTCCATCCCATCCCCAATATAGCACAGCATCCCTGAGCTGAATTCAGCAGTAGACTGGTCCTTGTGATTGGATAGTGAGTGAATAGAAAAAAGGCCTCGGTTCAGAAGAGGATCCATGGGGTGGATCCAGAGGCTAGTAGGATCCCCAGTTTATTATCTAAAGCAACAATAAGAAAACGATTTTTTATATAATGCTTTTTTTTCTTCATTTTCAAAGCCCTCCCCCATCTACTGCATTGCACTAGCTTTGAGACAGAGGTTGGGCAGGGACTAGGATCTCCATTTGGCAGATGGGAAACTGAGGCAGGGAGGGAGACAGTCATTGACTCTGAGAGAGCTCCATACCAAGGGATGATGGAAGAGAAAGGCAGAAACTCAGGCCAACCCAGAGGAGAATCCTAAACATAGAAATAGAAGGGACTGTAGTAGTCACCCAGGCTTACTTCCTCATTTTACAAAGGTGGAAACTGAGGCATAGAGGAATCCTAGGATCCTAGATCCAGAGCTGGTAGGAGGGACCTCACAGGCCATCTGAGGCTGGTAGAAATCAAGGGATTTGCCTATGGTCTTGGAGGTAGTGTCAGGTGGGACTGGAAGTTTTCCTGACTCCACTAAATCCGGCGCATGCCAATCAAACATTTATTAAGCTCTTACTTTACTCTGTAGCTAAACTGGATGTTCTCTCTCCCCCAGACATACCATGCACCCTCCTACTTCCAGATACTACAGTTGGTTTGAGGATACACAGACAAAAATGAAACAATCCCTGCCCTCGAGGAGCTCACATTCTATCAGAATAAGACAGAATTTACACTCTATCCATATGCTGGGTTTTCTCTCTTACATCTACTTAACTAAGTGCCTTTCGCTGAGGGAGATACATAGTCTGCATAGGATAAATCCCCTGCCTTCGTGAAGTTTATAGTCTAGTAAGAGGAGAAGGCATAAAAATGGACGTGAGAACGATTGTAAATAGTTCTAAGCAGTAAATAGTGCAGTAGTAAATGGGCAGCAAGGTGGTGCTGCAGAGGATAGAGTGATGTGCCTGGAGTCAGGAAGACTCATCTTTCTGAGTTCAAATCTGGCCTCAGCACTCACTAACTTCATGACTTTGGGCAAGCCACTTAACCTGTTTGCCTCAGTTTCTTCATCTGTCAAATGAGCTGGAGAAAGAAATGACAAACCACTCCAGTATCTTTGCCAAGAAAAACCCAAATGGGGTCAGGAAAAGTCAGACACAACTGAAAAAAAAACAACTAAACAACATGCTATGTGAAGTGTGGAGTGAAAGTTGTTAATGACTTGGAGGTGGGGAGTGGAAGCAGGTGAGGCTTCACGGAGGAAGTGACAGCTGAACTTCAAAGGATGGGTAGGAATTCAATGGACAAAGAATGAGAGGGAAGGAAGTATCTTAAGCACAGTGTGAGCAAAGATATGGAAGTAGGTGAGGGGAGAGAGAACTCTCCCATGTCCAGCTTGGCTATGACATAAAATGTATGGAAGAGAGTGATAGGAGGTGGATGGGACATAAAAGACAGGGGAGCACCAAATTGTGCAGAGCTGTGAATTCCAGGAAAGGGGATTTGAACCTGACCTGGAGGCAATGATGATTTTTGAGCAGATGAATGGCTGTCCTATGCTTGTGAAAGGTTGTTTTGGAAGTGACATGAGAAATAGAGGGGAGAGAGAGAGAGGAGGCACGAAATGAGGAGGATCACCCAAGCAAGTGATGACGAGGGCTTTTATGGGGATGGTGGAAGTGAAAGTAAAGAGGAGGGGTGGGGGTGTGGTGGGGAGTGGGTTAGAGTCAAACACTTGGTAACTAATTGGATTGAGAGGTGAGAGAAAGGGAAGAGGGAAAGATAGCCCTGTGGTTACAAACATGGGAGACCAACAGGAAAGATCAGAAAATCCTGCATCTAGAGTTGGGAGGTGACCTCAAAGGCCATTGAATTCACCCTCCCAGTTTTAGAGATGAGGAAACTGAAGCCCAGGGTCACATAGGCAGTAAGCGACAAGTCCAAGATTTGAACCCAGCTCCTTTGATTCTTTCTGCTATACCAGGTGATGACACAGAAAGGAATAGTGAAACCAGAAAAAGGAGCACATTTAGAGGGAAAGACAGCAAGTTTGGTCCTGACCATATTGAGTTTGAGACAATTTTGGGACATCCAGGTGGAGATGGTCTAGAATTAGAAGTCTGGGAATGGTTAGAGGAAAAGGAACCAAATGTGTCCTTATATCTCTGAAGCCAAGAGGAGAGATTATCCACTACATAGAAGTGATTGGCTGTGTTAAAAGCTGCAGAGGGGTCAAGAAAGATGAGGATTGAAAAAATGACCATTGGATTTGGTCATTGAGAACACTGGTGGCCGTTAAGAAAGTAGCTTCAAGAGAGGAGTAGGGAGAAAAGGTCAGCTGGACAGAGCTTAGCTGGATTGGATTCTTTAGACAAGTAACACCAAGGACTATGGATCTACCCTGGCAGGGAGCAGGAAGGAGAGGTACCCTTCCCATCCATCCCTTAGAATGATCCCCCTCCCCTGCCCCAGCCCATGGTCCCTTCAGTCCCCACCTTTGCTTATATCACTCTATAGAACCCCAGACTGAGAGGACATGCTGGGGGCAGTCAGTCTGTCTTTGGGCAATGAGGAAGTGGAGGCAGTGGGTACAGTTAGCTTTTTCAAGTTTGTTAGCAGTGAAAGGGAGGAAAGAAATGGAACAGTAGTTGGATGGGAGGGGGTGGTAGAAGAGTCAAGGGAAAACTGGCTTTTAGCCAGTGAGGGAATGGATGGACAGAAGAAGAAAAAAGGGAAAGCAGGAGACAGGAGGAGTGGAAGGAAGGAAGAATGGAAGGAGGGAGGGAGAAGGAAGGAAGGAAGGAAGGAAGGAAAGAAGAAGGAAAGAAAGGAAGAAAGAAAAGCATTTATTAAGTGCTTGCTATATGCCAGACACTGTGCCAAATACTGAGGATATAAATAGAAAAGACAGTTCCTGCCTCAGGGAGTTTACATTCTAATGTGGGGGACAAGACACCTGAGAGTGGTGGCCAGGGAGGGATTTTTGGTCTGGGGCATGGCAGAGATAGTAAGCTGACCCACAGGGCAGTTGACTGTCATGCTCTTTCCAAAAGCCATGGTTTTGTTCATTTGATTATTGTGCCCTGAGCAAGAAATGGAAAGGCATCGAGAGGTTCAGGTGAATGGCTGGAGAGAGATCAGGCTTGGTCTAGATCCATGATCCAATGTCCCTTCTTTGCCATGTGCAAACTTGTGCAAGTTAATTTCCCCAGGCTAAGATCAGATTCGATGCCCCGGGATCCCTCCCAGTTCTAGATTCATGGTCTTATTGTGGCTACTTTCCTGCAGCTCAGTTTCCTCATCTGTAAAATTAGGGGGTTGGAATACATCACAGAGGTCAAACTAGAAGATCCTGGGTCACCTGGGGCCCCCAGCACTCTGTAGTGCCCCAAACTAGGTTAAAATATAATTGGGAAATGTTTAACAAAATAAATAAAAATACAATAAAACATAGTAGTGCTATTTTATGGTTTTCTAAGTTAATATGCAGTCACAGCTCTGGCTCTGAGAAACTTGGATTCCATGACCTAAGTGAAAGCTCTGCTCTTATGTTCTCCCCACCACACAGACACTATTGCATTCTCTCTCTCTCCCTTCCTCCCTCCCTCCCTTCTTCTCTCTCTCTCTCTCTCTCTCTCTCTCTCTCTCTCTCCCTCAGGACACACACACACACTCCCATGACACACAAAGGTACACATACATGCTGACCTTCCTCTTGGTGATGCCTCTGAAGATTTTATCTGTGAGCGTGACAGCCACAAGACTTCAGTAACAAGCCCTTCTTCCCCTCCCCCATGCACCTGGCTCAGGAACATCCTTGGGAAATTCTTCCTGCCCATCCAGGTTAGATCCATTTTGCTTAGCTCATGTTTTATTTTGTTTGGTTTTTCTTCAAGTGACCCTCACACATTCCTCTCGTACTTGAGGAAGGGGGCCCAGGGAGAAGGGTTCTCTGGTCAGCTGTCAGGAGGTCTCAGGGCCACATCTCCCCCTCCTCTGCTCCTAGTCTTAGAGGCATCCGGTGCCCCCAGTGGAGAAATTTTTGCAGGGAGCCTCAGGAATCTGCCCTGGCCACACTCTGCCAGTGTGAAACAGGAGCCAAGGAGGCCGTGTGTCCAGAGTCCAGGGCCCTGCTTGTCCCTCCCGCCCCCACTAGGCTTTGCCATTCTCCCCCTGGAGCACATGCCTCTTTGCTCCCTGCTTGCCCAGGGTGTCCAGCTTTTGAAGGAGTTTCTGGGTCTGGATCTTTAGTGGTTTGGGGTGTGAGTGTGCCCAAGATAATGGGACCCACAGATCCAGAGCTGGAAGGGACCTTGGAAGTCATCAATTCACTCCAACCCTGTCATTTTTCAGAGGAAGAAAGTAAGGCGAGAGTCACACAGTAGTAAGTGGCAAAGGCAGGATTTGAACACAGCTCCTCTGACTCCAAATTGGGCCTTTTCCATTGCACCACTTTAATGCCCGTTGTCAGTGGCAGGCCTAGTGTGTGTGTGAGTATGTTTCTGTGTATGTGTTTGTGTGTATGTTTCTCAGTATGTTTGTGTGTATATGTGCATATGAGAGTGTGTTTTTGTGTTAAGTGTGTTTGAATGCCCTGTAGAGCAAGGCAGGATAAGAGTGGGGGTATCTGTGGAGTCAGCTCCAGCCAGTCTTCCTTCCTTCCTGGTACATTAAGAGCAGGGCATTCTTTATGACAGTCCACATTTTTTACACAGCTTTGTGGTTTACAGAACACTTTCCTCAGAATAACCCTGTGAGGTGGATAGTACAGATATATTCTCCCCGTCCTACAGAGGAGGACACCGAGGGTCAGAAAAGGCAGTGACTTACCCAGGGTCACCCAGCCAGGAAGTATCTGATGTAGAGCTCCAACTCAGCCCTTCTGTGTTCTGTCCACCCTGGCATGGGGTAGTGTGGTGTGGTGGGGAGAGCACTGGTCCTGCCCTCAGAATGGACCCACCCCTGACAAGTCCTCGTCACTTAAACTCTGTTTGCCTCAGTTTCCTCATCATTAAATTGGGATAATAACAGCACCTGCCTCCCCAGGGTTGTAATGAGATTCAAATGAAATAATAATGTGTCTGATTAGCACAGAGCCTGGCACCTAGGGAGCATTACATCAATGTTAGTTATTATTTTTATTATTAATTCTTATGAATGCTGTGAAGATCCAGCAACATGAAAAATACAAAATGCTTTGCCCAGCCTTAAAGCTCTATAAACCTATCAGCGATTGGAATTGTTATCGTCCACCTGACTCGAGGGAGTCATGCCCCCCTCTCTAGACAGGTTTCTCGTCTATAAAATGGGGCTTGGGCTCAGTGACCTCTAAGAGCATAGATTTAGGGAAGTGGCCTTAGAGCTCATCCAGACCATTCAATGGATAAGGAAGCAGAGGCCCAGAGGTGGGAGGCCACGCAGGCAGGAAGTAGAAGATCCCAGAAGGGACCCCCACAGTAGCAACATTCTCTCTCCAAAGCTCCTACCAGTGGCCTGCCAGCTCCATGCTCTTTTCCAAGCATGCCCCCAGGTAGGAGGCTTTGGGCTCCCCCACCCCTCCCCAGGGGCCATCCTCACCTGTAGAAGGGCAGGGGCCTGAGAGGTAGATTTTTACCTTGTTTCAGGGCCATTCAGAATCCCTAGTCCCCCCATTCCCACCCCCACCCCAGGCATCAGCCTTTGACAAAGGCAGCAGAAAGAGCGGCACCAGGACAGGTGAGAAGGAAGCTCTTTGTAGTGGGTAAAAGCCCGGGAGAAGGGGGCTCAGAGGGGGCTCAGGTAGCAGAGGGGATCTGGTTTCCTGTTTATACCTCCACACCTCAGCTCCAGGTTCAAAAATGTAAACTATCCATCTAGGACCATGCAGGTGTGTGTGCTGGGGTGGGGGTGGAAGAGTAGGGGGCAGCCCTAACACATTCCTAACTCTAGCCTTCCCCCAGCCCAAGCCGGAAGTCAAAAGGAAGGCCAACATCCACAAACAGTCCTTGTTAACCCTTCCTGGGACTCACAGGATCAGAGTGACAGCTGGAAGGGACCTCAAAGGCTATCCAATCCAACATTTTACAAAAGAAGAAACTGAGTCCCAGCAAGGTTATATGACTGGCCTAAGGTCACACTAGTAGTAAGAGGCAGAGACCAGGTCTTCTGACTCTAAAGTCAATGCTTTTTTTTTTTTTTTTTTTGCTGTGCCAAGGAGAGGAAACTGAGGCATGGAAAAAGAAAGCCATTTGGTGATCTCATCTGCTCCCATGGATTCGTTATCATCTCTGTGCTAAATATTCTCAACTCTCCCTTTCCTGCCCCGAACTCTCTATTTCCAATCTCACATCTCCAAATGCCTTTCAGACATCTCTAAATGGAAGTTCAATAGACATCTTAAATTCGACATGGCCAAAATGGAACTAATCATCTTTCTCCCTAAACCCTCCCTCTTCTCCTTTCTCTATTACTTGTAGAGGGAAAGACCCTTCTCCTAGTCCCTCAGACTCCCAACCTAGGAGTCATCCTGCCCTCACTGTCTCTCATTCCCATGTCCAATACGGTGCCAAGGCCTGTCAATTTCACCTATGCAGCATCTCCTGTAGATTTCATTTCTGCATCATCTCTGGTAGATTTCTCCTCTGCAGCATCTCTCATACATTTCATTTCTGCAACATCTCTTGTTGATTTCACCTCTGCAGCATCTCTTCCAGATTTCACGTCTGCAAAACCTCTCATAGATTTCACTTCTGTAATATCTCGAATACTTCCCTCCTCTCATCTGATGCTGCCACCTCTCTGGTGCAGACCCTCATCACCTAATACCTGGGCTATTGCCAGAGCCTGCCAGGGGATCTGCCTGTCTCAAGTCTCTCCCCACTTCAGCACACCCTCTACTCAGACACAGAAGTGATTTTCCTAAATGCGGGTCTGATGGTATCATCTACCCAGTCAGTCAATAAACTCCAGTGGCTCCCTATTTCCTCCAGGATCAAATACAAAATGCTCTGTTTGGCATTCAAGGCCCTTCATATGCTAGCCCCCTCCTACCTTTCCAGTCTTCTTATACCTTACTCCTCACCACATTCTTTGATCCAGTGGCACTGGCCTCCTGACTGTACATGAACAGGACACTCATCTCTTGGCTCCAGGCATTTTCTCTGGTTGTTCCCCAGGCCTGGAACATTCTCCCTCCTCTGATCTGACTGCTGACCTCCCTGGCTTCCTTAAAGTCCTGATTAAAACCCCTCCTACTACAGGATTTCCCCAATCCTTCTTAAATCCAGTGCCTTCCCTCTGTTAATTATCTCCTATTTATCCTGCATATAACTTGTTAGTGCATAGTGGTTTGCATGTTGTCTCTGTAGTTAGATGGTGAGCTGCTCCAGGCCAGGCATTGTCTTTCCTTTCTTTGTCTCTCCAGTGCTTTAGCACAGGACCTGGCACAGAGTAGAAATGAATGAATGAAGGAAGCTTTTATGAAGTAGTGACATATGTCAAGCATCTTACAAGGGGGAGCAATTTGGTTTTCAAGTTTACCAAGATGGTGAATGGAGCCATAGAGAAGTAGATTGACAATACCCATCCAGGAACAATGACAGAAGAAATGGTTCAAGGTTCCAGATGTGGAGGTAGGGATGAAAGGGCTTAGGCAGAGATGGCGGGAGAGTAGAGAATGGAAGATGTCTAGAACAGGTAGTTACTAGTCAGGACAGCAGGGGCCCCAGGGCAGTGAGATAAGGGGAGAGGAGGGAGTGATGTGCAATATTGGTAGGGAAGAAGCACTCACCCATCAGAACAGCACAGCCCCAATGTCCAATGGTGTTGTTTCCTTCTGATTTATTCAAGGGATTCATCTTCATCTCATAAAAGGTCATTTAGCATGGCCTCAATTTGACATTTAATGGCCACTTGGTGGGCCCCTTTTCCACTCGTGATCAGGTCTGGGAAGGATGAACCCCCTTCCATTACTGTACTACAATATTGTACTGTATGCCAGGCCCTGTATGAGGTTCTGGCAATATAGAAATCAGCAAAACAAGCCCTGCCCTCAAAGACCTTACAGTCGGCTAGGCAGAAACTGTATGCAACCGTGATATAATTTCTGGGGCAGGATAGAGACAAGAAGTGTCCTCTGAAAGGGAAACAGTTTGTCCAGATGAACTCAGCCTAGCCTTGGAACAGGAAGCTGAAGGAAGCCTTGGGATGTCTGTATCCCTGGCAGTCTTCAAGGCAAGAAGAGAACGTTTGAACCTAAACCTAGGTGTCTCGATTTTCACCTGCCTGAAAGCAGAGGACTGGGCTAATAAATTCTTGAAGAGTCCAGGATTCCAAGAATAACTAATAATCCCTCCTGTTGAAAGTATAAAACTCAGAGGATAGCTATTATTTTGCTATTACAATTAGGGGCAGTGTCGTACAGTGGGTACCTGGGGTCTCATCCCAGCTTTGCTCCTTACAACTCAAGGGACTCTGGCCAAGGAACCTCCTTGTTCTGGACCCCAGATCCTCATCCATGAAATGAGGCCATTGGACCAGATGGTCTCAAAGGCTCATCCCAAATCCAAAGGCTGTGCTCCCCAGCATCCCTTGAACCTCTGGGTTCAATCTGTGAATGAGGGTCAGATTGAGATCTCTCTCATCTCCTCTTTCTTCAGTGAAGGCAGCTGGCCAAATAGCAATGTGACAGCATCATGGCTGGTGCCCCAGAAAGGGATTCAGTGACCCCTACAGGAAACCCATCCTCTAAACTCACTCCTACTACATCCCTGAAGCCTCAGCTGGTGCCCTTCCCCATTGACTTAAAGATAAAACTGAACACCCACCCCATCCCGTCCCCACTTTCCCCATCATCACCAGAAGTCCCCTGGCTCAGGGGCCAGTCTCCATTCTCACCTTCGTCAGCCTTCCATTCCCCGCATCCTAAGAGCACAGTCTTCTTACACCATTAGGGGTGGAGGGAGATGCCATTGCAGCTGATTCCCAGTCAAAGTCCAAGCCTGTGTTTGGGGATCCTTTAATCCCCAGGGACCAGCTGGGTGCCACCCTATCACTCAAACACCCAACCTCCCAGTTCTAGTCTTCCCCTCCTCCTTCTTCTCCTCCTCCTCATACCAGAGGATCGTGACCAGTCCTGCCAAGCCCTGTCCGACACTCCCATCCCCCTCTATCTGCCGCTCCCTACCTCCCTTCTTCAAGTCCCAGCTGTGGCCATAACACCATTTGGTCTGCCAGCCCACGCCAGCACATGAAGCCAGCAAACTCTCCCTCACCCCAATTAGCTGTACCACTCCACCGGGGAGAGACAGGAGAACAGAACATGTTTATAGTCTTGATGCCTGGCCGGGGATCAGTTTCAAGGTCAGAGGGGCTGGGGAGGAGGAGGCCAGCTCCCTGCCAGCCTCCTTCACTTGTAGCCCCTGTTACCTGCATGATGTTCATTTACCAGTAGAGCCCTGGGTTCTGTCTGGCCTTGTGGCAAATGCTGGTGACAGGAAACTGAGCAGTCATCCAGGGAGGCACCTGAGGAATGGGGGACGGTTCTCTTGGAAGGGCAGTACCAACTTCACAAAATCTCATGCTTGGACAGGACCTCAGGGGCCACCTTGGCCAATCTATAACTGAGCCAAAATTCTTCTCCAACGTAACCAAGAAGCTTTTGCTTAAACCTCTCCAGTGAGGGGAAACTCAACCCCTCCAACAGACAGCCCAGTCCTCATTTGGACAACTCTAATTGTTAGAGGATCTCTGGACATTGAGCCTAAATCTGTCTTTGAGCAGCCTCCACCCATTCCTCCAAATCTAATTCCTCTTCCCCAAGACAACCTTGACAACAGCTCTCATGGGCCATGAGCTCTCTCATCCCCGGTTCATTTAACTGATCTGTATATGTCATGGACTCCGTGCCCTTCGCCACTCTAGTTCTCCTCCAGACACTGTCCGGCTCGTCGATATCCTTCTTAAACTGCCGTGCCCAGAGCTCTAGATACAAGGACTGACCAGGGTTGAGGGCAGTCAGACTATCTCCTTCTGGTTCTTGGAGGTTCCCCTTTCAATACAGTCCAAGATAACATTGGCCTTTGAAGCCACTGTTGATTCATTGTGAACCTGTGGTTCACTAAAACCCTCAAGTCCCTATCAGATAATCGGCCATCTAACCCTGCCTTCCACTATCTTGGGAAGTCCTAGAGTTGATTTCTTGAGCCCAAGTGTAAATTTTTGCATTTATTTCTACTAATGCTTATCTCATTGGATTCAGCCCAATCTCCTAGACTGTCCAGAGCTTTGGGGATGCTGACTGTCATCCCTTGTATTAGTTATCCCGCCCAGTTGTGTGGCGTACGCAAATCTGCTAAGGATGCTTCTTAATGGCTTATACATAACAACAGCAATGGCTAGCATTTATATAGAATCTTAAGGTTTGCAAAGTGTATTTTGAATATTTTCTTACAACAACCCCAGGATGTAGGTGCTATTATTATCCCCATTATTAGAACATTGTAATTTTATAATCTCCATTATTCTCCCCAGTGTGGTACCCACATAGTGGGTACTTAATAAATATTCATTGATTTTACAGTTGAAGAAACTGAGGCAGACAAGTTAAGTGACTTGGAGTCAGAAAACTAGTAAAGACCGGAGGCAGGATTTGAACTCAGGGCTTCCTGATTCTAGGCCCAGCATTCTATCCACCTCCTAGCTGCCTCTGTATGACTCTAAAGCTTAATAAGTGTTTTCTCCACAGTACCCCTGTGTAGTAGGTTCTACAATGTAATTAGCCCCATTTCTTAGAGGGAGCTATGCACACATGGGGACATATTTTATAGATCTAGAAATCTAGAATTCAGATTCAGACTTGTCCAGAGGCACCCAGCTAGCAAGTGTCTAGGCTCAGACTCAAATTTAGTCTCCTAACCCTTAGCTGAATATCTCTGAGTCATGAGAGGAGAAGGTGGCCTCCTTCAGGCCATCACAGGACCACTGAAAGAAAAGGTCTAGAATGTTTGTGGATGTGAGTCAACAGTCAGACATGGCACTGGAGAAAGCTCAGGATCTTAGCACTGATTGAGATGTACCCTCTAGAAATGAGGATGTGACTTGGTCAGAGCACACCTGGAGATCTGTGTTTAGTCCTGGGTTACATATTTTAGGAACATCATGGATAAACTAGAGAGTGTCCAGAGTAGGTGCCCAAGAGGATAAAGGACCTCGAATTCATGCCATGTCAGGATCAGCTACAGGAGGTGAGAATGTTCACCCTGGTGAAGAGAAGGTTCAGGTGGAGAGTGGGGACAGGAGAAGAGAACTGTGCCGAGCTGCTTGACAGGCTGCTCTCTAGAAGAGGAATCGGACATTTTTCTTGGTGGCTGCCACAGTTCAGACCCCATAGCCACGAGTGGAACTTGTGACGAAGCAAAGATAGACTTGGCATAAGGAAAGGCTTCCAAACAAAGTAAAATGGGTCTCAGAGTGTTAGAGCTGGATGGGACCTTGGAGGAGATTCAGTCTAACACCTTTGTTTTACCAAGTGGGGAATCTAAGGCCATTTGGAGAAGTGACTTGCCCAAGGTCACACAGCCCAATTAGACGAAGAGCAGGAATGAGAACCCAGGTGTCCTATCAGTCCAGCACTCTAACACCTTCCTTCCCTCAGCATTATGTGTTCCCCACCCCCATGACTAGTTGCTACAATGAGGGAGGGGCAGTGCAACAAGAGGTCCCTTCATGGACCCCTCAGTAGCCTTTGGGCTTGAGAATCCCACCTGATCCAACCTCCAGGGGAGAAAAGGACCTGTCTGATTTCCCTTGACTTCCCCTACAACGGAAACCTAGCAAGGATATCTTAAGAAAACATGGTCTCTATCTACAACTATGAACCTTTGACCTTGCCAAGAACCTTTGCTCCAGCTCAATACCTGGCATACCATCCCCGGAAGCATCCCTGTTGGTCTCTGAAAGCCCCCTGCCCATCTTTCCTTATCCAGCAATTTTTAAAAAAGAAAAAAGAAATCCTAGGTTTGCTGAAGCCAGAATCTTCCTGCTACAGAATGCAGTACAAACTCCACTGCCGGGCATTCACATTCCCCAGGGGTGGGGAACCTTTGGCTTCGAGGCCACATGTGGCCCTCTAGGTCCTCAAGTGTGGCCCTTTAACTGAATCCAAACTTCACCAAATAAATAAAAGGATTTGTTCTGTAGAACTTGGGGCCACACCCAAGGACCTAGGAGGCCACATATGGCCTTGAGGCCGCAGGTTCCGCACCCCTGGTACACCATGGTCCCTACCTTACTCTCCACCTGGATCTCCCTCTGGATCCCCCTACAATAGAGGTTCAGTTCCCGTCCTGGGGTATGTGCACCCTAAGGACTTTGCAGGAGGGTGTGGGGAGTATTTGATAAATAACCAGTTTGTATTAGTTTATTGGGATTGATATATCACTTTATTTTAGACTTGCCCTAATCAGAAGCAAGTTTCTCCTGCCCTCCAGTCTAAATCTGCCTCTTACCAATATCCTTCCTGATTTCACTGGCTAGGCTCTAGCGCCACCCCCACATTGTCGTGCACCTTTCCAAGCCTGGAAGATGGCTATCATGACTCTCTGCCCTCAACCCTTTTCTGCTCTGGGCAAAGCATCCCAGTCCGTTCAGCTGATCCTCATCTGGCCCGATGTCCAAGTCCTTCACCATCCTGGTCACTTTCCTCTGGGTGGTCTCCAGCTTATCAATGAGTGAGTGAATGTTTCATCACTGGGGGCTCAGAGATGAAGTTCCCTGGTTGATTCTAGGCAGGTGACGGCTCATTAAGCAGGTCTTGAGGAAATTAATTTTGGATGAAGTTTTGAGGGAGACTGTCGTGATGAGTTGAGTTGCCGTGTTTCTCACCAAACCCCAAACCACTGCTTCTGCCAACCCGGTGTGTCTGCTGTCTCCCAAACACATCATGTTACCTTTCCTTCTTTCATATCTTTATTTCGGTTGTTTCCCTAGTCATGACACTCAGCTGGAAATGTCCAGTCCCATCAGTTGGACAGTGAGATTCAGAGATGATGCCTTACGGGTCGTTTACTGATGAACAAGCTGAAACCAGGCAGGTTCGATTATTTTCCCAAGACCACACAGCTAGTGAGTGACAGAGCTGGGATTTGAACCCAGGCCTTGGACTCCAAAATCAGCACTCTTCCTCCTGTATGATGCTGCCCTGGTCCTTCTTCTTCACCATTACTATTTATGCCATGCTTTCAGACCAGCCTCCAGGGGAGGCTTAGGGGGAGCCTCAGTCCCCATTAAGAAAAGCTCCCTTCTCTGAGCTCCTGTGGCACCACTGCTCCCTGAGTGCTTATCAGAGGCTGTTACCCACATTATTTGTTAATTTTCACATACACATATTTTAT
The DNA here is from genome assembly GCA_028646595.1 of Phalanger gymnotis. Classification (NCBI taxonomy): domain Eukaryota; kingdom Metazoa; phylum Chordata; class Mammalia; order Diprotodontia; family Phalangeridae; genus Phalanger; species Phalanger gymnotis. The sequence continues at coordinate 312,094,608 of CM053625.1, forward strand.
CTTCCCCAACTAGGGAAAGGGAAGAGAACAGGCATTTATGAAGCACCCACTGTGTGCCAGGCACTGCGCTTTACAATTATCTCATTGATCATCACAACAACCCTGGGAAGGGGTACTATAATTATCCCCACTTTGTAGTTGAGTAAATTGAGACAGAGTTAAGTGACTCACCCAGATCCTAGTAAATGTCTTAGGCTGGATTTGAATTTAGGTCTTCCTTACTGAAGGCTCCGTGCTCTATCCACTGCACCTCCTGGCCACCTAGATGGAAAATTCCTAGAGGACAAGGATCACGGCTTTGTATCCCCAAAGCATGACTGTCACATAGGAAGCTGAAGCCCTGTCATGAGTTGGGCTGACCCACGCTGTCAGCCTTTAGGGAGGAGCCGATGATGAGGCTGATGTCCCAGGGCAGTCTCACTTCCTATGGTACGGAGGGAAGGTCCATTTTTTTTATTCTGGTAGGTTCTTGTTGTTATTTTTAACGAATGACAGAGACAAACAGGAACAGGCAAAGAACTAGGCCAACAGCCAATTGATCCATTAACTCATCTGCCCATATGTTTCTGTTTGCAAGAAGCGGCGGGAACACAAGTACCAGGGTTCAAGTGGGAGGAGGGCTGCTTCCCACCTGTGTGACCTCGGACAAGTTATACCACCATTCTAGATCTCAGTTTTCCCATCTGCAATATGGGAGGGTAGCAATTGGACTAGACGAGGCCTAAGCACCCTCCATTCTCCCATCCTATGCCTGTCTCTTGTCTCCCCGTGTGCTTGGACTGGCCAGGGCTGCCCAGTACTAGATAGTCAATAAACGGTGTCCCCCTACCTTTGAGTGATTGGGTAAGCAGGAGAAGAACGGACAGAGGCTGGGATTTGTGGAATAACGTCTCAACTTCGGCACTCAGACCTCAGAGGGCACCATGTCTCAGGCCCACTCCACTCAGGACATAAGGGCTCTTGTAGGGAGAGTACTGGGAAGGGACAACTTGCCCCACCCACATTATAAAGATGAGGAAATTAAGTCTCATAGGGTAGGGAATTGGCCTTTCTAAAAGCAGCTGCCAAAAAATTGGTTAGGAGAGAAGAGCTTCCAAGCTTTTCTTCTGCCATTCACAGGCTGAGACTACTAAGTGAAGGAGATTGGGCCATTTCTCCTCCCTCCTCCCCTTATAACAAGAAAACAAGACAGCAGGGGTGGAAGCCAGCTCATCCTCTGGAGGTAGGGCCCCCCAGAAGGTAGGTATCATGTATCCATCATCAGGCCAGTGGGCTCCTTGAAGGTTGGGGCCATGATATGATTTCCTCTCTCATCTCCCATCTCCTTTCCCATCCCACCACCCAGCATCCAATGGAGTTGCTCATGACAGGAGACAGACAGACTGGCTGTTAACATGAATCAAGTAGCACTGGCCTTTTATTAAGTGCCTACTATGTGCCAGACGCTATGCTTGGCACTGGGGATACAGAGAGATAAATCTAACAGTTCCCTTGAGGAGCCTTTATTCACAGAATCACAAATTACACCTCAAAGGTCCAACCCACACCTGAAAAGTGCCCCTGCCTCCACTACGTACCCAACACATGCCATTCAGCTTTTTCTTAAAGCCCCACAGTGAGGCACAACCCAACATTTGGGGCAGCGGTCTCAGCTAGGAAAATTTTCCTTTTATCAAGCTGAATCTGCCTCTTTGCAATTTGGACTCACTGTTCCCAGTGCTGCCCAATAGACCAAGTCTGATCCCTCCTCCATAAGCCATTCATACACTTAAAGACACCCCTCATATCCCCTCCAGGCTCTCCTCTCCAGATTCAACACCCTCCCCCTCCACCTCATTCCTTCAACCAGTCATCATATGACATGGACCCAAGGCATTTTACTTTCCTGTTCACCCTCCTCTAGGCTCCCCAGCTTATTAATGACCTTCTTAAACCATGGCACTGAGGACTGAGCACAATACTCCAATTTCCCCATTATTGTAAAGAGCACTACCATGGTCCCAGTGCCCCAGCCTCACAACCTAGGAGTCATCCTGGATATCTCTCACCCCACCCCCACCCCCATATCTAAGCTGTTGCCAAGGCATGTCTTTTTCACTTTGAAGTGTCTCTTGTAGATTTCACTCTGGAGCATCTCTTGTAGATTTCACTCTGGACCATCTCTTGTGGATTTCGCCTCTGCAGCATCTCTTGTCAGTTTTACCTCTGTACCATCTCTTGTTAATGTCACTTCTGCAGCATTTCTCCAATATGCCACCTCCTCTACTCTGTCCTCACCCCGGTGCAGAGCTTCATCACCTCACACCTGGACTTTTGCAATAGCTGCTGATCCGTTCTCCACTCAACCACTAAAGTGATTTTCCTAAAGCACAGATCCAACCATGTCACACACACCCCCCTACCCTGCCCCCGCCCACATTCTGATCAATAAACTCCAGTGGCTTCCTCTTTCCTCCAAAAGCAAAAGCAAAATGCTTTGTTTGGCACTCAAAGCCCTTCATAACCCAGCCCCCTCCCACCTTTCCAGTCTTGTTACACCCTACTCCTTGGTACATTTTCTTTGATCCATTGATACCGACCTCTTAGCTGTTCTTCACACAAAACACTATCTCTCAGCTCCAGGCATTTTCTCTGACTGCCCCGCAGCCCTGGAATTCTCCCCCTCCTCACCTCTACTTCCTACCTCTCTGGCTTCCTTCAAGTCTCAGCTAAAACCCTACCTTCTATAGGAAGCTTTCCCCAGCCCCTCTTAAATATAGTGCCTTCCCTTTGTTAATTATTTCCTATTTATCTTGTATGTAACTTGTTTGTATATAGTTGTTTGAATGTTGTCTCCCCCATTAGACTCTGAGCTCCTTGAGAACAGAGACTTTTTCCTGGCATATAGTAGGCACTCAATAAATAGACTGACTGACCAAGGCAGAGGACATCTCCTTATTCCTAGAATCTATGCTATTCATTGTATAGTCTAATATTGAATTATATTCAACATATTCCAAGCTAGGAATCAGGGAAGGCGTCATGGAGGAGGAGACACCTGAATTGTGCCTAGAAGAAAACAGGGCTTCAAAGAGGCAGAGATGAAAATGGAGGGTCCGTTAGATTTGGGACACTTAGCTCATGTAAATGATTGGTGGCAAGAAAATTGAGTTCAGGGTGTAAGTTCAGAAGATCGAATATTTAATAGTAATAATAATGATGAAAGCTTGCATTTACATAGTATTTTAAGGTTTGCAAAGAACTTTACAAATATATCATTTCATCCTCACAACAACTCTGTGAAGTAGGTACCATTATTATCCCTATTTTACAGATGAGGAAACCAAGGCAGACGAAGGTCAAGTGATTTGCCTAGGGTCACAGAGCTAGGAGATATTGCCGCTGGATTTGAACTCAGGTTTTCCTGATTCCAGATCTTTCGCTTTCTCCACTTGGCTATCTAGTTACCAACAATAGAGTTAGAACTAGAGGAGTCCTTGGTAGATCCCAGTCCAACCCCTTTAATTTACAGATGAGGAAACTGAGTCACAGAGAGGATTAGTGACTTGCCCAGAGTCCCAAAGCTAATAAGTGTCTCAACAGTGGTACCTCTAAGATCAAATAAAATTTTCTCTATTTGTCATTTAAAGCCCTTCCTCCATTCCAGCCTCCTCCATTCCAGCCTCCTCCATACACTGTACAGTCCATTCTGGTTTAATTGCCACACAGGACACTCCGTCTCCTATCTCCACACCATTGCATTGGCTATCACTCCACACCTAGAATGCTCTGCCTCTTGACCTTGGAGCCCCGATTCCCTTTAAGACTCAGCTAAAATACCACCTACTACAGGAGACCCTTTCTGATACACCTCCCCATCACCCTCGCTGCTCGGACCTGGCTCCCATCCAAGTTTATCCTATATCTGCTTTGTTTATGTCTTATATTTATTTATAACCGGGAATGTACAGGGTAAATGTTTAACAATTGGCTGGGGTGGGGGGGATGTATGGCACACTTTTAAATTTAATTTGCACCATTAACTTTCTTAAGCTAGACAGTGAACAAAACAATGACTCAAGCCCTAATTTGTAGCTTTTACTGATTTCCAAGGGGCAAATAAATGCTCATACTAAAAAACTTGATAATCAGTTCAGGAGGTGGTTAGAGCTGGCTCCAGCACAGCCCTGCTTATGCTTCCTGTTTATATTGTCTCCCCCAATAGGATGTAAGTTCCAGAAGGAGCTTCTCTATTGCGGTTACGTCCCCAGTGCTTAGCTTGCTGATTGGTTAATTTGTAATGGAGAGTTTGTACAGGGCGATATGAAGTACACACACGAAGACAGGGCCTTAACTGCCAGGCTGGGAAGATTTTATTTCATCAAATAGAAAATTAGCAAACAAATGTTTTGGGGTTTGTTTTTTTTTTTTGATCCTGGGATCAAAGTAGTGATTCAGTTTCAACTTGAAAGGAGGTCTCTTGTGGGTGAAGTGCCCCAGGCTTCTGTGGGTTTCCCAGGAATATTTAACATTTTTAGCAATGACCTGAATGAAGGGAAAGATTGGGCCCCATTAGATTTTCAAATGACACTGCTGAGACAGTGACAGTCAGGATCCAAAAAGACCTTGACAGGCCAAAAACTTGGACTAAATCTAATAAGGCAACAATGGGGAAAATAGAAAGTCTTATACTTGGAATCAAAGATTCTGTTCCACAAATATAAGAAGGAGAAGGTGTGGTTGGGCAATACTTTATCTCTGAAAAACATCTGGGGGTTTTAGTGAACCACAAGCTCATTACAAGTCAGTGTGATGGAGCAGCCAAAAGCAATAATGCCATCTTTGGGCTGCATAAGCAAGGTAGAGCTTCTAGGAAGAAGGAGACAGTAGTCCTTCTGGACTCTATGCTGTTCAGACCCCATTTGGAGGTGGTCAGTTCTGGGCAGGATGTAGATAAGCTGGAGCTCATCCAGAGGAGAGCAGCCAGAATGAGGCAGGCTTGGAGAAAAGACTCTTAGGGGAGGCAAGATTCCTACTTTCAAATATTTGAAAGGTTGTCATGTTAGAAGGATTAGCATTCTTCTATTTGGTTGGAGATGGCAAAATTAGAAGCGATGGATGGAAATTTTCTGAAAAACAGATTCGGAAGAGTCACAAGCATTTATTAAGGGGAAAGGGACAGGAATTTATTTAGCACCTACTACGTGCCAAGATGTTTCTCAAAACCAGATTTAGAAAAGTCAACAAGCCTTTATCAAAGGGACAGGAATTTATTGTTGTTCAGTCATGTCTGATTCTTCAGGACCCCATGTGGGGTTTTCTTGGCAAAGATACTGGAGTGGTTTGCTATTTCCATCTTCACTGGATTAAGGCAAATAGAGGTTAAATGACTTGCCAAGGATCGCGCAGGTAGTAAGTGTCCGAGGCTGGATTCGAACTCAGATCTTCCAGACTCCAGGCCTGCTACTCAATCCACTGTGCTGCCAAGTAGTAAACTTGTACTGTGTACCAGTCACTATACTAAGTAGTGGGATTATACATAGAAGCAAAAAAAAAAAGACAGCCCTTCCTCTCAAGGGGCTTACATTCTAATGAGAGATGACACGACAGCACATAAGGTTTCCCCCTCAAGGGCCGAGAAAGAGGGCCAGAGAGAGCCCTGAGAGCAATGAAAGAGTGAACAAAGTTGGCCAGCCCCCTTCCTTCAAATGGAGGAACTGTCCATTGGAGTACGGAGCCTCAGGGGTGGTGAGACCTTCCAGCGTGAGAAGGCTGCTGGTTCATGGTAGAGAAGGAAGTCTGGAGAGTCAGGATTGGGGCCTAGAGAGGAAGGAAGATTTAGGCTGGATATGACAGAGTGAAATGGGCTGCTCCAAGGGCTGATGGGCTTCTCCTTCTCAGAGATCATCAGGCAAAGGTTTGGATGACTGTTTGTCACAGGAGTTGTGAGGGCCCTTCTGACTCAGAAATCCCTGATTCTGTGACCTTGGCTTTAGACTGGAGAGAGGAGAGCTGAGGAGGGAGCCCCCAGTGGTTTTCTAGGTCCACATGTCCCCTCCATCAATCCATTTCTATTTGGGTTTGACAGCCCTGGATTAAATGGCCCCCAAGGTCTTTCTGGTGCTAAGTCCTGGGGGTGCTCAGGAAACAGCTCTGAGGAGGACACAATTTCAGACCACTCTCTTTACAACAAAAAAGGAAGCCTAGAATGGTGGTTCCAGCCTGAAAACATTTCCTGCCCCCCACTAGTTCCTCACACCTACAGTTCCTCTGCTTGAGCAGCTCCCAACATGGTACAATGAAGTGTGGGATCTGAAATCAGAGGACGCGGTTTGGAATCTCCACTGTCTCTTAGCACCCTGGTAAGCAAACTGCTTAACTTGTTTAGGCCTCAGTTTCCCCCCACACACACACACACAAAATGAAGGGGTTGGGCTAGCCATGCTCCAAGTCCTAGGATGCCCCCACCTCCTGGCCCCCGAAGGCAGCAGCAGGAGGGGAAGGGAGGGAGGGTACCACCATGCACCAGGGGCAGGCCTTTGCAGAATCAGGGCACACCAGAGGGTGTGCCTTCCCAAGACCAGAGAGGCATGCTCTCTGTCATCTGGTTAGCTCTCCCAGCTGCAGGGGTAGAGGTGCACAGCCAGATGAGAGCTCAGGCCAGAGCTCTCCTGGGGCCAGCCAAGGCGACAGGGCCACGGGACAGAGCTGGTCCCACGCCGGGGCCAAGCAGCCCCTCCGATTATCCTGTGGGCCTCGGTGTTTCAGTGAAAGCCTTCACGGGGAGTTGCTAATAATGGCAGTAAGAGAAAATATGCTACATCTGTTATGGATAGCAGAACAAAATTAGCTGCTCACACCTCTGACATCCAAGATGTCTTAACTTAAAATACTCCTTGGCTTCCTTTGCATAATTTACTGATTATATTTAAAAGAAATACAATTTTGCAATTACTGTTCTTTCCAGCGTGATATCTATGCATCATCTCCCTTTTATGTTTATATATTTCTCCTTCATTAGTGCAGTCTGAAGGGTGATTAGGATTCTTCAAACATTTTACAGAGGTTAAACGTTGATTAAGATTTAATTATTACTGTAAATAGCTCGGAATGACATATGGTGTAAAAGCCTGGCATATGTGCATTTGAATAAATGAAGCGCTATTTCCCAGGATGCCTCAGTCTCTGCTTAACAGCTTTCCCGAAGGGTTATGTTACACCTCATGGTAAGATTGCTGGGATGTTATATTTTGTTGGTTTTTGCAGCTGAAAGCGAAGAACAGTTTTCCAGTTTTTTAAAAACATTGAATATTTTAAATACCTAAATTGTTTTGCACAAATTTTTGCTAATTTGTCTAACTAGGTTAAACATTTTCAAAAGCATTTCGATTTTGGAGCGTGGGCTCCGAGCATTGTGTCGTTGGCGGGCGTGGAGACTGAAGGAGCCCACGGGGGTGGGGGACATCAGGAGGTGGGGTGGGAGTGGGGAGACGGAGAGACCCCTGTGGCCTAAGGTGGGGAGAAGTAGCCAGACCTTTCCCACCTGCTCTCCCGTGGGCTGCTAAGCCTTCGGCATCATGGGAAGCAGGGAGGGGTCCGGCTCCCCTCCTCCCTCTAGAAAGCCTGCACTTAGGACTCTAGCCTAGACTGAGATTTCCCTTCTGAACTCCGGGAGCATGTCCTGTATGATTCCCCAGTGCCTTGTATCATTCTTTGTTTCTTATATGTCAGTCTTGTCTCCTGAACCAGGCTATGAGCTCCCTGAAGGCAGGGACTGTCGGGTGCTGGGGAGAGACAGCTGGATTTGGGGCTTACTGCCTGGGTGGCCCTCAGGAAGTCTGCCTGGGCCTCAGTGTCCTCATCTGTAAACTGAGGAGGTTAGACCATATGGCCTTTGAGGTCCTTCTATCTTCAGGTCTGTGACCTCCTCACGTTGGCAGTGAGAGGAAGGATCTCGGGCTCCTGGATAGAGAGAAGTCAGGGACCTTCAAGGTCGTTTAGCACATCCTGCCGCCCCACCACACGCCCATTTCACAGTTGAGGAAAATGGGGCCCAGACCGGCGGGAAGTCACACAGGAAGTCACACAGAGCCTGGATCTGAAACCAGGCCCTCTGACTCCAGAGCCAGGACTCTCTCCATGGCACAGGGTTGGACATATGGGCACAGCTTCACATCTAATGTGATCTCTGATCACTGCCAATGCTCATTAAAAGCTTGTGGAAAGGCACCACAGGATTTGAGGGAGGTAAATATTTTCTCTCTTTTTAAAGGGGGTGGAAGAAGAGGAGGAAGAGGAAAAGGAGGAAGAAGAGGAAGAGCAGGAACAGGGAGAGGAGGGAGAGGGGGAAGAGGAGGAAGGGGAAGAGAAGGAGGATGAGAAGGAAGAGGAGGAGGAAGAAGGGGAAGGAGGAGGAGATAGACAGGACAAACTATTGGTCAGTGAGCTAGGCTTTGACTACTAGCAACATTCTAGAAGGAATGATTAAAGGGTGGCTTATGAGCACTTGGAAAGGGAAACAGTGATCATTGGGAGTCATTGTGGATTCAACAAGGACAAGACATTCTGGCCTTGCTCTGCTTGGCCCCACGAGCACAATCAGGCACCACGGGTAGAAGTTACAGTGAGCAAGATTTTGGAGGAACTTCTTAAAAATTCAGACCCTTCCAGGGTGGAATAGGCTGCCCCCAAGAAGTGGTGGGTCACCCCTCTCTGGCAGTCATCAAGCAGAAACCAGATGGCCCCTAGTTAGGGATAGTAGAGTGAGGATTCTTGCAGGTCAGGTCAGCTGTAGGCCCAGTGGGAGACTGTACTGATTCTGTGATTTAGCTAATTTGAGTTGAGTTGAGTTTAATAAGCTTCCTTTTTGCGTCCCTCACCCCTCCCTCTCCCAGTTCCTCTCACCCCATTTGGGCTCATTGAAATTTTGTAGGACAAGCATGGTGGCTATGGAGTCAGAAAGTCCTGAATTCATATCTAGCCTCAGACACTGGTTAGCTGTGTGACCCTGGGCAAGTCACTTGACTTGTCTCTGCCCCATTTTCCTCATCTGTAAAATGAGGATAATAATAACACCTACTGTTGTATCAATTTGGCTAGCAGCTGCTGTGGGGGCAAAAGACCAACACAAGCCCAACAACAAGAATGCTGCCAGCACAGGTTCTTTTGATCTGCTTTACTAAGGAAAGTAGTGTTAATGGGTTAACAATCTTACTTTAATCCAACATATACATATAAACTCACTTAGTTCAGGAGAAAAAGCCAGCAACCTGAACTTCAGAGCAAATACAAACAAACATACACAATATGAACAGACTAGATCACAACTCATAGTTACCAAGAAACCATCAACATCTGGGTTGACAAGCCGGGGAGCTCTTAACAATGGCTGACCCAGAGTCACACACCACTCCTCCTCAGAGCCCCACGGGAGAACACCAACCTCTGGGTTTATATATCTTGTTCAGGGTCAAAAGTTAGTCACACATTTGACTCACCCACATGACCTAAAAGCATCACAAAAATTCGACTTAAACCCACATGGTCTAAAAGCCTCTGATGTCACAAACAAGTCACTCAAACCCATGTAAACTAGGCTTTCCCTTAAGGCAAGGAGGTCATCAAGGACTCCTAATTTAATCAAGCAAACAAAGGCCAAACTCTTTAGGGGCACTTGATTAAATAAGTGCTAAAAGAGAAAATAGTTAAAAAGTCCCACCTTAATTAATATTATACCTACCTCCCAGAGTTGCTGTGAGGTTAAAACTTTGTGGTTGTTGGCCAGTCATTTCAGACTCTCTGTGACCCAGTTTGGGGTTTTCTTGGGAGATACTGGAGTGGTTTGACATTTCCTTCTCCACCTCACTTTACAGATGAGGAAACTGAGACAAACAAGGTTTAGTGACTTGCTCAGGGTCACACAGCTAGGAAGTGTCTGAGGCCAGATTTGAACTCAGGAAGATGAGTCTTCCTGACTTTAGGCCCAGCATTCTATCCATTGTGATATCTAGATGCCCCAGGACAAAATTCGGTCATATTTATAATATTTTACAAAACTTAAAGTGCTTAAAGTTGTTGTTAATAATAATAACAGTGATAATGGCGATGATTGGCACACCTCTCACTTCCAAGGAATGGAAAACCAATTTCTGAGCTTTTTCTAGTCAGCCCCTTCCTTTCTTCTTGACTCTTTACTCTCTAGGCGTCTTCAGTCCCTGCTGTCCCAGGGCAACCCTGGCTCTGAGGTACCCACCATGCCTCATGGGAAGGGTAAAAGCCACAGAAAATTTTCACTTTTAATTCAGTAAATATTTTTGAAGCATCTGTTATGGAGAGGGCATTGCGCTCCATGCTGAGGGCCCAAGGAGAAAAGAGAGGCCATCTCTGCCTCCCAGGTGCTGGCATTCTCCTGGGAGAGAGTCTGAAAGACGGTCTGAAAGCAACTAAGCATGAGTTGAGAGAGAGGATGCTCACAGACACTTCCTAGAGAAGGCAGCACAGGGACATAGGTTTAAAACTGGAAGCATCCATGGAAGCCATCAGCCCTGGCGTAAATAGCTACTAAGGTCCCTTCCAGCTCTCTATGGTCCTGAGCCTACCTTGCCCCTCTTGTTTTGCAGATGAAGAAACTGAGGCAAAGAGCTGTTGAGTATAGCCCAGGGCCATTGAGTTAGTAAGTGACTGAGGTAGGATTGGAACCCAGGTTCTCCCAACACTGCCTCCTTGAGCCAAAGCTGGAAGATAAGAGTTTTTAGAGGAAGAAGTGGGAAAGGAGCACTCTCTGCGTGGAGGGTGGCTTATGTGCACAGGCTGGGGCAGGAGATGAAGTGCCGACTAATCATACAACACCTACGGAGCCCCACTGTGTGCCTAGGTGTGGGCTCAGCTGTTCTTGGGGGAAGACCCACAGGATCTCCTTAGTTGGAAGGGGCCTTGGTGGTAGACAAATATCCCTCTCCATCATCCCTGAGAAGTGCTCATCTGGACTCTTCTTGCCAAGCCCCAAGGAGGTGGAACTCACTATCGCCCATTGCCCTCTGCCTTGTCAAGCCCAGGGTACGCCAGTCAGGACGCCACATTTCAGGAAGCAGAAGAGACAACGCTGGAGAGTACCCAGAGCAGGAGGAAGATCCTAGATTTAACAAGCACTAATCAAGGACCAACTATGTGCCAGGCACCAGGCTAAGAACTTTATAAATATCACCTCATTTGATCCTGGGTGGTAGGTGTTAGTGTTATCCAAATTTTACAGTTGAAGAAACCGAGGCAACAGGGTGAAGTGACTCTCCCAGGGCCACACAGCTACTAAGTGTCTGAGGCCAGATTTGCACTCAGGTCTTCCTGACTGAAGGCTGAGTGCTCCACCCAATGCGCCTCCCAGGAGGATAATAAAGAACATCTGCATGATGGGAAAAGGAACTGGGGAATGGTTGGCCTAGCTCTCTCATCCTCCTCCTGGCCTTGGAGCCAAACCAGAAGGAGGCTAATGTGGTGCTGAGGGGAGAGATCTCCTAGAAAGCCATTCTGGACCTGGGAAGAACCTTAGAAATTCCAGCTTGTCTATTCAACAAGCCATTTATGAAGTGACTGAAGCCACAGGGGACTTCAGGACTCATCTATCTAGTCCTTCCCCTTTATTTTATAGATGAGAAAACCCAGGCCTAGAAGTAAAATTATTTAAGTCAGATCACACAATTAATAAGCATCAGGAGTGAGATTTCAACCCAGATCTTTTGATTCCCAAACTAGTGTCCAGTGAGGAAATAACCACCCTTCCTGCTGTTTTTCCTGATCTCTCCCACCCACATGGCGGTTCTCTCCTAAAGCCAGACCTGCTAACTCAATTAACATTTATTCAACACCTTCTAGATGTAAGACACTGCTCAGAGGCTTCAAAAAAGCCATAGAGGACACAGTCACTTCTTTGAAGGAGTTTAGCATGTCCTATAGAACCCATATGTCCTTCTGAGACAGATTTAGGCTCCAAATTTAAAATGGCAGCTAGGATGATGGCGGCACATTGCTCCTGCCTAACGGTTTATGTTTTTCAAAGCTCTCTCTTATACAAAGCACATTGTGTGCAGTCTTCACAGAAGCCTAATAAGTAGGGAGGAAATCGTCTCCATTTCACAGAGGAGAAAATAAACACCCAGGGAAGGCCTCCACGAAGATTTCTTAAAAGACTTACTATGTGTCAGGCACTATGCTAAATGCCAGAGATATAATGAAATTTAAAAAAACAAAACAAAAACCAAATGCCCTTGTTCCCAGAGGTGTCTCTGTCTCTAGCTCAATAAATCCTATCCTCTTCCTTGACCTTTCTGCCCTGTTCAGTTTGCCTAAAGCCAATTTGTTATTATTTTGTCTAGTTCTAAAAAAATCAATAGCTTGATGATTAGACTGGCATGTCACTAAGTCTAAGCATTAATTTTAGGTAGTATGCTCAGCTTTTTTTTTATATTGGCGCTGTCCAACCATGGACAATTAATATCCCTCCAGTTACGTGTCTTTATTTGATGTTGTTTTTTAAATTTTAAATTATTTTTTTCCCTTCCTTTACTTCTGTAAAGAATACTTAGTGGTTACATTCATTCAAATCCTGAGTATACCTCAGTAGGTTGATTCCCATATATTATAAACATTTTGGTAGTTATTTTAAATGGAATTTTTTCTCTCTCCTCTTAATTAGGTTTTGTTAGTAATACTCAGAAAGGTTGATGATTTTTTGAGCTAATTTTATATACTGCTACTTTGTGGTAGTTACTAATTCTTTCCAGTTCATTTTAGAAGAATCCCTAGGGCTGAGTAACGCCTCCAATCCCTGCAAATATCTACAATTTTGCCTTCTCTTTAGATGTGCTTATACATCCCCCATCCTTAAGACAGTTCTCTAGACAAGTATTGAAAATGCTTCTACCCACCATCCAGTTCAGCTCTTCCAGAGCTTGTCCTAACCTGCTGGTGGGTCCAGTCTCATCAGTAGCTATGTGACTTCTTGCTGGGCCTACCTTTATCAAGTCAGCTCCCTCCCAAGTCAGGGCAAAAACAGATTCCACACCAAGAAGACTAGATTTGACATTGAAGGACCTAGCTTCAAATCCTGGCTCCTTTACTTACTGTCTTTGTGATTTTGGACAAGTCAGTACCTCTTCTGAGCCTCAATGTCCCTATCTGTTAGATGATGATGGGGCAGCATAGATGACCTCTGATGTTCCTTTCAGCTCTACTTTTCGAAGTCTGTGATCTCTTCCTATTTCGTGGTGCCTGTTCAAGCCACCTGCTAAAATTCCTGATTCCCCATCAGGAGACTATCTCCCTCTCTCAGTTCATTTCAGTTTACCAATTAACCAGCCAATAAGCGTTTGTCAAGTACTTATTATATTCCAGACACTGCACTTAATCCTGAGGATACAAAGAAAAGCAAAAATTGTCCCTATCTTCAAGGAGTTTACACTTTAATGAGAAAGATAACATATATAAATCTGAAGTGCTAGTTGGGTAAGCAGGCTCCCACCCCACCCGTCATCTTGATGACTCATCTCCAGGGTACCCCACCCCCTAGCCAAGGGATGACTTTCCAGAATTCTATCACCACTACAGATTTGTAATATCGAAAATATTTTACACATAAGGTAAAAATAGCAGACATCATTTTCACCAAGAGAAGAGAAGGAATGGTCCTACATGTGAGCCCAGCAGGGAATCCTTCTGCGAAGTGAATATTCTTTGTGGTTTATCTGCTATGAAATCCAGATTTTCATACAGTGGATTGAGTCAGGAGTAGACGAGGATTGGTTAAGCAAAGGCTGGGACTGGGAGAGAGCAGGTGTCGGGGCTCAGAGTCTGCAGACTGGGCAGCTAAAGCCTTTACGAGGCTGGAGAGCAGAGTACCCAAAGGCCAGTTGTGGATAGATGAATTCTTAATAAAACAAAGGATGTGGCAATTACAAAAGATAAGTCATTTTCAGTGATGTGAAATTGAAAAGCCTTTGTACAAACAAAATTAATGCATCTAGGATAAGAAGAGAATTGTCAACTGTGAAAAAAATCTTTGTGTCAGATTTCTTAGGTAAGAGTGTAGCTGTCCAAGATATATAAACAACCAGCAGAAATATAGAAGACCAAAAGTCATGCCCCAATAGATAAGTAGTTAAAAGATATGAACAAACAAGAAGACTCGTAAACAATTCTCAACCACATGAAAGAATGTTTCAGATCACTAAAAATAAGAAAATATTAAATCAAAACAAGGCTAAGGTTTCACTTCATCCTCAGCAAATTGGCAAGGATGATAAAAGATGTGAATGGTCAATGTTGGAGGCATTGTGAGAAGACAACAGGTATACTCATGCATTGTTGGTGGAGCTATGAATTAGTATAACCATTCTGGAAAGCAATTTGGAATTATACAAATAAAATGGCTAAGATATTCATGCCCTTTGACTCAGAGATTCCATTACTAGGCATATACCCCAAGTAGATCATTGACAAAAAGAAAGGCTCAATATACACCAAAATATTTATAGTAGTATTTTTGTGGTAGCAAAGAATTGGAAACAAATCTCTTTGTTTGCCAATCAATTAGGGCATGGCTGCTGAGGGTATAATGGCATTGTGGCAAATAGATGTAGTATCGTATTACTGTGCTCTAAGAAATGATGAACATAATGAGAACAGAAAAGCATGAGAAGACTTACATGAATTGATGCATAGTGAAGTAAGCAGGAATAAGAAAACAATATACACCAGAGGTGTCAAATTAGATTAAAATGCAATTGGAAAATGTTTAACAAAATAAATAAAAATACAATAAAATATAGATAACATTACATTTTAAAACTAGGTCAGCATATGACCCCTATGTATGTGTTAATGACCCCCATTTCTGTTTGAGTTTAACACCCCCTGATACATACAACTGATACATATACAACATATAACTACAACTATGTAAATGGAAAAGAATAAAAACCACAAGACAATTGAAAATGGATGTCGCAAAATTTCAAGGAATAAATTTGACTCCAAAGAATGGATAGGAGCAGCACTTCTCCCATTTTTTTTGCATAGGTGGGGGATCCACAGGTGTGGAATATTACATACACTGCCAGACTTTTTTCAGTCTTCTAATACATTTCTGACAAGATAATGAAATTGCAATAATACCAAGTTAATTTAGACTCTTAGCATTATGCCAAATAATATTCACAAAGGGATACTTTATAGGACTTGAGAAAATGATAGCAAAATTCATCTGGAAAAACAAAAGATCTAGGATATCCAGAGAAATGATGAAAAGATGTACAGATGGAGGGGAAGGATTCCCTCCAGACCTCAGGCTATATAGTAAAGCAGCGATCACCAAGACCTTCTGTTATTGGTTGGAAAATAGAGAGGTAGATTAATGGAGCAGACTAGACAAGAAAAAATAAGAAACAGTGCAACTCAATAATCCAGTGTTTGATGAAGCAGAAAACTAAATTACATAGGAAAGAATGCCCTATTTAATTAAAAAAAATTCTGGGGAAACTAGAAAGCAGTCTGGCAGAAATTAGGCTTAGAGAGACACCTTCCACCACACTCCACACACATTCTAGATGGAGATTTAATCTAAATATTAAAGTTCTTTCACCTCTGTCAGTCTTCAGTCCCATGTGCTAAGCATCATTTGTTAATCCCTCCGTATCTATAGTGCCCATAGTACCTGATCTCTTACCTGCTTTTTTTTTCTTTTCAGATTGAAACATCCCAACTGGAGCCAGAGATTGCACTGGCCACAGCCAGTCGGACAGTGGTGTACAACAAAGGCCTGTGAGTGGAAGCAGGTCCTCTGGCCAGAGAGGCAACTGGGCCAGAGGACTGGGTAGGGTGAGGGCTGGGGAGAGAAAATGTCGGCCTGCCCTCCTGACTCTAAGTAGTTGAGTGAGGAGTTCCAAGCTAATACCACATCACTAAGGAAGTAACATTTTCAGAGAACCACCACCTTACAGGAGGTTGGGAGGTTAAGGCAGTCAGATTTTAACATAGGGGAGAAGGGGGTGGGGGGGAACCTAGTTCAGGGGAGAATCAGATTTTATAGAAAGGAAATACTATAATCAAGTGCATTTCTGGGCCCTGGTGGGGAGCTTAGAGAACCCATCCCAGCACAATCATGAGTGAAGCTGGGAAGAAATACATATAATGCCCTAGTGAGAGAAATAAGGTGTTGGAATTTTTAAATTTTTTTGTTTCTTTTCGTTTGGTTGGGTTTTTTAAAGAGAAAACTGAGTCTTAACACTGGTCGATGCTGCAAAAAGGCTATTTCATAGCTGGGTGGATGAGCATGGGAATTGGGCACATGAATTTGGTGGGGTCGGGGGGTGCCGCATCACATGTCCTCTGGGGAAAACTTGAGCCCTGTAGCCCAATCTTGCCCTACCTAACCTAGTGTTCCCAGTGAACAGGAGATGCTACATGTGTCCCTTTCCCCTTCCCTTCTTTCCCTTCCTCGAAGACTGGAACCCAGCTGGACTGGAACTTGAGACCCTGGGGCCTTCCCATTAATGGGACCAGGAAAGTATATCCCTATCCCCAGTAGGAGCTTTCTGCCCTCTGGAGCCCCCCAGATCCGAGGAAGCCACAGGCCAGTAATCAGGGGCACCAAAGCAAGCCAAAATCCAGAGTTTCTGGGAGACTGGGTGCCTCCACTTTGGGGATTTGGAAAAGGGAGGCAGGAAAGGGTGCTACTGAGGGTATAATGACATTGGAAATACTTTACAGCTGTGAGTGCTTCCAAAACTAAGGACTGAACCATCCTTGGAAGAAGATGCCAGCAGCACTTTATATACTGTAATATGAGAGGGATAAAGACTTTAAGTGGCCCAAATTGGAGGGGGCTGGGGAATGGAGGAAGGAAACAGCAGCAAGTTCTCAGGGTTGCAATCCAGTCTGGGGACTGATGCTCTGGAGTGCTCCCCTGAGCTCTTTGGGACAGACTAGATCTGGCCTCTGGCCCAAAACTCTAGCCAGAAGGATCGGGATCAGACACGTCCTCTGGCTCAAGCAATGTAAACCCTTCCAGGATGGCCTGGCACCCCTTCCCACCATGGAAGCCCATTAGTAACCAAACCTCAGATGGCACCTGCCTACCTGTCCAACCGTCTTAGCTAAACCAGTGCATCCTGAAGTCCCCTGTCCTCTGCTTCTCCCTGCTCTACCCCTACCAGAAATAAGCCAAGACTTGATGGAAGAAAGGTCATCTAAATCCTTGAAAATGACCCTGACATTCATTCCTTCCAGCCTCCAAAGCCATTGAAGCCCCAGGGGTGGAAAGAATTCCCCTCTCTTCCCTTCCCAAGGAGGAAAGACCTAGGAATTAAGGATATGCCAATCCTCTTGGGATGGGGACCATCTAGGAAAAGCCGTCTAGGGTATATCTGCCCAAGGAAGATGGAAATGAGCCTTCCACTCCTCAGGAGGATCAACGGTGATAGGGACCACATATCGACAATAAGGCTCAACCTCAGGATGGATGTGCAACTGACCTGGATGTTTGGACCAATTTGTGCTTATATCCCTCTAGACCCCTCTGCCCAAACAGCAGCCCACCCCCTTAGACCTGGACATCCCTTGGATTTGGGAAAACATGCAAAGCTTCTCCCATCCCCTCTTTTCTCCTCCCCCTCTCCTTTACTCTCCTTCCCAAGTGGGTTTTGTATCAGGGATGCAGAGAGCTGTTGCTTGTGGCTCAGGCCTAAGAGAATGCTTTGGTAGAAAGCCCAAACCCCTGAGCTAGAGATTTTAGTACTAGCTTTTACACTGACTTGCTTTGTGACCTTAGTAAAATGACTTCCCCTCTCTGGGTCCCAATTTCCTCATCAGCACAATGGGCAGTGGTAGAAGGATGGGCACTTACATTGATCTGAGAAGGCTTTTCCAGCTCTCAGAGCCTTTGATGCTTTGATTTCTGTTCAAAACTGGACACAGAAAGGTACAGGCTGACATCCGCCTGGGCAGATCCCATAAGGGATTGTTTTTAGAAGGACCAACCATTATTATCAACGATTATGTTAAAAGAAAAAAAATCCTTGTTTCAGTAACAATAACGTCTCAGCTATCAAAAGCAATACTAGCCTCTTGGGAGGGATCCCTGGAGGCCAGACCTTAGCTGTGATTTCGGGTTTTCTGGAGCCCTCACTCTGTTCCCCAAATGTAGTCAGAGCTCAAAAAGGGAGAGCTTACTGCGGCCTGGAGGGACCACCTGTAACTTCTTACTCACTTATCTTGCAGCTTGGTCTCCTGTGAGATGCCTTGGTCTGCTGGGAAGAGTGATAGGCTTAGAACAAGGTCTCTCTATCCAGCTTGGGAAAAGAGATAGCTGAACTGCGCCCCACACAGATGGAGAAGAAAAGCTGGTCTAGTCCCCTTGGCTCTGAGATGGGCAGTAGAACTCCACCAGCCTAGGAGAGCAATGGGGTAACAGTCCTACCAGACTGAGCTAGGAAAAGGGGCCCAGAGAAAGGAAGCAATTTGCTGGAAGTCA
The DNA here is from genome assembly GCA_028646595.1 of Phalanger gymnotis. NCBI lineage: Eukaryota > Metazoa > Chordata > Mammalia > Diprotodontia > Phalangeridae > Phalanger > Phalanger gymnotis. The sequence continues at coordinate 312,113,107 of CM053625.1, forward strand.
TACAGGGAATACCTTGGGGACCAAGATGGCGGGTGAAACTCTCCTTTCTCTTCTGAAATGTCAGCTTGTGGTACCAGGTACTCTCTTGGTTTGTCATTAGAGGGAAAGAGTGCCAACCAAGTCCCCATTCCCAGTCTCTTGGACATAGCTGTGAGCCCTTTGGGGTGGGGGCCAGAGCATCCAGGGACAAAGATATCCCAGAGAACCAAGTACAGAGGCCAAAGTCTGCATGTTGGGCAGGAGGAGGAGGCATGGCCTGCTTTTCGGCAGTTAGGCTGGACCTAGGGCCGTAGCTACACCACCCCCACCCCCATCCCTGGTAGGGGGATGCTCAATAGGGCCAGCCTAGAGCTGGGTCCTTCCTTTCCTGCCTTGCCCTGGGCTGAGAAGAGCCAATCCCACTATAATGTGAACTTCCTGTAATTCCAAGGTTTTAGAGGACTGTGTCTGGGCACATTCATGTATGCCCACCTGTAGGCACAGGAAGCTGGAAGCCCCAGCTTCCCTTCCAAGAGATTGAACTCAGCATCGGGAGCCCTACCCTGTGCACTTTATCTTGGGACACGACTGCTAGCAGACATCCCCCAAGGAGATGGGGAGGGAGCCACCAAGGCCCGCCGGGCCAGGATCCTCAGATTCTGGCCATCTCTTTTCCATTGTCTTCCAGCTGATTTTTAGCAATCTTAACTGAGTCAGGTGTCTTTTCTAGAAGGTGGGAAGGATGAGAGAGGTGGTGGAGGCCGCAGAGACCTCCTTTCCGCACAAGCTGAAGATGGGTGGAGGAGTGATCTGCCTTTCAACCGCTCTGATCCCCCACGCCTGCCCCAAACCTTGCTGGGGAAGCAGCCTTGCAGATAACCACTGGCCCAGAATTTCTTCCCAGGCAAGAAGAAAAGAATGTTGGCAGCCAGGGAAAAGGGCCAGATGCTCCCTGGTCCCTCACGGTGTCGATCTGCCAGACTGATGGGGGGTGCCAAGTCTGGGGGTCAGGTGGGCAGAGGCGGCTTCAGCTGCTACTGAACTCAGGGTTTTGCCCTCCCTGTGCAACGGCCCGTCTGTAGATGTTTCTCACCTTCACCTGGCTGCTTCCAGATCTACCACAGAAGCGCAGGACTGCTGTTCTGCCCAGGCTGGGAGGATGGCCCATTTGGGTCTCTCAAAGGGACCAGGTCCCAAGGATCATATGTTAGGAGATCCAGGCACCTCTGGAGGAGGAGAACGGACCAGTCTGTCTGCTCATGATGCCCTCATCTTCCTTCCCTGCTGCAGCCTGGGTCCTCGATCTGGATGGCCTCAGCCACCGCGTATGTGATCATGTCCACAAGAGTACCATTGTGTTCTATTGGGGGGGAGGGAAATGGGGGAAACCTGTTCCAAATTGCCAATTGTCTTCCAGCCCAGCCCAGGGCTCAGTGTGAATAATTGTATCGCCCTATATACCTCGGCCAGACCAGGGGATTTGCCAACCATGGGCATAGAGTCTTTTTAACCTTCTGAATCAATTTCTCATTCTTTGTGATTTACGTAACACCAATAAACACCAAGGATTAAAACTCTAAGACTTGGCTTCCTGGATGAGGAGGGAGGGAGCTACCAGGGCAGCCTGGGGTAGGGGTGGGTGGTTGGAGGGAGCAGCCTGCAGGGCCTGGCTCTGGAAGCCCCCTTTCCAAGAGGAGGGTTGTAGTACCAGGTGCCTGGACCCCTCAATGTACAGCCCTGAGGTCTGGCTCCCTGAAGACTCCTGGGACAGCCAGACAGAGGAGATAAGGGGAAGAGTTGAGGAGACAGGAGGAAGCAAAGAGTGGACAGAACGATCCCCTTCTCGAGATTTTACCAAAGGCAAAGGAGTCTTTGTCATTTGTAGGGTCATGGAGCTCGAGTTGGAAGGGACCCCAGGGGCCATCTAGTCTATCCCTCTTATTTTATAGAAAAAAGAAACTGAGTCTCGGGGAAGTTGAGTGATAGGCCATGGGTCACAGTCAGCATGGGAGGCATCATTTAAACCCTCTGAATCCCAAGCCAGTGTTCCCTGGCTGAGATGGAGATTCCAAGAGTTTAAATGACATGGCCACTGTCACACAGCTACCAAGTGGCCAGATTGGGATTTGGACCAAGGTCCCCCAACCCCAAAGCCAGGCCTTCCTCTGCATCATGAAGCCCCCGGGTCCCCCGGGGGGCTCCCCTAGTGCATGAGAGGGCTCCATCCACACCAAGTCCGTGTGTCCCCGGCTATTCCAGAACGGGTCTTTTGCCTCTAGAATAGTAAGTACCCTCCTAAGCCCAAGTCAGCCTCAAAGTCCTTTGGGCCTGGGTTGAAGTCCTTCCTCATTTCAGCCTCAAGAGGCAGCATGGAGTAGTAGGGAAAAGAACATGGTTCTCTCCAGAGCCAGAGACCCTGGGTTTGAATCCCAACCCAATTATTGGCTACCTGTGTGACTTTGGGCGAGTCACTGGACTTTTCTGGGCCTTGGTTCAATGTTGACAAGGAAGATGGACCAGAAGACTCCTTCTGGCTCTTAATCTGTGATCCCATGACCATCTTCCCTCCTGCTGCATAGTTTGGGGTCTACTCTAGGATGAGTAGCTCAGTCCCTTACACACACACACACGCACACATGCACATAAACGTTCCCCACCCCCAACTCCACATCCCGGATGTATCCCTAAAGATTTTAGTGCCTAGAAGCTGCCCCCATCCCTCCTGGAGCTTCTGAGGAATAGGAGAAGAGGGGCTTCTCTAAGGGTCTTTTAGCATATTCCAGATGAAGCAGGCAAGAGTCCTCCCCTTCTCCCACACCCTAGAAGGTCCCCTGAAATACCTAAGGCAACAGGAGAGATGCGGAGGCAAAAGAGGAAGGAACAGAGTGTGGGGCAGACTCTGGGTTCATGGAAGACAAGCAGGAGGCCCGGGTTCCACGTGTCTTCTGTACCCTCTCCCCTGGATTCTTTTAGAATCATAGATGAGGAATCTCCTCAAAGCCTAAAAATGTGGATTTGAATCCAGACTCTGCCTCTCATGGCCTGTAGGACTGTAGGCAAATCACTTGACCCTCAGTTTACTCATTTATAAAATGGGCGTGATGACTTCACCACTTCCCTTCCAGAGATGCTGTGGACGTTTAAGAAATGCTTGTCGATTGACTGAATGCTTGAAAATGCTTCGTAGGCCTTCAAGCAATATTGCAATAAGAGCTGTCATTATTATCTACACCAGAAGTGACCCAAGGGTGTGGAATGGGATCAAAGGCCACGGGCTGACTGTGAGACCTTGGGTGAGTCATTGCTACACTTCTCGGCCTCTGTGCGTTCTGGGAAATGAAGGGGTTAAAACAGATGATACCTAGGGTCCCTTCTAGCCCTATCAACCAATCAATATGCATTTATCACTAGCCTACTATGTGTCAAACATTGGATATACAAAGACTAATGTGGTAGCTCCTGCCCTCAGGGAGCTAACTTTTGGTTTCTGTCCTTTGATCTTCTGCATAAGAGAAGAAATGGGCTTCGGAGACTGGCAAGGCCATTGGCTCTGGATGTGCATGACCTTGGCTAAGTCTCTTCTCCTTTCAGGGTATCAGTTCACTGCCCACAAAATGGGAAAGAGAGTATTCAGATAAATGACCATTATGGTCCCTTCCCGTTCAGACGCCTGTTTCTTTGAGTCTAAGCTGGTGAAGGCATCCCCTGAGGTAACCACGCAACCAGCCCCTGTGCCCTTCACTGTCCTGATGATCCGCAAAAATCCCCTGGGGGAGGCAGGGTTGGGAGGAGGAACCCTGAGCCCAGCCTGGGCCCCATGAGCTCATCAGCCCAGAGATCATTAACCCTCTAGGAATGCGATGCCTCTGTGCCCCAGCTTGGCTGGGCCCTTCCCCCTCAGCCTCCCTTCCTCCCCACTCTTCAGGGCTGTGTGGGATTTACAAAGCATCGTCTTTACGTCAAAGCAAGTGGCAAGGGAATCTACATTTTACAGATGAGAAAACAGAGTCTTGGAGAGACGATGAGACTTGTCCAGGGCCACACAGCTAAAAAATGCAGTGGGGTGAAGAAGAAACATTTATATAGCACTTACTGTGTGCCAGGCACTGTGCTGTTAAGTCTATTATATATATAAAATATACATTATATACAATATACATGATATATTTAATACATTATATATGTAATATATTATATACATTATAATTGTTATCTCATTTGAAAAGTGGAGGATGGGGGAAGGGGCTGCCACTGGCTGAGAGGTTGGAGTCCGTTAACTCCCTACAGATTCAGGCTGTCACCTGCAGGTATCTCCTCCCCTGCCAACAGTGGTTCTGCTCTTGAGTTTGACCCTCTAGGACTGAGGGCCTCCATCCAGCCCCCGAGGACAAGCCCTCGTCCTCCGTCAAGCAGCTCGATGACCAAGCTTTATGGAGCCCCTCGTGGGCAGGTCTGTGCTGGGCACTGTGGGGAGCCAAAGATGGACGAGACACGCTCCTCTCCTGCCCAAGAAGCTACAATGACTGATCCCTATCACCTCTCTGATGGTTGTTATTCAGCCCCATCTGATTCTTCATGACCCCATTTGGGGTTTTCTTGGCAAAGATACTGGAGTGGTTTGCCATTTCCTTCTGCAGCTCATTTTACAGATAAGGAAGCTGAGGCAAAGAGGGTTAAGTGATTTGCCTAGGGTCGCACAGCTAGTAAGTGTCTGAGGCTGGATTTGAACTCAGGTCTTCTTGACTCTAGGCCCTGCCCATTGAGCTATCTGGCTGCCTCCATTGCCTCTGAGATGAAGTACAAATGTCTGTTGTAAAGCCTTTGCAAAATATATGGCTCCAGGTTCCTTTCCAATCAGACACTTTATCTGTTACTCATCTTACATTCCAACTATCTGTTCATCACGTGCAATATCCCATCTTCCCACCTCCACGCCAATGCCCAGGCTGTGCCCCTTCATTTCTGCCTCCAAGAATCCCTCACTCCTTTCAAAGTCCAGCTCCATGACCATCTCCTCTACCACAGCCTCCTGACCTCTTTGTGTGTTATGGACCCGTCGGGCAGACTGGTGAAGCTTTCGCAGAATTGTGTTTTTAAACGCACAAAATAAAAGTTTGAATGCAATGATTAAAACATTTTAAAAAAATAAACTCACGGACCCCAGATCAGGCTGCAGGAAGCCTAGCCTGATGCTCCCAGTGCTCCAGCTAGTGCCCTCCTGTTGGAAATGATTTTGCATCTGCTTTGCGTACATTTCATATTTAATTCTTTTCTTATTCTTTTCTCTCAAAAGAATATAAGTCCTTTGAAGTCAAGTCCTGGGGTTTTCCCTCTGTATCTCCAGTGCCCAGCACAGCCCCGACACATAGTAGGTATTTAACAGATGTTTGTTGAATGAATTATAATGATAGTAGTAGTTGACATTTATATAATACTTTAAAGGTTTCAAAAACTCCTGAGGGCATTATCTCACCTGATCCTGCCAACAATTCTGGGCTAGAATAGCCCTCACTTTACAGATGAAGAAATTGAGGCTTAGAGCAGTTAAGTAACTCACTCAGGGTCATAGTGAAACATCATGGTTCTGAGGAAAGGACCTTGGATTGGGAGGCAGGTGACCTCGTTTTAAGTGCCATTTCTGCTACTAAATAGCCGTGTGACCTTGGGAGGAGGGTTGGACCAGATGATCTGTAAAGACCCTCCTAGTTCTGAACATAGCAGCATCTGGGTCAGAGAGGCCGGAGGTGGGTGGTGGGGCAGATCTTGGAAAGCCTTGAATGCTGGGCAAAGGAGTTTTTATTGGGTTTTCATGGACTTGCAAAGTATTCATGGACCGCAGAGCTCTACTCCATTCTAGTGGTGAGGTCACTAGGTGAGTCAGAAAAACTCAGGGTTCAGACTCCACTTGGGGTACTTCTTACATGGACAAGTCAGTGACTCAGTCTTCCTGCCTGTAAAAAGAGGGCCTTGGACCCATAGCCTCTAAGGCCCCTTCTGGAACTAAATCTACGACCCTGTGATCTGCTGCCCCACGCAGGAGCCCCCGGACAACAGGTCTTTAGCTTTTGCTGAAAAGCCCCTGAGGATGGAGTGCTCATTACCCAGAGGCAGTCTCTTCCATCGTGGCACAGAGGCTCTCATGACGGAAGTGGAACCTTGGGAGAAACTATTTGAAGGCAGTTTGCAGAATGAATCACCTAGGAGAGACTGGAGTCAGGCAACCCCAAGCAAGAGGCCCCCAGTTCAGATGCTTGCATAAGAATGAAGAGGCCACCCAGGAAAGACAGAAAGTGTAAAGGAAAGAAGAGTGTCAGAGACACCCATCGGCAGAGGCGGTCTGGATTTGGAGCCCTCAGCCTCCCTACCCTTCAGCTGGGGAAGGTGAAAGCAGCCCTCGCCCCAGATAAAACCCAGCCTCATGCTAGTCCCTCGAGTGCACGTGTGTGTACACATACATTCGTGTAAAGTCACAGAAATCGAGACAATCACGCATTCACAACCTATTCACTGAGTCACAGAATGTCCGAATCAGAGAGGATCATGGCGGCCCCATGATCCTACCTTACACACAAGTTCTGCACACATCAGCACACACATATTAGACACACAGCCACACTCAGACACGCCCACATACTCCCCGTCCCACTGGAACACACACACACACACACACGCACTCATACACTTCACCGGTTACTCTCATGTGCACACAAACACACTCACAGAGACATACTCACACACACAGACATACACTGCCACCCTAGACAGCAGATGGGGGACTCAGCTAATTGGTTAAACCTGTTCCCCAAGTCTGGGCACCAATTGGCAAGGACATGTCTGACAGGAAAGCTGTTGGGGCTGTAGCCTGCTGCAGGCTAGTCTCCCCCATCTCGCAGAGCTGCCCAGGGGATCGAGTGTGGCAGGAGACCCGAGCAAGGGTTTGGGGCAAAGATCTGTCCTGTGGATGAGGAGGTAAGCATGTATGTGGTTCATGTGAGCCTCTGGAGCTCAATCTATGCCTGAGCCTATATGTGTTCACGTGGGATGCCAAGTGTATGTCTGTCTGTCTGAGTATGGATGCAACTTTATGTCTCATCCTGGAGACCCCCAAACCCCAAAGGCAGCACCTGGATCACTCAGTCTCTACAACTCAGGAACAATTTCATCCCAGTGTGTAAAAGGCTCCAGTGTAAGCAAGGCCAGCATGCCCAAGGAAGTGGAGAGACGAAGCTGGCAGAGCCCAGCACGATGAACTCAGGATGGCTCCCTGGGAGGCAGCACGTTTGGGCATTTGGAAGATGCTTCTGAAGGTAGGAAGGATGGGGTCTGAATACCTGAGCGGCCCAGCCCTGAGACCCCTCATCACAATTATTGACTTCTTGAGGAAAATCATCTCTTAGATGGGTAAGCCTGACAGGGAGGCAGCATTACAGACAGTGGACGGATGTTTGGCTCCCGGCTCTGCTATGAGCTGTGTGACCCCCAGCAGGTCGATTAACCAATCTGTGCCACAGTTTGCCATCTGTCAAACAGAGATGGTAACAGCACCTACCTCCCTGGGATATTCTATCAAATGACATACCAAACATTAGGTGGTTTTGCAAACCTTTAAATACTACTCAAATGCGAGCTATTACTAGGGATTACAAAGCATGCTGACCGTTGTCCATTATATGCTAACAACAGCCCTGGTCAGTTAGAGTCCACAGCTCTTCCACAGGTAACCTGTGGTACCTTGGACAAGTCTCTTCCCTCTCTGGGTTGGACTTCTCTCCTCTATAAAAGGAAAGAGTTAGACTCGGTCTCTAAAGTTCTACGCTTCAGGCTTGGGCCCAGGAAGGTGCCCCACAGTAAGTTAGTAGCAAGGCGGAGGTCCTGGTGCTGCTCTCCTTTCCATCACAGAGTGTCCTGAGTGGGGCTAGCAGGAGAGTAGGCCCTGGGAGCCATGGTTGATGAGGAAAGGACTGGGAAAGGGGAGCATCCAGCCCTGTCTCCTTCTCCCCTTCTCTAAATCAGTTCAGCCTCCTCGAGAGAGACTTCAGCTTTATTCCCTGGATGGGACCCAGAAACTCCCAAATTAGAAAACCTGGCAAGCAAGCAGCTCAGAAAATAGTTCATCCTAATTACATATTTTTCAAGCTCACAGAAGTCTTTATTAATTAAGTCACAACACCAATATTTACAGTCTGTGGGGAGAGGCACAACACAGTGAAGGGGAACCCAGCAGAGGCCCTATTCTTGCTTCCCTACCCTTCAGTCAGTCAGCTGGCCTGAGGGACCTTGGTCTGTCCTCCCTGCTCCTGCCTTGTGTTTGGAGGAGGCGTGTTTTTTTCTTTGGTTGGGGAGATGTTAGCATCTCTGATGCTGTCTTTCTGCCTCCCCCACCCCTTAAGGTGCAATGGAATAAGTGTCTCATCCCATCCACCCTCTGCCATCATCATCCTCCCTTCTGCCTGTATCCCATCCATGCCTTTGCCTGCATCCTTTCCATCTCTCTGCCTACATCCCCTCCATCTCTTTCTTCATCCCTTCCTTTCCTCTTTCTTCATCTCATCCATCCATCTGCCTGCATCCCTTCTATCTCTTTCTTCATCCCACCCATCCCTCTTTCTTCATCCCGTCCATCTCTCTTTCTTCATCACATCCATGTCTTTGCCTGCATCCTTTCCATCCATCTGCCTGCATCTCTTTCTTTGCCCCATCCCCATCTGCCTGCATCCCATACATCTCTGTGCAGACCACTCCCTCCTTCAGTAGTCACCTGCTTCAGTGTGATCCCCAATACATAAGGACATCCTTCTGGAAATTTAGGCTGTGCCTTGCAGGACTCAGAAATGGAAACTGAGGCTTCAGGATCACCAGGCAGTGCTCTGGGCCTGAGAGGAATAGATATGAGCACAGGATAGAGAGTGAGGGTGGGAGACCTTTCATGGATAATGAGGGGGAATGTCTGATGGGGCAAACAACCCCATCCTGTGCTGTCAGGGGGATCATCTGCTGTCCTCCATTCAATGAGCTGCCCAGGGAAGCAGGCCCACAGCATTGGAAGAGACAAGCAGAACATGGAAAGGAGAAGTCCTATTGAGGGGCTTACCTAGGATCGTGAGGACCTAAGCCAGAAGGGCCCTTTCCTGGGGGAAGGCTCTAGCCAGGACCTTAGTCCCTGACCTCAGCTCCCAGGGAATAGGTCTACCAGCCCGGAAGAATAACAGAGAATGTTGATGTTATTGGGATTCTCCTGGGAAGGAGGGTGAGGTGGAATCTTCAGCCATGGGAGGTGTCTGTGGAGCAGTAGTTAAGGTAGTGACGGCTTCTCAAATCTACTCCCAGATGCCCCCTTCCCTTTCTTACCATTATCCTTTATTTCCCATCTGAGGAAATGACCTTTACCATTTCTCTTTCCCTATAGACAGGGAAACTGAGTCTCCTGTCCTGGAAAGCTCTCCCTACTAATCTGTTCTCATCTCCCATGAGACCCAGTGCTGCCCGAGTGAGTGTGAGGGCTATTTCTCCTACATCAGACCAGGGTCCCCTTGAAGGGTCAGATATCCACCTGACCTCTTGCAGCCCAGCGTACCTTCTCCCATCTCTGGACCCCCATTTTCTCCTTGGTGAAATAAAGCGATTGAGCAGAATAATCTCTAAGATCCCTTCATTTCTAAATCCCACGAGCATCTAGGATTTTCAGGTACTGTAACAATAGAGGAAAGGGGAAATGGAGGAAAAGGAAGGCAAAGTTTCCCTCCCCCTGTTTCCCTGTGACAGCTGCCCCTTTCCCCCATCTACAATCCATCTATCTCAGGGGATATCTCCCTTTCCCAATCCCCTCCAAGACTAGAGAGAGCTTATCCTCTACTTTCCTCCAACCAATCAGGAAAGATGGAAGATGACACAGATTCCTTTAGCTATTTGGGGGATGGCGGGGGATGGGGAAGGATGAGTCGAGGGTGATCATCAAGAGATGATTCAAGAAGGATGATTCAGTGTGGGCCACCAGCACCTTCTCTGCCTAATCAAATCCTACCCTCCTTTCAAGGCTCAGGTCAAGCCCCCTTCCTCAGCGGCCTGCCCTGCTCTTGCGGTCCTCAGATTATAGGACGTGGGTCACAGATTTAGGGCTGGAAAGAACATTCAACTTCATCACATACAATCTCTACCCACCTCATTTCCAGATGAGGAAACTGAGGCCCAGAGAGATTAAGTAATTTGCCCAGGGTGCCACAGCTGGTAAGTAGCCAAGGACAGGTTTGAACTTGGGTCTTCTTGTTTCTAAGGCCATCACTGTATCTACTGTACCACCTAGCCTGTAGTCACCTCGGACCTCTTTACTGTCTCTACTAACTGGACTAGCACTGAATTTCCCAGATATTTGGCATATTTTCTGTTTTTCCTACATGAGCCATGTCTGCAGCTCAGCTGCATGCTCCCTGAGGGCAGGGCCTAAATCTCCTGTCTCCTGCCCACAGCTTAGCCCTTATACACACACATAAAATGGTGGAAAAGAATGAGAAAGAAGCCAAGCCTTGAAAGTTCAGAGCTGAAAGGGACCTCAGAGGTCATCTAGGCAATGTGCCTAGTAGACAGAATTCTGGACTTGGAGTCAGAAGACCTGGGTTTGAACCTCAGCCCTGCCATTTGAGCCTCATTTTGCTCCTCTCAAAAATCAGATGGTTGGACTGCATGACCTCAAAACTCTAACATTCTATGATGCTATGAAGCTCTACCTGAGGTGGGACTTCTCAGAGATCGCAATCTAGTCCCCAAGAGCCCAAACCAACTAGAATCATGGCCTTAGAGTTATGAGTGGCCTCAGAGAACATCTGGTCCATCTGCCAGAGCTAATTTCACTGGACTTCAGTTTTCCTAGTTGGAAAATGAAAGAGTTGGGTCAGATGACCTCTAAGGCCCCTTCCAGCACTCAATCTTTGATCCTATTATCCCTTTTTTATACATGAGGAAATGAGACCCAGAAAAGTTAAATGACTTTGTCTAAGGTCACTCAGCACACTTAGCAGACCAAGGATTTGAACCCAGAACCTTTGACTCCAAATGCAACCTTTTCAGGCTTTGCTGCTTTTATACACACACGCACACACACACACGTATATATGTGTATCAGCATACACATACATATATACATATATGTATACATATATATGTATACAAGTACACAAGCATACATGTGTACACATATATGCGTATAGTGTGTGTATCAGAGTGCACACACACACACATATGAAAAGTCATGAGGGTGATGAGGCAGGCAGGAAGACGTTGACCTTGTCTTCTGGATTGAGCTTTGTCTCTATGCCTTTTCTTTTCTTTTTTCTTTTAGCCAAAGAAAAAAGACAAAGTTTATTAGGGATTCACCATAATGGGTTGTCTTTCTATGCCTTTTCTTTACCCACATTAATTATACAGAAAATAGATGAGGCTTAGAATTAAATTTAAAAAAATAAAAATTCAAGAAACTCTGACCCCCAGAGATGTTTGGCAAATAGCCCTTATTTGGATAATGACTGTGGAAATGTACTCTATCTTTCAGAATTTAAAATCAGATGTTATACAGAATGTTTACCATAAACAATCTCAAGGAGGCCTCCATCAAAGAATTTTGTCCAAAGAAAAGACAGACTGGAACCTGAGGACACTGTCTAAGAATGTCTCTTGTTCCTAAGGCTTAGAATTTTCCTACTGAAATGAGGAGGACATAAGAATCCTCATAGTCAAGATTCTCAAGGGAAGAAGACAGGTACCGACAATAAAGTCACAAAAAGTTTTTGTTTCTGAGGATTATTTCTAGCCCATTCTAGCCTAAGAGTGGCTGCTTTCCTAAAATTACCAATAAAAGAAAATTTTGACTTTTAAACTAAAAGAGCTGTGCACTAAAAACAAACAAATAAATAAACTATTAAAAAAAAATAAAAGCTGTGCAGATCCCATTCTTCTTATGAGGAAGCTAGAGTACTATGGCCATAAGTTTAACCACTCAGCTGAAGCTAAAAGCAGAAAAGCAGAGATAAGCTCTCTAGCCACAAGCCCAGTCATTACCTGGCAGGTCATTGTCATACATCCAGCAAAGCAATGTTCAGTGGACCTATGTTCAGCAGAGACCCCACATTTAGCAGAGACGTGGCCAGAGTGTATCCAGCAAACACTTACATGTTCAATGAAGTAGCACCCTGGGAAGCGGCATTGAACTAAAAGTAGGTGTCCAGCAGAGACCAGTGGGGAAATCATACCATCATCATACCATCATGAGAAGACATTAGGTAGCCCCAAAACATCTGAGGCAGGAGTTGTCTCTGGTTATACATATTCCCTTTAGGTCTGTCCCCTCACACCGTGGCCCCAAGGTGTCCACTTTTCTCACTGATGACGTGTATCTGTGAGTGCGTCTCAGGTTTATAGGGGAAGCGTTCTATCACTACTTTTTATTAAATGCCTTTGTTTTGAACTAATCACATCTGGCTGATAATTAAAGGTAGACACCTTGGTGGGGGCTCATGGGCTATGGTTTTCACAGACATAGACCCACAGCATATCTTGAACCTGGGGTGGCCATCCCTAGGGGATTCTTCCTGTGAGTTGAGGGTGGCCCCAGGTGCTACACAGACCATTTTTACTACTAGGGTTGGCTGTAACTAGGTTGGTAAGAGAAAGGAACCCTTTCCTGCCTCCACATCTACACTCATGACCACCCCTGATCCACTCTCCCAGAACACTCACTCCTAGCACCTCTCCAGAGCATACAGTCCACACTATTGTGGATTAGAGCCAGGTTTCAGGGTCACTCAGACAAAGGTAGTTTTTTTGTTTTTTGTTTTATTACCCACAGGGGAGGGAGACACAGGAGGATGTCACTAAGGCCTATAGCTGGGGTCATGGTAGGAAAGTGGGGATTGGGGATCAGAGGGGCCTTTGGACAAGAAATAAATTAAAATAAAAACTCGTTCAAAGGAAGGAGGTAAGAACAGAAAAGGCAAAGGGAACAGAGAAGGCTCAGGTAGGGCATCAGGGTTGGGAGTCCCAGGGTGAGGCTGACAGGCTCACTGAGCCAGAGTTGATGCTTCAGGTCACTCCACCCAGCCCAGCCTGAGGAGTTTGGAAGAGACAGAGCCTGGAGGAAGGCATCCCTTGCTTCGCCTTCTCCCTCCAGTCAGCTGCCCCCAGTCTCTGAGTCCCTTGGGGGACCCCCAGTAGGAGCTGCCCACTTCCTGCTGCCCGGCCCAGCAGGGTTGAAGGGAGGCTGAGGAGTGGGCCTGGGCGTGGTGGGGGAGCTCAGGAGGTATGGCGGTTGGTTTCCATTGGGTCTCACTTGAGTCCATTTCCGATGTCCCCTCGCCCGCCTGGCTCCCTTCATTGGTTTCTCAGCTGCCCCCCCTCCCCAGGCCCCCTCTTAGTCATTGGATGTGACATCGATGTCCTCGCCGTTGGCCTGTTTGGTGGCAATGCGCCACCGGTTGATGTGGTGAGACCCCTTCTTTTTCTGGTCTGACTCAGGGCCCTCTTCCTCCAGCTTTTGACGCTTGTACTTTGTCCGCCGATTCTGAAACCACACCTTCACCTGAGGGTGGAGAGGGAGGCATAGGTCAGATGGACTGGAGCTCCTTCATCACTCATCCTCCCATTCATTCATTCAACAAACAAAGTCTTTAGGCACTTACTGGTCTGCCAGTGGAAGATACTCGAGTTCAGGAAAGATACAGAAAAGATCGCCACCTTCATAGGGCTTGTAGTCTTACATGGCTAACCACCCTTATTATTGTCATTATATGTTGGAGCTGGGAGAGGCCTTAGAACAGAGAATGTCAGAACTGGGAGGGGCCTTGGAACAGGGGATGTCAGAGCTGGGAAGGGCCTTAGAACAGAGGATGTCAGAGCTGGGAGGGGCCTTAGAACAGAGGATGTCAGAGCTGAGAAGGCCCTTAGAACATGAGATGTCAGAGCTGGGAAGGGCCTTAGAACAGGGGATGTCAGAGCTGGGAGGGGCCTTAGAACAGGAGATGTCAGAGTTGGGAGGGGCCTTAGAACAAAGGATGTCAGAGCTGGGAGGGGCCTTAGAACAAGGATGGTCCAGGCTTGAAAAGGCCTTAAAACAGGGAATCTCAGAACTAAGAGAGACCTTGGAACACAGAATGTCAGAACTAGAAGAGACTCTAGAATATGAACTGTCAAGAGAAGGTAGTCAGGGCTCTTGGAGGTCACCACTCTGGGCTAGAGAAGGAATCAGTGACCAGGTGGGTGTGGTCTCCATTTACACCTCTGCCTTGAAGGCTGCAACCTCAAGGTGGGCTAGAAATGTAGCAAAGCAGCAAAATGACCCAATGAAATCTTAATAAAAACATACTATTCAGAACATGGGGTGTGTGCGTTATGTGTGTGGTATGTGGTATATGTGTTGTGTTGTGTGTACGTGTGTGTGGAGTGGGGAGAGGATTCCTGCTGTCCTCTGCCCTGGTCAGACCACACTGGGCAGACAGTTGTGGGGTCCATATTATACAAAACTGACAGAGCTACCATAGGGTATTGGGATAGGGCTGCCTCTGAAGGACTGTTATGTGGAAGAAGGGTTAGCTGTCTTCTGCTTGGCCCCAAACAGCAGAACCAGGAGCAATGAGCCAGACACTTCGAGCAGTCAGATTTCTTCTCCAAAGCATTAAGAAAAGGTCTTAGACATACAGTGGATGTTTTTAAATAGGTTGACAGGCTAATTCTTGAAGGATTCAACTCAAAACTCACCTCTTCCAGGAAGTCTGAGCTCCTTTCTTACATCCCTGCCTGCCTGCTGGACAGCACCCTGGCTGCCCTGAAGGCATCTCAAATGTGTAAACTAGAAGTCTCTGTCTAGTCTAGTCACTTTCCCTGGCCCTTCCTCTTCCAGACTTCCTGATTTCTGTCCTTCTGGTCAGCCAGGCTCCCATCATTCTTTGCCCCAGCCTCTTCACTTACCCACCCTGGCCCCATTCAACCAATCGTCACATTCAGCCCATCCTAATGCCCCGGTATGTCTCATGTCCAAGCCCATCAGACCCTCCCCGCTAGGACAACTTAAACAACCTCCCAGCTGGACTCCTGCTTTCCAGTCTCCCCACTCCAAACTATCCTCCACCCAGCTGCCAGGGTTGATCATGGTGCCTCCTGCACCCCCCCCCCATAATTTGTAATGGCCAATAAATCCAGATTCCACATCTGGGTCCTTGAAGCCCCTCACATCTGGGCTCCGCTGCTCATTGCAGACTTATCTCACTTTGTTTCACATTTCTAGCCTTCACATTCCATTGCAGGCAAATTGGTCTCCTTGCTATTCACTGGACTTGGCATTCATTCCATCTCCAGCCTCCGTGCCTTTGCTAGTTCCCATGCCCGGAGCACACTCCAAGCTTACCTCCTCTTCCTCTCCTCCTTAGCATCCTCAGCTAAGGTGCCAGTGGTTCCATTGTTCTTGGGAGCCTTTCTTGATTCCCTTACTTCTTCATTTTCTCTCCTCTCCCCTCAAGTGATCTTGTGTATGTCCCTCCCTAGAATGTAAGCTCCCCAAAGACAAGCTTTCTGTATTTTATCTTCATATCCCAAGTATCCAGTCCACAGTAGGTGCTTCGTGAATGTTTGTTGAATTAATATCACCTGGCCACGAATGAATATTTATAGACAGTTTGTATGTGACTATCACAGAAGCCAGGAGCCTTGCTTCTAATCCTAACCCTGATGTGTATTCTCTGTACTTGGAAAAGAATCACTTCTCCTGGATCTTGCTTCCCTCATCTATAAAATGAGAGGATACAGACAACATGTGGATGAAGAATCAGGACATCCAGGGTTCAAATCCTGCCTCAGACATCCTGCCTTTGTCTCTCTGAGCCTCAATTTCCACTCCTGTAAAATGGACTCGATGGCCTTTAAAATTCTATCTGTGTCTAAATCGATGATTCCATGACTTGATGATCTGAAAGGTCATTTTTAGCTCTGCCATTCGATGATTCCATCCTCCAGCAGCTGGAGGTGGGGGCAGGGGCATACCTGGGGTATCTTACAGTAGGAGCAGGGCACTTTGGAAGAATACTTGAACTAACACCATACTTAAAGGTCCCTTTAGCCCTTCCATCGGGGGAGTCTCCAGGCCCCTGCCTCACCCCACCCAGCAGTTTGCACATCCAGGAGGGCAAAATAAAACCACAATATGGGAAAAGGCTCAGCACAAGCCAGCCTGTTACATGGTGGTGTGAGAGATACTGCCACCACTACCGCAGAGCAGCCAAGCCCTGTGGGAGAACCCCAGAAGGGAAGAGGGGAATGAGGAGGCCATCACTCCGCCTAAGGAAAAGAAAGGTTCTATGCTTCGGGGGCCTCAAACCCTGAACACTCAAGACCTTAGTCCAGTGGCCTGAACCTCTGGACACTCAGACCAGTGGCCTGACCTCCCTGATCTTGACTTTGGTTCAGTGACTCAAACCCCCAGATACTCAGCCCAGTGTTCTGACATCCTGGACCGTGGTCTAAACCCTAGCCCAATGGCATGGCCTCCTCAGGACAGTCTAGCTGGTTTGTAGCTGCTGGCGAGTCCCATGCCGGCTTTGAATTTAGTGCCATTATCAAGCTCATCAAACCTTCCAAATTCAAAAATAATTTCCCTAAAGCATAAGCCCAACTTTGACATTTCCCTACTCAAGAATGTCCAATGGGTCCATATTGTGTTTAGGACCAATTCTTTTTTTCTGAGAGCCAGAGCAGGTGAACTCTGGGCTCAGGATCAGGAAAAGGGAAGGCACAGCTCTGTGGGGCTTCGGTGGAAAGAGCACTGACCTGGGTTCAAGTCCTGTCTCTGACAAACACTACCTGAATGACTTTGAACAATTCACTGCCCTTTCCTGGGACTCAGTTTCTCTAACTGTAGAATAAAGGCTTTGGGCAAGATGACCTCCAAGATCCGTCTTCTACTCTAGACATGGGATCCTTGTTGGGTACCTGATTCAAGAGTCCTGGATTCTAGCTTCAGGTCTGCCATGGAACTCTACCTCCTTATCTGTAAAATGAGGATAATGACGCCTAGCTGGCTTTTTTTTGGTGGAATCTCTGGGAAAGAACACTGTCCCAGGAGCCAAGAGAGTTCAGTTCTTGTCTTGGATTTGTCAAAATCCCACCGTACAAAGCATTTACTTTGTATGCAGATTCTATTTACTCATCTGTTACTCAATTTGGACCCAGGAAGAACCTGGGTTTGAATCCTGCTTCAGACACTTGCTGGCTGTGTGCTCCTAAGCAAGCCACTTAACTGCTGCTTGCCTCAGTTTCCCCATCTACAAAATGGCTATAATAATTACAGCCCCCTAAGAACTGGAAATTGAAGCGATGCCCATCAATTGGGAAATAGCTAAACAAGCTGTGGTATGTGATTGTAATGGAAAGCAGGATGATTTCAGAAAAACCTGCAAAGACTTACATGAACTGATGCGCAGTGGAGTGAACAAAGCCAGAAGAACATCGCACGGTAACGGCAATATTGTTTAGTGAAGAACCATGAATGACTTAGCTATTCTCAGCAATACTATAATTCAAGATAATCCCAAAGGGCTAATAAGGAAGCATACTATCCGCCTCCAGAGAAAGAACGAATATTGATTGAATACAGACTGAGGCAGGCTTTTTTCACTTTCTTCCTTTCATTTTTTTCTTTTATTCAAGTCTTCTTGCACAAAATGACTAATATGGAAATGTTTTACATAATTGCACATGTATAACCTATATCTGACTGCTTACCATCTCAGGGAGGAGGGAGGGAGGGAAAGATAGAATTTGGAGCTCAAAACTTTAAATAAAAATGTTTAAAAATTAGAAAGAGAGAGAGAATGAGTGACCTAAGAGATGCTAAACCTCCCTCCTACTTTATTGAATTAAATTAAATCAATACAAGTTGGAAGAGACCTTAGCGATCACCTTGTCTTCTCCCACCTCTATTTTTCAAAAGAGGAAACTGAGGCACAGGGGGTGTGATTCTCCAGAGTCATACAGGGAGTAAGGAACAGGACCAGGATTAAAATCTAGGTCCTCTCACTCCCAGTCTTGACCTCTTTCTATTCCCCCCAGCTTCGCACCTGAGCGCCTCCCCAGGGCACAAACTCAGATAGCCTGGGGGTGCTTCTGCCCTGGCCCTTGGCTCCTGCCCAGGTCCAGTGCTGGCTCTGGTTGTTACTGCACGGTGGGTGGATGATCTCACCCTTCCCGGCGGGCACTGAGGTGGGTGAGTCAGGGCTCTGTGACTGCAGCATTGGGGGCGGGGTGGGAGAGAGGAGGTGCCAGTTCCTGGGAGCTGCTGCCATCCATCGCAGCCGCCCAGGGAGGGCCATGTGGCATAGAGGAAGCTGCTGGTTCCCAGGCACTGGCAGCCCTGGCGGAAGGGGGGGTGAGGGAGGTGGATCAGCGGGAGCAGAGTCGGGGGAGGGGGCACTCCAAGTTGTTCCCAGCCCTTGCTCTCAGGCTACCCCAGCCCCTTCTGTCACCTCCCTCACTGGGAGGCTGGGATGCAACATTCTCCTTCTGGGGAGGGAGCCCTGGTGTGAATCATAAGATACAAAGGCCATGGAGTTCCCCTTCCCCATTTTACAGAGTTGGAAATTGAAGCCTTGGGAGGTGAACTGACTTGCCCCAGACTCCACAGCTATTACCTTCCCTCCTCTGGACCTCAGTTTCTCCTCTGTGAAATGAGGGGATGGGACTAGATGACCACAGGTCCCTTCCAGCTCTAAATCCATGATCTTTTCTCAAGTATTTAGAAAGAAAATCACAGACTTCATCATTAACCAATTTTTTAATGAGAACTGAAAACAATATTAGGAACCACTGACTCATATGCCAACACTCAAACTCAGACCCTCTGACTCCAAACAGTGCTCTTTCCAATACATTACCTTGGAACAATGCTGATCCCAAACCAGTGAAACATTAATGGTGGAATTCAGGCAGAGTGACTAGCAGAGTTGGGAAGAGATATTTTCCAGTTAGTGGAAGGGAGAATCTAAGTTCTTCTCTTGCTAGTCCCCTCCCCCCATTAACATATTTATCTTCCATTTGTGTCATATATAATAATGTTTGTTCATGTCTCCTTCACATAAATATAGGCTCCCTGAGGGCAGGTATCAACTCGCTTTTGTTTCTGTCTCCCCAGAACCCAGCATGGGACCCAACAGAGTGTAGCTGCTTAACAAATGCTTGTCTATTGATACTCCGGAGGCTATTTGGTGTGCTTGGGCAACTCTCCTGATGTGTAGGATATAGGAGACGCTGCTCCTTCCCCTCAATCGGGACCACAATGCTGAATACACCAGATGGAGCCCAGCCCACTGCTGCTTCACCCCATACCCTGAAAGCTTGCACCAAGAGAGGCCTCAGCAACAAAGAGTCTTAGCTTTGGAAGGAAGGAGATGGAGTTAGAAAGACCTGAGTTCAAATTCAGCCTCAGACACTTACTAGCTAGATGACCCTGGGCAAGTCACTTCACCTCTGTTTCCCTTGGTTTCCTCATCTGTAAAACGGAGGTAATAATCGCACCTGCCTCCCGGGATTGTGGTGAGGATTAAATGATATTTGGAAAGCTCTTTGCACACCTACAGTGATATATCAATACTTTCAAATTATTATTAGTATTAATTAGCCTCAAAGGAGATGTAGCCCTGGTTTCCCCTACTCAGCATTTCACTCAGCCAAGATGTTAGGACAGCAAGAGGGTTGAGAGGAAAACTGACGATTGAACTGCAGTGAGAAGGACCAGTAGTTTTGGGACACTGGGACCCACTGGGTTCTCAGGATGTCATTCTTGGAGGACTGGTGTGTCGAGCATCCTTCCCAGAGAGGAGGAACTGATCTAGATGACCTCTGGTGGCCTCCTCCAAACCAAGGAGTTTGGGAGCTCCCTAATTCTGAACAGGAGAGCTTTCTAGAGCTGGGCCAGCCTAGACCCTCTTCCCAGAGCTAGGCTGGCCCAGACCCTCCTCCTGCCCAGACCCTCCTCCTGGAGATGGGCTGGACCACACTCTCCTCCCGGAGCTGAGCTGGCTACCCCCTTCCCTGAGCCTTGTCCCTACCTTCAGAACTGCCCCTCTTCCTGACAGAGGACAACTCCCTTTCCCCATCCCACCCTGAATCATCAGCAGTTTCAGTGAAGCATCAACTAATTCAAGCTCATATTGGCTACTTACACCCTTCCTGCCCCACAGGGGAGCCTCTCAAGCCCACTCCCATTTCAGTTTTCAAGTTCCCCTTATGTATTGTCTTCCCTCATTAGAATGTAAGGTCCTTAAGAGCAGGGACTATCTTTTTTTCTTATTTTAGTATTTCTAGCGCTTAGCACAGTGCCTGGCACATAGTAAGTATTTAGTAAATGCTTCATCTGTTATCTATCAATTTATCTATCCATCCATCCACCCATCTTCTATCCATCTATCCATTTCCTTGTCTGCCTCTCTATCCATCTATCCTTTGTCCATCCATCTATCTATCCATCCCTATAGTCATCATCTATTTATCTCTCTATCTACTCATCCCTCCATCTGTTTATCTATCTTTCCATAATCTATTTATCTATCTATCTCTGCCCTTAAGTGACTGTGTCCTTAGATAACTCGCCTTACCTCTTTGGGTCTCAGTTTCTTCACTTGTAATATAAGGATAGAATTCCCACAAACCTCCCAGGGATACTTATCACAGGAATACAGACAGAGCTCAAGATGAGAAAGTCTATAAAGCCATCTGGTCCTACCCCCTTATTTTGCAGATGAGGAAACTGAGGCCCAGGGTGGTTAAGTGACTTGCCCAAGGTCACTCAGGAAGTAAGGGGCAGAAGGTATTGTGAGGATCAGTTGGATGTGAAATAGCCTTCAGACTATCAAAAGTGCTTCACCCATGGGGGGTAGGACTTTGTTTTTACACAGACATATAAAGGCAAGTGACTTTCCCAAGGTCAAATAGCACTTGGCCCTGACAAATGAATACATGCCTTTATAGGCTTAGCATACCCAGGTATTACAGAGAAGAATAGAAATGACTTTTGGATTCTTTGTTATTTCCTATTATCCAGTCCCTGCTTTCTCTTCCTTCAGGCTCTTGTTTCAATCACCTTTTGTACTTAGATTCTTTAATCTAGGTATGTGAGATATCTCTAATATACATTAATATATGATAATATATACATACATTATATATATATGTATGTATGTGCGCTTTAATCTATGCATGTGGGAGGGAACTGAACATTTCTCTCTCGCATCAGTATATGCGCTGCTTAAGGGCAGAGACTTTCTTTGTATCCTTAGAGCTTAGCACAGTGCCTGGCACATAGTACAGATTTGACGAATGCTTGTTGACCGACTGAATGAATCCAGTCCCCTGCCTTTAGGTCAGAGCCTTCCAGAATGGAGGGTCAGTCCCTCTGCTCTTTGAGTATCTCTCAGGATCGAGAACCCAAGCCAGGGTTAAGACTATCCTAATATCCAAGGTTTTCCTTTTATCCAACTGCAACCCCTCCTGCTTTAATTTAAACCTGTTTCTTTCTGTTTGTAAAATAATAATTTAGTGTCTCCATCCTCAAAAACTTTGCCCAGTTTGCTCTCGCCTTCAGGCTCTCCTCAAGCGATTCCCTCTTTTCTCAGTTGGGTGACCTAATGTGATTCTCTGCAAATGCCCTATTGCCCATCCCCAGCTCTACCCTCACCCTATCCCTACCCCCATTATTAACTTTATGTTCAGTCCCAACCAGTAGTCCATCTTGATTCTCAGCTCCAACTCCATTTTTCTCTACACCCATGCTCCCAATCTCTGACTAGTGAAACTTCTTATTGTGCCCAGACCCAGACTCTACCCATGCTACTTCCCAGTCACCTAGACACTTAAGTATCAGACCCTTCCCATCCCTCCCTGCTTCCAACCCTACATTGAAGAAAAGTAGTCAGCTCAACACTTTCTATTCTTGGAAAGTCCATGTTGGTTAATCGTCCTGTGACTGGTCCCCATTCCCTCCGACTGCCTTGTCCAAATCAAACTTTCGTAAGCACCACTCCCTTGTATATCCTGGCTACCTGAATGTAAACTTCTTGAGGGCAGGCTGTCTTGTCTGTATGCATCAGAGTTTAGTATAGTGTCTGGCACATAGTAAGTGCTTAGTAAAGGTTTTTTCTTTAATTCATTCATTTCCATCTCAAAACTATATCCTCAACCCCATAATGAAACTCACTCTAAACTCTGCTCTTCATCTCAAACCCACCTCTATCACTGTTCTGCAATCACTCCCATGCCCAAACCATCCCCACTCTCTTCCCCTTTCCCAACATAATCTCTTACCTCACCCTACCCCCACTGACCCCAATTCCTAATCTCATCCAAGTTAGGTGACTCTGGTTTTTTACAGACACACCCCAAGTTCAGATGGGTGCTCCCCAGCTAGAAAGATGTCAAGTATGGGCCTGCCAACAGACCAGATATCACTGGACATCTTGGGAATTATCAGGCCACTTCACTCCCCATTTTTCAAAAGAGGAGTCTGAAGCCCAGAGAGGGGAAGCAAACTTACGGTCACCCAGCTGGACAGAGCGCAAACTGGAACCCAAGTCTCCAAGCTCTTTTCATTAATTTAGACATTGACAGAGAGCCCCCAGACTTCCTTTCATCTTTGCCTTTCCTATCTCTCCTTCTACCCCCATCTCACCAAATCCCCTGAGATGGTTCTTTCCCCCATTTCCACCCCCACCTTGGCACCAACTCCACTTTCATGTTCCCCCCCCTCCCTGCCCTTCATTTCTACCTCCCACTGCTGTCCCTGGGCTTGCTCCCACGCTGCCCTGATAAAAGCCGGAACTGCCTCCCCCGACCATCTGAAAAGCCATCCCTCCCCTAACCCCGTCCCCACCTCCAGCAATACGCGTTCCATCCCACCACTACACTTCTTCCATTCCAACCCTAAGCCCTGAGGAAAAGAGACACTGCCTAGACAATAAATAAATGCTTGTCTCCCTTGGTGATATAGTAGAAAATGGATGCAGGAAACCTGGGTTTAAATTATAGGTTCTACTTAGTGCCTGTGTGACTTTGGACAAGTCATTGAACCTCCACGGGCCTCAGTTTCTCTCCTATGTAGAATGAGGGGATTGGACTAGATCATCTCTAAGATCCTGTCCAGTTCTGAATCCTATGAAACAGAGGATAGAAACTGGAGTTGTGATTTCACTAGGCTAAGGGAATTCCCAGGGGAGGAAATTCCCTCTACCATTGCAGATCAGCACCTTCTCTGCTACTTCCCTGAGAGATTAAATCATTTGTCCAAGTGACACAGCCAGTATATGTCAAGATGGGACCTGAACCCAGGTCTTTCTGGCTTCCGGGTTATTTCTCTATTTCCTATGCAACAAAACTCTGTTTATGACTATCTAATTGTGGCTACAGGTTCACCCCTAACAGCCTCATACTGATCATCCTGAGCACTGACTGACACTAACCTTGATAATGGAATAGACTCTAACCTTGTTACAGGATGGCCCCCTAATCTTGAGCACAGAGTGCTCCCCAATCACGCCCCCCCATATCACAAACAAGTTCTGGTCACAAGGCAGAGGTGGAGACTAAAGTGGGGTAGGGAGCTGGGGATCTAGATGATAAAATGTGGCTACCTCAGCACAACCTGTGTCCTCTTCTAGGGATATAGCTAAGAGCCCCCATTTCAGGGCATTGTCTTCATATACTCATGGTGGCAAAAACATCAGAAGGTTTTGATTTGGAAAACAATGTGAAGGGAACTAGCATCCTACAGAGAATTGTGGGCCATCGGCCTAACATTACAGTTCTGTTGCTGTCCAGCATTTAGATTCTGCTACTTGCCCCAGTGAGAAAAGGTACTTGATATCAAGTCAAAAGACCTGGGTTCAAATCCTAGTTCTGACACTTACTGTCTGTGTGACCTTGAACAATTCACTGGACCTCAGTTTCCTCATTTTATAAAATGAAGGGATTGGATAAATCATAGCATCATAGATTTAGAAATGGACAGGACCTGAGAGGCCATCAAATCCAACTGCCCTCCCGTCTCTTACCAAAGAGAAAAATGAGGCCAAGTAGAATTTAGGTGACTTAATCCAGGGTTCACATAGCTTATAAATGTCTGAGTCAATTCTGAACCCTCCACAAAGTCCTGGATTCAAATGATGCTTCTGACACATGTTGACTGACATCCTGAGCAAATCCTTGAACTCCTCTACTTGAGGCAGAGGAGGTGTAGACCTGGACCAGTAGAGACCGTTTCCCCATTCCCCACAGGAGTAAAACCATAGCTCCACTCCTTAAGCCTATCCTTCCTAGTGTCAAGTTCCACACTCTGCCCACCTTGAAATCAACAACCCTACGCCCACCCCGTGCTAGGGCACTCTCACTTATGTGCTGAGCTGTCTCTCAATGATCTTTGCTTTTGGAAATGGAAGGCAGAATTGTGGATATTCTATTTTTAAATAATTTTTTATTTAAAGCTGTTAGTGAGTAATTAATAGCTTTATCAAAGATGGCATTGCCAGGTAACTACTGAAAAAAGTGTTTCTATTAAAATGACACATGGATGCCTATAAAATGATAATAATCTGTATTGATATTTTCTGTGTCCCATATGCCACTGTATCCCATGTATCCCTCCCTCCTCCTACCCCTCCCCAAGAGCCACCCTATATGACAAATGGCATTTTTGGGAGAAGATAAATGGGGGAAAGTCAGCAGAGAGTTGTATGTATCCTAAAATGCTAGACAATATGATAACCCACAAGGCATTTCTATTGCATTTGAAATGAAGTCTGTGAATGTTTGGATTTCTTTTTCCTTTTCAGAGGCATCACCTCCCTTATCCTGAGAGAGAGACTTGGAGTCAGGAAAACTGAGGTTAAAATCCCCAACAATCAAATGAGATGTTGGTAAAGAGTTTTGAAAACCTTAAGGTGTGAGAGAAACATGAGGTTTTATTGTTATCCTGACATTATTATAAGTCTAAACTCCTTGAGATCACATCTGCTAAAGGTCCATGGTGAAGGAGGATCCCAGAAGCATCAGGGCCAGGGACCATAAGAGAGAGTCACTCTGAGACCAGTAATAAAGAAGGCAATCAGAGCATCATAGAGCTAGAGCCAGAAGACACCTCGGAGGCCATGTAGGCAGAGGCCTGTATTTTATAGCTGGGGAAATTGAGGCCCACAGAGGTAAATGACATGCCTAAGATCACACAGAACATGGATGGAGGCTAACTCAATATGGAGTCACTCCTGCTAGAGGGCCCATAAAAAAGCAGGCCCTCTTGTCTGGTGCTGTTAGCCTCTTGGGTCATTCTATAAAAGTAAGAATTATGTCCTTAT
The DNA here is from genome assembly GCA_028646595.1 of Phalanger gymnotis. Lineage (NCBI taxonomy): Eukaryota > Metazoa > Chordata > Mammalia > Diprotodontia > Phalangeridae > Phalanger > Phalanger gymnotis. The sequence continues at coordinate 312,138,450 of CM053625.1, forward strand.
GTCAGTGACTATTTCAGAGCAGAGTGACCATCAGATTTGATGGCTCCCTGGGCTCAGTGACCTTATCTCTGATTCTAAGTCACATTCATTGACTCAATCAGCCAGTATTTGTTAAGTTCCTACTATGTGCTAGCCACTGTGTTAGATGCCAGGGATGCACAGACAAAAATGAAACAATCCCTGCCTCCCAAGGACTTCCAGCCAGCTGGGCATACCCAGACTTCAAGCAGGATTTATTGGACCTTTGGAGAACAGAAGAATGGCCCACAGGGTCAGAGTTCTAGAGTTGGAAGGAACTTTAGAGATGATCTATTCCAACCTCTTCATTTTATAGATTAAGAAACTAAGGCACAGAGAGGTTAAGGGACTTGTCCAAGGTCACTCAGATGTGTCAAAGACACGATTTGAACTCAGATCTTCCAGACTTCATGCCTAGAATTCTGCTATACCACTCTGCAACTTACCTCACCATTGGGACATAACAGGGGTTCCGGGCCCCTCCTCATCAAGTCCTTCCTTCTTTTCCACCAAGGTGAATCTTTTTCATCATCCTTCAAGACCTGGCTCAAGCCTCATTGTTCTCAAGTATCCCATCCACACTAATCAGTCCTTACTCTGAATTCTTATAGCTTGTGTGGTTTATAGCACCCAAGCCAGCTCTAGATCATACCTTAGGATCATTAAATGTCAGAGCTGAAAGGAACCTTAGAACATGGGATATCAGAGCTCAGAGGGGTCTTAGAACATAGAACATCAGAGCTGGCTGGAACCTTCGAACATAGGATGTCCAAGCTGGAGCTTTAGAACATAAGATGTCAAGACTGAGAAGTGCCTTAGAACAGAGAATATCAGAGCAGGGAGGGATCTTAGAAATAGGATATCTGAGGTGGTAAAAGCTTTAGAACAGATAATTTCAGAGCTGGGAGGGATCTTAGAACACAGAATGTCAGAGCTAAGGGATGTTAGAACATGAAAAGTCAGAGCTCATAGAGGAGAATCTTAGAACATGGGAACTGAAAGCTGGGGGAAGGGAAACCTTGGAACAGAGAGGGAATTTAGAAATGACCTAAAGTTCTCTTTTTACAGAGAAGAAAGCTGAGGCCCATGGAGGGAAATGATTTGCATGAGGTCACACAGCTAATGAGTGTGAAGATCCCCAACCTCCTACTACCTTGCTCTTGGTTCTCCACCATGCTCCTTTGCCTAGCTCCCTCATTGCTTCCTAAAAAGACTGCAGGGTCCCCAAGGTCAGGGATTATGTTCCCCCTCCCCTCCTATAGCAGAGTCGAGCACAAAGTGGGGCTCAGGAAAGACTTGGGATTCATTGAGGTAGACTTTGTTTCATGATTCCTGGGGTCTCCTTGGAGGTGATGCCATGGGATATCTTCCCTGGTGAGGAGACCAGCAGAAGGACTGTGGGGAGGATGAAGAGCTGAGGACTTGGGGCACTTCTTTCCTATCTCACCTTCTTCAGAACCAATCAGCATTAGCCCACCAATTTTCCAACCCAACAGATGCAACTCTTGTTTCTCCCTCCCCCCACTTCTGAATTCCCCCAATTTCTCACTTCCTCAAGGTTTAGACTGAGTAGGAAAGAAAGATAGAATGAGAGTGGCAAGTATGACAAAGACCAGCCAAGGAAGACAGTGGTTCTTATGGAAAGAGTCTGAAGGAGTGAAAGTCATGTGTCCTTGGCTAGGTGGATTCCTCTCTCTAAGCCTGTTTCCCCTCTGTAAGACCGGCTTGGATCCCTAAGGTTCCTTCTGGTTTTTACATTCGGCTGTTCTTCTCATGTTGTTAAGTATCTGGAGATGGAAGATTGTTGGCCCAGCTTTGCAGAACGGGGGAAGGGAAAGAGCCATACAGTTATCTCACTTGCTCCTAAGCCTGAATTTATGGCCCTCAAGATTCCTGGCTTCCAAGGCCCCAAAGAATCTGACCTAACCTTCTTTTTTCAGCCCGATTCCCCACAATTTCCCCTCCTAGGCTCTGTTTCAGCCAAACTGGATCCCTTGCCTCCACACAAATTCAATCCTCAATTCCTCACCTCCTCCTCTTTGTTCACAAGCCATCTCTCCCTTTCTGCCCATTAACATAGTCACCCTTCAGGGCTCAGTTCAGATGCTGCCTCCTCCGTGGACCTTTCCCTAATGCTGTATTCAGTCTCAGCGCCTCCGGGAAGTGCTTCTTGATCTCCCCCTTCTCTGGGCTACAGGAAGCCCTCTTGGCTCTGCACGACTCAGCATTCATTCAAGGCTCTTCTGAATCCATCTTGGTCTCATTTGTAGGCTAGTCTGTAACTAGACTAGGAGCCCCAGAAGGACAGCCAACACACCCTGATTCTGCTCTTTCACTCACTGCACAGGTCCTAAGTCTGAGCACACAGAGGGTATCAGGAAATTCTGAGTGGCTGGTCTTGATGGATCAGGCTAGAGGCTCCCAAATATTCTCTCTTCCTCTCCTCCTCCTCCTCCTCCTCCTCCTCCTCCTCCTCTTCCTCCTCCTCCTCCTTTTCCTTCTCTCTCTTCCTTTCTCTCTCTTTCTTTCTCCTTCTCTCTTCTTCTTTCTCTTCCTTCCTCCCCCTCTCTGTCTCTATCTCTGTCTCTGTGTCTGTCTGTCTGTCTCTCTCCCTCCCTCCTTCCTTCCTTCCCATTATATGTATTATCAAATTGTCTAGATCTCTGGGGGGTTATGTGACTTGACCAGGGTCCCACAACCAGGATGTATCAGAGGCAAAATGGGAACCTAGTTCTTCCTTGACTATAAGGCCAGCTCTCTAGCCACTAAAAGGGGATTCAAGTGCCCTCTGACACACACTTGGCAAGTCACTTTACCTCTTAGGCCACTCTCTAAGACCATAAATTGCAGAGATGATGCTGACCTGCATTAGAAAGGGGAGCTTTCTCCACTGGGAGTTCCCCATATGGATATTACTATGGGTCTAGTCCCTCACCCCACATCTCTCTTTCTCTCCACTGGAGCCTCACGACAAATGAATATGGCAGGGTTTATTACTTTACATTGCAAATGAGGAAACTGAGGCTGACGCAGGTTAAGTGACTTGTCCAGGGTTACACAGCTAATAATCTGCTGAGTCAGATTCCCCACCCTCTGTCCAGCACACTGCACTGTCCCCCACATGCAGGACTGAGCTCCCAGTTCCACACCACACACATGTTTAAAATTGCCTCCTGAGTCCAGGCCTAGGGCCTGCTCTCTCCTCAGATCCCAGGGCCTTGCTCCCTCCTGATCTCTCTCCAGCCCATCCTGAGATGTATCCCCGAGCCCTGGGAGGCTCTCATCCCACATGACCACCAGTCTCACCCATGGTGAGGGAGTACAGAGGGGAGTGGGAAATTCTTGGTGATATTCAGTCATTTTTCATGACCCCATTTGGGGTTTTCTGGGCAGAGATACTGGAGTGGTTGGCCATTTCCTTCTCCAGGTCATTTTGCAGATGAGGAAATGGAGGCAAACAGGGTTAAGTGACTTGCCCAGGGTCACACAGCCAGTAAGTGTCTGAGGCTGGATTTGAACTCAGGTCCTCCTGAGGGCTGGTGCTCTCACCGTGCCCCATAGCTGCCAGATGATGGCAGCATGATATAACAAATAGAGGGTAAGCTAGGTCAGGAAGACACAAGTTAAAATCCTGCCTCTGAAACAGACCAGTTGATCGTGGGTGGGTCATCATCCTTTCAGACACTCCATCTCCCATGTGGTGTTTTCCTCCTGACTGTCCTCCAAGCCTTAAACTCTCTCCTTCCCCATCTCCGTTTCCTAGCTTCCCTGGCTTCTTTCAAATCCCAGCTAAAACTACTGGAAGCCTTTTCTGATCCCCCTCAATTCTAGGGTCTCCCTTCTGTTGATTATTTCTCATTTATTCTGCCTACAATGTGTTTGCACTTGGCTGTTTGCATGTTGTCACCTCATGAGACTCTGAGTTCCTTCAGTCTCTCTTTGCATCTCTTTAACAGTGCCTGGCACCTTGTAGGTGCTTAATAAGTGTTTACTAATGGACTAAAATTCTTAGTTATAAAGCAGGTGCTCTGGAAAGACTTACATGAACTGATGCATAGTGAAGTGAGAAGAACCAGGAGAATGTTATACACAGTAACAGCAATATTGTGACAATGATCCACTGTGAGTGACTTAGCTCTTCTCCACTATGTGATGATCTAAGATAATCCTGAAAGACTAATGATGAAGCAAACTATCCACCTCCAGAGAAAGAACTAATATTGTCTGAATACATACTCAAGCCTGTCATTTTTCACTTTCTTTCATTTTTTCTTTTATTTGAGTCTTCTTGTACAAAATGACTAATATGAAAATGTTTTACATAATTGCACATGTATAACCTATATCTGATTGCTTAATATTTCAGGGAAGGCGGGAGAGGAGAGGAAGGATAGAATTTGGCACTCAAAATTTTAAATAAAAATGTAAAAAAAGCAGGTGTTAATCTGCACAGGAAGACGGAGTTTCCTCCCTGAAAATTTCCTACATTAGTAAAATCATGAAAGAAAAAATAAAACTAAACAATATAGAGACAAATTGTCAACTGACAGAAAAAAATAGATGAAGAACAAGATAGACAGAAGAGAGATCACTAGAGAGAGGCAGTTCTGCAGAGGAGAAGGAGTCAGGATGCCACCATTGCCTAAGCCAGGAGATCCATGACCAAGGTGCCTCAGTTTCCTTTTTTGTAATAAGGGGATGGTAGTATCGACAGCACCATCTCCTGCAGTGAGTTGTTTTGAGAAAATGGATTTGCCAATCCTAAAGCCCTGAAGAAATGGGAGTTGTTCTTATGGACGCTTGGAGGGACACATAAACAGGCAGTTAACTAATAAATAAACAACTGCTAGATAAAGATGGCAGATGAAAATGACTTTGACTCAGGAAAGATGCAAGGATAAAGACACATATAGATAGATGACCAATAAATTGCTATAAATAAGGATGACTGATACCTTATTATTTAGCTCAATTAAATATTTTATCCAATGATTGGTGATTTCCCAGTTGGACTCCTCACTCCCCCCACCCCTCACTGAGCCAGATCATAGTAATAGTAATAATAGCACCTACTATGTGCCAGGCACCATGCTAAGTGCTTTACCAACAATATCTCATTTGATCTTCGAAACAACCTTGACAGGTAGGTGCTATTATTATCCCCATTTTACAGAGAGAAAACTGAGTCAGACAGAAGTTAAGTGCCTTGCCCAAGGTCACACAGCTAGTAAATGTCTGATAGGATATATAAAGAATGTATCTTTTATATGTCCTATCAGGATATACTTTATATTTATATATAGAATATATATCACATATATAATGATTTTGTTGTTCAGTTGTTTCAGTTGTGTCCAACTCTTCATGATTTCATTGGGGGTTTTCTTGGCAAAGATACTGGAGTGGTTTTCCGTTTTCTTCTCCAGCTCATTTTACAAATGAGGAAACTGAGGCAAACAGGGTTAAGTGATTTGCCCAGGGTCACACAGATAATAAGTATCTGAGGTCAGATTTGAACTCAAGAAGATGAGTCTTCCTGACTCCAGGCCCAGCACTCTGTCCATCGTGCCACCTAGCTGCCCTCATATTATAGGATAGGATATATTATTATTTATATATATGTGTGTGTGTGTGTGTGTGTGTGTGTGTGTGTGTGTTCATATACTACAGGATATCCTATAGAATAAAGTTAACTGAAGGATGGGGTGGGTGGATGGATGGATGGATGGATGGATGGATGGATGGATGGATGGATGAAAAAGCATTTAGTCAGCCCTCACTCTGTATCACCATGCTAAGCCCGAACATATGAACACAAAAGTGAATGTTGTTTGAATACAGACCGTCCTGCAGGTGAGGAGCCTTTGATGGAGAGATCTCTGTAGATAACAGAGAGACAGTGGTAAAGATCACAGGTAAGGAGAATGACATGATATACAAAGGGGATCACAAAAGTCTTTAGAGCAGTTTTAAACCATTAATACTTTAAATTATTAAATGTTTTGAAAGCCTTAAAGCATTACATAAATGTTAACTCTTCTTCCTTTTGAAGGCAGATAGATAACAAATGTTCAGATTGATGACAAAGACAACAGATTATCAATGGATTGCTATGGCTAGGTGGATAACAATAACACATATTTTTAAATGATTACGATGTCCATGTCACTGTACTAAGTTCCGGGGACACAACAGCCAAACATGAAGCAGTCCCTATACTCAAGGACTTTTCGTTCTATGGCACTGAACAGATAGAGATGGCAGATGCCCATGTAAACAGATAAGAGAATTATCTAACAACTCTAAGAATTTCAGATCTGGAAAATATTTTAGACCTGCTTTAGTCATTGTCTAGGTAATAATAGGTCACGTTTCTAGAGTGTTATAAGGTGCTGTCGGTATTATTATCTTCATTTCACAGACGATGAAACTGAGTCTCAGGGAAATCAAGAATCACACAGCTGACCTGAGGCAGGATTTGAACCCAGGTATCCTGAGGCCAAGTCAGTGTTCTATCCACTCCAACACCCTACCATGTGAAGAAAAGGGTCATATCATGCGTGTAAATTTTTTTCACGTGTATGTATACCATATGCACATTTAATTAGACAGGCATCATGTGACCTGTATATGAATATAGAGCATACATTTATACCAATGAAATCTTAAGTCTGATTGCCACTCCTTTTCCTATCCCTAGCTATATTATTTTAAATGCACAATGAAAACATAAATTGATAGCTAGGTTACAAATAATATAGATTATAAATTGATAATCAATAAGCATTTTCAAGCACCCACAAAGTGCCAAACACTGTGCTAATGGCTGGGATCCACAGAATAGCAAAAGGTAATCCCCATAGGTAGGAAGACATGATCGATAGATTCAGTGGCTGAAAAGATAAATGATGGGCACTTAGAAACCACATACTACACTGGATGTCGATTTCAAAAACAGCTAGGGAAACAAACAGAAATTGCTATGACAGCCAAAGATGAGAAGTAGATATGGATGAATCATGAGTTCGTAGACTGCAAGGGGTTAAAGGCTGAAAGAAGCATTAGAGATCATTGAGCCCAATTCGATCCTCTCGTAGACGAGGAGACTGAAGCCCAGAGAAGTCTATCTGAATTGCTGTAAAATGGGCGAAACTGCCCCATGGTCAGTTATTATGTGATAAAATTGCCAATTTTGTAAGGCTTAAGAATTCTGATCAAAAAAGAGTATCAGGAATGACAGCAGGACAGTGATAAAGCAGACTGGCACCCACCTCACGACAGAGATGACGGCTATGCAGGAGACATGCATTTTTGTACTTGTCCCAATGTGGGAATTTTTACATTTGACTATACTTGTGTGATACAGGGGTTCTATATCTCTTTTGTTCCTCCTTTCTTTCTTTTCATTGCAGGGGGCAGGGGGAAGTATGAAATGGAGAAAACGCTTGATAATTGAACAAAATAAAATAAAAAAATCTTAAAAGAGTCTGTTTAGTTCCTTGTATGTGAAAGGTAGATAGCTACATATAACTGCTGGGTACTTAGAGAGAGAAATACAATTTTTTACAAATGAGAGATTGAATCTGAGTCATTTCATAGGTCAAGCTAGACATAGATAGAGCTGACAGATACAGATGAATGATTGATAAAAATAGAGGCACAGATATAAAATTTCAGTGTGAGCACTTCCATAACAGAAATCAGAAAACTATGAATCAGGGTTTGATTTATTATTTCGATGGTTGCCCAGGTTTAAGAAAGTGATACAGAAAATGTTAGTAATACAAATTAAACTTAAAAGTGTGCTGGGAAAAAGTGGCAAGAAAAAGCAGTTCTATAGGAAGAGAAGAGAAGGCAGGTGAGGGAGAATGAGTGAATCTTGCCCTCATCAGATTTGACCTGAGGAGGGAACACCATACATACTCAATTGGGTATCTTACCCCACAGGAAAGAAGGAG
>CM053625.1:312146925-312187367 GCA_028646595.1 Phalanger gymnotis
ATTGTGGAAGGGTTATACAAAATGATCCGCATGTGGCCTATGTTGAATTGCTTGACTTCTTAGGGAGGGTGGGTGGGAAGGGAAGAGGGGAGAGAATTTGGAACTCAAAGTTTTAAAAACAGATGTTCAAAAACAAAAAAAAGAGTTTTTGCATGCAACTAGAAAATAAGATACCCAGGCAATGGGGTGTAGAAATTTATCTTGCTCTACAAGAAAGGAAAGGAAAAGGGGATGGGAGGGGAGTGGGGTGACAGAAGGGAGGGCTGACTGGGGAACAGGGCAACCAGAATATATGCCATCTTGGAGTGGGGGGAGGGTAGAAATGAGGAGAAATTTTGTAATTCAAACTCTTGTTTGAAATCAATGCTGAAAACTAAATATATTAAATAAAAAAAATAATGTAAATTGCAAAAAAAAAAAAAAAGCGTGCTGGGAATACTTTCCCACAACCCAGAGAGCCAATTGTTAAACATTTGCCACCACACATCTGAAGACAATTGTTAAACATTTCCCACCATACACCTGCACAGCCATCTTGCTATATAAGTAGAGCTATGAAGAAGGATTAAGAGCTAAGGATGGATGGTCACTAGAGAAAGATAGATGACTTGAGAGAGAGAGATAAATAGTTATGATTGCATATAGGTAGTCATTACAAAACTAGGCAAAACAAATAAACAAGTATGGGTCAACAGTTATAGATAAGATAGATAGCTACAGCGAATGAAGAAACTGATAAGGGAAGATGGTACGTAGGTATTTACTTTAACAGGTAAAAGGAAAGCTGGTTTGTCTTAAGAGGGAGGAGAGCTTATTAAGAACACTTTCAGTGAGCTTAAAAGTAGTGAGTTTTTTTTTAAATGCTGCTAATAATAGAATTTAAAGGTAGAAATACGCTAAAGGAATAGATAAGTGATGATGGTAGGTAGATATCAATGATGGGGAGACAGAGGAGAGAGCATATTATGATGGAGATACCACTGAATTTGGGAGGTAGAATCCCTGGGCTTTAATGTTGGCCCATTCACTTATTCACTAAATGACTTTGGGAGAGTCCTTCCCCATTTAGGGTCTGGGGGAGGAAACATTCTCCGTTTTTATCTATAAAACAAGCATCTTTTGAAAGGGTTGGTTGGTTGCTGTCCATGTTCAAAGAGGACCAAAATGATAGCACTGTGTCAGGGTCAAGATAAGTGGAAGAGACCATCTAATCTAAGACCTTTCCATCTCAAAAAATTCCTTGATTTCATATAGCAATATCACAGAAACAGCTGATAAATATTAATTGATAGACAAATAATTGTTATTGGTCAAACCCTATGGGGAACTCCTGGTGTGGAAACTCCCTTCACCAATGGAGATCACTAGTTTGGGGGGCGGTGTTAAACTTTAACTTCTAATAACAATGATGATATTTAACATTTATATAGTGCATTTTAAAAGCATTTCCTATATTATTTCATGCAGTCCTCACAATAACCCTGGGAGGTAGGTGCTATTTTTATCCCCATTTTACAGATGGGGAAACTGAGGCAGAAAGCTTTTTTTTTTTTAAGTTGCTTGCCCAGGGTCACACAACTAGTAAGAGTCTGAGGAAAGATATGAACTCAGGTATTCCTGATTCCTAAGCTGGCCTGCTATGCACTACAATGCAATGCCTTTCAGATAAGCCACAATGCACAGCTGGTGGCCAGATATGGATTGTTGATGCCTAAATACTCATATAGGCTGGGCAATAAGGGTCGAGATTAACAAGTGACTGTTACTGTAGGCGCACCTAAAGCAGGAGAGAATCGATTGATAGTGCCAGATGATTTAGTAAATGGTGTAGTGTAAGGGAGAGAAGTCCAGAGGAGGGAAGAGAGGAGTCCTGATTTCTAGTGCTAGCTTTGCCATTAACTCATGTGTCTTTGTTGGAGCATCTCATTTTCCTTCTCTGCTGAATGACAGAGCTGAGCTAGAGTATCAGCACCCAACCTGGGGGCTGCAGGTGCCCAGTGGACCCTGGAGTCCTTGCCAAGGGTCTGTCTCATTAAATGAGTCACAATGATAAACAAGAAAGTACACTCTAAATGCACTCTGGAGATTGAACAAGCAGCATGTCTTACATAGAACGCATGATGATCCTTCAAGTATATATACAGTGGAGCCCATGACGGTTAATAAAATACAAATCTGAAAAGCTTTACAGAATCCTGGGAGCTTTTTATCATCAGGCATTTTTCTGAATCAATGAATGCATATAGTACAGCTCTCATGTAGAAGTGGTCTCTGAAATTATTTGACATTGAAAAGATTGGGAATTGATGGATTTTATTGTTGTCGTTAAGGCCTGTTTGACTCTTCATGACCCCATTTGGGTTTTCTTGGCAGAGATACTAGAGTATTTTGCCATTTCCTTCTCCAACTCATTGGACAGATGAGGAAATTGAGGCAAACACAGTTAAGTGACTTGCCCAGGGTCACCCAGCTACTAAGTGTCTAAGGGTGGATATGAACTCAGGAAGATGAGTCTTCCTTACCCCAGGCCTGACACTCTATCCACTGTGAAACCTAGCTGCCTAACTACTGGGTTAGATGGACATAAATAACCCTCCCAGCTCTAACAATCTATGTTCTAAGGTCCCTTCCAACTCTAACATTCTCTGTTCTAAGATTTTTCTCAGCTCTGACACTCTCTGTTCTAAGGTTCCTTGCAGTTCTAACATTCTGTAATCTATTATTGAATCAGTGTCTCTGATTCCACAATTCTATGACTCAGATTCAGAAACTGGCCCATTTGCACATTGACATATGGGACCTCCCCAAGTAAAAGGAAAGCTGGTTTTTCTTAAGTAGGGGGAGGGGGTGGGAGGAGAGTTAATTAAGAATACTTTCATTGAGCTTAAAAGCACTGAGTTAAAAAACAATGTTGCTAATAAAAACAAACAGAAGTTAACAGATTTGAGGTTTTTAATTAATTTAAAAGTAGTTCTGAGTTTAAAAAAAAGCCCAGTGATGAAATTTTATTCATTTTTAAGCTCGAGCTTTTCACTAAAAGTGCATTAAAATGGACTTCCTTGTACACTAAGGCTACTTTTTAGCCTTTAGAAAGGTTCAGTGTGCCAATGTGGAAATAGTCAGTGTTAGCATCTATTCCTGGACAGAGATAGTGATGGTTACATGGCGCGTCAGACCCAGGTGTCAAAAAGATAGACCCTCGGATGGATTATTGAGACAGAGAAAGACAAAGGATATGTAGGTAGATATAGGAATAAATAGATTATAGACATATGGATACACAGATGGATGGCTGATAGATAGAAGGGGGACTAGACATCCATTGAGGTAGTGAAATAGATAAGATCACAAGCATGAATGCTAGGAAAGCACTTAGAACTTCTCTAAACCAGCCTCTTTTTTCAAAGGATGAGGATACAGAAGTTCAGAAATGGCGAGTGGCATGTCAAATGCTAAAACTAGCAGAACCAGGATCTGAATCCAGGTCAGATCCCAGGATTCCCAAATGAGTTCTTTTTCTGGAATCTCTTCCTCACGTCATCCAGTAACCTGAACCCATCCAAGAGAGAACTCTCAAATAACTAGAATAATTTTGTCTTTGGCTTTTCAGAAAAACAAGGAACAACCAAGGAAAGGAGCCCATGTCAGGGGTTTAGTCATACAAGCAATGTCTTGAGTTTGTCTTGGTCTCAGTCCAGCTTAAGAACTACTTTCTATCATCTTCTCCTTCTCCCTCAATTTCAGGTCTGGGTGTCCTCACTCAGAATTGGAATATGAGCTGGAAGGTGCCCTAGAAGTCATCTAAACCACTAGATTGGCAGACTCAGTTGATGGAAATGAAGGGGAAAACCCCTGAGGCCCAGAGAGGGGAATCAGTTTGCCCAAGATCACACAAGGAGTTAGTATAAGAACCAGAGACTAGAATCCCACTGGTCTCCTGATTTCCATTACACCATAGGGAAAGTCCATCCCACTTAGATAGGACTCCCTGAAGAAGAATGGGGGTCATAGATGCTATAGAGAAACTGGAAAATTGAATTGACAAAACATTACCCCTTCTGGGGATCTAGATTTCTCTGTCTGTGACTGAGGATAATCAACAAATGGCCTCCTGGATTGGACCGGGGGGGGGGCGGGGGGGTGGCTAGGATACAGAATTCTGTCCTTTCCTTTCTTCCTCTTTATTTGGACCCAAAGGACAAGTATCCCGGGACCTGTGAGAGACACTGAAAAAGCACTGACATTGTCCCTTCCCCAACCAAGTCAGCAGGTTCTAGAAATGACCCGTGTAAAATCCCCAAACAGCTGGTCAGGCATGAATCCCTGGGCCAGGCTCCTTCTGAGAAGCTTCCCAATAGCAGATGTCCTGTTAACACTTTCAGACCAGAGAGCTCGCTACCTTGGGAGGCAGTCCTATTCCTTAGACTAAACTCAAAAGTGCCCCCAGGTAACCCGAGTCCATGAGTCCTGGCCCTATCCTCTAGAGCTACTCATAGGGCCAGCCTCTGGACCATGTGACATCACTTTCAATACTTGAAGACAGCTATTGTGTGTGTCCCCCACACCCCGTCCAAGCAGCCCTACCAAGCGCTCCCTTCTCCAGCCTAAACACCTCTACTTTCTTCAATCCAGGTCCTTCACCACACCAATTGTCCTTCTCTGGACATGCTTGATTTTATCAATGCCCTTTTTCAAGTGTGGACCAGAACTGAACACAATCCTCCCACTGAGGTCTGATCAGGACAAAGGACAGAGAGGCAGCCACCTCCCTTCTTCTGGAAACTGTGCTTCCAAGACTGCATTGAGAGAGGTCTGTTGAACTGTTAGGTTTTTTAAAAACTACCTCCTTTTTGCAACTACTGAAGAAAGAAGTTCTGCCTCTACTGAATTCCAGGAACAATTAGAATAAAGACCATTTTCAGGGAGAGCCCTGAGAGTCTGGCATGGCCCTCAGAAGAACCAGGGCAAGCTACAGAGAAACTTCCTGGACTCTGCTCCTCCTCTCTTCATCCTTACCTCACCTCACCTCCCTGTCTACTCAGCTAGATCCAAGCAGGATGTAGTACAGAGCAGAGCACCCTAGATTGAGAGAGGGAGAGAGAAAGAGAAAGGAAGAAAAAGTGGGAGGGAAGGAAAGGGAGAGAGACAGCGGAGGAGAGACGAGAGAGAAAGCCAGGGCAGAGGTGGGAAGAGAAAGTTGGAGGAAGAAAAGAAGAGAGAAAGAGACAGACGAAAGAGAGGAAGAAAGGGAGAAGAGAAGGCAGAGGGACAGAAGAGAAAGAACAAGGGAAGGAAGAGGAGAAAGGAGAGACGGAGGGAGAAAGGAAGGGAGGGAGAAAGGAAAGAAGTGAGAAAGAGAAGAGAGGAGTGAATCAGTGATGAGATCAAGAAAGTTGGAAGGAGAGAAAATGACAGAAGGAGAAAGAGAGAACGAAAGAGGGGGAGGGGAGGGACTAGAGAGACGGAGGGAGAGAAAGAATGAGGAAGGGAGAGAGGGAGAAAGAGAGAAGAGAGGGAGGGAGACCAAGAAAAGGAACTAGGGAGAGGTGGAAATGAGAGAGATGGAGGGAGAAATACGAGGGAGGCAGGGAGGGAGAGATGAAATCAAGCAAGTTGGAGGGAGGCAAAATTACAGAAGGAGAGAGAGTGGGAGAGAGGAGAGATACAGAGATTGAGAGACTAAAGGAGACAGACAGATCGACTCAAAGGGAGGGCAGGCGCAGTTCTGGGAGGCTGGAGAGACTGCAACCGTCTGGTAGCAGGCGAGGAAGGGGCCCCAGTGGGCGGCTCACCTGGGTCTCGGAGAGGCTGAGACTGCCCGCCAGCTGCTTCCGCTCGGCGCCCACCACATAGTGGTTTTTCTCGAAGGCGCGCTCCAGCCGCAGCAGCTGTGAAGGCGAGAAGGCCGTGCGAATCCGCTTGGGTTTTCGGGCGAACGGACCGTGCAGGAGCAGGCTGTCCTGGGGAACCTCGCTCCCTGTCAACAGAGCACCGAACCGGGTACAGGGGGAGGGGGCGGGACAACACAAGTACAGGGCAAGAGGGGAAGGGGGGACCGGGGACCCAATACAAGGGCCACAGTATAGACAACAGCCGGTACGAGAATGGGGATGGGAGAGAACAGGGAGGTGGGGAGACGACAACACGCGGACGCAGGAATCCAGTGGACATGGGGGCCCAGAAGTAAAAGGGACCCAAGCGACACAAACAGAATTCGCAGCACACGGGAGACAGCAAAGCAGCAGGAGATACGGAGATACAAGGGACACAAGCCGGGAAGGGGGATGTGGGAAGACAGGGGATCCAGAGGTGGGGTGGGGGCCGGGAACATGGGGGCACGAGAAGGAGGAAGCAACAACGGACACAGCCCGAGGTGGAGTGCAGGAATACAATATGGGGCAGGGCCCAATAGACAGACGAGACAGAGAGGATGAAGACCCGCGGAGATGGAATTGGGGATACGGGGGAATCCCACCGGGATCGCGGGAGGGTTAGGATTTGCACAAGGGGAAGAAGCCAGACGCACGGACGGACAAAGAGAGAGGAGGAGAGAGTCAGCGCCTTTGCTCCCGCTGTACCTGCCGCCCCACTGCCTCCACTCCCCTCCCTCGGGCCTTGCCTCCAGATCTTGGGGCACTCATTAGCCAGCCCAGCGCGCACTTCGCTCCCCTGGATCTCTCCACACCCTGTCCTGTCACCCTTCCACCCTGGCTCCAAGAGCCCACCGCCAAGGCTTCCTTTGGTCTTTGCTACGTATACTTGGTGTTTTCCGCTGTTCCCATCTCTGCGCTCTAACCTCGGACTACCAAGAGGCCGCCCTCCTAGACTGTGAATTGATAACTAAACTAAGAGGACTCGGCGATGGAGACCAATGTGGGGGCAAGGGCTGCCCAGATGCCCGGTCACCCTGGACTCACGGGAGCCCACGCCTCCTTCCTGTCTCTTTCTGTCTTCCTCTTTCTCCAAGGGAGCCGCCGCCTCGTTGCCCTCATCGGCGCCTGAGCCAGGGTCTGGGTCAGGGCCGGGTCTTGCTGGGAACTTCATCCCGAGAGCACTTAGGGCGAGAGTCTCGAGCCTGCCCCCGCAGAACCGGCACCAGCGGTGGGTCAAGCAGGCACTAACTTAGGACTCAGACAACGGCGGGAATTGTGAGAGTCGCTTAGCTCCTCCACCGACTGTTCTCAGCTGCTGCGTCTAGAACCCTGAGCAAAGGGCCTTGGTTTGGGGAAGGATCACAGCTCTCCATTTTCCAGAAGGCGGCTTCCTTTCCCCATGCTCCATAGAGGTCAGCTATAAGCCCGAGGGGACCCACTGACACATGATTACACATGCTCAGTCACACACACTGACTCGCAATTATACAATCACACAACACCCAAGCAGCCAACACTCCAAAATCCCACAACCACACACATACACATGAACAATAATAAGTCGCATTTATATAACACTCTAAGGTTACAAGAGGCTAGCCTCACAAGAATCCCAAGGCAGGTAACTTCCTGCAACGCTGGAGACATCTTGCAAATAGAAAAACTGAGGCTGTTTCTGCGAAGTGTCATGACTTGTCCAGTCACTGGGACCCAGGCCTCTTGACACCAAGTTCAAGGTTCTTCACACTATGTGACCTTGACTTTGTGAATCCCACATTTACACAGCTTCCACCTCCCCCACCAGCTGTTCCTCTCCCATCATGGCTGACCGCCTTGGTCCTCATCCTTTACTCTTCAACGGGTCTGAGGCCACACCAATCCACCAAGAAACCTTGATTAAGCACCTACTCAGTGCTAGACACTAAAGATACACAGAAGAGGTGAAACAGCAAGTCCTCACTGGCTATTGCCAAGTATTAGAGTCAGGCAGATTAGGACTTGTCCAGTGCCCTCTCTTGTCCGGGATGGAGGCAGAGGACAGTCAATTCAGCGGGCACCCCAGGTGCTAAAGAGAAGAGGGTGGGCCTCGGGCTATTGACAAGTTGGAGACTGATTCTCCCAACCCTCTCCTCCCCCCAAAAAGCTTTAGCTACAAGCCAGCACACAGCTGAAGGGTCCCACAGCTAGCGAGTGTCCATGGCAGGATTTGAGCCCCCATTTTCCTGTCTGGGATGGGGCTCTCTCTCCATTACAAAGCCCTGCTTCTTTAGGCAATGCGTAAACATCAGAGCAAGGATTCGAACATAGCTCCTCTGCCTCCCTTCTCGGAACTCTGTGCGTTGTACTAGGCTAGGGATTCGAAGCTGGAAGAGGATTTAGAGGGCAACTCTCAAGACCCCTTCATCTTTCAGATGAGAAAACCTAGACGCATAGAGTTGATGAGACTTGCCCAAGGTCCCAGGGGTAGGAAGTGACAAAGTCGGGATTTGTCCGCAAGTCTGCCGCTGAAGCCGTGCCTCGTTCCTCTCCATCACATTGACATAACCACTCCCATCCTGCCCAGGGGAACCCCTTCTCCACTCTGCTGCTGGGGAAGAGGGCTAACCTCTGTTTCAGGCTAAAAGTGTTAGTCTTTCTGTTAGACTCCAGAAGGCTCTTACCATATGGAGTTCCGTTCCCAGGGACATGCGGGAGCCAGGGTATATCCGAGTCTGTTGATAAGGTACCACATTATAATGGCACCATTTGCCATATAGATCTTCTGAATAAGCAACGTTTCTCTGTAGGGGAATCCTGGCCCTACTCCCTCCCGACACCTTTCTTTGTAGGACCTGAATCCGTTCACCGCTGACTTCCCAGGGAAGAATGAATCTCGAAGAGGGTTCTTCCCTATATTCTCAAAGAGAGGTGGCTGGGTGAAGCCTCTGATCCCCTCAATCCTATTACCACTCCTGCAATCACCCCATCTCTCCCTCGATTTTCTTCCCCCCAAACCTGTCTGCTCCTCCCATTTCTTTCCTCCATTTCCTTCTACTCCCTCTATCCCACCTCTCGTGTTTTCTGTCTCCCCTACTTCTGTCCTCCGAGACTCCTTCTCCGTTTTTCTCACATCCTTTTCCTTATTATTCAACCATTTTCCTTCCCTTCTCCACTTCTTTCACAACTAATTTTCTTCTTACCCCCATCCACCCACCCAATCCTCCTTGCACTCCCTGCAAAATCGTCTCCACACCCTTTTCTTTACCAAATTCTCATTCCTAGTCCCTGGTCCTGGTTTTTTTTTTCATTTCCAACACTCCCTGCTTTGATCCCAACTCTATGAGTTGGCTATAAAATCTGGTCATCAGTCTCTTCCACCCAGACACTATCACCTGACCCCAGGGGTCATAGAACCTGGGTTCACATCCTATCTATTCCCTCCTAACTTCATGACTTTGAAAAAGTTCCTTCTCCACTCTGGGTCCCAGTTTTCTGATCTGTCAAAGAAAGGGGTGGCCCCTACAATCTCTAAGGTCCCTTTCAGCTATCAATCAATGCTGTGATCTCAGTCTTGGTATACAAACTGGCATCAACAAAAACATTTTAATCTGAATTGCTAGTCACTTCCCATTTCCAGGACAGAGTCAGACTCTGAAGGGAAGGAATTGACAGATGGAGAACCCCACATTAAAAAAAATTGAGTGTCTCAGCTCATAACCACCTCCCCCTTACCCCAACACACAGCCAGAGGACAGAAGGTGGACTGGTATCTTTCACCTCTTTAAACCAGCCTGACATAAAAAGTGCTCTCTCTCCCTCTCCCTCTCTTACTTCTTCTCCCCCCCCTTACACACACACACACACACACACACACACACACACACACACACACACACACACACACCCCAAGGCAGCCACACAGCCACCATTCCCTTCCCCCTTGCCCTCCCAATAAATTCAGTCCCAAGGCTAAGCTGGTAGCAAAGCTGACCAGAAGGGTGGTCCCAAAACTATTCCTCTTTCTGGACAGAACAGCCTGCCTACTTCTGGGTATGCAGAATCAGTTCCCTCCTACTCTTTCTCCTTAGCCTCTTCTCTTAGGTTGTACTGCTTATTTGGACAGCAAACTACTATAAGTCTGGACAAAATCTGCTGAGTCCTCCATTTCCCTCCAGCCTATTTCCGATGTTGTATGCTGATATGAATCCCTCTCCTCTCACTCCATCCCAAGTTAGCCAAGAGGCCAGGCCAAAAGCAACAAAGAAAGGATTGCCCCCACCCAGGCATAAGAGGGTTCTACCTAGTATCTAAACAACCCATGCAGTTGGAACATGAACATGTGTAAATATATAGAAAATCTAGATAAGTTCTCTCTCTCTCTCTCTCTCTCTGTCTCTCTCTCTCTCTCTCTCTCTCTCTCTCTCTCTCTCTCTTCCCTCCCTCCCTCTGTAAAATTGTAATGACAGAGACTGAATACAAAAGCGAAAAGATGAAACCAGAAATATGAGAACGAAGTTAAAAATAATAAATGAGAGAGAGAAGGGGGAAGATTTGGTTTTTGCATGGGTGTGCATGTAAATATATATCCCAGCTTGGCTTCAGCCTTCTTTTCTCTAATCTACTGTATATAGACATACAGTATGTGTGTGTGTTTTTTAAATGCACAGCCTGTGCACACAATTACATGCACACACATAAACATGCAGGCACACACATGCACACTCAGATTTTCTCTGCTCTATGGGCAATGGAAATGCTCTCAGACTCGTGTGTATATATCGAAATGAGTCAGTAGATGCAGAGGCATATAGGACCCTCCCCCAATAGACATATGACATAGGGGTCTGCAACCCCACTGCTGTCTCTGGCAACTCCCCACACTTCCGTACGTGCACTAATACGGACCCAAAATACTGTCCATAGACTTGTGCACAAATGATCACACACATCATTTATGAACGTGCACCAAGTTAGGTACATACAAACACGAGCTGTTTCCAAGCACGGGTCTGTGCAGTGGTAACAAGAATCGCATATCTGAGCACAGTATGTAAAGTTTATAAGCTGCTTTCTCATACTTGAGGCAGCAGTGGATAGAGATCTGGACTCGGGGTCAGAAAGACCTGAGTTTGAATCTTGTCTCAGACACTAACTGCGTGACCCTGGGCAAGTCATTTAACTTCCGCTTGCCTCAGTTTCTTCATCTGCAAAATGGGGATAATAATAGCATTTGCCTCCCTGGGTTGTTAGGGAACAAATAAAATTACACATGTAAAACTCTTTGCAAGTCTTAAAGAGCTATATAAATGTTAGCTGCTCTTGTTATCCTTCAACCCCATATAACTAGCACTGGGACCGATGTTTCAGCTGAGATAGCAAATCATGTGAATGGATCTCAATGACTTCTGCATCATCTCAACCAGCTATTCATGGAATGAAACAGAATTAATCTGGCAATTTGGAATTTAAAAAAAAAAACAAGTGTGTGTGTGTGTGTGTGTGTGAGTGCCTGTGCCAGTGTCTGTGTCTGTGTCCGTCTATCTGTGTGTGTGTTTAATAAGATCTCATCAGGTCTTCAGTTAATATATGGATAATGCTGGCCAACAAATGCTTTCCAGGATAAGAGACAGATAAGTGAAGCAGTGTAGCATAATGGCGAAAACCCTGAAATTGGAGATAGTAAGGACCTGAGTTAGAATCCCGGCTCTGGCACTAAACTTCCTCTCTCTGGATATCACAGAAATGTTGAAGGAAGGCACTTTGTAACCCTCCCAATACTATAAAGAGGTGAGTTATATTATTATCAAGGTGAAAGCATAGAGAGTTAGAGGTTAGAATTCTCCAACATTGTCCACTCTCTGATGCAGTCGGAGAACAATCAGTCTGTTCTTTGGTTCTTCAAAGTTCTTGGACTTGGGTGGGGGGGGCAGGTAGGCACAGAATTCCAGCAAGATGGCCAAATGAATTTCCCTGGTCTAAGCCCAGTTCCCCTCCCTCAATTCAAAGCATCACGAAATGTGCTAAAATAAAAGAACGATTGGGAAAAGAGGGGGAAAGGAAGACAGAAAGAAAGAAAGAAAGAAAGAAAGAAAGAAAGAAAGAAAGAAAGAAAGAAAGAAAGAAAGAAAGAAAGAAAGAAAGAAAGAAGGAAAGAAAGGAAGGAAGGAAGGAAAGAAGGAAAGAAGGAAGGAAGGAAGGAAGAAATCCTCATGGGGCCAAAAATCTCACTTTGATATGCTGCAGAAATGAGTAAACATAGAAAGGTTCCTGACGACATGCCTATGAGGTAAAAAAAAAAAAGAGAGAACAAATTTCCAGAAAAGGAAGGGAATAATATTGCCATAACCACAACCAGATCTCCCAGAAATGAGAGCAGACTATCTTCAAGAATTGCCAAAGTGGCTGAGAAGCTTAATTAAGAAAAGAAAAGAAATGAAACGAAAGAACAAAATATGAACCTTTAACGAAGAATTTTAAAAGACAAATGAGATGGCTAACATGCAAATATGTTTGCATGACTTCACATATATAATCAATATCCTATTCCTTGCATTCTCAAGGAGTTAGGGGAGGGACAGGCAGAAGAGAGAGAATTTGGAACTCAAAATAATTTAGAAACGAGTACTGTAATTTTAATGTAATTGGGAAATATTTAACAATATAAATAAAATTATATTTTTAAAAATACAAATAAGAATCAATGGTTTAGAACAAAAGGTGGAAAATTATAATAAAGTACCAGACACTGGAAAAAAAAAGAATGACAGAGATGGAATATAAAAGTGAAGAGATGCAACTAGAAATGTAAGACGAAGTTAAGCATGTGCTCGAACACGCAAACACACACACACACACACACACACACACCTGGAGGGGAAAACCTTGAATTTTCTACAAAGCCTAACAATTGACCTTAAAGACAGCACTTCATTAGATTTCATAAGAATTTTTGGTCCTTCAGAAAAAACAGGCTGAACTGAAAGTCCTCAAACTTTGAGAGATATACAAACAAGGGTCCTGGGCTGCCCAGTGCCTGGTGGTGCTGGGTCCAGCTGTACCAAGGTGAGGGAAAAGAGAATCCCTAAAAGGAATGGACTGGGGGGTGGTGGCACTGACTCCTGCAGCTGGGCCTGTTCCACTCCCAGGGCTAAGTTTCTCATTTCCCTTCAGTGGCTTTAGGCTCCTCTCCAGGTTTGGAAGCCATGTCTATACTGACACTGAAGAGGGATATTATATCACTGGGGGACTGGGGATAGAGGCTGCCCTTGAGAGGAACGCCAGTGCTATGAGCACCTGGACTTGGCCTCCACAGCCTGGCACTTGAAGGTGGTAGAAAGAGCAAAAGTTAGACTTTGTTCTTCTCATTGGAATGCCCAGTGATCTTCGCCTCCTACCAGATTGTCCACAGAGTTGCCAGGGAAGAAAGGAAAGGACTGGGTGCCCTTTCCTTTAGCCTCAGGAGGCAGGCAGCTCATGGACAGAAGGCAGCTGCCCATCGCCTCCTCCCCACCCTCCACCCCACCCCACCCCCACCCCCCTCTGCCGCCCTGCTGTCTCCAACTAAGTATCCCTTTAACCTCAGCCCTGTCTTCTAAGGGGGCTTTCTTTTGGCTGCTTCCTGATTCTTCAATGCCTTGTCCCAGCCCAGCCCAAATCTGTCTCCCTCTAACCCCCACCTCCAAAGGCTTTTGTAAAATCGGCAGAGCCCAGAGGAGCTTCCTTGGCAGATAAGAAATAGGAGGGAAGCCCAAAGTGAAGAGAGACAGAGGCACAGAAAAACAGAAAAAAGATGGAGAGTCGTATTCCCAATTTCATGGTTTAGTCATACAAGCAGCATGTTAAGTTGAGTTGTTCGTGTCTGCGTCTGTGTCTGTGTGTGCGCGCGCATGTTGGTAGCTCTTTCTCTGAGCAGGAGTGTTTGCCAAATGTATTTATGTACTGTGTAGGTAGAAATACAGCTAATGAGTCTAATGTGATGAGTTTGATCCCAGAGAAATCCACTTGACTCCCCACAGAGACAAATTCTTCCACAGATTAACACCTAAAAGACCAGCCACATGTCATTGGTCACAAAGGAGACCCAAGAAAAGAGTCAAGGACATTGGTTCAGCACAGATCAAAACTTTTGGGGGAGTGAGGAGAGGGTTGGGAGATCAGTTTTCAACTTGTCAATAGCCTGAGGCCTGCCCTCTTCTCTTTAGCACCTGGGGTGCCCACTGAGCTGACTTTCTACCTGCCTCTGCTTCCATCCGTGACAAGAGAGGGCACTGGACAAGCTCTAATCTGCCTGACTCTAATACTTGGCAATAGCCAGTGAGGACTTGCTGTTTCACCTCTTCTGTGTATCTTTAGCGTCTAGCACTGAGTAGGTGCTTAATCAAGGTTTCTTGGTGGATTGGTGTGGCCTCAGACCCGTTGAAGAGTAAAGGATGAGGACCAAGGTGGTCAGCCATGATGGGAGAGGAACAGCTGGTGGGGGAGGTGGAAGTTATGTAAATGTGGGATTCACAAAGTCAAGGTCACATAGTGGGAAGAACCTTGAACTTGGTGTCAAGAGGCCTGGGTCCCAGTGACTCTGGACAAGTCATGACACTTCTCAGAAACAGCCTCAGTTTTTCTATTTGTAAGATGTCTACAATGATGCCAGAAGTTACCTGCCTTGGGATTCTTGTGAGGCTAGCCTCTTGTAACCTTGGAGTGTTATATAGATGTGATTTATTATTGTTCATATGTATGATTCTGTGTGTTATTAGAGTATTGGATAGTTAGTGTTGTGTGACTGTGTAATTGTGAGTCAGTGTTTGTGACTGAGCATGTGTAACCATGTTTCTGTGCGTCCCCTCAGGCTTATAGCTGACCTCTATGGGGCATGAGGGAAAGAAATCAGCTTTCTGGAAAATGGAGAGAGATGATTCCTCCCCACCCCCAAGTGCCTCTTTGCTCAGGGCTCTAGACAAATCAGCCAAAAGCAGCGCGTGTATGGAGCAGCTAAATGACCCTTGTGATGGCTTCAATTCCGTAATTCCAAAGGCTGGTACAGGCACAATCTTCGTGCTTGTAGTTGTGGTCAGGGAGCATGTGTCTATGCGTGTGTGTATTTTTCTTAATCTTGTGAATTTTTACATACACATAGGCTGGCGTGGATCTCTGTATATACTTGTGAATATGGTCTTCTTAACAGACCCTAGGGAATCTGTGAGCAGAAAGGTTCACTATGCTGAAAAGTCTCCCCTCCTCTGTTAAAGGAAGATTAAAAACACTTCTCATTGCATTGAAGAGAAAGCTTTGTTTTATCTTATTTTGTGTCTCATAGTCCAGTTAATTGGAACATCTCTCTATTTCCTCGTACTGGTGAGGCCCTGTCCAACACGTATATTATCGTCTAGGAACCTGTGGTGCCTGGGTATACTTGCACATCTGTACTGTCCTCGTAGGTGAGTCTGGGAGAATTCGTGTGCTTGTCGATGAATAAATGTGTATTTATTTCATTTTAGCGGGTATATAAATCTATATGTGTATGTCCACGTGAGTTTCTGCTAGTCTTTATATGCATGTAGATGGAGGCCAAGTACATTTGTTTGTATGTACATTCATGTGAGTCTGTGAATGTGTATGTCTATGTACATGTGAATGAAAAGTCTGCACAGCAAAGGGCCCTGCACGCAGTAGGCACTTAATAAATATATGCTAATGGATGAAGTGTTTGGGTAGGTGTCCGTGTGTGCCCTGTGGTTTCCCAGACAAGAGATGATTTTTATGGACATTGTCGAAAAGGGAAAATCGGGGAGGAGGAAGGGGCAGACTGAACTCAGTGGGTCCGGGCTGAGGCCCAACCCCTGGGCAGGCCCAGCGCCTGCAGCCTGGCCAGGCTCTCTGCCCACTCTAGGGGAAAGTGACTCAGCGTCTACCAAGACAAGGCGAAGGCAGGTCGGGTGGAATGGAAATTCGGGGGGCCCCCAGGCCTCCCCTCCTGCACTTGCAGTGTAGGATGAAGGGAAAACAGAAAGGGGGCTGATTCATCCATTCCTCTCCCCATCCCCCAGCACTCTCAGGGCCTGGACAGAAGCAAGAAGCAAAGAGAGGCCTGGTCTCCCCAAGTCCCTGGGAAGGGCACTCCGTGCTCCTTCCCGCACCCAGGGCCTGAGGAGCAGAGACCAGGACTTTGGAAGAAAGTGGGCCTGGGAAGGTCAAATGAGTTCCCCCGCCCCCATCCTTTCCCGGCTCACACACCACTCCATTCCTATTGGGGGCTCGGGATCCCGGGCAGCTTCGGCTTCGGGGTCTCTCAGGCCCGCAAAGCCCCGAGCGAGCCCAGAGAATTGGCCTCGGCCGCAACAGCGCGGAGATAACCTAATCCCTCTTCTCCTGCCCGGAACAAAGGCGCCCTTTGATGCACCCCTGGCTCCCGCGGGCCGCGGAGCCGGGGCGGGGGACTGGAGGGAGGGGAAGGGCCGCAGGGGATTTGCATGGGGAGCTGCCTAATGAGCTCTATGCCCTGCGCCCCTCTCCGTGGGCTTCTCCTCCTTTGGGAAATATAATTCATTCCCGGGGCAAACACACACACACACACACACACACACACACACACACACACACACACACACACACACTCGCTAGCCACAGCCCTTCCCCAGCTTGGCAGCCCCCTTTTCGATCGCACGCTCAGACAGCCAGAGGCCGTGGAGTTAGGCAGCGCCCAAACCCAAAGCCCGGGTCCAGCCTCATCACCGGCCCCCGGCGCCTGCTAATTTAGAGCTCACATTTCCCCAGTATTTTTGATGCTCGGAATTCGTTGCTACTCCTCTCCCGGAGTCGGGGGAGGACCTGCGAGCGGCTCCCGATCTCTATTACCGGGGTCTAAGGGTGGGAGGACAGCGTCCTAGAGCTCTGGGCTTTTCCCTAGGCTTGTTTTGATAACACCGTCCCATAGAGCAAAGGACTTCAGGGAGAGAGCCGGGATCCCGGCTGCAATAGCGAAATAAACAGGAAATGTACAAACATTGTTCATTCGTTCGTTTGTCTGTTTCCCCCCTGAATCGAAATGCCGGAGCAGAGCTGGAGCTGAAACCCAGGGTTCTTCCCTCGAGCAAACTGAGCCGGCCAGACTTCCTCCCGACAGGGCAAAAGCCCCATCCGTGGCCGCAGCTCCCAAGGACTGAAATCCCACGGATTTCCTCCCGGAATCTCTCGGAATTAGATGGTATGGAATCTCGGGCGTGGTCCAGGTTCGGAAATGTCTCGGCGTTCCGAACCCCCCAGGGAATCGCAAGCATCTCAGGGTTCGGAAATGTAGCCGACTTTCGTAGCCCTTTCTGGGTTCGAGGGAGGATCGCGATCCGGAGGGGTCTTTCTCAGAGGTGGGGAAGAGTACCTACATTTCTAGCTCTTGAAAATGTCCCCTCAGCCCGGACTCATTTTGTCGGGCAAAGGAAAATCTTCTGAGCTTGATTAGATGAGGATTTATTTCTTCCGTTCCGGGTCTCTCAGGCCCTTCCTTCCCTCAGGAGGATGGGGGGCGGTGCAGAGGGAACTCTCGGCCTTTTGAAAGCCTGGAGTTTTCTCGGCAAGGCTCCTTTGCTTCCCGGCAGTGCTGGAGCACCGGGAACGGCTGCGCGGAAATGGAACGAAGAGGGGAAATTCCCGGAGGAGAGCTTGGCTCGGGAGGGAAGGATTCAGGGGCCTGAGTCCCTCTGAGCTCGGAGAAGGGAAAGGGTTGTCTCAGATTTTAAGGCCTTGGCCACCGGCTGCGGGCAGACAGGGAAGGAAAGTTGCCTACAAGTTTGTGAGCCCGATTCGATACCGAGGGGAGGCGACCTCCGTAGCCCATCTCTTCTCCCCAAGGCGACCATTTCCGAAGCAAGAGGACTGGCTTTTGGCTTCTTCCTGGGGGATCCTTAGCCGGCCCTTCTGTTCTCCAGCTCTTTCTCTTCTTCTGTGCGACCTGCCTCCGCCTTTCGTCCTCTCCCGCCCCTGGGTGCCCATGGGCGGATGGAGGCCCAACTTAGGAAGAAACAGAATAGACAAACTGGCCTGCCTATCCCCGACTGTTAGTCGGTGCGTCTGTACTCTCCTGTCTGTCTGGTTCCCCTCACCCCGAGTCAGAACTGTCAGAGAGGCCAAAGAACCCACGCAGAGAGTGGATGAAATGAGGCAAAGTACGATTTCATTGATAAGGAACAGATTGAATTGACATGACTCTTTGCCCAAGGAAGTAAAGATTCTGGGGAATTATCCAGATAATTCAGGCACGTATGCATCTCAGGTGGGGCAAAATCTACGGGAGCAATCAGACAAGCTAGACCCTCCTGCTCCTCTCTGCTTTGACTTTTCGTCTTGGCCAGGAGTTGTTGGGTTGTGGTCCTGGCTTATACTCAGGGGGGAGAATGAAGGCAAACAACCCAATGATTCAAGGGACAATGAAATATAATAAAATTAAAATGAGGAGGGGAAAAGAGAAGCTGCCTTTACCTGAAATATCTGTGCAATCTGCACACACACACACACACACACACACACACACACACACACACACAGGCTCCTTGGATTATTTTGCCTGTATTATTCGGAGTTTCCCCAGTCCTCCACTTAACTTCGCTCGTGTAGACTTGGCCAGAACTGAGCAAGAGGCAGGCCCGGTTAAATGGTGTCTTTCCTGGCTCCTGTTCCGCAATCTCCCAGGTTCAAGGCGTTTGTTTACCAGACGGATCGTACATTATTGCAGAGTTCTTCTCTAACCCCCCCCCCCCCCCCACCACCACCACCACCAAGGTTCAGGACAGCGGGAGAGATCTGAGCTAACCTGATCTACTCTAACAAAGTGAAGTAGCTAGGCTGCTAAGACAATTGCCCAGATAATTGCAGCGTCCCCCTTCAAAAACAACAACAAAATGGACCTACGATCTTCTTTAAATTGGCCTGTCCGAATAATTGCAGCAAAGCTCTATTTTGGGCTTGGTGGTCGGAGGAGAGAATTGATTATTCAGTAAATTGACTCTTCTGCTGCTCACTCTCCGGGGCCGCCTTCCCCTCTACCGCCGGATCCTCAGGAAGCCTGCAGACACCGTGGTCCTACCGGGCGTTGGGCAGAGGCAGAAAAATGGGGTAAGATACACTTTGCCCAGGGTACCCTGCAGACGCCTAACGAAGACACGGAAAAGTCCGAACCTGGACCCCAAGCCTCTGAGACCTCGCAACAAGGACCTCTGAGGACGCCCTCCTTAGCTCAACCAGCTCTGGCAACTGCTGGACGTTCCTCCGCGAGGGCTCCGACCCCAGCGTCAGCGGGTTAGGTTGCTAATGGGTTTGTTGTGTCTTTTACAAACCAACTCAACCCGCCTTGGGGCCAGCTGAAGGAAGAGAGGAGAGACGTGGATGGAGAGGATCCCAAACATTCTCCTTCAGAGTGAAGGGCAGGCATGGGTAATGGAACGTTCCCAGGACAAGGCTTGGAACGTTCCTCGGACGAAAATGAACCGTTCCCGGAGATGAGATGCAGAATGTTCCCTGAAGAACCTGGGACCTCGGCTCGAATTCCCATTCCCTAGCTGGGAACTAAGAGCACCGCATTCCCAAAAAGGTGGCGAGACCCTGTCAGATCTAGTGGACTGAGCGCCGAGACTGGCTGCCAGCTGAGGTCCTAATTCGATGGGTCCCTCTAGTTTCTCCGGCTGGGTGCCTGGCTTTCCCCTCCCCCTTCGTCCCTCTTCCAGAACTTCTGGCAAAGAGGTAAAAGGTTCCCAGCACCCTCGCCTCCTCCCCTTCCCCCCAGCCTCCTCCTCCGCAGGCTTCCTGTTCCCCACCTCCCGGGGGCTTCGGCGAGCGCGTTTGAGTTCCGAAAAGGGAAAGGTGTCAGCTGCCTGACTCAACGCCGGCGAGTTGGGCTCGGGCTGCGGGCGGCGGCGGGGGAAGGGGGAAAGGGGAGTCGAGGCTGGGCCCGGGCCGCCCCGGAGGGGAACGGGGGCAGGGGCAGACCACTCACCCTGGAAGCGGTGTCCGAAGAAACGGTTGCGCAAGACCCAGGGGTAGAAGTTGAGCGGGTCCCGGTGCTGGGCTCCGAAGAAAGAGTGCGGGTGCTGGAGATGAGAGGCTCCGAGCTGGGGGGCCGGGTGCACGGTCAGGGACGGGTGGTTCATGGCTTCGGGGAAGACGAGCTCCGGCCCTCCGTAGAGGGAGCGGCCGGCTGCGGCGGCGGCGGCGGCGGCGGCGGCTGCGGCGGCGGCCGGGAAGCCGCTCACGAACGCCTCGGCGGCCGCTGGCGTGGGGTAGTTGAGCGCTGTGGGCCGCAGGGGCTCCTCACCGGCCGCTGCCGCCGGGGCCGCCAAGTGGTGGGAGCCGCCTCCCGGGCCGGGGCCGGGGCCGCCCGGGCCGCCCGGGCCGCCGCTGTCTTTGGCCACCAGGGACTCGATGGTGAAGCCGCGCTTGGTCGCGGGCTGGAACATGGTCGGGGCCCGAACGAGAGAGGGAGCTTCTTTGGCTCGGTGGGGGGTGGAGCGGACCGCGTCCCTGCTGCCGCCGCCGCCGCCGCCGCCGTGCGGGGTGTGCGAAAACACACGCACATGCACACACGCACATGCACACACTCGCACGCTGGCTCGCTCACTCACACACTCGCTCTCTCACACACACATCCCCACCCACCGCCCCCCAAGCCCCCTCCCCCGATAAGAAAAGGGCCCCAGCGGGATGAGGTCGCGGAGTTGGTGCCTGGGTTCCGTGCGGCCCCGCGCCACCCCAGGCCCGAGGGTCGGGGCTCTGGCTAGCACTCGGGCGCGCGGATTCGGATTCCTCCTTGGATCGGCGGGATCTGGATTATGACTAGTCCTTGGGACCAAAGGGATGCTCTGGGAGCCCCCTCCCCCGCCTCTGCGGTCTCCAAAGCCCCTGAGTCCCACCAGCGGCCGCTCCCGGAGGAGAACCCCCGCCCCCGCCTCCACCTCCGCCCGCCCCCGGCCCGGCCCAGGCTGAGGTCTGCGGGGAGCTTGAGGACCGAAAGAGCCGGTACCTGGACAGCGCCCGCCGATTGGCTGCTGCTCACCTGCCCCCAGGTGGGGGGGGAGGGCCAGGGATTGGGGGAGGGGAGGGGAGGGGAAAGGAGAGGGGAGGGACTGGGAAAGAGGGAGGGAGGGAAGGAGGGAACCTACGATCGGAGGCAAAAAGAGGACTGGAGTACGGCAGGGCGATTCGGGATCGTTCCCCCTCTGCGGTTCCCCCACCCCCCCCATCCCTTCCCCCCAGTTCTTCTCCTTCTTGAACGTCTAGTCCTCCACATCTACTCTTCTACTTCCTTGTCGTCCTCTTCCTTCTCTACCATCTTCTCACGAGTCGCTCTTCCACTCCTCACCCAACCTCTCGGTCCCTCCGCCAACCCCGAGGCTGCCAATGGAAGCACTGGCCCAAAGAGTGCAGAGTCAGACCCCAGACCTTCTCCTGCCCCCCCCACTCCCCTCCCTCCCTGCCCAACACAGACTTTGGCTAAACCAAGGACCCTTGGGGAACCAAACTTCCCAATTCAAGGCGAAGGTCGCCGCAGTATCTTCCCTCAACCTGTTACTCCCTCCCTCCAACCCCTCCCCCCCATCCCACCTCGCTCCGTGAGCGCCCAACGCTGATTCTGGTACGAGGTTCTTGGGAGCGGGGATTAGGGAGAGAAGGGAGTTGGAGGTTGAGAGTTTCAGGAAGACGCGGACAAACGTTGGTGCAGAAGGTTAATGGAGGCGGGAGAAGTGGGAGGACACCTTCCCTCTCCAGCTCTCCTGACGCTTCCAAGTTCATAGCTCAGACACACAGGCACGCATTATGCGCCGGGCTCTGCCCTTGTTCCCGCATTTGGATCTGGCCCAAGGCCAGGAGTCAAGTTTGGGGTGAGGAGGCTACGGGAGATTGGAGGTCTTACTCTTAGAGGGAAGTGAGGCCTCGGAAGACTGGAAGCCGAGTAATGTTTTGTTCGCATCTTTGGGGTCCCCAGTGGTGAAGCAAAGCTCCGTGCGCCCAGAACAGGGAACTCGCCCTTCTATTCGTGGGCGATTTGAAGAAGCGAAGAGGGAGGGAAATCCCAGCCTCAGTTTCCCCTGTGGGCCAGGAGAGATTATTCGCATCCCTTGGGCAGAGCCTTTGCCCGGGTTGGGGGCAGAGTACGGCTGGTGAGTCGGTTGGCTGGCTGTTGCGAGGCTCCCTCTCCCGCCAGCTCCCCAGCTCAGCACCCAGGCGCGCGCGCGCGCACACACACACACACACACACACACACACACACACAGACATACACCACACAGACACGCAGGCACACACAGACAGACACAGACACGAACACACACAGATACGCGCGCGCGCGCGCACACACACACACACACACACACACACACACACCCCATAGCTTCGGACTTCGAGTGCAGAGTCTGCTAGTTTTCACGAGCCTGGATTAGGATTTCCAAGCGCACTGAGGAGCTTAAGGAAACTGCAGGCGTATTCCAATCCAAGAGTCTTTTAGAGGTGCCAGTCCGCTCCCTGGTGCTGTGCAGACTTGTTCAGATGACAAAGGTCGCTAAGAAAAAGTGTGGGTACTTGGCCGACGTCTCAGGGCTTGCTAGTTCATACTCCCCCCCCCAAAAAAAAACCCAGCATATTTTAAAACGTGAATATCCACTCACCCACACCACGAAAACACACACAAATATGGTCACATACAAGCATCATAGGGTCACACAGGCAAACACCTTCAATCAAAAATGTTATCTCACACAAGCACAATATGGTCACACAAATACACATAACGAGCCACACACGAATCACACATATACACCCACGTAGTCACGCACGAACATATACGATCACTCACAGCCACATAGTCATAGTCATTTACTCGTCACATAGATACATACCCACTCCCTCATACACAAGCACACATACTCAAGTCACACACACTGGCACAATCTCACACCCAGGGCAGTCCTGGGGTCGCTGGCCCGACTGCCCTCAGCTAGGAGCTAGCTGCTCCCTGTATTTTCGCTTCATTCTCGTGCCTTTGATTCAACTGATTCGTTTCTGACTTTTTCTTTTTGTTTTTCTTAATAAAATTAATAATAATTTCGGAAACTTTTCTCCCAGAGCCTTCGCTGCACCCACGAGAATGCCCGTCGAGGGGCCTCATTCAGGGCCCTAGATAGGTACCTGCCCAGACTAAGGATAGTAGGAGGCGGGAGCGGGGGGGGGTGGGAATAGACAGGGAGTCTTAGGGGTAGTAGAGGGGGTGAAGGGAGAAGGGCCCTGTGGGGGTCGCGAGAGTGGGGAGGCTAGGGCGACAGCAGAGCGTCAGCTTAGGGCCTCCAGCCTCTGTCTTCTCCTGGGCAGCGTCACCCTTCCCCGGGACCTTCCCCCGCCACCCTCAGGAGTCCAGGCCAGCTCTTGCGTGTGTCCCCGACCCGGCTCCAGGGAGCTGTGTTAGCCCCCGGGAGCCCGCGGTGCCCTCGGCTCAGCCACAATGAGGGTTTAAAGTCTATTTTCCACTCGACTGCGCTGAAATGCCCCCGCGCGGCAGCTCCGCTCCAGCCCCTTCTGCGGGCAGGGGCCGGAAAGGGAGAAAGGGAAGGAAGGAAAAGGCCCGGGCCTTGCAGAAGAAAAGAAGGGGCTTCCCAGCCTCTGGCCAGCCCGCCGGCGGAGCGCGTCAGCTCGAATTCCACACCGCAGTTTCTCTACCCAAGACAGGGATTCTTAACCTGGGTCTGGAAACTGTGTGTGTGTGTGTGTGTGTGTGTGTGTGTGTGTGTGAGAGAGAGAGAGAGAGAGAGAGAGAGAGAGCTGTCAGTAAATTGTATTTCGACATCATTGGTTTCCCATGTAGTCCTATATATTTTATTTAAGACATTTAAAACTTTCTTCTAAGAAGAGATCCTCAGGATTCACCAAACTGTTCAAGGCATTGATGACACACAAAAAAGTGAAAACCCCCTAGCCTTGGTATACTGACATTATATATAAATAAATATGTGTATGTATGTATGTATGTGTGTGTACATATATATATATATATATTTCTCTTCCTCTTCCTCCTCTTTTCTCCCTCTCACATCCTTCTTCCTGTCTTTCCCTTTTCTCTCCTTTACCTTTCTCTCCCTCTCCCACTGTTTCCTTCTTGTGCTTTCTCCCTCTATCTTTTCTTTGTATCTGTCTTTCCTGCTTCTCTCTTTTTTCCCCCTTGATTTCCCTATCATGGAGCCAACAGTTCCAGGCCCAGTTCTTTCCTCTACCAAATCTTCATCACTTCCAAGAAAATAGCAGTTATCCTCCCACTACCCTACCCCTTTACTTCAACCTTTTTGCAGGAATCTGGTCCAGGATCACGAAAAACAGCCCATCCAGGAAGGGAGGATGAGGCCAGGTGACCTTCCTTTCCCCAAGGGATTGTCTTCTGCTAGGGCGTCTCTGGGTCTACACAACGCGTCTCAGGAAATCTAAATGAGAAGGTATGATCTGGCCCCAAATAATGGGTGTTACCACACCCCTTGTTTCTGAGAGCAGAGATGGGGACAGAGACACTTAAGAACCAAAAGAGACCTGGGTCTTTTCAGAGACTTAAAGAATCCCACAGGGCGGAGATGGGAAAGAGACAACAAGGTCCCAAATGAGATGGAGCTTGCACTGCCTTGGGGAAGGCAGCCCAGGCTGTGGAGTAGATTCTCCTCAGCCCTGTCCCGAACATCCACACAGAGTCTCCCAAAAGGACCTGGGATCAGACCACCAGAAACTGGACTGACCCTCCCTCTCACCAAGGCTGGGTGGTCTCTGGGATGCACATCCTATACATTGGCCTCCTCAGAGTCCTCCTAATTCCTACTGTATTTATTCATTGCTCCAAAGTCATTCAACTAATATTTATCATGCATTTATTCAATAAAGTGTAGGCAAAGCATTATTCCAGGACATAGGCAATTTAGCTCAAACGGGGAACTGAGAGTCAATTAGTCTATTTCTCGGTGTTCTGATTTTATTCTACTTCCTAAAGCAGGAGTTGTAAAGAAAGGACTTTATAATACTTAAGGTCCTATATAAATGTGATTGTTTCCGTTATTCATTAGAATCATTCTTTTTCCTCAGAATCATAGACTCAAAGCTGGAAGGCACCTCCCAGATCACCTGGTCCCCCAAACTGAAACAAAAGCTCACCTGCTAGTGACTTGATCCTAGGACCATAGAAGTCACTCCCCTCCAGAGGCAGCACCATTCAGCATGGGGGGATAGCTGGGCAGTGCAAGCTCTTAGGAAGCTCTTCCTTTTCACTGAGGCTTCTCTAACTTTCATTCATTGCTCCATGTTCTTCCTTCTGGGGCCAAAAAGACAAATCTAATTCCAGGTAGCAGCCCTTCAAATACTGGAAGACTTGTGCTTGACTCCCCCACCCCCACCCTAATCTTTGTTAACCAGACTAAATATCTTCAGTTCACTTAGAGTTCTTTAAAACTCTTTGTCATTCATTACACCGATTTAAAGGATAAAAGAAGTAACAGCCAGAGAGGCTCGTCAGATTGTCCAGGATCATACCTGGACTTTCTTCTAAGAAGAGATCCTCAGGATTCACCAAACTGTTCAAGGCATTGATGACACACAAAAAAGTGAAAACCCCCTAGCTAGGATAAGTGGCTGAACCAATACAAGAATTTAGGTCTCCCAGTTCCCAGGCCAACTGTCTTAGGCAAGCCACTTAAACTGTCAGTAATAAATATAAATAATAAAACAGGCTTGATAATACCCGTAGTGTATAAAATAAAAGATAAAAAAAGATAAAACCTCCAGTGGGTGTCCGCAAGGATCAAATGAGCTAATTAATGTATGTCAAGTGCCATACTTTAAACTTAAACACTCTCTAAATGTCAGTCCCTATCATTTCCACTCTCTCACATTTGTTGAGACGCACCGTAGTACTGTCTGGACTCAGTCTGACTGTGTCACCCTGAACAAATCCCTTAACCTCTCAGTGTTCTAGGCCACTAGTTCTCAAAGTCTGCCGCGAAGGGGCTCGAGACCCTTTTAAAGGTCAAAACTATTTTCATAATACTAAGATTTAAATTTCCAATACAGTAAATACCATTAGATATAACCCACATAAATAAAAACTCTTGGGGACAGGGGTGGGGGTGGGGGAATCCTGCAAGAATTTTAAGAGTTTAAAGGGGTCCTAAGACCAAAAGTTTGAGAACCTTTAATCTAAGTAATGGATTGTAAATTGCCCCTCCCCCCCAAAAAAAAGTAGCCTACTCCGGGGGAGTTCCCTGTAAACAGAGAATTCACATGAGTAGTCCCTCTTCCCAGTCTACATCGACGTGCCATAGCTTACCTTTTGTAATGCATATTTGCGTTCCAGCTGTGTTAACTCTTACTCTGCTGGGTTTCCCTAGTTATTGGCCCCCTCCCGGTCCTATTTGAAGTTCCCCTCCCAGAAAGAATCTCTTAGGCTAATGAGGGTGTGTCCTTGAATTAAACAAAATCCCTTTGCTGCCTAGACCTCTTCTACTCCATCCCTATCTAGCTCAGAGCTCTCGCTCCCCAAGCCCAGTCCATCAGACCACCACTTTACCAGCCTTTTCCCTGGTGCCTGAAGCAGTCCAGTTCTCTCGTTGGGAGACTGCATCCTGCACTTTCCCAAAGCCTTCCATCCATTTCCTCCTGGTAGGAACTGGCCTTTCCGTCTTATACAAAGTATGATTTTAGTTGGGACTTAAGGGAAGCCAAGGAGGTCAGTAGTCGGAGTGGAGGAGGGAAACTATTCTAGGAATGGAGTAAATGCCCGGAGCCAAGATTGTGTCGGTTGCGGAACAACAAGGAAGTCAGTGTCTCTGGATCAAAGAGACCTCGTTGGGGAGTAAGGTGTAAGAAGACTGGAAAGGTAGGAGGGAGCTGGGATAGGAAGGGCTTTGAATATCAAACAGAGCATTTTGTATTTGATCCTGCAGGTAATAGGGAACCAATGACGTTTATTGAGCATGATCAAACCTGCTTTTTAGGAAAAGCACTTTAGTGGTTGAATGGAAGATGAACTGGAGTGGGGAGAAGTTTGAGGCAGACACACCCAGCGGTAGTGTTACTATTGCTATAGACCAGGTGAGAGATGATGCGGGTCTGCAGAAGTTAGCAGATTCAACGGCTTTTGCTCAGAACTCTTACATCTTCTTTGCCCTCTCTGGCTACCTCCTCCTGCAATGCCCTCCTCTCTCAGCTTCCACGATTCCGAGCACTCTCCAGGTTTCCCTCTGGCCTCTCCCGCTCTTCCTTATTGGTCCGGCATGCTTGCTTCCCTTTTTCCCTCTTCTCATCTCCCACGCATAGACGATCCCAGAGATTTTGCCCTTGCTACTTTTCTTCCCTTGACAAGCTCCTTCCCACCTGAGGCTCCCAGCTCAGCTCTATGTGGATCACTCCTAATCTCTATTTCCACTTCAGACTTTCCCCTTAAGTTGGTGGCTTCTCCCCCAATACACATTCACACACATACACAATCACACAAATACATACTGGTCCTGGCTCTGTCACTGTGTGATCTGCTCAGACCTTTTCTCTTGATTGGCTCGGGGTCCCCTCTGTGAAACTAAGGAGTGGCATTAGTGCATCTTTCAGGTCACTTCCAACTCTGAGGCTTCATAGTCCTTCTGACAATCTACATGTAAATACAGGAATGTTCACATACTTATGCATCCAAAGACAGAAACACATGCAGACTCGTCTCACACACACAAACACACACACCTTTTTGCCCCAGGGAGGTGGGATTGATTCCCTAGCTCCAGCATCCCATCACTAGATATATGCACACATATGGATAGAACACTGGACTTTAAATCAGAAAGACCTCAATTCAAATCCTGCCTCAGATACTTACTAGCTGTGTGACCTTGGGCAAGCTACTTAACTTCTCTGTGCCTCAGTTTCCTCATCTGTAAAATTAGTGTTAGATTTATTGGCTTCTAAAGTCCTTCCTCGTTTTAAATTTATAAGCCTATGAACAAATTTTGAAAATACCCCTCAAGGGTCTTATCAATGTCTTATCAGGCCATTGTACAGTCAAGTCTGACTCTTCCTAACCCCATTCGGGGTTTTCTTGGCAAAGATACTGGAGTGGTTTGCCATTTCCTTTTCCAGATCATTTTACAGATGAGGAAACTGAGGCAAACAGGGTTAAGGGACTTGCTGAGGGTCACACAGCTATTAAGTGTCTGAAACCAGATTTGAACTCATATCTTCTTGACTCCAGGCCTGGTACTCTATCCACTGTGCCACCTAGCTGCTCCTCTGTCAGGCCAGGGGCCCTCTAAAGGATAAAGAGTCGTATCTCTACCATCATCACCCATGTTCTTAGATATAACTAGAGATAGATTGACAAAGGCAAATGAATGTAGGATTAGCTGTGTCCATCCACAATACTTGAAGAAGCTCAGAGTTAAAAGCCACACAGTTAGAGGTTGTTTGGGCAGCAAGGTGGTACAGTGGATAAAGTACCAGGCCTGGAGTCAGGAAGAGCTGAGTTGAAATATGGCTTCAGATGCTTATTAGGCAAGTCACTCAACACCGTTCGCCTCAGTTCCTCATCTGTAAAATGGGGGCACACTGGAGGAGGAAATGGCAGACCACTCCAATATCTTTGCCAAGAAAACCCTGTGAACAAAAGTCCATGGAGTCACATAGAGTCAGATCCGACTGACCAACAACAAGAAGAGGCTGTTTAGGGAGAGGTCTTAAACAGACCACTTTTCCTGCTCCTCTTCCCTCTAGTTACTCTCTTTTCATTTTTATTATTAAGGAGAAAGGGGAGGGAAGGAAGGAAGGAAGGAAGGAAGGAAGGAAGGAAGGAAGGAAGGAAGGAAGGAAGGAAGGAAGGAAGGAAGGAAGGAAGGAGGGAAGGAGGGAAAGAAGGAAGGAAGGAAGGAAGGAAGGAAGGAAGGAAGGAAGGAAGGAAGGAAGGAAGGAAGGAAGGGAGAGAAAGGAAACTAAGAAGTCCTTTGAAAAGATGCAGAAAGACTAATAGAAAGATGGCTAATAAGAATAGATGAGGCTTAGCATTTGTTTAGTGTTCTAAGACTTGCAAAGCATTTTATAAATACCTCATTTGATCCTCACAACAACCCTGGGAGATAGTGTTATTGTTTTCTCTATTTTACAGATAAGAACCGAGGCTGAGAAAGATTAAATGACTTGCCCAGGGTCACACTGCTTTTAAGTGTTTGAGGCAGGATTTGAACTCAGGACTCCATAATTACAGTGTTCTATCCATTTTGACACTAACCATTTCATGCTGGAAAATAAGGTCCCTCATAGCTTCAGCCTCACTGCCCCCAAAGCTGTGTTACTACCATCTCCTGTGAAGAAAACTTCCCAACACATCCTCTCTCTCTCTCTCCCTCACACACACACACACACACACACACACACACACACACCAGACTGCCACTAATAATTCTGAATGTACAGAATAGAGAGCAGGAGAAGCCCCCAGGAAAGGGCCCCTCTGCTGCCAGAAAGGAGGCTCCTGGAGATGCAGAGCTGTATTTTCCTAAATCCCCTTTCAAGATTGGGGGGTGGGGATGGGGGAGGAGGAAAGAAGAAGAGAGAAAGAAAATGAGAGAAAGCGATGGAATGAGTTGGGGGGCGGAGGGCCTCCCCCTTCCTCCCCCTCTGCAGCGAGGATCCCTCCGTCATATGGATGGCAACAGCCCAAGCGCTCTAGCTGGAAACAGCTTTGCATTAAGCCGTTCCATATTGCTCTAGAGGAAAGCCTGACACACTCATTGAGGGCCATATCCTGCCATGTCTTGGAGCAGAGCCTTCTCTAGGGGGCCAGGGAGCAAGGGCCTACTCTGACCTGAGTAGAGGGGGAAGCCACAGGGCAGAGTCCTTATTCCTTCCCATTCAGACCTTCGTGGATATGGGGCTGGTTCATAGTAGAAAAAGGACCCTGTGGAAATGTCCTAACAGGCCCGTCATCAACAAGGGAGCCATTGGGGCAGCCACTGGAAAGCAACCCAGGCATGCCTCCCTACAGAGAGAGCTAATAGCATTGGAAATGACATAGAGCCCTTAGTCTGCTAACAGGAAGAATTCCACCAAGAAGAAGGTGTTTGGGAGACACTGAGGCTTTGAGAATTCTGCTTTGAAGACTAGATGACAGAGAAGGGGAGGGGAGTCACTTCCCGTGTGGGTGGGGATCAGCTTAACTCAGAGCTAAAAATCCCAGTGCTTTGCAATCTTTATTCCCTTGCCAATCTCTTATTCTGATCTGGGCACAAGCAGGTGTGTGTCTCACTCACATGGGCTGCAGGGGTCTTAGATTCAGGTCTTAGACACAGATCACTAAGCTTAACCTCCTCATTTTGAAGAAATCCAGAGACTTAAGATGCCATGACTTACCCTAGGGCACAGGGTAGGGATTCGAAGCCACAATCTCCGCCTTCAAAGCCAAGTCTCTTTCCACCATTCCACACCAGCTCCCATGATAGCTCCCTTGGGAAATCAGACTTATTCTGCCTGATATCAGAGGGGAGAGCTAGAGCCAACAGGTAGAAACTACAAAGAGGCTGATTTTGGCTCAATGTAAGGAAAAGCTTACTAGAACACTAACATGGTATAGCGGAAAGAATTATGGACTTGGAGTCAGGAGCGATGGGCACAAATCCTATCTTGAATACTCCCTAGCTGTGTGACCGTGAGCAAGTTGATTTAGGTCTTAGAGTCTCAGTTTCCCCATTTGTAAATGGCTATAATAACATTCCTACCACCTAACTCAGGGTGGCTAGGTGATACAGCGGATAGAGTGCCAAGCCTAGAGTCAGGAAGACTCTTCTTCCTGAGTTCAAATTTGGCCTCAGACATTTACTAGCTGGGTGAGCCTGGGCAAGTCATTTAACCTTATTCACCTCAGTTTCCTTATTTGTAAAATGAACTGGCTAAGGAAATGGCAAACTCCATTATCTCTGCCAGGAAAACCCCAAATGCTCAGGCAGATACAACTGAACAATAACTTCATAACTCAGAGGTTCGTTGTGAGTAAAAGGCTTTGCAGGCCTTAAAACATTATAGAAATGACTTATTATTATTAATCAGAGTTGACCAAAACTAGAATGTTTGGAGTGGCTGTCTGAAGGCTGGTTACTGGGTGATGACAATTGTTCTGTTGCCACTGGTCTCAAAGACTGTAGGCCATGGAATGGAGGGGTCAGGATGTACCTTGGTGGAAGGACACTTGCTCATAAAATCAAGAATCCTTGAATATTGAAGAATAAAGACTGATGTGGGGGAGATGAGAGGCTGGGAAGGAGCTGAGGGAAATCCCTTAGAAGCCACTGGATTAGAAAATGAGGGAGCCACTGCTTTTAGTCCAGATATCAGCTTCCCCAAGACCTCTTTCCCTTCTCAGCAATAGAAAGCTGACACAGACCTGTCAGAAACATTCGGAGACGCTTTTTCTTCCAAGTCTATTTTCCTACATCCAACAGTGCCTTCTTTCCAGGAGGCCAGACCAGGGGTGAGTGGGCTGAGGTTCAAGGCAAAGCTGCTCTTTTCCCCCTTCCAGAAGAGAAGCCACCAGGGGCGTGTCTCTGCTGCTTTCTGGGCAGACACCCCTCTCCACCCCCACCTCATTTCCCCCTTCTTTGTAGCTTTTGAGCTCAATGTCGTCCCCCACCCCCACCACTCTTCCTCTGCTCTCTTCATTCCTGCTCTACCTCCCTAGCAAGGCAGAGAACCAGCCTTTTCAGCCTTTAATTGGTAAATTATTCCCCAGGTGGGGTGCACCCATGATTTCTCATTAAGGGGTGAGCGCTTCTTGTTAGCTTAACAAGCCTGGCTGGCAGCCTACAGGCCAGGTTTCCTGGGAAGGGACCCCTCCTCCTCCTGGGGGAGGGTCCCCAAGACCTAGGAGGAGGCTCTTGACTGATTCTGCTGTTTTTCCTGGGGACCACAAGGTCATCCCCAGGCCCCTTACTGACCAGGTAGGGGATCAGGCCAGAGTGATCTTGGCCCCAGGCTGCCCTCAGCCCTGCATCTAACTCTGTTCCGAGGTCTGAGATCCTCTCAGTCTGGTTAGCACTTCTCCTCACCATGTCTGGAGCTGTGCCAGCTGCTAAAACCCCTCTGTCTGGCAACTTGAGACCAGGACCTGAACCTGCAGCTTCTGTTTCCTGTTGTCTAGTCCAAATTCTGGGTATGCCATTTGCTAGCTATGTGCCTTCAGGTAAGTCACTTAATCTCTCTTCCCTTAAATGTAAAACGAGGGGGTTGAGCTAGATGTCTTCTTCGATTCCTTAGTTGCTTTTTAGATAACAATTTGAAGTTTTAAACAAAGTATTTTACACATCTTATCTCATTTGGTCCAGGCAACAACTGTGTGAGGTGAGTACTATTAGTAGCTCCACTTTATCGATGAGAAAACTGAGTCTGAGGGAGGGTAAGTGACTTTCCCAAAGACATACAGTTAATAAGTGGATGAGGTAGGATTCGAACTCTAGCCTTAACTCTAGGACAACTGTTCAATCCATTGCGCCACCTAGCTGCCATCTCTAAATTTCTTTAAAAAATTTTTTTATTCTGAGTTTGACAAACAGGAAAATTTCCATATACAAAGAACAGAAAAAGAAAATTGCATACAACAATTAACCTCCACCATGCACCACTTTTAAGATTCAATTTAACATTGTATTTCCAGCTCTGCCCTGCTTGTCTGCTGTCATTCTGCCCTCCTCTGTGTTTTCTAAATGAATTATCCATGTTCTTCTAAAAGATTACCGTCAACCCATTTCTCCAAATAATTCCCCTTCTCCCAAAAAACAAACAAAAATAAAAGCTCGCCTTTGTAATTAAAAATGTAGTAAATCAAAACAAATCCACTCATTGGCCATGTCTGAAGAGCTCCTCTGGCTCCTCTATGTCTTATCGCAGAGATGGGGAGCAGGAATCCAGGCTTCTGGAGCAGTGGCGGGCTATGGATCATAGTCACTCTCAAGTTATTTTCCTTTATGGTATTGAGGTAAACCTTTTTTATCAGTTATTCTCCAGGTTCTGCCCACTTCAATCTACATCAGTCACTCAGTCAATAAGTATTTATGAAGTGTCTGCTTTGTAACAGGCACTGTGCTAAGGGCTGGGCATACAAGAAAGGCTGTCTACAGTCCCTGCTCACAATCTAATGGGGGAGACAACATGAAAACAACTCTGTACAAACAAGCTACAGACACAACAAATTGGAAATAATCACCAGAGGGAAGGCTCTAGAAATAATGGGAATCAGGAAAGTCTTCTTGCAGAAGGTGGGAATTTAGCTGAGGTTTGAAGGAAGCCAGGGAAGCCAGAAGGGAGAGGTGAGGAGGGAAAGAGTTCCAGGCTTGGGGGACAGCCAGTGAAAGTGCCCAGAGCCAAGAGATGGAATGTCTTATGCAAGGAACAGCAAAGAGGCCAGTGAAACTGGATTACAGAGTATATGGGGGTGAGTTGATATGTAAGAAGACTGTGAAGGTGGGAGGGTACCAGTTTATGAAAGGTATTATAAGCCAGAGGATATCATATTTGATCCTGGGACAAGTGGGAGCCACTGGAGCTGACCGATTGAGAAAGGTCAAAATTTTGGTTTAGGAAAATCAATTTGACAACTGAGCGGAGGATGAAGTAAAGTGGGGATAGACTTGGGGCAGGGAAACTAAGCAGGAGGATATTGCAATAGCCCAGGAATGAAGTGATGATGGCCTGGAGCTGAGTGGTGGTGGTGGCCGAGGAGAGAAGAAGGCTTATAAAGAGGTTCTGAACATAGATCCAACATGGGCTGGTGATTGATTGACTATGGGGGGAGGGTGAGAGAAAGGGAGGGAAGTGGGACTCCTAGGATGACACCAAGGTTGTTAGACTCGGTAACTGGGAGAAGGGTGTTACCCACCACAGCAACAGAGAATTCAGGGAGAAGGAAAAGTTATGAGGAAAAGATGATAAGTTCACTTTTGGACATATCAAGCTTAAGATGTCTACGAGACATCCAGTTTGAGATGTCCAGTAGAGAGTTGGTCATGTGAGACTAGAGGTCGACAGAGAGGTTAGGGCTGGACAAATAAATATGAGAATCATCTGGATAAAGATGAGAGAGAAGAGAAGAGGACCAAGGACAGAGCAGTGGAGAACCCCCACTAGCTGAATTATTATGATTGCTGGCAGTGTCAAAAGCTGCAGAGAAGTAAAGAAGGAAGAGGAATGAGAAAAAGCCACTCAGTTTGGCAATTAAGAGATCATTGATCCTAGACAATTCCAAAGGACTCATGATGAAAAAAGCTATCCACC
Organism: Phalanger gymnotis; assembly: GCA_028646595.1. Taxonomy (NCBI): domain Eukaryota; kingdom Metazoa; phylum Chordata; class Mammalia; order Diprotodontia; family Phalangeridae; genus Phalanger; species Phalanger gymnotis. The sequence continues at coordinate 312,181,071 of CM053625.1, forward strand.
TCCAGAGAGAGAATGGATGAACAGAGTGCAAACTCAAGTCTAATTTTCTCACTTTATTTTTCTTGCCTTTTGTGTGACATGGCTAATGTGGACATATGTTATGCGTGATTTCACATGAATACTTGATAGCATATTGCTTGTCTTCTCAATGGGTGGGGGAGGGACTAAAAGGATGGAGAGAATTTGGAGCTCAAATTTAAAAAAAAACCAATGGTAAAAATAAATAAATAATAAAATGAAATTTTAAAAATATTTTCATAGAAGTCATTGACAGCTTTGGAGAGAGTAGTGGGATTAGTTGAGTTTGAGATGTCTACAGGACATCCAGTTTAAAATATCCAATAAGCAAATGGAGAGATGAGACTGGAGATCAAGAGAGAGATTGGGGTTAGATGCCTAGATTTGAGAGTCATTAGTTTAGAGACGACAATGGAATCCATGGGAGCTAATGAGATCACCAGGCAAAATAACCCATAGCCAATTAGAGGCTCCTCTTAATCACATGGTTAGCAGACAAGAACAGGAAGGAAGGAAGGAAGGAAGGAAGGAAGGAAGGAAGGAAGGAAGGAAGGAAGGAAGGAAGGAAGGAAGGAAGGAAGGAAGCATTTATTAGGTGCCTACTAAGTCCTAGGCACTATGCTAAACATTTGACTGATTTTATCTCATTTGATGCTCATAACAATTCTAAGGGATAGATACTATTATTATCCTCATTTTGCAGTTGAAGAAACTGAGGCAACAGAGATTAAGTGACTGGCCCAAGGTCACATATCTGGTAAGTATCTGAGGCTGGATTTGAACTCAGGTCTTCCTGAATCCACCCCCAGTATTCCATGCATTGTTCCACACAGTCTCTTTGGGGAGCCAAGCATTCTGCATATGCTCATAACAATTATGCTCCTTGGATAATTCCTCTTTATACTGAGTATAGTTTCAAACTATTTTCCAGTTCCAACTCCCAGAATGTTTGGATCAATACACAATTCCACCAAGAGTCCTCTCATAGCCCCTACAGCAATTGCCATTCTCTTACCATCTTGGTCAATCAGATTAGTAAAGTGGAACCTTAGAGTCATTTTAATTTGCATTTCTTTTTAATTAGTTATTTGGGAGCATTTTTCATATGGTGATTAATCTAGCATTTCTTCTTTTCAAAACTGCCTGTTCATATCCTTCAACCATTGATCTATCTTAGAATGCTTCTCATTGCATATTTCCATCATTTCCCTATATCTCAGAGAAATTTGCTGTAAGGATTTTTTTCTCAGTTAACTATTTCTCTTCTAATTCTCATTGTATTGATTTTGTTTGTGCAAAAGCTTTATAATTTTATGTCAGCCATCATTGTCCATTTTATCTTTCATGATCCTGCCCATCTTTTTGGTCCAGAACTCTTCCCCATCGCTGAGAAAATATTTTTTAACTGCTCTTCTAGTTTGTTTGACATTAACTTTTATATAAAAGTCTTGGATCTTTTGGAGTTTATTGTGGTACGTGGTTTAAGTATTGGTTTAAGCACAATTTCTGTCAGACTTCAATCTGCCACATCACATACCTTGCCCCAGCATTCTTGACTTTTGCCCTGGGACACCATCTTGTGAAGATTGAACAATAAAACAAATCCCACAATTCAGGTTCAGATGAAAATGTAAAGAGATGTGGAGGGGCAGACTTTCCTATACACACTCTTCACGCTGTCATTTGAACCTAAAGTATAGGATAGGTTCTATTGTTCAGTCTTAGGGTGACATCACAGGGTAAAAGCCAGAAGTGTTAGAGGTGATGATGGAAGAAAAAAAGTTTCTAATGAACTTTGTTTAACCATCAGTGACTCTTCCAGGTTTAGGATTCAGAAAGAGGGCATTCCTCTGTTTCTTCAATGCATCATATTAGGGAGGGCAGAAGAGAGTAATTCCAGCAGGCAAGCCTCAGGAGTCACTTCCTCACTGTGTTCCAGTTCCAGGTGACATACGCACACATGCATATGCACATATATGTATGTGTGTATGTTTATATAAAATATATACATATATGTAGATTTAAGTTTATATTTTCAATGAATGAAAATCCATTTTTTCATTCCCCCACCCCCACTGGAAAAAAGAAAAGAAAAGCAAAATCCTTGTAAAAATATACATACATAAAAATATACATATGCAAAACAAATTCCTACAATGGCTATATCCAAAAAATATGTCTCCTTCTGCATCCTGAGTCCAGCAAGTGGCAGGTATTTCATTGTTGGTCTCCTGGAATAGTGCTCCTAGAACCTTTCAAGAAAACAAAGATTTGGATATGTGGACACAAGGTGTCTAATTTGTGTCCTGATTTAGGCTAATTGTTCCTAAAGGAAGTCCCACCTCCTTCAGGAAGTTTTCCCCAACTATACCAGCTCATACTGATCCTTCCTTTGAGCTGTCCGAATGAGGAACAAGTGTGTTGTCCCTTTCCCCTTCCCACCCCAACCCAGGCCTCCCTCAAAAGCTGACTGACCACTTGTTGCTATGATACATTAGGGATTTTTTTCCAAGTACATGTTTGACCAAATGATCACTGATGTTGTCTTCAGCTCTGAGATTCTGTAATCTTACGAGATTCAATTCACATAATCAACCACTTGGCCATGCAAAATTTTTTTCAGTAGAATTCTTTTATATAATGTTAATATTAGTAAGATACAAACACAAATAGAAATAGTATCCTTTCATCTATTCTGTAGCAATGAGAATATTAATTGGCATCATTACTGGAGACACCCAGAAATGCATCTATCACCATATTGGTAAAAATGTAGATATTCAAAATGGCAGCATCCTACCAGGCACGAATGATATAAGTGGATTTTGAAATGTTCCTGGAATCCAATTCAACAAGCATTTGTGAAATGCCTGCTATGGGTCCAGCAGGCACTCAACCAAATTTGGTGGTGGTGGGGGGGGTTTCTATTCTATCAGTCTGGCAATCACTTCCATGCCTCCTGATCAGTTTAAAGAAGTTATGATGATTCTCGATGACTTGGGGCATGGGTAAAAAAAATGAGGAAACTTGTACATGACCATCATGCTTCCCTCATCAGGCCCCAAAACTGATGGTGAATGCTCAGGTAGACTGGCATTTGTTACCTTGAGCTCTGGGACACTGAACATTAGAACTGACAAAGACCTAACAAATTATCAAACCCATTTTTTTCTACTTCACAGATGACACAGCTGAAGCCCAGAATTGGAGTATAACTTGTTCCAAATCCAACAGACTTATATGAGAACCCAAGTCCCTTGATGGTCTTTCTTTTTTGTTTGTTTTTGTCTTTTTTCCAGGCAATCGGGGTTAAATGACTTGCCCAGGGTCACACAGCTACTAAATGTCAAGTCTCTAAAGTCAAATTTGAACTCAGGTCCTCCTGGCTCCAGGGCCAGTCTTTATCCACTTCCCCACATAGCTGCCCCACTCCAGTGATCTTTCTATAGCTCTTTCCACTCCTCTGAAGCAATCAATCAATATAACAAGCCTACTGTGCACCAGTCAATGTGCTAGACACTAGGAAGGAAAAGCCCAAAGTAAAACGGTCTCTGCCCTGAGAGAACTTACATTCAAGTGGGGGCCACAACATACCCAAATATAGATGGAGAGAAAACACAGCCAAAGCAGACAGAAAGTGACTTTTGGGGGGAAGGCGCTGGGGGAGCCAGGAAAGGGGCTCCTGCAGAAGGTGTTGCTTGAGATGAGTCATCATTGTCATTACAAATAAACACATCACTTACTAATGTGTGCACATATTTGTAGTCAATCTATACTGTCTTCCCTTCTGCTAATTGTTTTATGTCTTGTCTCACTAATTAGTCTGTGAGCTCTCTAAGGTCAACAAGTACTTATTAAGTCTCTGCCATCCAAGCCATAACTAGAGGGAGGTGAGCAGAGTTTTGCTCCGGGACACTGAAATTGAGAGGGTGTTGACAATACTGTCTTGAGGCATAACTCCCTCCCATCCACTCCAAGCCTAGGCTCTACTCCTCTCTGCAGCAGCAGCAGCAGCTCTGCCTAGTAGCTAGAAACCTCCTGGTATTCTGGAGCAAGCATCCTCCCCCTTGCCCTCCCTCGCTCTGAGTACAAAAATTCTAGCCATGGCTTTGCCTATTAAAGCTCTATGCTGGATGCTAGAGGAAAACCAGTTTCTGCCCTCATGGAGCTTATACTGTACTGAGGGTTCCCTTTCTCCTCTTTTTGCCTTCTCCACAAAGACTTTCTGGATTGATTTAGCCTTTCTTCTCAAGCCCTATCCCCTGCCTCACTTTGCTAATTCAGTTGCTCCTGAGACAGCAGGGGATGTTATTCAATCTCCCCATTTTATAGAGACCTAGGAAGAGAAAGGGATTTACTCATGGTCACACAGGTAATAAGCATCAGGATTTGAACTCAGCTCCTCCTACCTTCCAGGCCAGAATCCTATCCATTACACTACACTGCCTCTCAGTTTGAGGAAAAGAAAGGGGCGGAGGGAGGGAGGAAGGAAGGAAGGAAGGAAGGAAGGAAGGAAGGAAGGGAAAGAGAAAGAAAGAAGGAAAGAGAGAAAGAAAGAAAGAAAGAAAGAAGAAAAGAGAGAGAGAAAGAAAGGAAGAAAGAAAGAAAGAAGGAGAAAAGAAAGAAAGAAAGAAAAAGATTCGTTGCAAAGTCAACCAAGCCCCTGTGTAACTCTGTGGCTTGCACAGAGAGATGTTGTCCAGTCATGTCCAACTCTTCTTGATCCCATTTGGGGTTTTCTTGGCAAAAATACTGGAGTGGTCACTTCCTTCTCCAGCTCATTTTACAGATGAGGAAACTGAGGCAAACAGGGTTAAGTGACTTGCCCAGGGTCACGCAGCTACTGTCTGAGCCTGGATTTGAACTCAGGTCTTCCTGGCTCCAGGCCCGAAAAATATTCATTGCTTAATCAATTAATTAATCGACACAAATTTATTAAGCACAGCATGATGGAAGGAGTATAAACTCTGGAGTCAGAGGACCTGGGTTCAATTCCTCTTCGGATGCTCACAATCTGTGTGACTTTAGACAAAGCACGACGTCCATAGGACTCAGTTTCCTTGGAGCTGACAGCCTCTAACTTGCCTCTCCCCTCTAAACCTGTGCTCCCATGATACTGCTCTATGCTCTGCACCGTGTTAAGCACTGAGGAATAAAAGCCAAAATCAAACGGGGCCGTCCTCCAGGAGCTTACCTTCTAGGGAAGACGCCATATCACACACACGAATGAAGACGGAGTAATTAGGGGAGAAACTCCTCCAGGAGGGCTCCATCTCACACTTGGTTCTAGCTGCCACCGCGCCGGTGCCTTTTACCCTCTCGCAGTCACTTTTCCCCTCTGAGACTTGGTTTTCTCATTTGTAAAATTGGAAAGATCCATGCCGCACCCAGCACAGCGCCTAATTCTGGTTAATCGATATATGAATGACGGTGATTGTTATTCATTAGAATTATTATTACCAAATTTCCCAGTGTGGCACAGTCGGAAGAGCGTTGACAAGGAATTCCAAGAGCTCGCTTCTAGCCTTGCATCCAACCTCCACTAGCTATGTGACTGTAAGCCAGTCACTTCCCCTCCCCGGGCGGAGGTTTAAGAGTCAGATGAGATGATTTCCGAGGGTACTTCTAGCTTTCTAAGATTCTACATCTTTTTTTTTTTAAGAGGGGCGGTGCTACATAAGTATATACCAAATATGAGAGAGACCGAGAGACTGAGAGACAAGGACAGAGAGACTGAGAGACAAAGAGAGATGAAGACTAACCCTGGGGTTCAAATCCCACTCTGACACATACCGATTGTGTGACCCTGGTCAAGTCACTTAGCCTCCCATTAAATTCTCTAAGACTCTAAATTGCTGAGAAGGTGCCAGGGGCCCTACCAGCTTTGGCTAGGAGTTCCCGATTCCAGTGAAACTACAGGTCCGGTCCTAATCCAGATACCAAATAAATACAAGGTAATTTGAGAGGGGTTAGGGTCTAGCTGATGAGAGTTCTCTCGACCTCAGTTTCCTTATATGTAAAATGAGGGGAGTTGGATTAAGAAGCTCTGATGCTCGAACCCCACCCTGAGGATGAATGGCCCTTCTCCCAGATCCATTTTCCCCGTAGTGAAGTGGGGGAAGGCCAGCCGGGAGCGAGCCCCTCCCTCCTCTATGCTAGAGACAACCCACTGGGGCCCAGACCAGCTGTGGGAGCTGAGAACAGGCTGGCCAGGGAGAGGGAGGCTGCCTGGCAGTGGGTGGGACCCAAACTGCTTTCTTCCCATTCCTCCCCCTCCCC